>HG995198.1:4845000-5470000 GCA_905332935.1 Bombus hortorum | reverse complement strand
TAACGAGAGCTTTGTTTCACATGTGCACGGAGATTAGCATATCGATTAAGGAGGCAAAATTGACGACGATCGACAAACGCGATATTACATTCCCTCGCAGCTTGCAATATCACCAACCACGCACCATTTTTTCTTCTTTTTACGCGCTCGCCGCCAATATGAATTCCGTGTTATCGCGTTGACAACCTCGAGTACCGGGAAATAACAGGAAACGAAGGGTTTTAAGTCGAACGGTTTAGTGGGAAAGTTACCTCTGTTATCCCGCTGGGAAAATGCGTGGGAATGGGACGTGAACCTCGTGAATTTTTTGTTAGAAGCTACTCTTCGCTGAGTTATCTAGTACTTTCGATACATCTCCATTGAAATCTTATTATTGAGAACTGGGCGCAGAAAATATTTTGTTTCAGAATTAAAGATAATAGAGTTTGAGAAAGATTATTTTCGTTTGGAGAATCTGTTAAAAATTTAGTTGTTTCGAATGGACTTTAAAATCAAAAGCAAAGATGGTAAAATATTTGAAAATTGTTAGCATATTATGTGTATCTATTGTTCTCGTTACTTTTTATTCACATAAAATGTTAAGTTTATCTTTGTCAGTGTTCAATAAGAATTTCACTGTTTGCGATACTCTTTATAATAAAATGTAATAACACTGAAATTTTTGTAATTATTAAAGAAACTTTAATAATAATTGAACTTTAAAAAATTCTCGATATACCTTTAAACGAATATTAAATAATTTCTCTATAATATTTCCATATAACGAAGTTAATATAAAAAGTATTAATAAACTATTCTCGTCCAATCCAATTTCTACAAACTTCTACAAAAGAAAAATTATTTTGAACGGACTCTCAAATTTGGAAGTTTTCCGATCATTCGAATCACAGATTCCATTTGCCTTTGTTAATTTTGGGTCGCATTAATCTCATTAATTCTTGAATCAAGTCACGCGCGTGAATACCGTAGGCAAGTGATTAAATATTGATGGCAGATGAGAAAAACAAGGATACAGAAACGAGGGTGAGCGTAAAATTTTCAAGGAAACTACATGATCGCCCCGTGAATACTGAATTCGCAACAGATTGCAGAGAAAAGCGGTGGCCGAGGGACAACGACCTGCTAACCAATTAAGATAGTTTCCGCGGAGCTGCAGTACAGTTACAGTTGATCTTGCAAGAGTGATTTGCGACACTGATTTCACAGCTCTTCGCGTGAAAGTTTGCTTACTGATGTAATTACGGTCTTCGCATGCTGCAAGTCACGATTGCGTGTTTTAACTGGCTGATTCGCTAAACAAGGCGCAACAATCGTTTCAACTTCTCTGTTTTTAATTTAAACATCTGTCATTGTAAAAAAAAAAAAAAAAAAAAAAAAAAAAATGAAAAGGGATGAAAGAGAGAAAAGGAAAGAAAATAGATAATTTGAAATATTATATACTACTGACATTTTTATCATACAGCGCCTAGTGAGTGTAATTCAATGCAACAAGTTGCAACAATCGTTTCAAAGCTTTATTTCAGTTTCCCTCTTCTTCTTTTTTTTAGATAATAGCTTCTGTAAAGAGAAGAGAAAAGAGAGAGAGAGAGAGAGAGAGAGAGAGAGAAACAAAGAAATGGAGAGGAAGTAAATAATTTGAAACAAGTTGTAAAGATTCTTATCGTACTGTGCCACTGAGTTGGTTTTACACTTCGCACAATTAATCGTATAATACCTGAAATTGAACGGAAACACGAGGTTTCGCGTGATGAGTCAGTATGTAGGTTACGCTAAGATACGTGAAAATTATTCAACGAGTTTAATTATAGCAACTCGTTCTTTGGGGATTGAAGGAATCTTATATCGACTTTTCCCCCTTCTTCTCTTTTTTCCTGTTTCTATGATACGGAAAATTACTCGTATCTATTCGAACCGTGAGTCGAGTTAATTATAGACACCTGTTCCGGGAATACGCGCATATTTAAGGATATACGGAAGTATTCTTAGGATTTCCCGGCTCTGAAGGCTACCCGAAATAATACCTAACTATCTATTATATTAAATTATCATATAGTTTTTATATGATAATTTCTCTATCTACTCTAACTTCTTCTTACAATCTGTTCCTACTTTCATTTTATACCTATACTCTGTATAATTCTACATTGTATCGTGCGATTTAATAATAGCCATTTAATTACAAACGAGTGTTCTTATAGATTATTAAATTTATCGAATTCGTAGTTAATAAATAAAGATAAATTCGATCTTTATAGAAAGACTATAGAAAGTCAAAAATACACACTCCACTTCGATCATCAACTATTTTTCTCCTTATATCATCATCATCGGTGATCTAAATCGTTCAATCAAATTTTCTAATTTGTCTATATTCAAACTTATTTGAAATTTCCCTTTGTCACGTCAACGAATTATAAGTAATTGTTAATATAATTAATAATAGTCATTCCTCGTTTGTTTTGTAGTCGACAGAGGCGTGTATCGGATCAAAGACTCGCTGAAATAGAGACACTTCTGGGGTTGGAGAATGTGAGGGGAAAAGTAGTGACGGTTCCAGTTGCATTCGGCGTGTTGGATCCAGATAAGATGTGAGTAATTACTTTAATAGCCTGAAATTATTTAAACTTGCCTTTTATCTCTGCTGATTCATTCTTATCAAGCCAAAGTTACTAATAATAACATTCTTTCCTATTACGTCTGCAAAACGACTAGATAAGCAAAGAGTCGCTCATCTCCGTTCCAAAATTCGAACTCTTTCCAGCTTTCCAGTTTCTTCTTCTTATCTTGTATAAATTATAAATTTTATTTTCGTATTTACCGTTTTGATAGAAAGAAAGTAAATTTGTATATTGGAAATAAAAAGATCAAGGAAATAGTATCTATAGGTCAGTACGATTGGAAAGTTCAACGAAAAAATAACAAAAATACAGCTTTTTTCTAGGGAACGATTTATAAGATACTACTATTCTTTTAGAGAGTCTCGTCGTTAATTTTCCAACTCTCTACGAGTACGTTTAGTAATGTATTTTAATATTTAGGAACGTACTGAGTTTTCTATTAAAGTTTAGCACGATCATTCTATTCTAAAATTAAAGATTCATTCACAAGTCACTTGTATCAAATTTTCTCCGAGCTGCTCGATAATAATCGTGAAACTCCGAGATAATGTATCAGGTCATTTTATAAGTTCAACAAAACAAGCAAGAAAAAACGAAGCGTAGGTTCGGTGTTTCAATCAGCAATGCATTCGCCGTTATTTTAAAGAACATCCCTGCCATTTTCAATTCTTCAATTCCACCTTGCAAATCATAATTTCAATATCAGAAGTAACTTCTGAATTTCATCTTCAAGATTACAATTTAAATGTAAGAAGTGACTTTAAATATTATCCTCTGTGTCGCAATTTACATATAAGGAATTACAATTTCGTCTTCAAAATTAAAATTTGAGTATGAGAAATCAAAATTAACGATTTATCGTGCGATTGGTCGCAGTTGATCGATATACAAGTTCATTATCAAACATCAAACTTTGTTTAGCTCGTTCAAGAATCCTTCGTTCACCGTGAGAATTAGATCATGCTGTATATATATATATATATATATCACAAACGAGTCACTCTAAAATTTGGTTTATGTGAACGATAACCTCGAAGGGAAAGAATCTCGACTCGATTTTACATAACGATCGCCATTCGAGTTCAACGTGATCGTTAACCACGAGATACGAAAAAAATCTTTCTTTTTATCATCGAGTGACAATACTATGAATCACGAACTCTTTTCCATCTCTCCTCCGCTTCCCCTTCCTCCTCTTGCCTCCAAAAAAGCAAAGAGAAAAAAGAAACAGTGACTATGATTACGAATGAATCGTACGACGAGAAACGAATGAATTTTAATAAATCTTCGAGCAGAAGGAAGACAGAACCGCCCCTGTTGTATCATAGTCTACACAGACGTGCCAAAAATATCAATCTATTTAAAAAAAAAAAAAGGAAAAGAATGCGAAAAAAGTAAAGAAGAAATAACTATTCTGGTGGTGCAGCGTGTCTGGCCTTAGGTTCAGGAATCTCCGAGTGGAAAACACGTCGCTTGCCAAGCATCCTTTATTTTCAGTCCCTTAGGTACACGGGTACATTTTCTCAAATTTTTACGTTCCATTCAAATGCAAAAAATATGGTATAAATACAGGGTATCCGAAAAGGTAGGGATAAAACTTATACTGCATATCAATAGGGTCTAGTGGGTAAAAGGAAGTTCGTATAAACTTAAAATCGAACGCATAAAATTGTTTTACCAGCTATAAAAGGTAAATGTTCGAAAGTTTCTTTCTTCTGCAAAAATACAGACTTCTTCCATTCGTTGAATTAACGATTGTCGAACAAAGCTGATCTCTTCTGTTTCTACCACGATTTTCGTGAAACACGGTTTCGCGTGTCTCCATTGTATATAATATAATATAAAGTAACGTAAATTACCGTGAATAAGTAAATTATATTAATTTTAGAGAACAAAATTATCCACCACGCGACGATATTTTGACATGAACATTTGTTTCTTTCAATATCTTCGGAAACACAAATGGGATTGTCAATAAGCAATTCCCGCATATTTCAAGAAATTTTTATTTCGTCGTCTATTCGATGCAGCTACCGAATTGTCGGATAAGTTTTAAACGTTTTTAAGATTATGTTTTTGCTCAGAAATCCTACACGGTTGAAATAATGTTTTTGTAATTACAAACTGTTGGAACAAAGTTTATGATTTGTATCTAGAAGGGATATTCAATCTATAATATTCGTTCAAAAATAAATAGTTGGACTATAAACTTAAAGTATTAGCTGGAAACTAACTAAAGTATTTAAACGGCTAGGGATGCGTTTTTAAATTTCTCCCGATGCGAATTTCCATGTCAAATAATCAATTGATTCGTGAGGATAAATAAGAAAGAAAGGGGAAAAATACGCGGGAAATGTATGGCACGTTCGGCATTGAAATTCAACTTGTTGCTTCGTGTTTGCGTGACGAGGGCGGAAACCACCCTCGAACGAGACCTTCGTACGTGCAGACTGATAGAGGGTTGGGCGAGTCACGTAAGATAAGAAAGAACGGCCTATTAACGTCGAAAGATATGTCGTCAGTAGATCTTCGGAGGACACTGGTTGTATCTCGAGACGTTATTAACTTCGCACCACCGTTCTTAAGAAAAATGATTTTCGTTTCGCCGGATGGTGGTGTGGAGTATTATGTCGTGCGGGATAATAGAAACATACGGATGATTTGATTATTTTATTCGATGTTACTTTTTGTTACTAGTAATGTTGCTATTACCGATGTTACTGACGTTATCACTACACGAAGTGATATTTTTATCTTTTTTTTTTTCATGGGGTGTCGATTTAATTTTGATAGTTTTGATATTCGATGTTAAATTTTTCTCTAGAAATGTCGTATAATATAAAGATGCACAGGGATCTACTCGAATGGACGTTGTACGAAAATGTTTCTACTTGCACCATTCGCTTCGGACAGGTGTTGAAAATCGAATACAAAGAAAGCGTTTGTTATCGTTCTAAGAATGGACTCCCCGTTGGTATTTTGCAAGAATAAAGTTCGAAAATAAACGATTGTTAAAAAAAGATCACTGTGCGTTAAAAACAACAACGCAAATATCGAAAGTAATATTGAGACTGAAATGCAAGATGGAATAACAGAGAAAGAATTCGCTTAACGGTTTATTCTTCTCGTGTATTCTCTTTCGGATTAAGCAGCATCTTCTCTTGTATATCAGACATTACTTTCCAAGCAATATCCACAGTCCTATGTAAACGGATACCGTATCAAATTTATGTAAAATTATGTAGCTATGGGATATTATATTGCACCATACTATAACCTAACCATGCTCAGGTACAACAGCTCTGTTTCAGAAGGAGACAAAATAGAATATGACCAAAGAAAAGTTGGAATAATAGATTACTATAATTTTATTGTACAAAGTAGTATTGCAAGAGTGTAAATTGGAACGTCTACTTGAGCTTGTTGGAAAAAGTTGAAATGAAAGCAGTAATATTATTCCAGTCAAAAGAAATAATTCTTAAGTAAAAGTAGTATAAACAGTTACCATTGAAAAGTTTTATGTCCGTGTTTTATGTGTCGGATAAAATATTTTGAAACTTCATTAGCACTGTAATGAGACACGAATGCAATGATTATATTGGTCAACTTTGAAACTAATCTGAAAATGTATATAGAAATTGCAAGATATTCATTGCAAATATACATTTAATAAAAGATTAGTATATTTAGCATGAATATTCATTTTAAGCATATAAAGACTTGAGATTTATGAGTATGATGAATTATTGTCTGTTTAAATATTTGCACTAAGTATCTTATAAATTTGTATATATTTCTTCAAATTTGTTTCAAATTCTAATTTATTACAGAATAATCGTGATAGTTGAGCCCGACGAAAATGCTAGTGATATTTCAAAATGTATGGTCTAACACACATAGTATATTAATAAAAGGTGTCTAAAAGTGGCCAAATACTTTCGTGAGTCTGTATATTTGCTCCCATACGTAGGCGGAATAGTACGATCGAAGAGGTCCTCGTAGAGGAAGAACGAAGAAAAGCGACGACGGAAAAGGAAACGATAATAGAATGTCTAACCCCGCTACCTTACTCCGAATGCCTTCCGAATAAATTCTTATTCAGACGTTAACACGACCGGCTTCAGGGAAATTCGCTTTAAAGTTAAAACGAACAGCTCTTCCCTTTTTACTAATTTCGTAACGTCAACATCCGCGCTCTGAACGAATGTGTCCATAGAAGTTTCCCTCGTTTTCTTTTACTTGTCATTTCATTTAGCATTCGCGTGTAAACGTGAAGAAATACACGAAAAGATAGAAATTTCCAAACAATGGGCCGACCATGTCAAATCTCTTTCCTCCTTTAACGAACCATTGAAATTCGAAAAGATTTCTCTACGTCGAAAGATCTTCCTCGCGAAGTGGAAGGAAAAGAGAAAGGATGATAGAACAAAGGAACAAGTCCTATTGCGTTGGCGTTCGTTCTTCGACTGCAAGCTCGTTGCAACGTGAACCAGAGGTTCTAACCGCGTTTATATTCTTAGATCGAGAGAGTTCGTGCCGCGCGAATCGAGAGAAATTCGCGATACAAATTCGATTGGACTCGCATGTTCCTCGGTTTCGTGACTAGCCAATGGGCTTCCTCTAATCTGGCTCGCCGCGTGTAGAATTATTCATCGTCGAAATTCGTGACGAGAGCCACGGAGAAGCTCGAGTGGTTGAAAGAACGCGGATGAGACGGCTATCACTATTCGGAAATTACGTGCTCAGTGCGAATTTAGACAGATTTAGAGAGAATTCAGGAATCTTTCGCTCCTCCTGTTGCCTTAAATGCTCCTTCGAGGGCGCTTAAACATTTAGCACCGAATCGTAGTATAGAGATCAATATTTTACAGGACGATTCTAGATTCTAGATTCCACGTGTATTATACATAATACATTTCGGATTAGAAATGTCACGTGGAATATCTGATTAGACGCAGATCCACGGATATACGTATATCTATGATCTTTGATATTATTATGCTACTGGAGAATTTCATCTTGCCATTATCATTAAAATTTCGATAGTTTTAGCTTGACGGCTTCTTTTCTTTTTTTTTGTTTTGTGTTTTAGTGTGCTATGTATTTATGGAAAATTCAAAGGCGCGGAAATGTACAACAGACGCATGACGCGAGAAAATACACGAGCAAAATAAAGCAGAATAGATGAAACGAATCTGGAATGTAGGTTTCGTTTTGTTAATTACCTTAATAAAAATAAGAATTTACATAAACATGGTGAATGTAGTAATCATCGTTGAAATCTTAACTTTCGCAAAATAGTTTGATGATCGAGCGTTAATTATGTGGCGCTGCGTTGTTGCATTTTATTATCGAGGCTTGCATCATTCCCACAACTTATCGAGAGTCCCGGCGATAAGAATAATTCGTAATTCGTATGATGATGAATGATTCTCCACGAATGCATGCTCGACAGTTTATTCCATCAGCACGTGTCACCCTCTTTTTTACTTTCAACCACGTGTGAAACGCGTGATCGCGTGAAATTCCAAGCGCTTATTCTTCGAACAGGAAAAAGAAAAGGACGAAAAAATAACGGTGAAAAAACGAAATACGAAGCAAGAAGGAGTCGTGTAGAAGAAAGGCGTGAATATTCCGTTTGAACACATGGCGGGAACGTTGAACCGCGCGTAATCTTCCATTGAATCTCGAAAATTTTTTATCGGACGGTCATTTTAGTGGGTTATCCGGTTGTTCGGTCCTCCGCTGATCATTATAATTTTTAATTATAGACACGACTGATCTATACAAATTGAAATTATCAAAGTGAAATTTCCATCAAAATCAATGGAACTTATATCATATTTTCTTTAATGCAAATTTTCATTCTGATTATAACATTTTTTCTAATTTCCCGCTCTATTTCTCATTGCAGAGGTCGTAGACGAAGATCCGCCACGAATAACAGACTCGAAACTCTGCAACGTATAATGAAGATTATCGCTAACAGTCCTGACACGCTTAATGAAAACATGCTCGGAGAAAGGATGCTCTCTTTGCCAGTGGTAAGTTCGAAATAATCGAATCTATGATTTAAAACGGAGGGAAAGAAATGATTTTCTATAAATCCTACAGATTACGTAGATAACGTATTTTAACATGGAGTATTCTGAATATTAATCGATCAATTCCTATATATATATTAAATTTTTTAACGAATTTTAATTCATCATTTAATTATGCGACACTTGTTCAGAATTGAAATAAGAAATGTCCTATTTTTGAATAGAAATTCCAATAAATTTCATTTCATTCTAAAATCTTCTCGTTACATTTACGTCTCGAAATGACTAACAGTTTCATTAGATTATTGAAACATCGTGCAACACTATTTCTACATGGTTATGTAAGTTGCATAGTTCGTGTCATGAGGTAATCTATCGCGTTAGCAACGTAATACCTATTTTTTTTAGATGGCATAAAATTAGTGATAATTTGCCGCAAAAGAAAAATGAAACGATGCACTGGCACGCGCCTAAGTGTCAGTCATAAAATTTATTGTAAAACGTGCTGTGTTCTCGTGATAGATTCATATTCCTTCTTCGTTTCTTCGGCATGTTTAATCGTTTTCTTTTAATGTTTGTTTTATCGTCGATTTGCATTTCATGAAATGGTAATCGTTCGTGGTGAAAGGCAAATATTCATAGTCGTTAAATTGATCGTGCCTCAGATTAGAATGTAGTTAACCGGTTTATTAACTGTCACATAGATAACGCCAAAGTATCGCAATACATTATGAACATCTATATCGTCACTGTTTTATTGTCGCCCGAAGCTAATTATGGAAATATACATGCAAGAGAATACTTATGTTTTTTAATCTTGCACTTGTAATAATTGAATTATTGAATCGATGACATGAGAGTTACGCTGTTAGTACTATACACGTTATTGATTATCTAGAATTGATTTTAATCCATTAAGAACCATACGATGAAGTGTGTGAAAATTGTGTATCGTAACAATATAATATAATTATCGATCAAGGTACAAAAGAATGTATTAGAATGATAGATACCTCCACAGAAGTCCATTACAAGTAGAAAGCGCGAAAAGAAGTCCTATAATCGAAAAAAAAGAAATAGTCTATTCTATCGGAATAAAATACTTCGATTTCTTCAAATTTCATAAAGTCGTAGGATTCGGATAAAATTCAATAAAATTCAATAATCTGAATGAAATAAATCTAGAGATGAATCATGGTCGTTGATGGGTTAATATTCAGAACCATAGTATCAAATAATAATAACAAGAGTCGTTCCATTTTAAGAGTAACGAATCTTCATTTCCAAAGTGTAATTAGGAATTAGTGTTTAACGAAACCCTATATTTTTAATTATCAAAAATGATACTTCAAACTAACGTTCCTCGAGGTATAGAGAGATATTTATAAAATCGCCAAAATTATTGTCTAAGGCCTGAATTAATTAAGAACATTTTTTTGAATTTCAGAAGTTGAAAGAGAGCCGACTAGGCGTCGATGACGAATATTCGTATATATAATTCCATGGCACGAAGTCGCGCTAAAACACAAGGCGAACAAGAAGACAGAGTCGAGAGAACGAAGAGCAATCAAGTGTAAAAAATGAAAAATACAAAAAAAAAAAAAAAAGAGAAAAACAAGAATCGAAGACGAACATCAAGAAAAATCGCCGAAGGAATAAGAGACGAAGGAAAATTACAAAAAGAAAATATTATATACGATCTCTCGACCCTAAAATCCGCCTGAACAGTATTACGGACCGTCCTCCGTCCGAGCTTAAACTCTTTAAACGAACTTACACTATTAGATCACTAAGTAATTATAACCAAGGAGCAGAGGAAAAAGACAGCAACGATCATCCTTGTCTCGATGAAGAAATCGAAGAGAAAATTTCGAAGAATTTCGTGGTTTACTTCGATTTTCAATTTGTTCCTTAACGCGTGCGTCCTCCATGTTTCTTTCATTTATTTTTTATAATTTAGCAACGTAGTAATTTATGATATTTATTTAAGTAGCCTTATTTATTCTTTGTTGACCGTATTATTTGTAGACTGGTTTATTTGAATTTTTCTTTTATTCGTTTCTAAGCGTCTGCAAAGAGTACTCTGTGCTGCGTGTAAGGAAAACGCGTCTATGGTCTCTCTTTTTCTCATTTTTGTTTTATACTTTAAGAATAATTTCTTTTTAAGAATAATTTTGCGTGGATGACAAGATATGATGAGTGATTTTTGTACGGATGGAGAATGATAATTACTGGCTTGCTTTCACGATCTCGCGATTTTTAAACGCTCCTTAATCTTAGGTTTCGTTAGATCTTTCGAATGTATACGGTGGATTAACGATTGTAATCTGTAAACACCGGATATCCAACTTTTGCCTTAGCATTCAAATATGATTTTATAATAATTAAATAGAACTATGTATGATGCGGGCCACCGTAGAAAATGTATTAATTAGAAAGATCGATTATTTTCAAACGCGATTCATTGCGTTTCCATTTCGTATTAAGATGTGATTCATTTTATTTATTGTTTTGTAAAGTTAGTTAATACGAATATTATTGTATTAATTTATTAGCGTACCTAAGAAGGAATAGAAGTAAGAGAAAGGAAGAAATGTAATTAATGTTAACGATATCGTTCGTTAAGATTAATAGTCTTCTTACGAAACAATCGAATTTCTTCGCTGTATCCAAGCTCTACGTAATTATCGTATATGTGTTCGACACTGCATATTTCCTATATATTATTTATTTATTTATTTATTTATTTAGTTAACGTCGTACGTAGGATCCAACAAAGTATTAAAGACAATGTCGTGATAGTATCGCGATTTCGATCGATCAAAATCAAGATCGACACGTTCGAGACAATTTCACCGATCGTTCATTCTTTTATTGACTGTGCGTATTATTTTGTTTATTTAAATAGAATAAAAAGAATAGTAATCAGCTATACAAGAAAAATCGTCTCCTTCAATTTATTCCGGAATCTTCATCCTTCCTCGAAAGTATCTCTCCTTTATGTATATTGTAAAATATCAAATATTACTATTTCTATTTCACCTTGGTAAATTAATTAAAAATACGCATCTGAGCTCCCTCTGGAGAAACTTTAGGTGAATTATTCCATGCTGTCGGTAAACGAGATTATTTCGATATTTATTCGAACTGTACGTCGAATGATTGCAAACAAATGCAGATTCATTAGTTGTATAATTCTAGAGGAAAATGAAAAATTTGTAGGAAGAAAGATTGGTGGGATTTCTAGGAGGAAAGCTTTCACGAATTTATTATTAAAACAAACTTCCGTAGATAGTAATAAAAATTAAATGCTTCGTAAGTTAATACTTCGTAATACCTCGTAATATTAAAATGTCATAGTTTAATTAAACTTTACAATTTAATTAAAGGGAAAAAAGTATAAAAAACCGTCTGACGTAATTAGGAGCCGTGTGCAAAATGAATTCCACAGAAATTGTACATTTCATTGACCATACAACTTTGCGACGATTTCAACACGATGCTTATTTAGAAACTAATAAAGTTAAATATTTTTGAAATTATTATATATTTGTACGGGGGATTTCGTACGATTAATCTTAACGTTCTAAACTTTATTACCGCGCAGAAGATTATTTAAATGTACCTGCTTTATTTTGGGAATATTTTCTGTTCGATCGTCTGACTAAAGACGACTCGTACTACTGACAGTGAAGCTAGTGGAATAAGTCTATCTGTTCTAAGCAGATCTGATCGGGACCCTTGTTTCTCTCAAAAGACCACTTTTGTCAACCTTCTAGAATAAACCAGTAGGTGAAATATTGCTTCAAATAGTAGAAACTAAACTCTGGAAATTCAAATGTTGGGAAGTAAGTTTTGGAATTGTAGTTTTCTTTGAACATAGAAGGATGGAAGGAATTATATAAATACCTTTTATAATTCGAACATTTATTAAATTCGTATAGAAGAGGAAAGATTTATAATTCTGTTTAATTTCAGTGTACTTTACTAGAAAGAAAAATCGTTACTAGATATCTTACCATTTTCCTTCCATTTTCCATTAAACTTTATTCAAATTACCTCAAGTGAGTGCATCGGTGAATCTGTTATTTTCCTGGTTTGAAATATTTCTTCAAATTTCGACATTCGTCCTTACTATTCAAGTCATTTGCCTTCGAATACGTAATTTCCTTAACTTCAGAATTTAAATACCTACCTACTTAAAGATATAGCTTTATAACTTGTCGAAAGTTACGATCTCAATTGCAATCTGACAAAATCTCGCAAGCTTTTCAATTAAAAGTCCCAACTGCTTCCACAATGCCACACATTTTATTTAACTAAGGAAATCGATCGAAGAAAGAAACTGTCTTTGCGCGTGACTCACGAAACTCAGTTGATCGTGAAATGGAACAAGGAAAACTCTCCCCATCACGAGTCAACGCGCGATTGCTCCGTCACGTCTTCATGAAGCAAGACTCGACCTGAAACGTTCGTATCAAACGTTCACGGAAAAGGAAGTTTCGCGAAAGGAAAGCGAAACATAGGACAAGTCACTGGATTGCAGTTGTCGACCATCGTTCTGATTGGCTTCGTATGGTCGCTCTTCGTGCAGTAGTTCATCCGTGGCGAGCGTGATTGGCCCGATAGATATGAAATTATTTCATAAATACGCACATACAGATCGCGTGGGTGGCTGATTTCGCAACTTCGTTTTACTGCGCAGTACAGCGAACACTTTAGCTCACAAAAGTATTTGAACGCGTGCCATAGAAAATTTTTGTAAATATGTTATTTGTATTTCGTACGAATCTTATAACGAGATAGCGAGTGGCATGATCATATCGGAAAAATTTGGAACCAGTTTGGAAATGTATATAGAAGTTACAAGATATTTATTACAAACATATATATTTCATAAGAAATTAGCAAAGAGTAAACATAATAAATGTTAAGAATGATTCTACTGTGTATAACCATATAATATCGAATATAATATTGAATATGAATAACGTGATTCGTTAATACGACGGCTAATTAATTGTTCAAATACTTTGACGATCTCTCGCACTAGATATTACACAATAGCTTTTATGTACATCTTCAGATTTCTTTCAAACTTTACCGATATTATCACCATATTCGAGTTTCATTGCAGGGCTAATGAAAATTCCAAGTGTTCCTTATAAAACGTGATATATTCATAAAAAAATGCTCCAACAGTCTCTTTCGCGAGGCATCGAAGGTAGCTGTATTAATCGTCTCTTACGTAACTGAAAACCTTCATGCACTCATTGCATGTGTTACGTAAAACATTTTGAAATTTCATTGGCGCTGTAACGAGACTCGACTATCGTCACTGTGTTAGTGAAGTATGAAGCAAATTTGAAGACGTACATTATATATGCGTATATGTCATTGATGTATTACATGTTGGCGAGGAACGGGCCTCCAAAGTTGCACAATCAAACAAAATTTCTGATTAGCCTGGCTATGTGTTGCCTTTCGTTATCTCGCTACGTAAAACCGACGACCGATTTCGTTCGACGCGCGACTCCTCCGCCCAATCTTCAAAGGGGAGGAGACTGAATTGCGAAAAACGTCCACGTCGCTATCGCTCCGACACTTTCAAATGTTTGGCCCGAAACTTTGTTTTCACCGAACGTTCTCTTCTATTTTTGCCCGGACGGATGATGCAGCCCGAGCAATGGGGTAGATCAGCGTTCGTTGATCTCGTCCCTGTTATTTCTGTCTCTTTTGCTGTTTGGCAGTCGCCAGTGGATAAAATGCTATGAACGTGCGTTCGGAAGTCGAACGAGACGCAATGCTCATCTTCTTTTTTCTTCGAGATTCTTTCCAAGTTTCGAGGTTTCAGTAATGAAAGCTTATATGCTGAATGCGGGGAGAAAAGAGTTCGAGAAAACAGAGCTTTCGTGTATTGGGCAGGTTCAAGAGGGTGGTGGTGGGTTTAGTGGTTAGAGAATGGAGAGATAAGAATAAATAGATTTTGCATTAACGAGAACTTCAAAGAAATATATTTACGTATAAAGTATAGTACCGATTACAATGAACAATGTAAACGGAACAAATATCTGGTTGCAAGCCGCTTCTTTAGTTAGCTTCGTAGAAATATCAATTCGTGTAAATGGCTGCAGTCTAACGATCAGAGAACAAGATAGTAAATCGTAAATAATACGAATAAGTAATAAGAGAGATCGTTTTTGAAATATCAAAAAATGTTTGATGTACGAAGAAGTGACGAGGAATAGAGATCGGAAGGAAATCATGGAAGAATCCAAGGAGAGGTAATCGAAATTTTCGTTTTAATCTCATTCCTGTTTTCTTGGTATTTTTCGCGCGTGCATTGAACAGGAGGAGTTCAACAGTCGAATATTACTTAAAAACATAAGAAAAAAAGACAATGAGGATAAAAGAGTCTTAACGAGAAAAATTAACGAGTCAAAATTATCAAAGTTTTTAATTCGGTTCTTATACCGAGAAATGAAAGAGAAGAAGTAGTCTTATATTGAAAGAATTATAATCGCTGTTTAGAAAACACGATCGTGACTACCTCCAAAAAATCAGCAAATAATCTAGAAGAAGCACAACGATGAGCAATAATATTTACGTTGACGTAATAACTGAATAATTTTTATTTGTTCATATTTCGTAAGTTTTTATCGCCCAGCTGGACCATTCGTAGAAGAAACATGTACGAAATAATTTGTTATCTGGGCTCGGTGCGTGTATACTTTGATTATATTTTACAATGTTACATTTGGCAAGACTGGCGCGTGTGATGAATGGTCGAGGACATCGCGTCGTGATCATCTGATCCGATGTTCGTTTAATTAGTATACTCGCTATCTCTCTTCCGTTTCTCTCGTATCGTACGGTTACAAATCTCAAATCAACATATTCTAAGCCACGCAAGAAATTTCTTTAAATTTCTGCTGACTTTTGCTAATCGTAACTTCACAATTGATATTCACCAGTTTTTTTCTTTTTTTTTTTTTTTTATAAATTATAATTTGATTTTATCCTTTCTTTGAATATTTCTAGTCCTGTTATGTACGATCGTCAGTCAGGCTGCCAATATGTGTGTGTTTCTGTATCTCGAAATTTTCCATAAATACATAAACATCTACAGTGTGGCAAACTGCAAATTTTATATGTAAATTGACAAAATTGTAAAATCGAAAATTCAAAAATTTGGAATGTAATTGTAATTTGGTTAACTCCGGGTCTTTGCTGTATTGATTTGAGATGATCGGTGGAACATATTGAATATATATGTATTTTCCAAAGATGTAGGAAAATCCGTTGAGTAAATCGGATAAGTCACCCGGATAGATCGCTCGAATCGATTAGATTCGAATGATGAAATACAACGTGGTAATTAGATCATGCTTTATCGTATTTTCGTTTTTATTTAGATTTATCTAAATTGTTCCAGCAGAGAGATTACAATTTGAACGAATTTCATTTTTTTTATTTTGTTCAATTTCATTTTTGTAAATTTCGCTTCATCCTCGAATCCCCACTCTCTTCGATGTATGTGTAATATTTAATACACATACGTAGAAATTTTTAAAATGACATCTAGCAAACGAATCAATCTTCCTTTCTTATTGAAAAACTATATTTCCTATGCCATTGCTCTCTGCGCTGTTAAATATTCGTTATAACACAATTCTTAAATTTACTCGCAACTTTTCAGTCTCTGCATTCGCTGTTTTTCTGTATTCGTAGTCAAGTGGTTTATGCTTGTGCTATTACCGTCTTTTATTTCCTCCTCATGTATTGCAACATGATCGAACATAAAAGAAACAAATAAAAATAATTTCCCCGATTTCCCAAGAATGATCAATTTCCCTTGTGTACCTTCTCTTATGCACGAAGCATGCAAAATTCTCCTGACATGCACGTGGAAGGAGATAGGAAGTAAAACGCGAATGACGAAACTAGCAATCTAATTACGCTGAAACGTTTATTCATGTCAGAAATTCTCTGTACGTCTTGCGTTTCAAGGAAGAAACTTTCACGCGCATTATTGCGTCGCATAAAATGTCGTGAAAAAAAAAGAAGGAGAAAAGTCATGAAAAAAAGCTACTATCGAGACAAGTAAGCATTTTCTTTCTGTCGCGTGCCGCTTGATAGCTATATTATTGTATTTTATGAGGAAAGCAACGACGTTAACTCCTTCCATTTCCACTTTCGTAACTGTACGTAAGCATTCATCCATTTCCATTTCATTGAACACGAGAAATCCTTCATATTCGAGCGAAGTAATACTATTCGTTTAAATAAAGCGATGAGAAAATCGACGTATTTTCGTGTAAAATTTTAATTAACCGGCCCTATTTTCTCGATCGAACAGAGATCGACCAAATTCCAAATATAAGTCAAAGCAAATATAACAAGATGATAAAGAGAAGAAATCACTGAAACGTAAGATGAACGTGACCTTCTGTAAGAGAGAGATTTTATGATCGATGAACTCGCATCGGTTTATCCTTACATAAAGCATCCGAAATAGCCACTTTCTATCATCGAAAATTCCACCACTCTTCGTTATCGTTTCATCGATATATGCGAGATTCAAACACTTCATAAATAAAAAGAAACTGTAATCAATCCCAATTGATGCAGCAACGCTCTTATTTTTTGCGCCGAAAAGGAGTCACAAGACAAAACGTACAGTATCGTGCAACAGTTTTCGGCTACTTATCTTTTCAGGAAACGCTTCTGAGTATCGAAGAGTATCGAAAGTGTGGCGATCGAAATTTGAAACGGTAGAAAGCGCAGAATGTATTTATCGGGAATTTTATTATTTTAAAGGACCCTGGAGAGGAAAAACTCGGTTTTTCAATACCAACAGGTCATACGAAATTACCGACTACTTGAAATTCATCGATATCTCTCAACGATACATTTACAAGTTCTTATCGGCCGTAGATTTCTCGCTGGGACATTAATTTTGAATTTTTCAATAATTTAGGGACGATTTTCTGAACTATTTTGAATATTCCATTTATTTTCTATTTATATTCTATTTATTTTCTAGCGTAGCTAATTCCACGATTAGACGATACAGGCTAACAATTGTTGCACAATTAATTAAAAACATTAATTATACGACTATCGGTAAAAGAAAGCACCGCTGCAGTTTTTCAATTGCAAACAGATAGTTTCAGGCTTGCACTCGTTATCGTGCAAGCAATTAAGAAATCATCAGCGTGTTCTGGTACACTGACACCGTATTAAGGCTGGCTATTTTTTGAGACGCTTGACACCGGCGATAGGAGACACCGAAAACCGACCAAAGGGGGGACATTTCTGAAAATCAATTACCGATACCGATTTATCGTACGAAAGGAACGATAACCACGAAAGGGGGTGTAACCACGTCAATGGCTTTTTAAGTAGAGGGGGAAGATGTTCCTCGAGCAAGAGGATATATAGGCGCACCAGAGTCTCGTAACGTTACAGTTTCAAGCAAAAACCGAACGATTCGGGCGACCTGTGGTCGATTCTACTTGTAAAATTTGGACGAGAAAGTTTCGCGGGAACATATTGAAAATTTCGCGAAAATTTCGAATTTCTTCTCGAATTTTTCTTCTTTCTACGTTTTCTTTCATTTTATTCGTTTTACCTTCACGCGAACAATGAATAGTAGCGCGAGCAGAAATATTTCCGGCAACTATTGGATCACAGTCGCTGTTGCACTTTTTGCTTCGCTTTGTCTCAGTGAAATCGTATCCGCACAACCTGGATATGACAGGTAAATGTTGCATTATACTTTACTATCTTTTAAGAGGATTTTTTCGATAATCTATTGTCTTTTTCTTTTCCTCTATGATTGTTTGTCTTACGATTTTTCTAATGTTTACTCACACGATCGTTAGCCACTTAGTTAATAATTTGCAACTTGGAATTATAATCGAAACTTCTTCTTCTTTTTTTACAAGAATTTGATCTGTAGCGTATCGTAATTATAATTTATAACGCGTATGTGACAGATGTTACACAGAGCAAGGGGTTGACGATGATTAAGATAACAAATCTTTTATTAACAATTTCGAACGATTAAGTAGACTTTCTCAAAGTGAGTTTTATCCTATTTGAACGGCGTTTGTGCGATAATTGTGCTTCAAAATTGTCGTTTGGAAGTAATCGTGAATAAAGTGGTGTACTAATAGCGAAGAAGCAATAATTTCCCTATCGTTATTTATTTTCCAACAGAGTTGCGCGCGAGAACACGGTCGACATCTACGACACTCTGTTAAATTTTGCGAAAATGGGAGAGAAAGGTATGGCGGAAGAAATGAACGCCGGAATATCAGGAATGACTAAAGAGTGAGTAATCTTTCATCATGCTTCTCAACAATTTTCCAACATAGATTCCATTTTAAAGATATTTATTGAACAAAAAATTTGAACGGAAGAAGACTAGAGTCTAATTTTCAATAGAAATTTCCAACTCACCACAAATCTTTTCTTCTCTGAATCGATAGAAACTGTCGAAACGAAGGTTTTTCGAGTTAAAAATTTCGTTAACGAAACTACTAAGATCATAGTGGAGCGACCAAAAAATCTCAGTTTCAACGATAAAGAGGCTTCGCAAAAAGATTGACCCTATCCGAATGGCAGACTTTCTCTTTTTTCAACAAATTTTGTATCACACACACAGACGACACAAACGATTATCGGATCAAAGGCGAGCAGAGCTAGAGACCCTGATGGCACTCTCGAAAATGACGGGGAAATTGGTGAACGTGATCAGGGGAGGACGTCAACTGCAACCAACCAAGGCGTGAGTAGCGTAAACGACAAATTTTCTAACTTACAACTTTTGTCCTCCTTTTCTATCAAATTTTCTAATCTTTCGCTTTATCGTCAGTGACAGGAAAAAACGTTCGGTCTTCGACATAAACGTGAAGAATCTACAAAGACTGTTCCGACTGTCGCAGAAATTAGGGTACAAAGGAAACGCGGCATATCCGGTTGTTAGGTAAGCAAGTGATATCGCATATTCGTTCAACTTGAAGACGTATGATCAATTTTCTGAGTAAAATCCAGAGTTACCATTATCACTGACGAATATGAGAGACTCTACAGTCGTTAAATATCGATACGTTCGTGTAATAGAAGATGTTATTACGGCTGGTTCAATCGAATTCTTTTTATCTACGCAAGATTCTATTTATTCTATTTATTATATAAGATTTCTATTTATTTACGCAATAACCCTACTGCGTTGTTTTGGTCATCTTCGACCCAGTTGTTTACTTTTGTAAAAAAAAAATTCTTCTTTTAAATTTGTCGAATTCGATGAATGTACGAAATAATCGTAATCGATATGCATAATTTCTTATTTCGATTCTATATTAAACATACGTGTTCTTGGATCGCGAAGAGATTGTTTGTTTATTAAAAGATTGTGATATAAAAATTCAGGAATCACAGCAGGATTAACGTAATTAACGGTATCGATAAAGCACTTGAAAAGTTTACTAATCAACTCGACTAGTCACTTCCACAGAGTTCGCTAATCTTGACGACCTTTGTTTAATAATAAATGAAACGTACAGATACTCGTACGACGTTTAAAAAGTAAGTCGTAAAGCTTACGATCGGCGTCTTCGAGGAACGTCAGTGATTTATCCCCAGAATGAAGTGCACGAATCTCTCCAGAGTTGTTCGAAATTTCTAACAATGAAATTCAAGTAAAACTAATTCGTGCTCGGCGCTTACACGTTTTATCGTCTTCGATACTGCACTCGGTACGTAAACGATCGATGTAAAATCGACGGATCGAAACTCTTCGGACTTGATCTTCGAAAAAAGATATCGCTTAGAACGAACTGCGCCATGGTTTTTCCGTCTACTTCTTTTTCTCTGCTTCGCTTCATTTTTTTCTTCCTCGATAAGATCACGTTCGCGTATTCGAAATTCGCAATGCGAAACGCGTGCATATGTAACGAGAATCGGAAACGTGATGTAAGACGAGCGTAGTGTTAGTCCAGATAAATCCTTGTCGAACCGAGACGAACTCGCGGCATCTTATCTGTCGTTGATATGTCGCAATCGGTCCGATTCGCATCAAAAATAATTCAACGATAGCGCGTCTAACCACACGAGATACTCTTGGCACGCGAAATCGTGTTGATGTTACTTAACCCTCCCTTTCTTTGAACCATTTAACAGCGTATCCCAAGGGAAGCTCTATATCGAGTTATTTTCATAGTTTCACAGGCTGTCGCGACTCTTGAATTTTCTATGCTTCGGTCTCATTTTCATCTCAATGGCGAGAAGGTACCTTTGACGTTTGAAAATATTTTCTACATAAAATTGAATCAAGAAAGGAATCAAATATATTTCCTTATTTCCCTACGATACTCGTGCACTTTCCTTAGACTTGTAAAATTTTCCAACGATAGAAAAGTACAATTTAGTATGAAAAATGATCCGAATAGGACACACGAGAGTCGAATATCATCGTAGGTAAAGCAATTATTAATTTCTGTTTTGTATGCAAAGTTGGAAGCACGTACGTCTGTTGTTTATCTGTACATGTGAAAATCAGGAACGCAAGAAATCTCGTACATGACCAAGATCACCAGACCTGTACAGATGATCAATTTTATTTTTTATAACGTTCATAGTGAATTGCTCGATAAAGCGATAAATATACAGGCCAAATCGAGTAGAATTCTTGAAAATATTTTCAATGTCGAATATTTCGTAGTATTCTGGACTTCATTCAGAAAATTGCGTATACGGTAGAATTTGTAGCTAGCCTCGTCAGATAAACTCGATGACCCGGATATCTTTGTAGTATTTTAAATACGGCCAAATAGTACATACTTACTACTCTTCTCGCGGTGACTGAGTTGCCTTTTCATTGATATTTCATTCTCGATAACATTGTAGAATTGAAATAACAGAATAGTACGTTGTTTTTCATACTGATCGCGAAAGTTAGACAAAAGAAATCGATTAAATTAACTAACAACGCTACTTACCTTCTTTCAGCATCGTATAATTTTTATAGCTTTAATCGCTTATCCTTATCTTTTTCATTCTCTCTTCTCGGATTCTCTTCTCTTTCCTTGTTAGAAAATATGTCCTACAACATATACGTTAAATCTTAAAAATATGTACGATTTGCGAGACGTTTATTAAGTATTTGCATGATGCTATAGTTCTGAGAAATATTGATCATTCGTCTGAAATTATTAAGCGTCTGTTAAGAAAACACCGTTAACATATCGTTTCTTATTTATTTACAGTTGAAGCCACAGAATCATGCAGAATGTATTGGCGTGAATTTATTTATCCATGAAAGTGCATCGAACCAAAAAAGGATGACCCTGGCACAAAAAAAATTTCGTGTATCGATTCGTCTGCGAAACCATTGACGAATCACGAATTAGGCGTCTCATAAAAAATTATTATCATCTCCTATGTATTTCGCAGGAATAATACAAATTCCAATTGCTGAACAAGTATTTATTTATTATACCTAATGGGAAATTGATATGAATCCTCTTGTGAGATATTTCTTAATGTATTCTTTCTTATAATCTGATAATAAATTTATATAATATAGTATACATATGTCATTATATATTTGTTTACCTATGAGCACTTGAAATTTGTATGGTGGTAATTCGTGCACAATTAAATCTCCAATTTGCGATTTCAAATACGTAGTTTAATTTTATAATTGACAGTTGATCGGCATTATACATACGTGTTTTCTATTTATGGTAGAAATATAACATCAGATATAAAAATATAACAATAATATTATAAATTTCGAATTTCAAAAGAATGTACATTAATCATTACCCTGCTGCCATCTAGCGGACATTACTTTAAGTATCTGCAGCATAGTACCAACGGAGGGATTAACATTGAATCGGTAACGTCAGGAACGATAATAAAATGGTAAGAAGATCAAGTGACTCCCGAAACATAAAACGCGAAACACTTGCGACACAAGAAACACGAGATAGCATCGTTGAATACCAGTCTTATTCTATATCTCATCCTAGTCAACGTTAGTACATATATATTTTGATTTTACTTACCATCGCTGTCTCTAATTTCTTGGACGGTCGGTATTGCAGAACATGGGACATGAATAGATTTCTACATGGTTCGTTTATATATTCTATTTTTCATATTCACTTAAAGATTCACATTCTAAAGAAGATGTTTAAATCAAGCAATTCTTTTATCGAACACTCGTAACGTCCACCACTGTTATTAAATGATGCAATTATAAGCGAGATTCATCTCTTATATTTATTCTACGTTATCCATTGTATCGTTGTAAGTAACACAAGCAATATTCTTATAATATTTCTCAAAGTATAACACCGAGAAACAAATTTATTATCTATTACACGACATTATAGCAGAGCTTTCACGCATGAATCGCCATTACGAATTTCAAAAATATCTCGAAAAAAGGGTCGATACTCTAACAAAGCTTGATATATCGAACTCGAAATTCTCGAAGTGGACGTAACAATCGCAGTTATCGATCGATGCGAGTCGCGCAATGGTATCCTTTGATAGTAGTGGTGCTCGCGCTAGGTTCTGACAAAAATTTGCGTTAAAAACGGTGTATAAAATGCAGAAACGGTCTAACTCGGGAACTCTTGAGTTAGCTTGGAAGATGCTTCCTATGATAAGTGAAAGAAGCATCCAGATCCCAGGGGGATATCACCGAGTGGCTTAGCTGTCGCATTTATCCAACAGAGATGTCTGCGCCCTGAGAAACGGACTGGCGGACAGACAGACGTCTCTGTCAACTTTTTCTGTGTTCTGATTTCTAATACGAAATGCTGTTTGGAAAATTCGGCAACTCTCCGGAGCATATTCTCTAGGTATATAGTCAACACGGCCAGAGTTGATATATGTGAGTGGTGGGGATTTGCTCTCGATCACTTTGCTCCCGATGTGTGTCCCGTTTTCGCTTTCTTCGTCCCGTTCTCGCGATGCTTACATGATACACAGTGGCTCGCCAAAGCATTTCAACACTTGCCGTAGAAAACTTTTGTCTGCATACTATGTGTTTTGTGTAGAACATATTTTTTTTTAATTTTATTAGTATTGTTATGAGACATGACTGTCATGATTATATTAGTGATATTTCAAGTCAATCTGAAAATATGTATACAAGTTACAAAACATTGACTGCAAACGTATATTTAGTAACAAATTAGTATACAGTGTGAACAGCCATTTTAAACATCTAATAAATATTAAAGATGGTCCTATTGAATATTGTGATTTATTGATATAGTGGACTGTTTCAATACTTTTGCGATCCCAACGAAATACCTACAGTATGTATCATGTAGTTTTTCATGTACGTTTTCAGTTCCATTTCAAATTTGATCGATATTCACGATAGTTGTGTCACAACACAGTGCTGATGAAATTTCAAAATGTGGGAATATAACACATATATTATATTCACAAAGGTTTGTATAAATGTTCGGATACTTTCATGAACTACTATACCTTGTAACTTAGACATACATATAAGCAATTTCAAACTCGACCAAGATAGTCACGATAATCGTGTCTACGTGACAGTGCTAATGACATTGCCAAAATGTGGAAGCACAACACGCGTAATATATTCGTAAAATGCTTCTACGAGTGTCTGAATACTTTCATGAGCCACTGTACATACGATTTTGTAGATGTGACACTCCCAACCAATAACGAAAATTTCCTTTTACCTTCTATCATTTTACACGATTGTACGATGGAAATATGAGAAAAATCGTATGATAGAATTATGAAGGAAGTCTGTAAATGTGTTTCTGTTTTGAAAAAAGGCGTGAACTAATTTCCACCGCTAGGAAAAACCACCGAGTTTGAGAGGTGGTAAAAATCACATATCAATTCTGGCCGTACCGACTTTAGTGCGCGTTATTCTGTCGGGTGCGTGATAGCCTGTACCAGTACGTAGAGATGTTTTCGTCGCCGGCGTCAGTGGTGGGCGAGCCGTCAGGCTACGACTTTCAGAAAGAGGAGAACGCCGCTAAGTGGAAGGGGGTGTTTGTCAACTCCCTACGCAAGGTATACTTTCCGAATCACTTATTATAGAATTTATAATGATCCCTTATGAATTGGTCCCGCTTTTCGCGAGATTTTGATGCTATGCCGATCGACATTCGTCGATTCTATTGTCATTGTCACTAACATGCCACTGTTTTATGCCCTTTCCAACTCCAACTGGGTTTGTTGCCCTTTAACAACATAACAAAAATAACAATAATATCTCATAATATATACGTTATAATCAACGTGAAATAAATATCATGGAAATTAACAATCATGTATTATCATACAATGATCGATAGCTTTCTTGAAAACTGTGTTTGCATCTGAATAGAGGATACCTTCTTCATATATTGAACAATTCATAGAATAATGACAGAATGTTACGTTGCTTGTCCTCGCTGTTTATAAGAATAAAGCTACGTGAATGAGAAATTTAATTTCCTTACTATTCTTGTTCCATACAATAAATGTATTAAAGTTTGTGGAATTTTAGCAGGAGCTTCTTTCACAATGGACAAAATAGGATAAATATTTACATATTGTATAACAAAAATATAAGTTGCAAGCATAAAAAAAGCTATTCTAAAATGCCACTGCTAATAAAATATTTTTTTTATAAAAAATTCTTTTCTTAGATCACTAATTATCAATTATGTTTCTTAAACGGTATACTTGTAAGAATATTATATCTTTTACTTAAATAGAAATGTAGCTCGTATTGACTATCAAATAGATGTTTCGTTCGTAAACAATATCCTCTGTCCGTGTCAATATCCCAAAACATTCTTTTTCCCTAAATAATAGTCTCCTCTGTTTAATGGACGTTTTATGTAAAATAGGTACTAGAGCAAGTACATCCTAGTCTTGAAGCACGACAAGATGCCTTAGACTACGTTGAGAGCTTAATCTTAAGGCTGTTGGGAATGCTCTGTGGTCATCCTCCACCACACACACCTCAAGATGTGGAAGAAAGAGTAAGGCGTACTTTTCCCACTCCCATTGACAGATGGGCACTTAGAGATGCAAGAGATGCCTTGGAAAAAGGAAAAAAGAAATCACCACTAGTTCTTCCAGTTGACAAAATTCATCAACTATTACAAAAAGTAATTAGGAAATTAAATTTATTTTATATCTTATTTTTATATATTTATTCGCAGATATTATAATCTTGTATTTTTACATTGACAGGAAGTATTACAACAAAAAATTGATTTACAAGTTAGTCTTTTTGTAGTAGGAGTCTTGGAATATATTTCAGCAGATATTTTGAAGGTTGGTAAAAGCTATTATCATTTATTTCTATCAATATTCTGTTTTGTATAACTTTTTTACATGTTATTCGTTAACACTAATTCCTGAAAATGTTTAAGACTATTTTCTTTTCAGCTAGCTGGAAACTATGTCAAGAATATACGTCATGTAGAGATATCTTGTGAAGATATAAGGGTTGCAATGTGTGCAGATATGGTAACATTTTTAAAAAGCATGATATTTGTGCTACGTTTGTATACTAAATGTATCAATAATCACTCGATGAATGTTGAGTAATTTAGTGATCTATTAATAGGTATTAATGGACTTATTTTATCAAGATGATTATGCAGAGGGTCCACAAAGTGGTTTAGGTGCAGTGGTTTCTCAGACTTATGAAGAATCTGTTCGAGATCTCATACACGACGAACGTCATTATTTACGTGATCTCCATATGATCATTAAGGTGAAATATCTTATTAGTCGGTGAAACGTAGTTGTTAATCCATGAAAAATGAAATTATCTCACTTTTTAAATAGGTTTTTCGGGAAGAAATCGCAAAATTAGCACAAGATAGAACTGAGATTGAAACCCTTTTCAGTAACATTATGGACATTTACGAAGTTACTGTAACATTACTTGGTAGTTTAGAAGATATAATGGAAATTACTGAAGAGAAACAAACACCTACTGTTGGGTCATGTTTTGAAGAACTGGCAGAAGCAGCAGAATTTGATGTTTATATAAAGTATGCAAAAGGAAATTACTGGTTTTAATAAGTATAATTATATATATTTCTTTTGTATCATAAATGGAAATCTTCATATTAGGTATGCAAAAGACATTAATAGTCTAGCTAGTCGAGAAGTTTTAACAAATTTATTATCAAGGCCTGAAGCTAATGCTGCGTTAAGAGCAGCTGGTCATGGTTTTAAAGAAGCTGTCAAATATTATTTGCCAAAACTTTTATTACAACCAATATGGCATTGTTTTTTGTACTTCCATTACATAAAGGTACATTTTAAATCATTTTATATTTACATATTATTGTATACATTATTCTAACAATTGAATAATATTTTGATAATATTTCATCTAGGTATTACAAAAACGTACACCAAATATAGAAGATGGTGAAACATTGGAACAAGTACAAGGTCTTTTAAATCCACTGCAGATGGAATTATTGCAATCTATGGCGAGTCTTCCAAAAAAAGATACAGGTCTGCGAATGCAGAGTAGAGCAAGGAGACAAGCTGCACTAGAGAAAACTAGTGAATTACAAAAAACTGTTGATGGTTGGGATCAGAGAGACGTCGGACAATGTTGTAATGAATTTATACGTGGTATGAAAAAAATATACGTTATTATTTTATTACTTTTTACATAAGTTATATGAAAGTATATTTTCGTTATTTTTTATGTATAGAGGATATGTTGTGGAAAGTAAGTAATGGAAGGAGGCTAACGGAACGACGGGCTCTTCTTTTCGATGGTTTATTAGTTCTTTGTAAACCAAGTGGTGGCAAAAGAGTTAGCGTTACGGTTGCAGCGGTTGGTGTGGTGGGTCATCCACCTCATCAAGGCGAACTGCGTTTAAAAGAAAGATTTTTTATTAGAAAAGTTGATATTATCGACAAAGAGGATACTGAAGGTAAATTTTAAAAAGTAATAATTTTAATATTAAATATTTGTATTGTATAACTAGATTATATGTAATTATTTTTGTAGAATTAAAAAATGCCTTTGAAATTGCACCAAGGGACCACCCTAATGTTATTCTTGTTGCCAAATCCGTCGAAGATAAAAATAGTTGGATGGCGGATCTTGTAATGTTGAATACAAAGAGTATGTTAGAAAGAACTTTGGACAGTATCCTTTTGGATGAGGAAAGGAAACATCCCTTAAGGTTACCTCCACCACATTTATATAAATTTGCCGAACAAGATAGCCCAGAAAATATTGTTTTGGAAGCGAGAGAAAATGGAGGTGTTCCATTAATTAAGGGCGCAACTTTGGTTAAATTGGTAGAAAGATTAACTTATCATATATATGCTGATCCAGCTTTTGTACGAACATTCCTTACTACTTATAGGTATGTGGATTCATATCCTTGGGATTTGTGTATGTATAAAAATGAATTCTTTAACGAATAAATTGTGTTCCTTTTTTGTAGGAGTTTTTGCTCACCTCAAGAACTGTTGATATTGTTAATCGAAAGATTCGACATACCAGATCCTTCTTTAGTTTACGGTGAGGAAGAAAAATCTTCTGGTTGTAAAACAACTGCTAGGGAAGATTGGAAAAGATATAGAAAAGAATTTTGTCAACCTGTTCAATTTAGAGTTTTAAATGTTTTAAGACATTGGGTTTGTAATATTTAAATATATTTACTTTAAATTATTATATTACATTTCTTAAGTGATCATAATATCTTCTTGAATGTTTCCCACACTAGGTTGATCATCATTTTTATGATTTTGAACGCGATAGAAACCTTTTGGAAAGATTGCAATTATTTTTAGACACAGTAAGTGGAAAATCAATGAGAAAATGGGTGGATTCAGTAATAAAAATTGTTCAAAGGAAATGCGAACCTTCAGAACAACGACCTATTACATTTAGCTTCGAACGATCTCCACCACCTATTGAGTGGCATCTAAAAGTTCCTGAAGAAGAATGGGGAATATTAACGGTAATACATTAACAATGTAAAACTGATAATACGGTAACATTATAATCGTAACTAATATGTTATTTGTATTATGTAGACAAGTAAATTATTTTCCAATAATTACAGTTACATCCAATTGAATTAGCGAGGCAATTAACTCTGCTAGAGTTTGAATTGTACAGAACTGTAAAGCCTTCGGAATTAGTTGGGTCGGTATGGACTAAGAAAGATAAAGAAAAGACATCACCAAATTTACTGAAAATGATAAAGCACACAACAAACGTAAGTTACCTATATTATGTTCTATATAAGTTTTTATTTTGTACATTTTGAATTTAACAAATTAAATCACTTCTTTACTCTGTAGTTTACACGGTGGCTTGAAAAAACCATAGTAGAAGCTGAAAATTTAGAGGAGAGAGTTGCAATTGTATCACGAACAATTGAAATTATGATGGTGCTTCAAGATCTTAATAACTTTAATGGCGTATTAGCAATTGTTAGCGCAATGGGATCTGCGTCCGTTTTTAGGTTAAAATTTACATTTCAAGTATGTTCTTTTGTTATTGAATGTTATCGATTAACTTGAACCAAGCAGAGTATATATTTTATTGTATTTACAGCAAATACCAGCACGACTGGAAAAGGCTCTAGAAGAAGCAAGAGAATTAAACAACGGTCATTTCCGGAAGTATCAAGAAAAATTGCGATCCATTAATCCACCTTGTGTACCATTTTTTGGTAAATAATAAAAAATAAAATATTATTGATTTAAATTATTGATTAATTATTGATTAAATCAATTTTCATTAATATATATTCTTTTCGTAGGCATGTACCTGACCAACATCTTACACATTGAAGAAGGAAATCCGGATTATCTGCGAGGAAGTCCAGAACTTATAAACTTTAGCAAACGACGGAAAGTGGCGGAGATAACCGGAGAAATTCAACAATACCAAAATCAACCTTATTGTCTTTCAGTGGAACCTAGAATAAGACATTTCATTGAAAATTTATCACCATTTGATACTAATATGAAAGAGGCCGATATAAGCAATTATTTGTACAATAAAAGCCTAGAAGTAGAACCCAGAGGATGTAGACAACCACCTAGAGTCGTAAGTGAATGGAAATTATAAAACACACGTATAATAACACTCTTTATACTAGTTATTATTGTTCTTTTAGTCTCGTAAATGGCCGGACTTAAATTTAAAATCGCCGGGCATTAAAGCTAGAAGTTTGAGCGGCAAATTACCAGCTCCATTGCAAGCTGTAGCCTCCAGTGTGAGATTACACGATCCTCCACCGGAGGCCCCGCCACCAGAATTACCAGAAACCCCTCCGCATGCTTCACATATTACAGTTTCTCACATAGGGGACCACACTGTCTTTGCGCCTGTTCTACTAGGAGGTTTGTAATCCAGAATATTGAATGTTAGCATGTGCTTATCAGTCGCTTTTTACAATTCTTATTCATTCTACAGAAACAAGAATCGTTCTTATTTTGTTGCATAGTATGCTTGGATAGGTAGTAGATGTACTTTACTGTTAATACAGGTACAGCTCAACCTCCAGGTTCACCAGGTCCTCTTAGCATGTCAGGACTTTCGATCAGCTCTCCGGGTAGCAGTCCGCAACTAGGATCACCTGGTCATTTACCTATCCCGCATCATCAACCGCAAAATAGTCACTTTGGCTTTAATTCTGGTACGATTGGTGTGATGGGAGCCTTGACCGGTATGCCATCGTCGGGTGGAAGTCCTGGTGCTGCGATACCACCGCCTCCGTCTCCTAGCCATGTACCTCCTTGTCAACCTCCGCCCCCTTTGCCACCAAGATCTCATAGGAAACGAGAGAGTTCCATAAGCGAGTCGCCGCAACAGGTATTTACCTGTCAAAAAAGATTTGAGTTATTTTCTCTTGAAATTTCGTAGTTTATAATATCGTGTGATTTATATTATTTATCACAGGCGAGACAAGCTCCAAATGCACCCATACTTCCTCCACGGGATGGTACGTCTCCACCACCATTGCCACCACGAAGAGATTTGCCTCCGGTGACGTTACCGCCTCGCCTTCCTACAACGTTGAATCCGAACTGTTCGGCGCTACTCGCAAGGCGGAATTCCACGTTGGAGAACACATGTTCGAGTGTTGTTCATACAAGAAGACACATGTCTTTCAATGGGCCCAGTCCTACGAAACTTCCACCTACGCAACCTAATGGTAAAAATATTAATATCAGGAAGTTTATCATAATTGTGTGTTCTTGTATCACATCTACAATGCTTTTGTCCAATTGTTTATCAATCCGTTTGTTGCAATCTATTTTAGGATCGGTAACTCCAAGGCTACCACCAAAACCGATGCCGGGACGTCCACCAACCACCATGTTTAATTTCAATGCTCCTCCTGGATCTAGTTAAGTGTTACATCTTCCTACCTCTTACCTAAATTAAAACGCATCATTTGGAAATCGAGATTTAGTCCACTCAGAAGGATTAGTCGAGTCGGATGTTTTGCTTGTTCGGTATGTTTGACAATGTAAAGTTCATGCTGTTTACGTAACATTTTCACAGGAAACTTCGTAGGAGCACAAGATTTATTCAATTTATCTGTATTAATGTATCTACCGGGATTTCTTAGCCAGATACTTGAAACATACTCGGTAAATGCATTAATGCAAGACAAAGAAATTCAACGAAAATTTTCTTGCGACACGGCCCATACGTGATGAGATGCTGTTACATTCCTTTTTACGATTTGTCTTTTTAATACGTGTGACACTATTTTTATTGAAAGTTTATTTTTCGAGAGAATATAGAATGTTTTATCGCATATAGTATATTTTTAGAGGTTTTTTTACCAAGTGAATATATATAATCAGTAAATGTAAGGCTTTATATCCTGTTCGATTGAATGAACTCAGTTGAAGCTATTTATCCTTGAGAGATACCCAAAGAAATGAAATTTGTACAGCTCGCCTAATTAAAAGAATTGTATCGATCTCTGTTATTCGAATCTATTTTTATAAGTAAACGAAATGGAGTTTCTTTGATAACTTTGCATATCTGGGTCTCGTATAGTAGCATAACGCATGTTAGTTCTAATACACGTATAAATAAAAATAAGCGAAGGAAAGCCAAAATTATTTCTGCAATAATGTAGCAGCAGGAATTTTATTAAATAAAAACATTTTGTCTAACACTCAAGTTTGTGAATCACGTGTACGCGCGCGCATACACACACATACACATATACATTGTATTAGAAAAAGTACTATGCTGCAAAGAGCATAAAAATGTACGAGATTTTTGCTACGAGATTCCCTTAAAAAAGGAAAAAAAAATTATCAACGTAACTTTAGCACAAAAGCAATAATATTACAAGAGTATATGTTACTGTAGGACGGATTGCTACAAATGATTTTACCTGCAAACGATTTAGGATAAAAGAAAAACAAGTAAGGAAACATGGAGATTCTTTCTCTATTTCAAAAACTTCACATGAATTATATTTTTATGATTTGTCATTTAGGACACATATAACACACGGCATATGTTTCGAAACGATGTGTGTAGATCATTTTATAAATAAGATAAATACCGCTTTTACAGACTATTAGGAATGTAGGGTACATTTCATCGCAGCCGTTTATCGGAACTATGGCTAATGAATTTTGAGTTAATGCGTCCATCAGATCCGAGGAGATCTGACTGAATGGACTATGTATCGATTTCGGTTGTCCGAACGGTCTCCTTTTCTTTAAAACAAGAAAAAAAGCAAAAAAGATCCCTATCTATCCCTCAACACAACTGTGATACACTTTTAGATTTTAAAAAGGACGCAGAAGACGCAAGAAAGTGCAGTATGGATTGAATCATAGGCCAATAAGCATAGAATTATACATATAAGTCGAAAATCAATAGCAAAAAGAAAAAAGTAAATATGTACATGTATATTATTATAAATATATTCTATAGTAATTATTGTAATAATGTTAAGCGTAAGACGGAGAATGAATTATTGAAATTATATACAATAAAGAGTATATTGTGTAGATCTTGAGAGAATTTTTTTACTTTTCCGTGTTTTCAGAAATTTTAGCAACTAAACGATAGTGGCGTCTCCTTACTATAGAAACACAAACGTGACACTATTCAATTCGATCATCATGTCGGTTTTTTATATGGTACAAGTATACAAGTATGTTTCATAAATTTTTTACAAATGCTTATCGCCGGTAACCGGTAATTATGATCTAAGACTATCTTGATGAAATATAATATTAGAAAATAGAGTATCTGGTTTAAATATTCTAAAAGAGGTAATTCTGTGTAAGTTAATACTGATAGTATTTATGTTAAAAATCACACATATGTTATTGATCTCGCGATCAAACGCTAAAAATTTATTAAATAGATTTTCGATGAATCTTTAAAAAGTGTCGATATACTTTTGGCATTTGTATATTTCATCACATGTTGGTTTGATCGTTTCTCATTTACTCGTGTTTGCGTATTTTACACGACTTTCTAAAATATCACAATTACCATTTCATTTGTTTGTACTTGATATCTCGATATTTACTTATGTAGAACTTCGTTCAAGCATAATTTACACAACGATAGAATTAGATAATTTTGATACAAATGAGAGTGGTATTTTTAAAATGTTCTTAAGTACGGATGTACTCCTCGAGGAGAAAATATGATCGACACTTTTCAAAATCATGTCACTTCCCATACGGTTGAACCATCACTGTTTCTGTTCTGCCTGGAAGTTACGTCGACGTGGGCATCTAAGCCGTCGCTCAATTTGCTGAAACGCCTTGCCCAGCTACCTCTACCACCGCCTGCGGCTCTTCCTCCAATACTACCTGCTTCTCTAAGCACCGATAAAATATCATCTTCGTCTTCTCTGCTCTTTATACCTTTCTCATACTTGGCTTCTTGAGCTAATAAACGCTCTCGTTGCAATTGAGTCGCCAGAGAACGAGGTACAGCTGGTATCACGTAACTCATAATGCCAGTTAGGGCGAAAACCTAATTAAAATTTCAATATTTATATTTTATTGATAGCTCCTTAAAGTGTGAGTTTTATAGGCAAGATGTACGGAGGGCCATAGTGGTGTCATAACCAGTCATATAGAAGATAAAGTAAAGTGAAACTTACGATATGTTCAAAAACAACGACAAAGGCCAAACGGGCTGCGAAAACATGCCAATATTGCGGGCTGAGTCCGTATGGATCGTTTGAATGATCCGGTCCATTTCTGTAACCTCTATACTGACAAGTTACCGGATGATTTTTATCCATATCGCTTTTCATGTCATCTCTATAATCCGATGTGTTGAATTCCGATAGAGAACTGTCGATATAACCCACTAGATCCTCCGTGGGGGAGTAAACGATAGCATAAACGCTACGGGGGATAAAATCTGACGTGTATGCGATGACGAACGCCTATGTATGATACAAGCAAATTGTTGTTAGACTTTGTAATATAATTTGCAAGTTTGAATCGTGAACTTTTATTATTACGTATACGTACGTTCGACACTACAGCAACGTAAGTTACTCCACGTAGTATACCATACCAAGCTCCTATATCTTCCACTCTCTCTGCTAATGGTCTTCTCGCCTCTCTTACCATTTTGTATGCGTCAAGCCGTATCTCAGCTATATTGTTTAATAACGCGAATAATGGTGCTAATGGGAATGCAGCGACGAACAAGGTCACGAATCCGTACTGTAAAACTATAAAACAAGTACACGAAGAAGATAATTGACAATTATATTTTAAATTAATTACATTTTTACTGATGAGTAATTTAAATATGCTTACTCATTTCCAAATATTCGTCAAAGAGCGCTAGTCTTCCGGGATCCTGCAACTGATAATCCTTTTCCCAATAAGTATACGGTCTGCCGTGATCTTTCGTAGCCGCAACGTGGTTTCTTTTACGCCACCAATTCCACAGTTTTGGTGACAGTATCTCGACAAAATTATTGAAGCACTGTTTGCCCACCATTATAATGGCGAGCTGTATACAAACTTCCGACAGGCATCCAGCTGGATCGCACACGTCCGTTTTTATACGAAAGAATTCAGAAGATCGTGCGTCTGCGTCTCCGGGATGAACAAAAAACCTACCCTGTAAATCGTCACTCTTCAATAAATTTGTTTCGCTTCATACGTGCAGCAAATAGAATGTTACCAACTTTAAAGAAGGCTATATAGATGAGAGATGAATAAAAATTGACAAACTCGAAGAGAAATATCTTGAATGTGAAACTGGATTCGTACTCAGTCTGCGTTCTGGGATTCTCCATGTTCACCATCCATCGCGCTAAACGATGATACACTCGTGTAAGAATCATGATTATAATTAAATTAATTAAAGCGGCAGTCATGGAGGTAAAAATTTTCGCGTGCTTCTTTAAAAATGGACCTCCGCCGCCATAAAATACGGCTACCAGCGATATTCGAGAAATAATGGTTCCCAGAACAGCACCCAAAACTACACATATCTGAATACAAATTTACCAATAAAATTTAGCATCAACAAAACAAATTTATATGATTGAATGTGACGAGAATTCTTTCAATTACCATAAAAAATACCATGGAACTGGTGGCACAAGAACGTACAGCCTTAGACCATACTGGTAGGTAAGGCTCTCTTTCCCTGGTCACAGGATTTATTCGAAATGTTTTCACTGTAGTTTCAAACTCAGGTCGAGGTTCTTCGTCACTTTCAACGTTCTGGAGATCCCATTCCCAAATTATTACAGCTTGCCTTCGTTTCCATAACTCAAGAAATGTCGTGGCTGAAAGATCGAATAAGAAGATAGGAGATGCGCGCTAAAACGTTAAATTATGTCTATAGCATACCCCAAAAGGACATGAAGATGGCAAAGAAGACAGTGGCAGGGTTGTCGAACAAGTAACTTAGTTTTGAGAATATGCAAGACTCGCCGAGCTTTTGATAAGAACATGCTTTATCGCAGAGAGGACATAATGTAATATTTCCTAGAAAAGTCATTTAGTAAAGCGGAAGAACGAAAAAAATAAAATAAAAATTGTATGAAACAAAAATACCTGCTACATTATAGTCACATATTTCTTTACTGGGTATATTATCAGGTCCATCCATGCTTCCTACACCATACATAAAGCACAAAAGGCCAACAATCGCTGGAGCGTACAAACATTTTGTGTAAAATCCTAGCCATGCAAAGTAAAGAGCCACTTTTTCACCAAAATATCGTCTAATCAACCAGAGGGGCTGCCTTTTGTACCTAAAAGTACAGAATTAAATGTTTATTTAAAAAAAAAGTGAAAATGCTAGTGAAATTACCATTGCGAAGGTCTAGCCCATATCAAGTACAGTAAATATCTGTCGAGAATTTCGCCATTGAATCCAGGTCTATTATACGGGCCCTCGTGCAGAGAAAAGCAGTCGAGATAAGTGCCATCCGCCAAAAGTCTACGGATCCCTGCTTTCTCGTGATTTTCGTCGTACCTTGCTCTCGATAATATTTGCATTACTATCAAAGACCTTTGTGCAGGTGTATAAGCTGTATCTCTATCCTTCACTACGAATCTATAAAAAAAGAAACAAAAATAATTAACTTACAACATATGATAATATATAATATAATCAGCTTATACATTTTTAATTTATTTTATCTTATACAGTTAAATTTGTACTTCTCTTCTCGATCGCCAGAATCGATGCTGCCATAAAAGCTAGGCTCTTCCGGATACTTCTTCGTATCCCAAGTATGTATCTTTCTTACCCATTGTATCCATTTCTCCCAAAATTTCGGGCTTTCTTTCACGTCTTCGTTACCTTGCTAATAACAAAATAACATAAATTAATAATGAAATGAAGGATTATTCTATGTTGAATTTGCTTACTAAATACTACAATGTTAATTAGAAGCAGCAACACCGAACACGTATACTTTTTATTTTGAGAAATTTCATGAACCTACCCAAGCCTTAACAGAAATAGTAATGAACCTTTTGGTGGGTAATTTCAAGTTCATCACTTCAGCGTATTGAACTTTAATCTTCCATGGAATGTGCAACTTCAAGAAGTAAGTTTTTCCGTCGAAGGAGTTTTCCTTTGGTTCCAGTTCCAACTGCAAACCCTCTTTTAATAGATTCTGCTGGAAAACGCGTCTTTGTTCTTTTCGACGTGCCTCTAATTCCGTCATCACTCCAGTGTACTCCTCCTGGTACACTAACACCATATCAATGCGTCTACGGCCATCTCTGCAAATATATAGTATACGATATTGTATATTATTTAATAAGTTATAACGCAAATAGTAATTGGCTGATTGGCCACTTCTTCAGATCAATAATGATTTTATATGACGACTGATTTACTCACGCTCCGTCAATAATATAAACATACAGAACACTGATCCATTCTAGCGATTGTCGGTAAATGTGCCGAGACACGTTGAATACAACCAATTAAAAAAAAGTAATTAATTGTACTAAACAATTCGGAGCATTCATAAAGCAGATATAAAAGAAAGAGGGAATGCATAATGTATTAAAATTTTAGGGTAATTTTTCGAGATCATTTCAAGATTATTGCAAGGCCATTTCAAAGTCAATTCAAGAACATTTAAAAGTCAGCCAGTGTCATTCCAAGATCTCTTCAAATTCATTTCAGATCAATTACCATTCAATATTGGCTCAGGGTTACAAGACATTATTTCAAGGTTATTTCAAAGTCGTTCAAGATTATTTGAAAATCTGATTTATTTGACAATGTAATTGAAAAATAATTGGGCTTACTTGGGAAATATACATACTGAATAATTTACAGGGTGTCTTTCGGGATGACCTAATAGGAAAGAAAACAGCACGACCATAACGAAACCGAGTCTAAAATTAAACCAGACATGAACGGAAGAAGTCACGACTGACGTAAAGTTATTATGGGATAAAATCGCAATATGTAATATGCTGGCAGGGGCCACGCGATGAGAAAATTAATTATGTAAACGTTCTTTTTTTATGTGCTCTGGGTTTTGTAACATTGCACACTGGCTAATTATACGAACGTTCTTGATGAACTGACTCTCTATGGATTATTTTTGCCCACTATGCGTGATTAATATCTACATGAACAAGGAATTCTTTACAATTTGTTGTTCATTTTTCTTAAACCAATCAAAACGGTAAAGTACCGGAATAAAAGATAGAACAATGTACAATACTATCTACTGTTCACGTACTAAAATTTTTGTAATATAGGTACTTTCTGTTTAAAAATATGATTAATACATTTAATATATTTTGAAAAAGAAGTTAACACACCGGAAGTAAAGTGTTTCGGGATCCACTTCCCCCTCTGAGGACGAATCCTTTTGCAATAAAGAATTTCTCGGTATATCTTCAGAAAATATTGGTGTTTCTGATAACGGTGGAGTGTCTTCCGGCGTCGCTGGTATTGTAAGCTTGGGACCTATGAAGAATAAAAATATGTTCGAATTAATTTGAGGCTTCAAACTCCAAAGTTAAAATAATCATACTAATATCATTTTTAACTAATATAGTTACTCAAAGTCTTTGAATAGATCGGTAAATTATTGACTACGGATGTATAAAACAAACACTCTGCGCTAATACTAGAGTGGTCAATTAGTTGCGCTTCTTTAATGTATTTCTTCGTATTATTCTTTTGGAATGAATATACTAATTTGATTTATATGTATAATATGTCACTATGTAGCCCAGGAATAATGCCTTGAATCTTTTAATGAGCATTTAATTGTACCGTATCTCATTATTTGTTTGGAAAGGAATATGAAAAAATTAGAAATTCGTGTTTTTTAGTGTCACTACTGGGAGCAGAACTTCAAAGCACTATATTTTTTCTCAAAATACTATATTTTCTTCGTTGCTTTTATCACTTTGAAGTTTTGCTTCCAGTAGTGACGTAAAGATACACGAATTTCTAATTTTTTGATATCCCTTTCTAAACAAATAATCAGATATAGTACAAGAAATTAATCGAATTAAATATATGTCATCAAAGGTTTCAAAGCATCATTCAGGAGCTACGTGATGACACATTATACATATGAATCAAATGAGTATATTCGTTCTAAAAGAATAATACAAAGATTCTTCTGTATTCAATATTTATATTAAAAAACATAGAAATTTATGGACTACGCTAGTAGCTTCCTATTGACCGTACTTATATATGTAAATAGGCTACTCAGCACCTGTTGCGTGAAATTGTATTCTGTTACTATGTCTTTAATGAATTGATTGTACATACGACGAACTATGCAAAACCCATTGACCTTGGAGGTCCATATAGAAAAAGAAACGTATAAAGTCATGCATCTTATACGAACATTAAAGTACCATTACAAAATAGGAGGTATCATTATCGTTACCAAAAGTTTCACATTCTGTGAAAGAAAGAGGATAATAATGGGAGACACGTATTGGCTCGACAATGGTTCGATAGTTATAGAGTTTTTACGGTTCCGCTGAAGTTATAGTCTCATTATTAATATCCATTATTCGTGTCACGCTGACATTCATATGCATATTGATCGTAGTTTATTGACTTAGGCCTATTTCAACCATTGCAAGGCTAACGTGCCATTACGAATACTCACGCTATATACGTATGATATATATATCCCGATTATTCAAATTAGATCGAGAGTTCCTTCCCTTTTCCTTCCTTAATATCAGGAAGTGAAAAGAAAAAATCGCAAAAAACATAAAAAAAGAAAGAAACATAAAAAATGATTTATTGAAATCCTACCAAAAGCTTCCCGAGCAGTAAGATTTGTTCCCGAGGGATAAACGCTGCTTCTGGATAATTTTTTATTCGTCATCGGCGATCCATTCGATTGAATACCATTTTTATCCATTTTGTAAATTATTTCCTTGCTATTTTCAACTCTTATGTTTTCGTTCGCTCTGGGAGAGTTCGATTTTGTGGAATTCGTAGCGGCTCTATGGGGTGAGGAACTTGTTGACGACGCTTTCGATGGCGAATTCTCCGTTCCCATCGCATTCACGTTCGTTTGAGGTTCATTTGTACTTGATTCGGTAACACTTGTGTTGCTTATGGATATACTCGGTCGTCTGCTATGGGTGTTCTAGAAGGATCAAATTTGTTTCCTCGTCAGTGTAAAAAGTTCGTTTCAGAGCTAGCAAAACTATTTATTATTACGAACATTTCACTACATGTCGATAGTAATTTTCGTAGTAACGTAAAACGTAACAACACCGAGGCTTATTGTTAATTTAAATATTTCGATTGGTTGCATACTTTAACGCATCGCGCATATTTCATCGAACTTCATTTTTTGCAATTTTAATGCCCAGAGAGATCGTTGAAGTACGGAACACTTATTGTTAGTAGCGGAAGTTTACCGTGTAAACGTTTCATAATTTTCTGGATAATTTAGCAACGAGACTTTCGTTTATATACCTGGCATGCAATTAAGTGAATAATCTAGATCATTTGTGACTAGTTTAGATGGATTATTTAGCTACATTATATTGATGAGATTCGTCGATTAGATACAGCTAAAACGAGTACGATGCAATTTTTTAAAATATTCACCAGTTTTGTCTATAATGCGCCATTAAAAAGAATATGTAATGTACACATTCGTTTGTACACATTTATTCTATTGCTGACCGTTTCTTACGTACAGATTGTAAAACAAAATCACAAAATTTATTGACTAGAAAAACAAAGAAAAGGATATATGTATATGATACCTGTGTTTCATCCTCGACTCGAAGTTCGCTGTTATCCATTGCGCTCAAAAATGCTTGATAAACAATGTCGAGAAGAATTCCCTGTCGCCGGTGACAGCTAAGAAAAATACAAGTTCCGCGGCAATCTTGATCAATCCTGACATTCTGTAAATCGGAACGATAATAAAATGCTGCCTTTTTTAGCGAGAAGCAAGTTCGATCTGTCTATTTTCATGATAACGATTCGCATTAAATGGATGCACCGTACAACACGCTAATCTTCGTCAAATTATTATCATTACTCGCACGAAAATCCCAAAGCGACGCAATTTCCTACAAAGGTATCATATCATCGGCGTCGAATATTGTTGAGTTTATAAATTCTTCTATTGGTCACCGTGGCAATTACAGATTGGTAAAAAGAGAAGAGATCCGCTGAATCATTATATGTATCGTAAATATTAGTGACAATAAACTCTTGATAGTTCTGTCAAGAAGATCACTTCTTTCGTGTAATTCAAAGCAGGCAAATCGGTCGATAAGTGTCTTCGTAACTTTATTTCAGTCGTTAATCGATCGATAATGTATTACATGAAATGAAAACGGATCGACAAAAATTCCGATTCCAATTGACATTCATATGTATGTAAAATTCGCAGCAATCACGGAAGATCATTTATTGCCAAGTCAACTGAAGCGATGATTTAGCCTTGCTTTGATTTTCTTTCTCAATTATGAATGGAATAACAGCCAGATAGTCTATAGTTATCACCTTTCCCAATCTAAGGAAGTTCGAATGCCCTTGGCCCATCAACAAATATGCTAACAGTCTTTCCTATCAGATCTAAGACGGATCTATAAATTTACGGCACGAAACGGGATGTCTTTGGACAATCAATCGCGACCTTTGTAATTGATGCTTCAAAATGCATGTGGATACTTTGCTATATGCTTTTAGTCAGAACATTTTACTTCGTACTCGTGACCTCCTCTTTCTGTTTTCTTTTAAACTTCCATTTTGTTCTTATATTTAATTGCCAATTATTATTTACGTGATTTCATCGTGGCCTATGATTCCTTTTCTTTTGACTTGTAATTTCAAATGTCATTATTGATATTCTGTACACTTGCGAACTGTACAGCAGTGCATTATTGAACAAGACGACCTAATTTCACAATGGCAATTTTTAACAAGTATCGTGGAAATATATTCAGAAAGTTGTCAAAAAATGGAGTGTATATTGACAAGACATGGATCATATATCTGAATACATAATTAGTATGATCGTATTTCGTTCGGAAGACAAACAACGGTGCTTGAACCTCCGAAATAGTTTAGAAATTTTTCTTCGTCAATTCTTCTATCTTCCTTCACTTTGAGTAATTGTTTAAAAAAAGAAGAAGCACTTTCATGTGGATAAATTATTTTTTCGTAATTGATAACGTTAAAGAACATCAAAATATGTTGGCCACAGTCACAGTAATTGCAGTCAATGCTATTTCTTTGAATTGTTAATTCTTGATGTATCTAACTGTATAGTGTACACTCTCTTCAAGTTTTGGTAAGATACCCTCAACTGTCAGACACTGTGCTCATGCTTGTCAGGTGACCGCGCCGGTAACTTCCACCGCAATACTGTGACACATACTGACTTCCTCGTGGTAGGATGATAGTGCTTATATATTGCACACATGACCATGCGTGTGTTATTTACGAATGATAGCTATACACATGCCTTTGCACGAATAGAACACACATGTAATTGCGAGCTTGGTTTGTGTTTTGATATTATTTTACATTTGAACTACATGCATATATCTACGTACACTACTACAATCTACTTAGCGTATATATCATTTTACTCGCAAGCGTAACGGATGACTATGAATGTTTCTTTCAAAAATTTGTCATCATGTCGATGTATCAGCACCTAGAACAGTTACAACAGATACGCTTTTTTAAAATCATGTCTCTCCTTTAAATATTTCTTTGTTCAAGACTATTTTTTGTTTTGTTTTTGTATTAATACTTATATGTACTTTTGTAAATATTCACACACGTACAAACACATTATACTCGGTATATATATCCTGTACATTGCACGACATGTGCATTACTTGTATTTACTATATGGAATGGTATATGTTTCATACACGTAAAAATCTATCAAGGATTTTAACCCTCATGTAGGTACACGAGACAATGAGGTTTTCGAATCGCTATGGTTACCGAATGAACACAACATATGTTACGTATCATGTCTGTATAGCATGCATATTATAGAGAGGTTCTTTCATGAAGTTGAAATACCAACAGAGGGATGGATATAAGTTTGCACGCAACATCGTCACTTAAGAATAATGAACGTGTTACGCTCCTCTTTAACCGTTATACGTAATAAAAGGTTTTACTGTCTCGACTTTTTAACGTACCATATCTATTTTTGTATTAGAAATGTTTTATGCAAAAATAATTTACACTAGGAAAGTATAATGATATTATAATTGAAAGATATACATACTTTTATTCTCGGTGTAATCTGATTTCTATTTCAAATATCGGTAAGATATCGTTATGGCAAAAATTTGTCTTGAACTAGTTACGTGGTTTAATAGCGTTCGCTTTTCCTGAAATAGTACAGAACTAGATTCTTGGCATTGTCCATAACTTAAATAACGTAACCTTCGTACCTAAGCGAAACCTTAGTAAAAGATAATCAATAGAAAAAGGTCTGTTAACTGTATAATACTTTGACATTTTAGTATAATTGTTAATATCTACTTACGTAATTTTGTCTGGTATTTCGATTCACCCTTATAACAAGGAAAAGTAGGGAAGGAAAGTTCGTTATAAAGAAAAATAAGCAAGAGAAGTGCAATAATAGCAAACTAATAATATTATTCTTTCAAACGTGACTCTTAAACGTATTTAAAAAATATAAGAACAATTATGTTAATCCTTATTCAAAACTTACTGACGTTGAACCTATGTATATATCATTATTCTTATGCACTTTCTTGAGGAAACTTTCCATTACTACGTTTAATAAGAAGAAAAACAGAATCCTTTTTCTGAAATCTTCTTTTTGATCTTTTTAACAACAAACTTTTGATAAAATATTTTAATAAAGCATTTTCTTTTTGTAAAAAATATAACAAAAGAAATTTACTGGGATTTACCGTTTTATACGTACTGTAATATGACTGCATTAGAAATTTTTGAATCAACATATTAAGTCATGTGTACAACTATTAACGTAATTAAAATTGTTACTATTCGCGATAGAAGATTTTATATCAAAAATAAGGTAAGAATAAAATAAAATATTTAAACAACTGAAATAAATATGTAAGAATTGATATCTTTAATTTATATTATGCGTCCTAAATCTTTTGGTAATGGTATTTCGTTTGATTAGAGATATAGCGTCATTCGCCATATTTATTTTCGATCAACAGACACCTGTACCGTGAGTATTACTCCGTTCCATTATTATACACTTCTGCTGTGTGACAGCATCGACAACGATATCTAATGTTATAAATGCTACTAACATAGGTTAGTAGGTGGAAATAATATTGGTGAAGAAAGGTGAAGATTATTATTATTCCAGCGTTATTGGAACATTACAACAGGGGTGTGTCATAATGAAGACTTTTTGTACATTTTTGGCGTTCGCCTTTTTATATGCAGGTAAAGAACAAAGAGATTGATTTGCAGTGCTATTTTGTACGTACTGTTTTTTAATATAAATGTTTTGCTTCTACAAATTTGTTATCTACTTAATGAAGCGAATTTCCGTTGACTCTTATGCAAAATTCAATGTTTACAGCCAATGTAACACCCTTACACGCAATTAGTTTAATTTGATACTTATACAAAATCACAGAATGTATAGCATGTTACATCTCTATGTGTGCTTGGTATTTTGATATTAGGATATAGAATATTATAATGTTATTATATTTAATTAAATTAACATCTTTAACTAGAAACATTGCTATCACATTTTTCAGTTAAAAGTCAACGTACACCGACAATATCTTATATTTCCCAAGAGCAAATTAAAGATATTGGTGAAACTGTAGAGTTCCGTTGCTCAGTTTTATATGCACCTGACTTTCCAGTTGTATGGACAAAAATTAATAAAAACGTTGCTAATGACCAATTGCCACTTTCGCATGGTAGTACTTTAATTATAAGAGATACTAGATTTACCCTCAAATATGACGATGCCCTATCTACCTTTAGATTGCAGGTATTATGTTTAATACATATTGTGCTCTTATTGTTTGATAGTATAATTTAAATATTAATATAATGCATACTTCAGATAAAAGATATTCAAGAGACTGATGCTGGATTTTATCAATGTAAAATTTTGATATCTTTGAATAATTATGTATCTGCAAATGTTGAATTGCAAGTTCGTAGACCACCTATTATCAGTGATAATTCAACCAGAGCTCTGGTTGTCACTGAAGGGCAGCCTGTGCAGCTTGACTGTTATGCTGGTGGTTTTCCTACACCTAGAATCTCATGGCGTAGAGAAAATAATGCCATCTTACCAACTGGTGGATCAATTTATCGGTAGGTTTGTTACCTCTTGTTCTTTAGACATTTATATGAGTTCTCTTCTGACAAGTTGAAATATTACAGTGGCAACACATTGAAAATTTCTACAATTCGTAAGGAAGATCGTGGAACATATTATTGTGTAGCTGAAAATGGAGTAGGTCGTGGGGCTAGACGTAATATTAATGTTGAAGTTGAATTTGCTCCTGTTATCACAGCACCAAGACCACGACTTGGTCAAGCCTTACAATATGATATGGATCTAGAGTGCCACGTAGAAGCTTATCCTCCACCAGCTATCGTTTGGTTAAAAGATGATGTTCAGTTGTCTAATAATCAGCATTATAGTATATCACATTTTGCAACTGCGGATCAATATACTGATACAACGATTAGAGTGATCACAATTGAAAAAAGACAATATGGAGAGTATGTGTGCAGAGCTGCTAATAAATTAGGAACTGCAGAAACAAGCGTTGAATTATTTGGTATGTATTCTGAAATACGTATATACATATGTACGATTTTAATAATATAAATCATTCATGAAATGTTGCTTCCATTTTTCTAGCTGTAATTATAGCTACATTAGAATTGATAAACATGTATGCATTTATAGATTGTGCATGATACTCTAATCCGATAACATTTATTTGTTATTCTTATATAATTCTGTGTATAGTTTATTTCATCCTCTTATGTCTTTATTTTTTTTTCTTTTTATTTAATTTACAGTGTATTCATTTGTTAAGTTTAGTAGTTAGCATGCTCTAGATGTTTCCTTGTTTTTTGCGCAGAAACTACTGTCCCTGTGTGTCCGCCAGCTTGTGGTCAAGCCCTTTATTATGGGGCTGGAGTAGTACCAGTTTCTTCAGGGCCTTTGGTAGTCTTAGTTTTATTTATTACAGTTGTTATGAGGTATGTTAATTTTGTTCTTGCTTTTGCACATTAGCATTCACAGTTCCCATGTAATATAAATCCACCCTATTTCATGTATGAACAAATTTTATAAATTTGCAGAAATTTCTACGCCAAATATTAATTATCCCGGACTTCAGTGGGCGGCAGGAAGTCAGTGCAGCTTATCGAAATGGTTGCTAATAGCACTATGGTTCACCATTGTGAATAGATATTAGAAACATTACTTATACTACAACTTTAGGGGCCTAATTTGTTTTTAACTCCTATTAGATGATTATTTTTGTAGTTGTGAATAATGAAATTGAATAACTATTAGAGAATAAAAGTTTTAGGGGCCAACAATATAGTAGATGTTGGCAAGGTACAAACTAACATTTCAGAAAAATACATAGTGATACATAGCGAAAAAATTAATGATATTACTAATAGTTTGAGATTTATATATATAAATATATATATATAGCCTTTTTTCATATATCAGTACAACTGATATATACGAAAAAGTGATTGATGATAATGTTACGAACATATATCAGCCTTTAACATAGTTTGTAGGAGTTCAATTCATACAATTCATACAATTTGACACATTCGAGACTGATATATTTTGACAAGACCGTCCTTAGTAGCAGCTTTTTTACGTTTTTTTTAGATTTTAAGATTATTTTCGTCTAAAAAGCGTTACGGCCCATGTAGTGGGTCAATAATTATTGAAATCTTTTGCATACTAGATAGGCGATGAATCACCTATGTAAGTCGTAAGCGTAGAATAATAGTTGTTAACCCTCTGCACTCGAGTTTTTTGTCGATTAAATAATGACGCCAAATATTATCTGTGCCTGGGAGAAGTACTTCCAGTACAAAGGGTTAATACTCCAAAAAAAAATGAGCACAATTAATGTAAAGATAATTATGAAATCATGAACATAAATATTGTTATTCCTGTTTTATGTTTGTGAAAGTATGAAGAATCTACAACAAAATAACTTTGCTAAAGCACATATATAATATAAGAAAATTATCTGTAAGTACTACATATAATAAATTTTTTTAGTATTCTTTAAGAGAACCGTCTAAACATAAATCTGGTTCATCCTCATAGTCTATATACTAGTATATTGCATGATTCATTAACATGACATCGTCTGCACTTTTTTACTCTATCTTATTCATTATGCTTCCCAGTAACACTTAAGATACTCTTTTATGTCTATAGTATCCCTGGTGGGCAAGCAAAGGAGCATAAGTTAGAATTATTAGTTTTGCAGCTTCTCAGCTTCACTTGTAATATTTAATGTGTCGTATAAAATCAGGTGTTTAATTTTGTATATTAAAATTTCAGATAATAGAGCGGAAAGGGAGTCAAATTGACTTGTACTGTTAGAACCCTAAGCGAAATACAGCAATGTAGAAAATATTATGTTAATTTGACTTATACTCTTTTGCCTTTCAGATATATATGCAATCAATTTTGTTCACACTATAAAATCTTCACTTCTTTGATTCACTTTCTTTCACTCTGACACGTTAATAGCTGTGGTTGTGGATTGTTCATCCTTCACTCGATCTTAAAATTTAACACATTCTATAAAGTGTGCTCTTCTAACACGACGTTAACTGACTGGCCTCATAGGTTCTTAGTCTCGAGTGTGTTGAACACCTGTTAACGCGCTATTTAGATGAACTCGAACAATAACAATACTCTATAGCTGCCTTGTTACACAATGTTTGGCAATAGAAAAAAAATTATTATAATGTTAATACCTTAATCGTGATACAAAGCATGTAAAAATTTGTTCTAGATCTAGTTCAACGATTGTATATTGTAGATGAAATTATTTATAATGATCGCTACTATGATATTTCTTATTGTGTTAACAAACTCATAAAGACTGCATACTCATAACAGGGATCGTTTCTCGTCTTTTTTGGACTAACTTAAAGTAGTTATAACGTCCCTCGGTACTGCGGTCGCCCCGAAAACGTTGGTGTTGGTCGTCCTCGCTTCCGCTTCCGCCAACCGTTAAGGCTCGAAAAATTTACGAGGATTCTCTACTTGGAACCGCAGTCAGATCCTCGTTATTAAAGTTATACTACATAGCGCATTTTTGCTCCGTATAAGTGTATGGGACGAGAGAATATTTGACGAAATTTATATACGAAGAAACGAAGATTGGCAGAAGCACTTGCGTTTGCAGGAAACGAGGATTTTTATCGATGCCGGGGCGAATTATTGGTAATTCACATATCCGGGGGCGTGACACGAAGAGTAAGGGGAAATAATAAAGAATGTCGTAAAACAGCTTCATTGAAAAAATCAATTTTGATTATTTCAGTCTATCATTAGAGAAACAAGATTCAATGAATTTAGCCAATTAGGCATCTAAGAAAATCTCTATAAACAGATATTCCTTATTTTACCTTTTACTCTCCACATATCACAAGTGCAGAGCTACTTAGAATCTCAAAATAAGTAAGATTTTTTATGACCTTTTTACGAGTTTGCAATTTTATATTTACTTCTAGACTAATATGAATTTTAATAAACGAGAATTGCGTGGAAATCATGTCCCTTTATCTCAATACTTATCCTTTCATATTTATTATACATTCCAGGGCAAAGAATAATGAAACGCGTTTAAACATCATCAAAAAAATAGGACTCCATTTTATTGATTTCATAATCATCCGAACCTTTCAATTATTTTTCAAGCTTACAATTTGAACACTGCTTTACTGATCTCGCCTTTCTTTAAACTGTCCAAAGCTTCGCGATACTGTGACAACGAGAATACTTTAATACCTAAATTATCGTATTTAAGATATCTATCGGCCATTGCACGCAACAAGCCCAACCCTTTAGGGAACGAGAAAGGGTTTATGTTTACACCTAAAACTGTCAGTTCCTTCAGGTAGATCTGTCGAGAAGCAAATTAAAATTAATTACTTATGCTTATCTGTTCGTGACGTTGTATGAATAAACAATTAGTGGAAAAATAATGAGTCAGGGACATGAAAGCACAATGATACACGGTTGTGATTAACTTACCTGGAATGGCTCGATACTGAATTTCGCGTTGGGATTAGCGACTCCGAATATGCATAAGCGGCCACCTGATCCTAATAATGGAATCGCTGCTTGCACAGCTGCAGCCGAACCGCTACAGTCCACCACCACGTCGAATGATTCCTTTAATTGTTCCGGGCTCTTTGCTTCGAAATCAAGATCTGGCAAATATAAATATAAATAATAAAATCAAACTGTCTCTTACAGCATAATTTTTGTTACGCAGTTAGTTATTCAAAATCTCACGAAAGTATTTAGATATATATATGTAAAATTGTGTGTATGTCATAAAAACATTTTGAAATTTCATTGTAACGAAATTTGACTGTTATATTGGTAAAGTCATTAAGTTATTATAACGTTAATAATATATTAGTTAATGTCAGTATAAATTAATCTATTATATCAATGAAATTTGAAATCAATGACCAATCAATGGTGCTATTTATCTATTGATTAAGATTGAAGATAATTTTGTAACTAGAAACTAAGAAATTATGTTGTTGTTACCGAGCTTGTTTAGTAGTTTCCGCCGTTTCTCTTGAGGCTCGCTGATCGTCACGGATTTCCTAAGACCGTGTAAATGCAACATGCAGGCCCACAAAAGGCCAATGATTCCGGCGCCAATTACGAGCACGTTACTACCAACGTTAACGCCGTTAAGTCTCTTCCATCCATGGGCCAAACACGAGAGTGGTTCGAGAAGGACAGCTTGCTGCAAGTCGACGCTATCGGGTATTATGTGAACCTGGAAAAAGTTCAAAAATGAACAACAACGATAAGGAATAATAATAATTCGAAATTCGTGTAACTTTATGATTCCTTTTCTTCTATATATATCTATTGGGTTGTTCAGGAAATTCATAACGAAAGTTAAAAAGGATTTAACTATAATTAGACATTTTTTTGCCATCTAGAATTTCACGAGCTTCTTTTCGTACGATTTTTCGTTTCTTTCGCCTTGTGAAATTGTAAAACGTCGTACGTTAAAAAGACCAAGAATAGCAAAATTAAAAAAAGCTAGGAAAATCCCAATTTTATTAGTAGCCTTCGTTTCTCTCATAGGTGGAAGTCATGCGAGAAAAATAGAGGACAAAGTTTCATTATTTTTTATATGCAATATGGTCTAATGATTTTCCAAAGGATTTGATTAAACCCGTAGAAGGCTTAATGAAAACGTAAACGAACCTGGGTTTCTGGTACGATAGCGTGCGTGGAGAATCCACCGTCTTTGTAGATTCCTATCGTGCTGTTTATGCCACCGGTTTTACAGTGCTGATAAGAGCCATCGTGACAATGGTTGCAAGTATCACAACCTCTGTTAGGGTCGACAGCTACCTTCTGGCCGACTTTACAGCTTTTTACCAAGGAACCAACCGCGTCGACAGTCCCCGAGAATTCATGGCCAAGAGTCAGGAAGCCTTCCTTCTTGCACGGAAATGATCCCTGAACGATAGAATTTTTATTTTATTATTATACCTTAGAATCAATGCAAAAATATAAGATTATAAAGTTACAGGCAGTTGACTGTTTAGAGTAAGAGAACGTGGATATATGGTTGATGAATCAAATACCAAAATATGTTCATTGCTTGATTAATTACAGCCACTTGATAATGGAAACAGTTTAAACATATTTTTCCTTATTCTTCTCTTTATTCTTCAAAGATAAAATTGTTTAAATTATGGTAACATACGAGAGCATGTAACGATATTGAAATGATTAAAGAGGCTTTCAATAAAGCTTTCCGCAACAAGGAAATATCAACGATAATACTGCTTATAAAAGTACGAATTCTTTATTTGCATTTTATTAAAATTGAAAGAAACAGACGCAGGAAATTGCTGGTCTTTCTTTAGGATACTTTCTGTATTAACCGTTTTGTACTGTAAACTGACATATCACGAGAGATCGCCTAAAAAAGAACGAGAATTATTGCCATGCTCGTGGTAATATTCCAATCAGTATAATGAGATTAAATGCACGGCAACGCGTGTGATCGATAAAGTGCACAGTGTACAGTTGCTATCGTGTTTGGCGAATATTTGTCAAAAGCGAGCGTTATATCACGCGGCCATAGCCTCTATCTCTTGAAATACTTGTACGTGTTAAGAAATTATGCGACATTCTCGTGGCACGACCATGGAATGCAACCGCGCACGAGACTCGTAGCGAAGTCTGCTCTACGAAGCAAAGAAAAAGAAGAAGAAGAAAAAAAAGAACGTTCTTTTGTCAAATATGCGAAGAAACAGATTACCATTGCCATACAACGACAGTACATCTCGCGTCCATATCCGATTAGCGTCTGCGAAAGCGATTTCTTATTCGCTTTTTCTTAAAAGTGGATCGTCTGTGTGTTTAAATACGTTATACCCGGTCAAGTAGAATTAATGCAATACGATAAAAAGAAACGAATTAATTTAATTTGCAATCACGTTTCTGCTTCGATAAAAGTAAATTGTAAATATCGACAAGAACACTTGCATTTCGCGGTAATTGCAAACATAAAACATCTGATAGCGATCGTTTTAACTGTACTGGTGGTTCTAGCGTTAAATAAAACAAAGGTATTTCGATAAAAGAAATTTTAATGCATTAAATGCAACTCAATTGAAAGCTGAATTAATCAGAATCCTAATAGAATAATACAGTCAACACTCTGCTCAACAAAAAATGACATTTCACGTGCACCGATGTAATATGCCCTTACATAATAAATCATTTTTCCGTATACTGTATCTAATAGGTCCTTATATAATAGATGACTTTTCCGATAAGCCCGTGTACACGTGATGTCGTACAACGAAACGTGATACGTAATTAGACTGCCGATTTTTATGCAATTTATAGGAAATTTGAAGATGCAGGAACGTACAGAATGCACGAAATGAAGCACACGTTAGAGTAAATAAGACCTTAACTGAGACTTAAATAAGACTATCGTATATAACGATATAAACTTGTATAAAGAAATTGTTAAACATTTACACTTTACCTATTGTCGTTTGCGAGAGACATAGATTTTAAGCGAGAATCAAAGAGTTTAAAGTAAGTACAATAGAACTCGATTTATCTGTACTCGTCGGGACAAACAGTTTATATAATTGCAGTTCATATAATAGAAGCTCGCCAATCATCCCTGCAATTACGTTTTGCTCGCGTAACAGAAGCTCGCGTTCAAATGAACGAATCGAACCAGTAATAACGAAGCAGTAGTAAGTGAAACTCTGTTTCAGAAGAACCATCGGACATCGTAAAACGTATCGAAGCATTTACAAAGAGAATCGCAACGTATCATATAAAATTACGATAACATAAACTCAATGCATAAATTAATCTCTAACTTTAATGATTTGTAGACAAGCCAAGAGTTGAACCGTAAAGAACGAACCGCGATAACAAAGATAGGATCGGGGCATACTCAACTGACATGTATGTACATACTGGAAAACAGTCCTGTTAAATGTGACATCCGCAGCGTGAGGCTATCGATCACCCACGTAATCATAGAGCGTTCTATATAGAACAATTCAAGGAGAAAAACATAATGTGGACGATAATGTTAAGGATATCCTCGCGGCGATCTCGTTCCAACAGAAAGATTATCAACCTCTGTAAAGAAATTAAGATATTGTACAGAATTTGATAAGCCAGCGTTTATAAGAATAGTCGCCAATGATCGTAATTGTAGTCGATGCGACTTTAAATTAAATAAATAAGATTAATAAGATTAAATAAATAAGAATAATGATAAAACCTTCGTTCAGGTGAACGATAGCTTAGCTGTAATATGTCGTAAAAGTGGAAAATTTGTCGGAACTCGTAAAGAAAACGCTGTGTAGTAAAAAATAATAAATGAATGAATAATATAAAATTTACATAAGCGTTTTCAGACTTGTGACAGTGAAGAGATGGAGAAAGTATAACGATGACGACGTACTTCCAATATATGAAGGTCGGTGCCGCAAATCCCGGAATAAGCGACCCTGATTCGAACTTCGTTCGGCCCTGGCGTCGGTATTTCCGCCCTTCGCAACGCAAGGGTTCGGTTCTTCACGTCGAAACTAAGGAATTCCATGATCTTACTCGTGCTGTCGCGTATCGTACTATAAAGCCCCACGATATCTCTATCCAACATTTATATATACGTGTTGCGACATGTTTATGTTTATATGTTGGTGCCGTGCGCCGATATTTAATCGCCAAATGCCGTCGCATGTGTAAGTATGTAACGCGTCAGTCGTCAAGACGATCACACCGAATGGAAAATTAAGGAATCAGATTTGAAATGATGGATGCATAAGTCGATTGGAAATGGAATTAAAAGGACGTGTCCAAGGTGAAACAGATATCGTTTGGTGCTCCTGTTCGGTTGTTTTATTTATGAGTAGATATTCATGAGAGATTGATTCGTGTAACGTGTTTATCAACTGGTATCATGACTTTCTTCGGCATACAGTAACAGTCGAAAGTGTTTGAACGCTTGTAGAAATCCTTCATGAATATATTACGTGTATTGTACGAGACATTTTGGAATTTCTTTACCGCTGTAACGAGACCGGGATCATCGTCATGTCGGGAAAAATCGAAACGAATTTGAAAATTAATACAGAAGTAGTACGATAGCTCACGAAAAGTATTCCAACATCTGTACAAATCTTTTATGAATATATTACGCGTGTTACAGAAAACATTTTGAAATTTCATTGGCACTGTAACAAACTTGTACGTATCTAGAAGTTACGCGATATTTGGTGCGAGACTATATTTCGTAGTGATGACAAAAGTATTGAAATAGTGAATTATCTACATATTGTTACTTATGATTATTTATTATTTGGGATCATTTTTAACACTCGTTACATGTTTAAGATGGCTATAGTTATTTTTAGTATAGTTGTTTTTTTACTAAATATATGTCTGCCGGAAATATCTTGTAATTTTTATATAGATTGCCAGATTATGCAGATTTCAAATTTTATCGATACAATCGTGACAGTCGCGTCTCGTTACAATAGCAGTGAATCTTCAGAACGTTTCGCGCAACAAGGAAAGTTTTCCTATTAAAGGATCGAGGTAATATTCATGAAAGAAACGATAAATCTTGATAAGTATACAGACACTGTTTCCAGCATCTGGTAAAACGGTGTTTACATCTAAACCATGACGTGTTTCACTAGTGCTCCAATTTTCTCGCATGGCGAAACACATCCTTCATCTTATTTCCACAACAGAATGCTACGGAATATTTAAGATCAGTATCGTTCACACTTCCAAGTATACTATTTCACTAATCTATTTCTCTCATTTTAATTTTATCGATTAACAAAGTGACAATCAAAAAATTGGAACGTCGTATCTTATATCGATTCAATTATTCTTTCCATAAATTCTTGTCGCATTTCAAGTTGGATCAAAGATTTACTTCAAACTCCAACTCCAATAAAAATTCACCTTTTTGAATGGGATCGAAAGAAACTGACCAAATACTAGAAAAATGAAGTCGGTCGGAAAAAATCAATTGTAACGCTAACAATTTTTAACGTGCCAACTTTTCGTTCATTCGTATAAAAGTATCGAAACTACGTTATGGATTCTAACGTCTTCCTAATCGTTTTAACATTGATATTCTCTTAAAAATGTCCAGGTAGTCTGCAGTATTCTTTCGACAATTCCTTTGTGTCGCTCGTGTCGTCTTTCGTTCAGGCTTACTCATGCAAAGCAAAAAGTTCAACAAAGCTTCGAATCGAGGCACGACTGCGAGTAAAATTACGAACAGCCGAAAAGCTACGGGATATTCGTCACGCGTATCAATAGCTCCGCGAAATTTGTGAATCTCATGGCTAGGGCTCGTAAATTTTTCGAGGACAACTCCACGTGTCCTCAAAAAGTTTCCATTCTCAAGATCGACAATGCCCTGTAGAGCGCCTATCCCAGGAGAGGAATCCTTGTGTTCGACTTTGTATGCTGGTGATTTGTGGACTCCGCTCGTGTACCTGCGGTCGACACCTGAACCATTTGGTAGAATGAATGGTTCAGCAGGTACTCTCGCGATTCATGGTGTAAATTTCATCGAACAATCGGCTTCATTAACAAACAAAGCCTCGAAACGACTCAGCCTGACTCGAACGTAGGCTTCCGGCTAACAAGTTGCAAACCTGTGATACGACGATGTAGTAAAATTTTTTACCACTTCCAACTTGTGTACCTGATACACCGAGACACAAGAGAAAGAAACGATAAGTACATCTTTGTTGATTTCCTGATTTTTTAAAATGTAACTTTATGATTAAACGAGAGAATTATAAAATATAATTAAGAAGGAAGATAATCTGTTTTGTTTGAAGATAAAAGAGTTTTAAAAGTAGCTGATAAGTTGACCAAGTTTTGTGGAAGCCAAAGATATTATTATTAAGACGAGCAATATTTAAAGATTTTCAATATCGCGATGTTATAGCGAGCGAGTATTTATAATGAAAATTTAGTGTGAAAGTTGAGAACTTTTATAGAGCTTCCAAGATTTATTATTATACTCGCCGTTTCATTTTTAATTTTGTGGAACTTCTAACATGTATGCTCTCTTAAGCTTCGTTTTAGATTGCTCGTACTCTGTGATTTCACTGTATATGAATTTTACTTATTGCTGTTTTATCACGGTTATTATTACAACCGGATATTTATATCTGTTCGATTGCAATTGCACAATAAATCTCAACAACACATCTCACTAATCTCGATTACGCGTATCGGCGTTCGAGATCTATTGCAAATTCCATTTATCATTCGTTATGTCCTTCTAGAGAATTCCTTTCATAAGACGCGATAAATTGTAAAATGTTGATTAATGTGTTAAAATCGTTAGATCGAACGATTTGAATTATTACGAGTTAAAAAATTAAAATTTTTTAATCCTTAAATGTCTAAATTCAAGATATTTAAATGGAAGAAAGAAGCGTCGCAAAAGAGTGTCAAACTATTTACGAATTTTTGTCACATGTTCTGGCTACAACAGTGAAAGGAAGATTTCGTTTAATTTACAGCACGACGGCTGTAAATCTTTGCTTGTGAAACGATCCCCGTGGACAAAAGGCATCACATTACAATGTAAATCTGTTGAGGAAGGTTCAATTTTTGAAAGTGAGATCCTTCCAGACGATTATACGATGGCTCCGACAGCGCTACATATTTTTTCTGCGTTTCTAAATTACATTTTCATCGACTTTCTCAACAAAATGGCAAAAATATTATTTTTATTCTAATAGTCTACAGTTTTGGACACTCGAATAAAAAAGTATCGTAAACTGCGTTTCAGATCGGTTGAGAATTATAGTACAATTAGTAAGTTACAGTGTAATTAGTAACAAATAACTGTAAATCAGTTCATTGCTACGTTTCATAAAATAGCGTTCTGCTTTCGTCCTACGTTCCATCTTTCATCGTTGTGGAAAATTCATTATATTTCGTTAAATCATAAAAACGAGATAGAGAATGAAATTACAATTTCATTGATCATGAAACTAAGATAACGATGTTTTCAAGACTTGAAATACGTGACTAAATTGAAATCCACAAAATCAGTTACTATGATTATTAATCCGTCGTATGCTACTTCGTCTTATCACAGAGGCATACTTTAAAATCTACGATGGAATAATAAATTCCAGATATTTTTCCTATCTACGTTTAAAACTGGGAAAGAATCGCCAGTGCCACAGTGAACATTCAAATAAGCTGATAAGTAGGTTTATTACTGTGGCTTTGCTTATCAGAGGAGATTAATAAAAGTAAGTCGGCTTTTTGGAGAAAACAAACTGGAATAAATATACGAGTTTTCAGATGATTTCGTTCGTTGATAGAGAGGTTGGAGAACTCTTTCGAGATTATAATTAAAAGCGGTGTAATTAAACGCGTACGGTGCTCTGTTAATGCTTAATTAAACAGGAATATGTTTCAGTCGGTGGGAATAAGTTAATTATAGTAAGTTAATAAGGAAGTTTGCAAGACGAATATAATAAATAGACGGAAATTTATTAAGGTTACACGTTCACGTTATTCGCGTCTGTGTATTCCGAAACTCGATGAAAAATTGCCAACTCTTAACGAACTGGAACCTATTTAACACCCGGTACCTTTTAGAAGATCTTTTTACTACAGCCGCGTTCACATTCCGTTAAAAGAGTTTCGTAACTTCGGGAGAAACGAGTATCTGCTCTTAAAAAATTTCCGATCTATTAAAATTTATTACATACGAAGAAATAATTGACAAAATAATATGACGTCACTCGTTCACTCGTTATTAGTAACCGTGTCAGTCGATATGGCATAAAATCCGAAAATAAAAAAGGAAAACCTTCGATGTAATATTAAAGCGAAAAATGTGTCGTAATAAATATAAAACAGGGCGAATTTATGTTACAGCCCAATAATTCGCCAAGAATAAATTTCAAAAACTGGTTCATTATTTCAATCCTACTAAAAAATTCTATCTTTCGCAAACATCTTTGTAAAACGATCAAAATTACGTACATATCCAAACACAGTACATCTGTATTATCCAATAAATTTGTGATCTTTAACCCTAGGACTACTCTTATATTGTACAGTTATTAAAACTACAAAGCCTTAGTTCTATTTTAATAATTATTATAATTAATAATTATAGTACTCGCTATTAAGTAAGCCATCGAGAAACATCGATAAAAAGAAATAAAATATACTCAATAGAAGTAAAGCTTCTCTCCCTTTTTAAATCAAAATCTTCAAACTAAATCTACTCAATTTCAACTTTCTGTATAACTTGGCTCGATTAAACTTAACGAAAAAAAGCTGAAAAATCATCGTCACGCAATTAAACTCGATGGATATAAATCTCTTCAAAGGTCCTCTTACTCTCTTGACAAACATTTCTATCAGAACACTCCGAAATAAGTAAAGTAAAACACATGGTAAAAAGTAAACGAGACGACTCTTCTATCAATTAACGATTAACCCTTTGTCGTCGGATGTAGCATTTAAGATTTGTCTTCGAAGTAATTTAAGGCCGAATTTCGCCACATCAACGACATTTTAAAATTTGTCGCCAGCCTTCTCGGTATCCCGGAATCGATATATCGACTCCGCGGTTTTCCCGAGAAATAACTTGAGCCAATATTTCGACTAGAGATGAGTTTTCGTAATAGAAAATATTTCTACCCAACAGGTATATGTACACGTGTTTTACTGAGTGCACTTACCTTCGTTGTTAAGAAGAAAACGTTAATTTTACTAAACGTTTTGGAAAGTGCATATTTTCCAGGATATTTCTGCACGGTACATAGAAAACTCGCATGGGAGTAAAGGCATTCAAGTTGGATAGCGTCATTACGGCACACGCGCCGTAAATATTTATTGCTTCAATTGGAAGTGTCACCAGAAAGATATGCCAACCGCAAAGGGTTCAATTCGCCAGAAATAAACCCGAAGATTCATCTTCGCCTCGTCCTATTAACAAAAAAAAAAAAAAAAAATTCCGCTACCGAAACACATCCGAAGCAACAACAAGATGACAAAGGAAATCAACGAGATACCTGTACAATTTCTGTCGATGATTTCTGACCAGTTAAATTCACTATGAACGGAGAGAATATCTCCTTGGTGAACGGATGCTCGTGAAGGATCCGGTGAATCGATGCCTGGTGAAGAGTTCCATGCGCGTGAGTTTCCTCGTCTAGAGTATCATTTCTACGAGATCTCGATCGGGGGGGAAGGGGGTAAGTTGACCCGGTGACCCAGTTTATTCCCGGGGGTTGAATGAACGGCACTGAACGCGATGACGTCATTCCCGACCTCATTTCCGGTTCCCGGTGCAGCCAGCTATCCCAGCTCCGTCCCGTTGACCCGAAATTTCTCGTGAATCGAAGGACGCTCGTTCATCCCGAGCCATTCTACCGACTATGAATGAATTTTCTGCATACGCGTTGCGCGACACTGAAAAAAAATTCTGTACGCCGTACGAAACACGCTGCGCTCTTTCTACGGCAGTTTTTTTGATTTCCAGGGGTTAGTTAATATTATTTAATTACGGGGAAAGTTTTAGCTCAGTTAGCGTTAAGCTTTTAACGAGCCTACCAACCCTCGGTTGATATTACGGAATCATAGATAACTATAACGTTAGATAAATAATAGGCAACGATTTATTATCTCCTCTTTGGTTAAAAATAACGATATTACGTTAGATGGATGCTATTTAACGATTATAGTTGAATTAGGTTGCTTAGTTTTAAAGCGTCTAATTTTAATTTGTATTTTCTCTCTCCGATGTTTTTCTATTTTTTATTTTAAATGCAAATTAAAAGAGAGTATCTCAAAATTAAGTAACTTAACGCGAGCTGTCGTTAATCGATGCTGACATATTAAACATTTCAGTAAACTGCGTCAAGTATTCACTTGCGTCAATTTATTATCGAATCATAGATTACATGGCTGATATAAAAAAATGGAGCAAGTTTATCATACATTTATGATGTGTTAGGTAGACGACCGTTATAGCTATTCATACGATGCAGAGAGTAGCTAGATCCTATTCTATCAGTTTGAGATTAATCATTCAGCAAGAAACAAGCTTCGATCATGGAACAAAGAAAGGAAGGTAATGTTTCTGCATAATAAACGCGAGATGAATATTACATTTTGTGCATCATTGAATTCAAATTGCGATATTACCATTTAATGACTGCGTATTACTCATAAGTAATTGAAAAATCTACTCAAATAGCTTTGTCGTTTCGTTAGAACTATATCCGTGATCAACAATTTTAATTGATCGATTATATGATGTGTCTTCCAAATTGGTATCCTCGCACGTATAGCGCACGTATTTTACTTTTAAGGTCAACGATGAATTATGTATTAATCGTTAAAGCGCTTCTTTTATTATTGTTGGGTCATTTTCTTAGAATGAAAAGAACGTTAAGATATTGCAATCAATATAATGAATTCTTTAGACACCCTACGCTCTATTTTTTAATGTTACTCCATCATCTCCTCAAAACAGGAAACAATGGAATATTCTGATCAGTCTAATAGATTTTAGCTTCCATTCCTTCTTGACGAAGGAAAATAAAAAGAACACGGTAGCAAGCAGAGACAACGTTTCTAACTTAAATGTTTTCTAACTTATTTGTTTTACCATCCCCTTAAGGAGCTAAAGAAGAAAATCGAACAAAATTAAATTAATTATTCAGGCACCTTATTCTTCACTTTGTTTTGACGAAGGAAGGTCTTTGTTTGAAACAAGAAGAAGATATTATCGACGAAGACTTCCATATCAGATACTAAATAGAACTTAGTTATTTTATCCCGTTTGTAAAAAAAAAAAGAAATGAAGAAAATTGCCAATGAACTTATTAAATCATTTAAACGCCTTCTACTCCGCTTCGATCACAAAAGGTAGAATGAAAATATTACCGGCCAAAGACTTCCGTATCTCACAATTACAACTTAATTATCTTATCGTGTCATTAAAAAAAAAAAAAAAAAAACAAAGAAAATTACTCATGAACTTGTTAAATCATTTAAACACTTCACCTTCTATTCTGTCTCGAGCGAGAAAAATCGGAAGAGACTAAGAAGGAAACGCTCATATCGTGCGAGATGCACGTGATTTGTAACCTAAAATGGAAAAATACTAAGTACTCGTGTGGCGTAAGTGTGTATCAAGTTCGCGGTAAGTGACTTATGTAACCATTTTCTTAGCCGTGTGTTGTCATGATCGCCAGGGAACAGCAGTTTCATCGGGGTTAATGCAGACGTCAACGACTCGATTAGCCGCTTGCAATCTTCGTCACCGTTGTCCGACACGGAACAACACAACGGCTTTTATGGCGAATAGTAGAAGAATCGACAGGGAACAGATGCTGGCTGGACGGAAGAAGCGTGAAAGAAGCAGCGGACGAGGCAGGAAGGCGTGGGTGGTTTAGCTGCGAATTAATCCTCCGAGAAAGGGAGCAGGTGCGGCCGCATTTCCGGATAGCGCGACGTTCGACTCTTCTTTCGTGGAAGAATTCGAAACAGCTTCCTTTGTCTGCCACCCACGTGTTCTCCCACGAGCAAGCCATACTTAGGATTTCAACGATTGTTCATTACGTTCTTTCCATATATCGATACGTTATAATTGGATTTGTCTCTCCGTTTTGATGAAACTTATTTTTCGAAGCATTTTTGGCTCACAGCTGGGATGCGTCGGCTTTTAACGTGATAAGTTAATATTTAGGGAATCGTTTATTTTTACAAGCATGTCCAATCTTTTATTAAATTCGCCCCAATTTATTTTTCTTTTCATTAATTCGTTACCGTTTGATCGATGTTTTATTCGAATTACACGAATCGATTGGTGTTTATTAATATTTAAGTAGCATACTTATAGAAAGCTTCTAATTAAGAAGTAACCTAGTTCATGGCTTGAGATTGAGAGTAACGAAATTTATTCTTACGGTTACTCGATTTTTCATCGACGAAGAAATTAGTCGAAAGCAGGAATAGATGATAGTGATGCCGTACTATATTCTATGAATAGAACGAATGTAATTGAACGTTCCGCTATCGTCTAACGTCTTGTGGAGAAACGAAGACTCCTTCGATCGATCGATTTCCTTCGCGAACCAGGAATGATATTTGCCTTAAACTTAGCATCTTAATTCTTGGCAAAGATCTTCTTCCAATCGTAACAAGTGTAACGTTGAATATATCTGTAGAGGATGATTGGTCGTGAGGTTTAAATGACGAGATAACTCGATGTTGAAACCGTCAAATATATTTTAAAAATAATTAATAAATTCAGAGTCAACCGTAGATTGCTCTCTACGGGTTAAAATAATGTTCTCTAAGACGCTCGGTACTAACTGATTCGCTAAAGATCGCTCGAGACTGAGACTGAGAAAATTGAAGAACCTTACGATCGTGTTCGTTTATTTACACTGGTCGGGGAAGTACCGGAAAATGTAAATTCGTCTTTGTAACTGCGACATTGTTTTGCCCCGAGTTTATTTGTTATTACATAAAGTATGTCCTAACGATGTTGGTACTCCGAGGTAAAACAACAACATGATTCGAATTGTCCTCTAGCTCATGTGCTGCTGTATATCTGTTGTTAAAAATGTTAAGAATAGGTCGAACAATGTGGAGCTTGAAGAATTTGAAAATTGTAGAAGTGTTTCCTGGAAAGAGAAAACGGCGATCGTGAATGAATGTTTGTGTTTCTATTCTCGTAATCCTGGTCCTTTTCCCCTTTTCCGCAGGAAAGAAAAGAGGCCACGCGTTTCCGGTTTTCTTGGGAAGATTTTCTAAGGACGAACCGCTCCTTTCACGCGTCGCGTCGCGTCAGCATCGTCGTACAACAACTGCCTTGAATAAAACTGGCGGACGTACGAGCCGCTCGAATTCTTCGCGAGTCGTTGTCTCGCCTCGGTGACACCGTGTGAAAGGCATGCTCGACTCGTTGAACGTATCAGACAGTAATTTTTTAAACGATGTTCAAGAAAAGTGCCTCGTTATTTCGAGCGTTGCCATTTTAATCGAGAGAAAAAGGTGGCTGATAAGTCGAATACTTTGATAATTGTATTATCAAGTTATCGAATAGTACAATTTAAAATTTAATATTTTCTTTATCGTTTGTTTCGCAATTTCAAAAATCGAGAACCTTCGACAAGCGCTTGAAGAAACTCGTACAGATTTATTTGAAAGCTACCCGATACACGAAGTAAAGGAAATTCACTAAAATATCAATTCTATGAAACGCGTTGCTTTTCAATTTTCTTGAAATCTCGCCGATGTTTAATTAAAAAATTTATCATATTTTTCTCGTATATTCTTCGTATCTGTACGTACGTATATACTTGTATATTTCTAACACGTGTATACGAGATTTTTACTTGATTTTAAAACGTTATTAATTTTAAAAGGTTTCCGTGAAATAAAAACGGATGTTTTCGCTATTTTATAATTTCCATCAATTACGTGGCTGTAAAAAAAAAAAAAAAAGTATAGCCGGAGGTCTACTTCATTTTGAAATATTTTTAAATGTTATTAATTTTGAAAGATCTCGGCGATATTAAAAGAACGGATATTTTCATTTATTCAAACATTTTCATCGGTGATGTGAAAAAAGGTCCGCAGCGATTGTTATTAGTACGATTTTACGTATATTATGGAAAAAATATTTCGTAGCGGTGGATGTATAAAATTTCGTAATACAGTTTTATAAATAAGCAGATACGATTTTACAAGTTGTCGATTAGTTAATTTTCTTTCCATTCGATATAATTATCGAGGCTTGCTGATGACGAAACTCGAAAGTCTACTTTCGTAATGACTGGATGTTGCTTAGCCACCGATTCTTGGAAAAATAACTGACGCTGGCGCGCTATTATCGCGTTCGCAGGTCAGAATGTGAATTTTTAAATTTACGAATAAATTGTTTTATTTTTTCCAAATTCTTCGTACATTCGTATCTTAACCTTGTTGTTCTCATTTTACAAAACCATTTAAAGGATATATATTATTAAATTGCTAATCTATCCTAGCCCTTGCTTCTCTTCATATAAAATCGAATATGCTATTAGATGTAAAATTTGTATAATTGCATTCGTGATTATAATATTACCATGTTGCGCTTATGGGAAATTTTAAGGTGCAAAATACACAGGATACATACAATATAGGAAAATAGATAAAATATCTAAACCCAAACGGTGCTTCTAACGGTGCTTTAACAAGCCAAACAAGCTTCTACTTAATTTCTCTATTCTATTTTTTAACGATCGTTCATCATAGCGAAGCTTAAAGATTAGTAACAATCTTCGTTACAAACGTGCACGTTTCACATAATTTTCATTGCGTTTGGATCCACGTTACCATTGCATCGATGCGATGTTTTCTACCTCGTATTGCTACTAATTGTCATAACGTAGCGTAATATCGCAATATGATACAACGAAATATCACGTAACCGTTTCTTTAAAATATCTTATATAACCATTTTTTTTATCGAACGTAATTTCTAAATAATTACTATTACACGCTTTCACACCGGTTCCAAACTTTACCAACATAATCGCGAATATACTCAACTATCGTAACAATCCTAACGAGATTTCAAACTGTCCCGAATAACACACGTAATATATTCGTCCAGAAAGTTTCCGCGAGCGTTCGAATAATTCCATGGACACGAGTAGGTGAGACATGGAAAATCAAGCGAAATGAAATCAAAAGTCGAAGTAAGATTCGTACTATCGTTCGACGATAGCGAGGTTGGTCTGGACGCGTGATCCAGCGACGAGTCAGAGAAGGAAGACGCGGGCTTTTTATCGGGGCGATCGCTCTTAGAGGCGAGACTCTATTTTTACGGCATCCAAGGATGCTGAAAGGGATGCATTATACGAGGATGACCCAGTTCTGTGGCGTCAGCAGTGGTGGAAGCAGCGGCGGCGGCGGTGGCGGTGGTGGCACGGTGTTCCCGGCTGAACTGGCTGGTTGAATGGTCTCGCCGACGTCACTATTCGCGAACTAGGTCGCCATAGAATTTCCGTATCCCCTGTATTGTAGCGGTCCCCAGTCAGAAAAAAGCGGGTCGCTTGTTGCGGAAACCGTTTGTCTAACAAAGCGATTCCCGCGAAATCGAATTAACCGAAATGGCGATTGTTTCGCGAACCGAGAGAGAATCGTCGATTAACATGACTTACGAGGGATGCTCGGTTCTCGTTCAATTATCGAGGATTGAAGTATTCGTTATACGTATCGTGTCGTATTGTATTCGTTTATCATATCGAGACTAATGTCAATTACAATCTTTTCGTCTATGTGCACGCTCGATACGTTCTGCTTTTATCGTAGTTTATTCCTCGAAGCTAAACCTTGATTCTTTATCTGTCTAAGGTATTTCTGTATCGTAGTTTACTGTGCAAGTTGCTATAAATTTGTATGTGTATCTGCTATGATTCATTCATGGGTCAGGTTTTAGCAGTTATGTGAGTTTAGTGATTTTCAAATACTAATTTTCGATCGGTCTACTCGACTGCAGTCTATTTTGTTAGGAAACAAGGAACGATTTTATGCCCATTTTCTTTTATTTATTTAACGGCTAAAAGTTTGTCTTTTTAGAATGACGTTCGAACTTATCGATTGTCACAGTGACGATCAGTTTTCCGGATTCATATCTACATTTCTCAGGATGGTTAAAGTAACTTGAGCTTTATGGAATATAAATGATTTCTCATTCGGAGCGTTACTATGGTCTGTACATTCTTATTTCTTGACGCGAAATATAAACGTTTCAAGTAATATGTAATCTGAATAACGTTACATAAATAACGTAGCAGATTAAATTTAATTGAAATTTCCATATTCATATCCCGGTTAATTTGAATGATACAATATGAAACAAAATCAATAAATTATAACCAGACCATCATGGGTATTTATGCAGATTCATACTTTCGAGAATAGAATTAAAAAGGTAGTACGTAAAGCTAGAAAATTCCTTTATTTACCAAGTATCGTACAAAGCAGTGTACTTTTCGATATTCAACATACTTTTTCCTATTACGTGCGTTCCCTGCAAATAAAATAAAAAGCCGCGGTGTAATCACAACTATCGATAAAATGTCAATATAATTTTTAGAGACGATCGATAATAACTTTCGAAAACATATCCAGCTATCGCAACTGATATCGTCGTCTATGCATCGTATTTTTATTATTTTTCATTCTGTTGTCTGGCTTTCTTTCAATATTATCGGAGACCCGTACGAAGGATACGAGGACAAAGAGGGACGCGATTTATGCACGTCGGAGCTTCGATTTTCCGATCCGTGTACGAGGTCCTTTCACGAGATCTGCTGTCACGCGAAACGTTTCAAAGCTCGACGCTTATAAAAGAAGCCCCGGCATGAATGAACCCATCGACATTGCTCGCTCTCGAAATAGGTCACTGTAGTATCCAACGCTTCCGTTCCTCGTTTCGCTGTATGTATTTCGTTTCCATAAACAAAGCTACCTATCCGGAGGAATAAAACACGCGAGAATCGCTTTTTCATGGTCCAGCGGAAACGAGCGTTCCCAGAATTTTCGCTAATCCATCGATTCTCCTTTACACGAGAACGTTCCCGGCAACAGTATCGATGTTTAAAAGACGAGTTTTATAGAGTTTAAAAAAAGACCCGGCAAACATTTGCTTCTTCTCGTTTAAAAAATTGTTTGCATTAGTCACGGATGTTTGTTGAGTCTAGTAGTGTACTAGATAAGATTCGTAAAAATACGATTAGAATTGTTTCTACTAACTTTTCCATAACTCGTTTCAACGAACGAGGAATTTTCCTTTTATTTCATTCTCTCTGCGTCTTATATTTTAAATGGTAGATTCGATCAGGACGAGGGCGTTTAACGATAAAATTCTTGAAACGACGTCTTTATTCTGAATTTTGAAACGCGATTAATTTCTTTTTCTTTTGTTAGACATATTTTATAACATACGTAGTATAAATAGTACGTAGAGTAACAGCGATGCGAGCGGATTATCGAATTTTTTTATCTTTATAAGTCATTTTCTATTATTCCGCGGGAAAACCGGACCAGAAAGAGCTCGTTATCGAGTTCTCGCGAGGTACAAGCGACGGCGGCGTCGTTTCTGAAAGAAACGCGAGGTGAATGGACCAGTCGACGTCACCGCTTCCGAACTAGGTCAGCCCCGGAAATTTCAGTTCGTGTTAGCCTTGCGCCACCCCTAGCACAGCGGTGGTTCATTGAAAAGTCGAAAAATGTTAATTCTGGAGATTGATTGTCATAGGTCAAGTGCTACTACATTTCGAGTCCTTGATTCGCTGCCTTCGCGAACTTATCGAATTAACGGAAGCAAGGATTTTTCCAACGCGAATGTTGAATTTAAATAGGGAAACAGTGTGACAAGTAATTGAAATGAAATATTTGTTTCAAGGCGAAAGGCGTCGTACGTGCGCTTAATTTGTTAATTGTTAGGTTCGATGGTTTCTTACGAACGAACAGAAGTTTTCAAATTCATACAATTTATATTTATAGAATATATATTTGAATTTATATTTGTCGAAACGAGCGCAGCTATCAAAATGCTTGAACCTTTAAATATAAACGAATTTAATGTCTTGTGTTTAGCAAATTGTGTTTTCATCCCTCGCTGACCTTTCGTTTTCGCTCGCCTAAATCTTTCTATCGTATTGTCGCAACGAAATATCACGAATTCGACAATTTCGCAAAACCAAGGGCCGAAACGCTGCTTGGTAACTTTTTCAGCCTTTTATCTTCTTACGTTGTAACCTTTTCCTCTTTTATTTAAACTTTATTATTTAATTGCCAATATTATGGGAATTTATATTCCAGGCGAGGATTACATTTTTGAGAAATTATTTTCTATTTTAAAAAAATTAATTTCCCGAGAAACTGCTAACTTTTCGTTATATTTACTTTACTTTATTTCTCGTATCTGGTTAGTTTCTTCTCGGAAACGATCGTTCCTCGAATCGCGCGACTAAGATTCCGATTTTGCCAACGAATGCGCGATTTGAATGCGAACGCGTGTATCTCTTTCATAAACGTAAGGAACGCATTGTCATCGAAGAAGATTTATAGCTTCATCCACGTATGTACGTGTCATATCTGCGTTTCAAACGGTGTTTAATCGTTCCAGAGCAAGATTTTCACTTCCGTGAACCGTAGTCATGGAAATAAAATTTCGCAACGTTGCTCGCCGTTAACTACTTCCAAGAAAATCCTCTATTTCTCGTTGTATTTCTGTGAAATCACACGTGTACCACACGCAGAGATTCATATCATCGATCTCGTTTCTTAAACCATTCAGAATATCGTATCTACCATTACAAGAGTAGATAAACGATAGAATATATAGGCGAACTCGCACGATAATTTGCAAACTAGAAACTCTGACAAATCAACGTAATACGTTGAATTAGAATTCTTCTTTATAATTGTATAATTTCACCGATGGTATAATCAGCCGTAAAATTTTGCAAAATTTCGTTCGTGAACCTACTACCGTCACGTAAAAAAATTCATTAGCGCCAGTAATTTGTAACTCGTTCTTTTCTTTTGTTTGCAAGAATTTTACAATTAATTCTCATTGAGAATTATAAGTAAATTATTCTGGCGCGGTACTATATCGTATAATTATTATCGTATGTTTGATTCTAGCTGAATCTAATGTTTAAATCTAGAGGGTAATGTCTTTTTAGCCTGCGGATCTGATCCGTCGTGTCAAGTAATTGAGTAACTAGTGGGTTTTGGTGCTTGTTAACTTTTATGTTATATCAATTACTGAATTTGGATATTTCTTCTTTAACTGTGGGTATCTTAAGATCGCGATGTATTGTTTCGTTGGTAACATACCAAGGTGCATCTATTAAGGATCTTAGAGTTTTTCATTGGAATCGTTGAAGAATTTCTATGTTGGAATTACTTGCTGTTTCCCATAGTTGGCTCCCATAGGTCCAAACAGGTGTAACTCGTGACTCGTAAAATTTCTCTGTCGGTGCAGACTTAGCTTAAGAGAGCCAGGGTGCGTGCAAGATATTAGGTCGTCCGAAAAGTTTCTTTCGTTTTATAAGGAAATGATGAATGCACAACATTTTTCGTTTTATATTATTTTATCGAATTACGTATGATTTTGTTCTATCAAAATAAAGATCACAACGTTTGACAGATTAGGTTTCATGTTTGTGTAAAGATGCATCGTTGTAAAAGACGTGTCTGTAAAAGAAAGACACTTTTCTGATAACCTAATAATACTGACAGTAGACGTAGTACGGCGGAATTGGATTAAATGCGGAGACAAGAAAATTCTGGACCCTCGAACGATATCCGTAGAACTTGAATACAAGAGATCGCTTAAGGCTGTATATCCGGCGCAGCTCGTAAAAGCCTGAATATAGCGGTGAAATTATTTATAACCGTTCGGTTACGGTCAAGCCGGGCTCGTAAAGAGGGTGAACAGCCGTAAACGAGACCGTCGATAATCAGCCGAGTCGCGGATAAAGTCGCGCCTCGAAGGACGAACGATTTACGTCTTCGTGAATCGAACGTATCTTACAAAGCGGCTGGTTTTCTCTTATAATTTTTCCTTAGAATTCTACGGAAGGTTAAATCATCGGTCACATTAATATTTTCAAATATAAGAGAAAAATGGAATAGAAACGAAAAATTGTTTTATCCGTTAAATATCATCGATCTACTGTCTTATCTGATTGCGCTAACTCAATTTTTCCAGAAATATAATTAACTACCACAGCGGTCAAAATGACTGGTTTTATTTTAAAATTCCAACTTCGTGTTACATTTTTATCCGCAGTGATGTCATTTAATTTATTTACTTTGCTTATTTTTGCTTTTATTCCAAATAATTTTGTACCGTGGCTACTTACATCAATACCAGTCAAAATAACAAATACTTGTCAAAGCGTAAAAGGGTCCCGTAATCTGTTTACCCTAATTAGCCAGTTTCCTTGTTTAGTACAACTTGCCACGCGCTTTTCAGAATTTCCACCGCCTACCGTTCGACACGACGGCGTCAATTGTCAATTATGAGGAAAAACTCCGGATCGATCACGAAGCTTCCACCAATCCACATACGTCTCGATGGTATAAAGAGTACGAATTCGCGATAATATAATGAGAATTCTACTCAGAAGGCGACAAATATTCGATTCTTCCGAGTCCTAACTTCGCACGATAAGCGAGCTGTAAAAAAAACTTCAAACTTAATTTTCTCAGTGCAAAAGCTATTGTGGAGATAGAACGATCGAGAGACAGAGCGACGATGAGACAAGCGAGACTATACTTAGGATATCTTGTAAACGCTTGCACGTTATGCGCGTTCTATTTTCCCAAAATTTTCCACAAAGACGTAAAAATCCACGCTTTATAAATTATTTAACTGGAACAATCCTATCTCGCTCTGTGTCGGTGTGTTTCAACAGTTGGAAGAAGGATGGTTGGAAAAGGGTTGACAAGGGCGGAAGGGTCAGTGAATGGAATTCACGTTGCTAAGTCGATATCGACGAGGACTCGCACACGATCGTGTAGACGAGAAGGACGAAGTAAAAGGGGGGCGGTTTTAGGGGCGGCGGCGGCGGCGGCGGCGGCGACGACTGGTGGCGTTGGTGGTAGTGGTGGTTGGAAAGCTTTCTCTCGTGAATCGTTCTTTCTCGAGTTTGTAATTACCAGGCAGGGTTGTTGCTAGGGGCACGAGAGCGCAGCAGACTCGCAGAGAAATAAAAGGGCGACGATAAATTCCCAACGGTGAGAAATAAACGTCGAGGTCGCGAGCAAGCCTCTGTCTCTGCCTTCCTCCCTTCGTCTCTCTTCTTGCCTATCCAGCGTTTCTCTTTCAACGATCAATTTTCTGTCCTGTATTCTATCGGGCGTCGTAGCATCGGCAAGGGAAGAAAATGACGAGACCGGAACCGATTTTCGCGACATAAAAACTGAAGTCCGAGGGAACTTGTCGTTTTAACGTTCTTTTTATTATCGTTGATGCCATAGACTATACGAGCTAATACAAATGACTACTGTTTTACAATGCTTTTGATAAAAGCGAGTGGCAAGTGTAGTAATCTGGTAAACAAGCGTTCTGTAAATAAATGTTCTATGACGTAAGTGGTCGTTATTAGGTACGTGGTAGTTAGATAAATGGAAATTTAATTAAGCAAGTGCGAGATTAAGCGCATAGATAAATATAAATTTAATTAGTTGTATGAATTGAAGCTAAGCGGCTATTTAAGGACAGGAAACAAAGATCATTAAGATAGAAGAAAATGTAAACTAGCCAGCAATATCGCGTATAGTTGACGAATTGTAATGCATGGCAATCTATGCTACAGAAAAGAGTATATTCGCTCGAATATACGTGTTATCGCGATGAAAGAAAATTGCAAGAAACAAGAAAGATCAAGTTTCGTGTAAAAATGTTGTGAATACGATAAGGAAGGTCGAGAAACAAAGTTCTTGCGAGACTAAAGAATATGGCCAAAGACACCCCGAGATCAAAGAACAAAGAAAAAAGACGAAAGAATACGATGAAGCGTATGATTGTAAAAAATGAAATTGTAATTGATAAACGTCATCCTAGAAAAAATGATTATTACCAAGGAGATGAGAATTTTCTAATACAAAAATTGCTAATGCTGATACATATGCGCAGCTATGAAATCTTAAATTTCTTTTCTCGGTCAGTGTAGGTACAATATGTGAGTCAGATCACGATATACTTCGAAAATTAGAAATCAATGTGGGAATTAAGACAGAAGTTTCTAAAGACCGTGGAATTCATCTGGATTCTGATCAGAATGTGCAAGAGACAGAAAAATTCCAGACGAGAGTCTGTGTGAGGCTCGCAGAATTTGCATCAGTCGAACGGAAGGTCGAGTGTACTTGATAAATTTTCAAACTCGATTTTCTCGACAACTAAATCTAAAATAAAAATGTTTCACTGCATATTTTCCTCTTATTTTTCCACAAGAAATCATCTCGTGCTCGCTTGTACATGTTATCCGACCGCACCCTGTATACCTCGAGCCACATCTCCAGATCTTCGCTCATCCAAACTCCAACCTTCGTCAAGCTCGCGAGCAACAAAGTCCCTTCCTGTTCCTGCCAGAGGCTGCGAATCTCTCAATCTACCCGAGTCTCTCAATTAACAGGCAACCGATGTTGCATGCAGATTAGCAAAGTTAACGTGACACGTCCGTCGTCGACGACGAAATCTCGCGTCTCTGTTGCTCTTCTTCGAAGATCCGACTTCTTCGTTGAATCGAGAAACGAAGAGAGAAGATCGACGACGAGAGCAGAGGAATAAGAGAGGAATGGAGAAAGATAAAGAGAGAAAGAGAGACAGAGAAGGAGGGAGAGAGAGAGAGGGTGACGCATGAACGAAAAGCGGAAGCGACGGAGCCGCTCAATGAAAGAGCTCTACCCCTGCAGCGGATGCGAATGGGCAACCGACCCATTGAAGATACCTCGGATATTCGCAATGCGTATGCGCAGGGTTGACGTTTCTCTTTATCGAGCAGAGAGTCTCTCCCTTTCCCTCTCTTCCTCCCGTTTTCCTGCCTCTCACTCTTTCTCTGTCTCCCTCTCACTCTCTCTTTCTCTCTTGTTTTCCTTTATCCTCCCCTTCGTTCCCTGCTTCCATCCTCCCTTTACTCCACCGACAGGCGCGTCTCTCTCCCCGCCGTCTCTTTCATCCTTTTTCACTCCCTCACCCCGTCAAACAACGGCACCCGATTATTGTTTATTTCCATCTCGTGCTACTCTTTCCTGCTCTTATTTCCGGCCGAATTTTTTCGCTGCAAATTGCTCATCGTTGGCGAAACGCTGAAATTCGCCGGCGATATTTACCGATGTTCCGTCACGTCGACCCTTCGCAAGGTGCAGGTGAATGAAACACGACGGCCGTTGCGTTTCGCAACGATTCACAGCACCCGAAACATATTTTTGGAGGATTCTGCGGAGGTATATGGAGCGGATTCCTGCAGCGTACGGTACCTTCGATGCTATCGTACGTTCGTTCCTCCTGCCTTTCGCAAGGTTTTATTTCGTAAAATAGAAATTGGAGGATGTAGGATGATTTGAAAAGGGAGCTGCAACGAACAGCCAGCTCTATTTTCTGGCAATTTAAAAATTCACGCTGTACATAAATTGTAGGAGCCGTGATAGTTAGTAATTTAAAGAGCATGAATCTAGAAACACAGACCAACAGTTATTTGTATAATTAGTTTTACCACGGTAGTACAAATTCGAGGCTGGAATAATTTACGATGACTGGAGAAACTATTTGGATACCATTACCTTCTATTATTGCATTCATATATTAATCAATTAAATCCAACTATTTTTAAAGTTTGTAACGTCATCTACAAATTTTCTATATATATATATATATTCATTTATTTATTTATCGTTGGTTTCATAGCTTGGAAAAGAATTTGATTTACGTATTTTCCAACACCCACTCATTCCCGTATTTTCATCGCTCTTCTTTAATGCACGTAACACACCCAAACACTCAAATGCCTACATATTTACTCTTCTATTTCCGCTGCTCATATTAAACCTGAACTGTGAATCTTGAATCTATGTATATCTTTATTTCTCTTAATATCTATATGCGATATCACGTATCTAAATTTCGCTTACGATTAGTTGGAATATCACTCAGTAATAAAGGAAACGTAGAATCGAATAAAAAAATCTCTTGATCGGAAAATAAAAGGAAAGGCTACGTGCAAATACTTTTTATAGCCGCTACATTTTTTTTTTTTTTTTTTATTTGGAAGAATTTTACAATCAATTCTCATTGAGAATTATAAGTAAATTATTCTGACGTGGTACCATATCATATATAATAGGTGATTATCGTCTATTTGATTCTAGCTGAATCTAATGTTTAAATCTGGAGGGTAATGTCTTTTTAGTCTGTAGATCTGTCGTGTTAAGTAATTGAGTGACTAGTGGGTTTTGGTGGTTGTTAATTCTTATGTTATATTTAAACGAGTAGAAACGCAACAGAAACCATAGACGTCTGTGTAAAAAGATTACCGTGCTGATCGATGAAGCGTATCCGGTTCTGGACGAAAAGTCCGTTTGACACGGTTCGTTTACGAGGTAATCGTTACGCCCGCTTTTGCTAATTAGTCACTAATTACGAATGCTCCGCGAGTAATCGGTGTGTCGATGGTATTACATCGTACGGAAGGAATAGCTTAATGAACGGAGCCTTCTGTTGGACGTGGGCGTACTTCCGCTTCACTTTGTGGATATAACACGATATCCGGGGGAAAAACGCATAATTGCTCGGAATAAAATTACTAACGATGAGTCATCCTCATCTTCATGAAGGAAAGTCACCAAGTCGAAAATGCGAGAGTTTCAGACGACCTTTCAAATCCTGACTCAAACTCTATTTTTATTTTTATGTCTCCTAGTTTTCGTATTAAAAATGTATCATATCCAGCTTACGCTTTACCGCTAATCGATTTAACCAAAATTAAGTCACCTTTGTTAATTCAACTTCAAATTTCAGGCGATTGAAACATTTTATTTTTAGCTAGACCCGGTTAGAATAAATTACCAATATGTAAACGTCACTGCATGCACGTTACGTTTGCAAAAGTTTGCAATCTGAAAGAATTAGAGAAATTAGCGCAAATTAAAAAAATGCGTCACCTTAGAAACGATAGAAGATTTTATTTTTAATCCTGTTGCTCTAACAAGATCCTGATCTTCATGATCGTATTGGTGAAGTTCTAATCAAATCACAAAATATACGTAATATAGAAATTACAGGATTCATAGTACTCGGTACAAGTATGTATCTTGTAAAAGTCACGAAAGTATTTAAACAATCGATTATTCAATATATTAATGAACCCACGTACAGTGGGACAATATTTAACACTTGTTACGTGCTTAATATAGACATTCATGCTATGTAATAATTTCTTTATTAAATACATGCTTCCAGAAAAAATCTCCTAATTTTTATATACATTTTCAAATTGATTTCAAATAACTTCAATATTGTCACGATAATTTCACAGTTACAATGCTAATAAAATTTCCAAATGTTCCATATAACACATGCGATATATTCGTTCCATTTGTATGGAAACTGTTTAAATTCTTTCGCCAGCCAGCGTAGTATTTTCATGATAAAAAGAGGGTTGAGCTTTTCGATTAAAATTGAGCTGTTCTCGTGATATTTTCGACGTCGACTAATTTTCATTCCGCGATAATAGCGATTAAGATAAACGTCAAGGAGGATATTCGTTACAGTGGTGTTGAATTTACTTTTATTATGAATACTCCGGGATATCGGTTTTTCGTCGTTGCTCGTACCGGATGTACGATATCTAATTCCTTCGTTAATGACGATTACCAATGGGATTAAACGAGGATAAAGATACTCGTTCTTGATTATCGTCGTAAATCGGCAGCGAGTAAATCTTTCGCTTGTTTACTACAAAATTTACGCCTTCCGTGCTCGCCTAAACATATCATTTTAACAGACATCCGCTCTCTAAAATAAAATTACCGGATACCTTCGTTAACGACAAGACAATGTTTTAATTATTCGCGTTAATAAGTTTCAGTAATGGCTTTCGTGGATTCCAATTGAGAGCCACGGGGAAGGTATACGATAAGTTTATATTTATGTAAACGTTTCAATGTTTCATACGCTGTCAATCAACGTTGCTAAAATATTAAATAAAACGCAATTTTATTTAATAAAAAATAAATCTGAAAAAACAAATAAAAAAAATTTAAAGTAAAGTATTTAAAGCCAAGTTCTAGAGAAGCCGAACGATCTCGTTATAAATAGAACTGCGCGTCTTATTATTAAAATCCTGATTAACCCATATTTTTTCAAATCAAAGAGAAAGTTCTAAAGAATCTGAACGTTTCTTTTCGATTTGAAAAAAAAAGTGGGTTAATCAGAATTTGAAAAATCAGATACATAGTTCTGCCCATGATGAGATTCTACGTCTCAGTAGGTATGGAAAAGATTATAGCGATTCGATAAAATGTTTAAAAATACTCCTTCAACGTATCGTAGCATCTATCTCATAAGGATTAAAAACACACAACTCTGTAGCCAGGTTTTTAATACCGACCAAGAAAAACTATTTTAACGGTCGAAGCTTGATCTTCTATTGAAAGACGCATAGAGGATAGAAGTAACGACAAAAGATGGACGAATTCTGTGAAGCATTAGCAGGATGAAACGGTCGAAGGACCTGTTTCCTTCGAATCATCGTTTAAAGGTTCATCCGGCTTGCTCTTAGAACCCCTACGTCGTTGCTTCCGTTTCGACGCTACCTACCTCGTATTGTCTCCTTAGAACAGTTTTGGAACGATCAACAGGAGGGAAGGAAACAGTCTTTCACGATTCCCGTTCCCTACCGGAAATGAATTTTAACGGAGTTTCCTTCCACCTGACCGAGATTTCCAGAATAAAGATCCGTTGCCGATAATCGTGCACGCAGTCGACCATCTCTCGTTGTTTGGACGGTCCAACGAGCGAAATTGTTTAATCCTTTTATTTTTGCATATTCGAATATTTTCATTGATCCTAATTTCTCAATTGAAAAATGTTCAACGACACTTTATACCAACGGTCAAAGAAGAAATCAGCAGGTACGTAGAAAAATATAAAGAAAGAACGATGACACATCGAAACCAACTGGCTGCTGAAGCGACCAAAACTCTCCTAGAAAGAAGACTAAAAAGAAAACACCCCGCTGACCTCACTAAAGAAATAAAATGGTCAAACTCGAAGATGGTATCCTACTGGGGGTAGCCATCCTCATGTTATATAGCAATTAAATTAGAAAAATTTACCAAATGTCCAGCTGGACAAATTGTAAAGTACAAATTAAATAATAATAATAATAAAAAAGACACTTTAAGAGTTTCGGACATGTCGATAGAACACTTCGTCACGGCCGAACGAAATGTAATATGGCATCGATTGAAAGCGAAACTCTTCTGCTAGCCGATCTAATTATAACGTCGATCTCTCTGGATCGGGTCCCTAACAGCGACTATAAATCGTCGAGCTGGTGAACGAGACGCAGCTCTTCTTCGCGTTTGCGTCACCCGTTTCTCAAGCAAAACGAGACGGTCACGGTGTAAGTCAGGAATAAGCGTGTACAACGCCTGATGGGATCTCGGTGAAAATGCAATTAACGCGCGTGAGAAGCAGCGTTCCGATCGGCGAGTCGTCATTCGTGAGATTTGCCCCTCGTGAGAACCGTCGAAAAGCGCGGAACTCTATCTTTGTTCTTCTTTTTCTTTTCTTTTTTTTTTTAAGGAAGTCTACGTGTGAGACAGGAATCACGCGTCGGCGAGCCGCGGTAAAAGAAAAAGACGGGACACGTGTTTCTTCTGCCGGAATCCCTCGTAACGACCCGCCGCGCCGTTTCCTCTCGCGCATAAATCATCGACACCTACAAATACACGTACACTACCGGCCAAAAATTTGGAATTTGGAATTATTAGTCCGCGGATGTACAGGCAATTTCACGTTTTCACGAACATCGATGATATCGTAGTAAGCGGTCTGCTTGGAACATTCCTGGAATCTTAAATTTCCCGAAAATGCACGAACATCCGTAGTCGGATAATTGCGCTTTGGATGGCTGGCGAAAGTATTTCGACGTTTCTCGTTGCAGCAAACTTTTATGCGTAGATCGTGCGTGTTATATAAAACGCTTTGAAATTTCGTTAACACCGTAACGAAACGCGAGTATCGTGGTTACATTGGTCAATTTTGAAAGCTGTCTGAAAATGTAGACAAGTAAAAGTAGGTTTATCGCAAACGTACGTTTAGTCAGAAATTGATACACAACTGAAGCGATAATCTTGAACGTACGCATAGCGTAGAACACGCTTCCACTAAATACTGTGACCTATGAGCGAATAATTGATCGTCCAAATACTGCGGTAATCTCTATCGAGTATATGCTGACGATAAATACCTTGTAACCTCTACGTACATTCTCAAATTCCTATCAAATTTGATCGATGTAACCACGATACTCGAGTCTCGTTACAGTTGCAGCAAAATTCCCAAAACAGTTTGCATAACATTCGTAATATATTTACAAACTGATTCTACAAGTGTTGGGATACTTTCGAGTGCCTCTGTAAATACAAGTACGTGTTCGACAAACGGGCAAACAATTCACAAGAATGATTAATCTGGAAACAACAAAAGAGAACGACACGAGCAAACATAAATGTGGATTGCAGATTACGCGAGCACGTACGCTACTCTACTATCGGTATAAAGACAAAAAGTATCGTACGAGCGATCGTTGGTTATCGTGAACGTAGTAAAACGCGATGGATTTCTATTGTGGAATGGCCTGACGCGATACGATTACTCTGGTTTCTCAAAGTGAAACGTAGGCGATCTCCTTTCCATCGCTTTCGCAATTACGCATTCCGTGTACCTTGCGTTCCCGATTAATCGTCGATTGTTCGGTTACGCGAGCGGATTCGTGCCGTACACGTGACGAAGGACGCTTTTTCCATTCCGCGACCGGAAACCGGATGTGACGTTGCCGGTCATTCACGGTGATGCTGAGGAAGCCGCCTCGTTACTTTCAAACGGAGATCCATTTTAATTTTAACGGGTTCGCAGAATAAGTGCGCATTATTTTTGTTAAGGCAGCCTTTTCGTTGATCCAATAAAAAAATGCAGATGCAATTTTATATCAATCGGTAGATGTTTGTTCATCGTATTGTTTATTTCGATTTTTTCCATTTCCCTTTATATTTCAATTTTGCCAGGCTTCTCTTGCACAACAATTCGATAACCAAGCAATAACAGCAGCAAATAATAGACGAGTTACAAATTATAGATTGCAGACTTTCCGTTTCCGGTCTTGTTATTTTTCATCGAATGGAATAATCGGCTACGAACGAAAAAAAAAAAAAAGAAAAAAAGAAAAGAAATACAATGGACGAAGATAAACAAGTTTTTATCCGTACGTTTTACAAAAGATCACTCAAATTCTCAAACAACGATCAAGAATAAATTCTAAACAATTTCTATAAAATACGAATAAAATACAAATTAAAATCCTTTTAACTGCGATGATAGTTGCAACGTTAAAAAGATGACTGGGCTACCGTTCGTTCACCTAATGAAAATTTCATTTCTATCTGTTATCGTAATTTTCAATCGTTCGTATAACATACGATTAATTCTAAAACTCGATATATCGGACATATTTTCCGTTTACAAATTAAATTAAAAATACGAGGGATAAATTGAGCAAAGAGATATAATGCAGCTGTTGAAAGTCGTTTGGTGAATTGAAGAGACGTTGATCGTAAAAGTTTAGCGTGGGTTTTACATAAAAAATGCATAAAACCGGCGCTTTCTGAATAGCCAGGCAATAGATGTTGCACCGGGATTAATTAAATATTACCTGGTATCGTACGGTCGTTCGACCGAGTGAAATCGCGATGCTTCTATGTGCTCGTTACGTAAAGGCTATTTTCGAGGAAGGAATGTTATTAAGCGAACATATCAACGGTACTATTCTCCATTCATCCGCTCGGTTTTCACGCGCCTCCGCTTTCGGTGCTTACAATTACGGTTCATTGAATCGTTCCGAGAAAAATTGAGCAGCGTACGTATCTGTTAGTATCTTCTGAAAGTCCGTAGTAAAAGAAGAAGATTCTACGTGTTATCGTTTTATTAAATAATACACGCACTATCGATCTCCTTCACTTTTCCATTGTACAGTTACGTAATTTTATTTTTCAACAAATTTCTCTCTACATTCTATTCGAACAGTTTTTTTTACAAATACCTATCAATACCTATGTTTTTTTTTTTGTTATTAATAAAGTTTCAGAAAGATCAGAGAACACGACGATCGAACGAATATCATTTTATCGAATACCATACGAATTATGTCACGTATTATACCGGTAACACAAAGATCGTTTAGAAAATAGAGAATTTATATTCTCGACGTACAATTACATTTTTCAGGATGGAATCGTGAAAATGGAACGAAAGAGCAATTCTATTTGATTCGAATAAATCGTAGGAAACGTGTATTCGGTAGAAGTTGCATTTCATGCAACTGCTAATTCATGGAACTTTATACGAAAACATCGTAGATTCATGGCGAAATAAAATAACGAAATACCTGGCTTGGAGACTGTTGTTGCCGCGTAAACCGACGTCGAACGGACGAATACAAACGCCGAGCTGAAATTCGTGCGCAAACAATTCGAACACGGAGAACTTATTGACGAGAACGATGGCCGTTAATACGTGACGCGTCCGATTAATCATTCAACGAGCGTCTGGAACCTGTTCCTGGAGAAAAACGTTCGCGTCGAGTTGTGAAACTCGTCTGAAAAATGTCTGATTCTATGAACCTTGACCTTCGCTCGGTAGGAACGGATCTTTCGTGGAACCGTGAAGGTCGTGTCTGTTACCGGCACACGGCCGGAAGCGGATGTGACGCGATCGTGGATCGTTTAAAGTAACGAACGAAAGGAAAACATCGTGGATTTCGTTGGCGAACCGAGCATAATGGAGCGTTTATCACCACCTACGGCGCGTCGAGCGTGAAAATAGAAATATACCGGGGCCTTTAGACGTTTCGATTCACCAGCCAGCCTGCGATTTTTTATCCGAATTTTTTCCCCTCTGTGGCTGCGAACGAATCGATTCGTCCTCTCTGTATATCGTATCTGTATACAGTGGCTCACAAAAGTACGGGTATTTTATCGCACCATTTACGTTTCAATGTTTTTCGGGTATAATGTACAGTATAGTCTAATAATATCCCAGCGGGATATAAGTAGAAATATGTGCGAGAAAAACACCATAATACTATGATATTATCATCAATATCATAAAGGTATTCCAACACTTATACATATCTTTTGCGAATACCATGTATTGTGTACATTTCGTCATACGTAGCAGAGCGTTGATATTTGTAGGAATTTATGTTTCTACGAATATCTAGAATTTAAGAGAAGGTACGCAACCAGAAATTTGCTTCGCCTATTAAATGTCATACTTCACTTTGGATATTTCTTGGACATATCTTTGCTTATTACGTGCATTCCATGTATACTTTTTCATCTTAAGAATTTCCGCAAGTGCGTAAAAATCCGCAATCGAGCGTTGTATGAGACATTTTGAAATTTCATTGACACTAACGAGACACGAGCTTCGTGATTACATTGATAAAATTTGATGATCTGAAAGCGTACGCGCGAGTTACAACATACATACTTGCTCGGAACGTATATTTAGAAAATATGTAGTATACAGTGCGAATAGTTATCTGAGGCACGTGCTAAATGTTAAAAATAATCGAAATCAAACGTGAGATCTATCAATGCGATGGATAATTAATTGTTTAAGTAGTTTTCTAATCTCTTCGAAATATACGAACCGTCCCGAAGATATCAGCTTCGTAAATTGAAAAGTACAGAGAAGTGACAACGTTACAAATATACTTTAACAATTTACTTTAGAATTTACCATCATCTGTGAGATTTTCTCAATGAACAAACTTATAGAAATAAAAACTTGTTCCTTAAGAACTGAATAATAATCGCGCACTTACGTAACGAAATCAACGGATTACTAAAAAACCGAGTTGATCAGTTTCGCTTCCGAGAGACTTAACTTTCCTTGCGCGGAATATCCCGTAGCTTTTGTTGTATATTCTCAGATTTGTTTCAGGTTTTACCAATATAATCGCCACAGTCACGATCAATCGTATAATTACACGAAATACCCTGCAGCTTTTGTATACGTTTTCGGGTTTGCTTCAAGCTTTGCCAATATGATCGCAACAATCGTGATTCGCGACAGCGCTAATGAAATTTGAAAATATTTTATACGAAACGCCCAATATATTCATAAATCGTTGCTATTACGTATTGAAATACTTTGGTATACACTGTATACGTAGAAGCGCGAAACTGGCAGCCGGAACAGGAAATGACGCGGTCAGATCGACTAACGGCTGAATAAAAACCACGGTATCGCGGCCGAACCGGAATCGTCCGGATCCCGGATGTTTTTTTTTAACTATCGAACTGCGAAATAACCGACGGATGAATGACAGCCTCCAATTGTAGTATCAAACGCGATGCGCGCGCGCGCGAATTACCGTGACGCTCGCGTGGAATGCAACGTAATTGTATGTATATCGTTTGAACGACTGATTGCCATTTTACTATGGTATTTAATTTGTATGGAATTTTAGGAGAATTTAATATCGGCGTTCTTTTAATTACCGATAGGCTATTATTTAAATCGTTAGCCACGAATGGGTAAGCTGGTTGGTCACTTGGATCGACAATTTTGTTGGATACGTTAATTTCTCTATTTGGGGATTCCTCGGTTTTGTATTGTTAATTTCGATTCCTATTGATAATCTTGAAGTTTCGATAGATTTTTAACAAATAATAATTTTAATAGTTGATCAAAATTGTAGCTAAACGAAGCATTGGAAAAGGAAGAGATACTGTTCAGAAAAGATAAGTTCACTGCTTTCGTCAAGTAGTTGCAGCATATTCAGCAATCTTTCGATATTCGACAAAATTCTATCTTTTCTGCAATTTGTTGCTATCAATTGTTTTATGATTTCGTTGTAAACAATCCAATTTGGATCGATCTATGAAAGCAAACATATATATGTCAGGTTACCGTTAGGTTTAGGGACGTGTGACGAATCTTCATTTGGACTAGCTATCGTTGTTGTACAATAGAAATTATATTTACTGATATAAATATGATTTTTGCAAAGTTTGACAAATAATCGTGGAAATTAGACGCTCGAGATATTAATGACTATGTTCTTAGGTTCAATGACGAATCCACGATCAAGGGGGTAACTCTTTGTTAAAAGTAGAATATATTTTGAAGTACAAAGTAACGTTTGCTCGGTATATACTGCACGTAAAGAAGATATGAAACTCTCCAAGGAGATCGCACGAATAAAAGACTGATGGAAACTTTCTTCTCCTTACGATCGCGTTCGTTTGTTGTATATTGACCGAGGATACCAACAAAATTCCAACCGCCGTTGCTAGGCAGTCCAGCGTAGCGGCGACATTGTTTCTGTTAATACAACGCGTGTCCCATAATATTGGCGCTTCTTTGTTAGGTAGAAACGTCCATCCCATGACCGTGAGATGTTCAGCGACCAGTTGTGTCACCTCGAGCCCAAGCCCACTGTCACAAATCTCGGGCAAACATAATCGGATTGAATCATAACAACTACTTCTAAGTTTTATTATTTAAGTACAGCTATAATAAATAATTCAGACTAAAGTATTGGGGATCTTTCCAAAAATTGGAAAAGAAAGGCCCCGATGTCCTTTTATCTTCGACATATATTTTTTAGTTTCATTTTTCTTGGAGTTATTTTAGCCGATGGAAACTACGATACTCGGAAAAACATGGAACAGTCTACGTTATCGATACTTGTCACATTCGGTATCATTTTTCTTGAAAGAACCGTATGTCTATCCTTTTTAACACGTCGCACTTGGTAGCAGCACACTTGCAATTTCGCAGCAACCTCTTTCTTTCACCATCGTGTTCTGTCCTTCCGTGTCAAAGCACTTTGTCAATCACCTGTCCACTGCAGACGCGAGCATACTTGGCGTCACCTAATCTCCAATCTCACGATCAGAAGGTCTTATTAAATTTACACCTGAGGCGATCGAAGGAAAAATACTCGAGTGAAGTTAGTACATTTTGTATAACAATAAATAAATTCGATTCGAATTTAAGGTGGATAGTAAAATTTAATTAAATTAACGATACTCTTTTGTTGTATCGTATAAAATTGTATTCATCATATAAAAAGGCTAAAAGGACGTAAGAAATGATAATATGGATAATAATAATAATAATAATAATAATAGTAGTATCAATAATGAGAGAAAGGATATAAAGGTGGAAAATAAAAGTAAACGATATGGATGAGTCAGACTAGGCTCAGCCTAATTGCTGTTCATAAGCCGATCTCTTATATCCTCCATATAAGTTAAGTTTTAAGATCGAACAGCGAATATGCACGCTACGCGTTATCTTCAAACGAGAAATTTCCTAATATTCAGTTTTCTGCTCTATAATATTCAAGTTATATTAATTCTTCCGTATTGACGTCTTGATTCTTCCATACTAATATCTTAATTTATCCTTTGCAAGACACAATTTGAACAAAATCATTGTTCACGATAAAAATGCACCGAATAGAGTGTTAATCCGGTACAGATGAAACAGTGAAATAACGCGTAAAAAACTAAATTGGAGAATTTGGAAATTCGAAGATCTGATTTGAAAGTTGGCAAGTTAGAAAGCTTAGAATTCTGAAAACAAAATGTTGCGTCGACGCAACGCTGTTTCTTATTGGGTCAATATTACACTTTCCCGAAATTAATTACGTTAATTACAAATGAAACGATTAGATATCGTTACCGATTGCTCGTCGCTTCGATATCGCTTTGATAATAATTCACGAACGAAACCATAGAGGAAGGATAGATTCGCGATAATTCGATCGTTCGAAGATCTCATTTCCTTCACGATAATAGATCGAGCCTAATGATACCGGAAACTCTTTCCTTCGGCACAAGCTTTCGATGTAATACAAGCTTTCCTACTCGCCTACCACGGGGAAATAAAATTAACTTGCCTTCCTACGTGTCGCAAGTTGTAGGTGTTCCTTCTATGTATGTGCGTGTGTATATTTCATACGTATGCAACACATACACACGAGTACATATAGAAAACGTTAATAGAACCGTGTACTTACGTTCCATTGTTGGAAATAAGGCGATCGTTTCTTCGACTAAAATGATACCCAACAGGGAAACAACCAAGTGATTACGTACTCGAAATGGAGAAATAAATACAGAAGCTTCTTCAAAATACCTCGTTTCTTTTTCATATTCAGCCTCTGATCGTGAAATAAACGATATTAGAATCGTATTGAATCATTGTTGAGAAAAATAAATACCACGCTATTTATAATGTTCGTTCAGAAGCTTATAAACTGGCGTCTCGTTTCTCGTATTCGAAGTAGGCTGCTGTATCCACTAAAAAATAAAACTCAAGTCGCATTGTTCCGTCTATCGAAAAACGTCCGTCGATAGATACTACACTGTAGCGTGCTATTTACCGCTACATTTTCTCAGCGGTTGACTCGTTATCAATGTGAATTTAACGCTTCCCCTTTCACGGTTTATATCGAGTACGAATGGTAAATGCAACGTTTCAGAATCTATCTCTTTATTCGGTATATGTAACAACTAGCTTCTTTCATCCATTTACATTTATCGCGAAAATCGATACGTATTCTCGAAAAAAAAAAGACAAGAACCAAGCAACAAAACGATTTACATCGAGTACGAAGAATAAACGGAGCAGTATCACGACGTGTTCCTTTTTCTCGCCATACGTAAGAACTTTCTTGTCTCGTCCATTTATACCAATACGTTCATCCATATCGTGAAAATCAACGTACATTCGCGAAGGAAGCAAAAAACAAAATAGAAACGACGACGACGAGAGAAAAGAAAGACTCACAGGCCGGTTCTATCCTTTTTTTCTTCGTAACGGATTAGAAATTTGACGCGCGACTGGGTTCATCGCGCGGGATCGATAAGAGCCGGGCCAATTCGATTCGAGATCGTAACGAAATCAAAGGTAACGTGGTAGGGGGTGGAGAAGTGGTTGTTCGCTGCGTGTGTATCGATTGGGGACGCGGTTCGCCCACGAGACTAGCCTACATTCGAGCTGCTGCTTGCTTCGCCCTTCTCTTGGCCAGCTTGTTTTCCTCTGTCTGACCCTTCTGCGACCAACCCCACTTCCCCTTCCCCCTCCCGCCCCACTTTCCCCTTTTCCAACCCCGTTTTCCCTCTAAACCAGCTAGCTCTCGCCCCAACCTCGAGTCCTCATTCAACATTCCCTCCTCTCCACATTCTGCTTCCCCAACGTCCCCTTTCTTCCTACCTTTCAATTGCTACTCGGACACGGATGAACGAAAAGAGGGGTAACGCAGACTTTCCGGGAGGGGTTCAACGGAACAAGAGGGAAAGGGAGGGAGAGGGAGGGTTGAAATCAAAGAATCAGTCGAGTCCCGGGATTCGGATAGAATAACTGAAAGAAGTATAAGCTCCTTTCATGGGTCCGGCTGAATGAAGGGGGTTGAAACGGGAATTAGAACAAAGTAGGTCGATAACGGAGGATTATGATCGATTTTATGGGACGAGGAACTCGATGTAACGCGCTTCGATCGAAGTTACCCGCCCGCGCGAACGAAGGGGCTTGAAAAATGAATTAGGACAAAGTAGGTTGACGATAGAAAATTGTAATCGATTTTATGGCACGAGAAACTTGACGCAACGCACTTGTATCGTGGTTACTTCTTTCGGGTGGGGCATTGAGAAACGAACGAGGACAAGATAGATGGCTACTACGAGATTATAATCGTTTCTATGATACGATAGTTTTGGCGCGACGTACTTGCAACGGACTTGCTTCCCTACGCGAACGAACGGGCTTGAAAAACGAATTAGGACAAGATAGATTAGGACGGTGGAAGATTGCAATGGATTTTGTGGTACGGGAAACTCGATGTAACGCACTTGGATCGAAGTTACCTTCTCGCGTGAATGAACGGGATTGAAAAATGAATTAGGACAAAGTAGGTCGACGATAGAAAATTGTAATCGATTTTATGGTACGAGAAACTCGACGTAATGCACTTGCAACGAACTTGCTTTTTTACGTGAATGAAGGGGACTGAGAAACGAATTAGGACAAAGTAGGTGGACAATAGGAGATTGTAATCGATTTTATGGTACGAGAAATTTGACGCGAAATACTTGTATCGATGTTAGTTTTGTATATACAGGAATGACACAGTGGATAGACGGCAGAAGCTTGTAATCGATCATGTGATACAAGAAATTTCGTGTAGAGTATTTAGATCGAAGTTACTTTTTATACTTTCTCCTCTACGCGAATAAAAGGGGTTAGTAGCTGATGATAATCGATATTTAAGCTGCAAAAAGTTTGATACGTAAGACACTAAGTTGCTTTCTGTTCTCTTTCCATTTTATATGTACTCGCTGAGTATCTTCTCTTCTTCTCTCTCTTCTTTTCTTTTTCTTCTTTCATCTTTTGCTCTTCCCTTCGCATTAGTATAATGCATCGTTAAAAGGACTCGTTCTCGTTCGAAGTAAGACAGGAAGGTGAAAATGAGAGTCGAAAGAGACACCTTGTGTTTTCTCGCGTGCAAAAATGTACGATGGGAACGTAAATTGTAGCGAAGAGACAACGTTGCGCACCCTGTCTTTTAGGGGTAAGATGCACCGGTGAAAAATTGAGTAGCCACGAAGAAGGGTAATTTTTTCGTTACTGGCTCCGTGAATTCTTATCACCGATGACTAACCCCATAGTATCACTCTAAATTTCATCCCTTATTTTTCGAATGGGTAGTATCATGTTCCTATTTAACATACTTACTGTTAGTTATTCACTTAATATTACATCAAGCGAGACACGTTGACACGCTATCGAAATTCATGTTCTTTACGTAACTCAACACTCCAAGTTTACAGCCAGGCCGGAAATTCATTATAAATGAACATGCACATTTCCTATCTTTTATAGAGGAGCGATATTAAAATCCAGCATGTTATCGACCAATTTCACATCAATGCTATCTTCGTATTTGATTTTAGAATCAATTGAATACGCGGCTGAGTGTGTCTAACATTTTATGACACGCTAACAAGCGGCTGACACTACGATTAAATTAGCGTTACTTGTTTCTTACGAAACACAGTATCGATACGTCGACTATTTCCGAAAGATTTATATTTTCCAATCCATCAAATGGAAATGCTTCTTCTCGCCCGTCCAGTGAAATAAAAATGAAAAGAAAAAAAAAAATAAGAATCAAGAAAAATGGACTTTCCCGCCAGTTCTTCAAATAGAAGCAACTTCCTTTGCGTTTTGACCGTAAAATACTACGAACCGGAGGCGTGACTTTCTATTACAAGGGTTTAACAAGGATTTATTTTAAAAGTTCGATCGATCCGCCCTTGCCTTTCCATCCAGCGATTCGTCGAACGCCTTCGAAAACCGAATTACCCTAACGGCCGTAAAATAGGTCGAGCAAAACGCCGGCCGGACCGATGAATCTCCACGCGAGATTAAACCGTCCCTGAACTATCCGAAAATAATATAGCGTGAAACTGCTTACCGTCGAAGCTGAAAGAAAAGACACACGAAGACACGGAGCGGCGCACACAGGCGAGCCATGGTCCCGTCCTCTCTCATAAAGACGAACGATGCGTGGCAACCTCGAAAACGGGGTGGAGGCAATGGAAAAGTATGCAGGTAGTAACCAGGAGGGGTGGTTCATGAGAGAGGAAGAAGAAAGAGCGACACCATCGGTAGCCGCAGCACCCTGTCGATCGTGGTGGCTGGTTCGTTCGGGGGATGAAGCGGGGTTGGCTGGTGGTTGTGCACTGTAAAAGAGGGGAAGGTGGGTCGCCTCGTATCCGTGTCACGAATGCGCGCGTCTGCACTCCACCTCGCCACCCTCCACGGCCACCGAAAGAGGTGAATGCAGTTGGCCGTCATTTTGCAACCCGTTCAGACGCCATTCAGATGCGTCCGATGCAAGTGGTCGGCGTCGCGCGACTTCCATCTCGTCACAAGATCCGATTGATACGTTGTTCGTTGATCCAAACTCGGACGGCGAACGTTGGTAGACTGTTACATAGTAGACCTTTACGCGTTGATTAAATATTGACCGATATCTATTTCTTGTTGAAACATTCGAAAGGGGACAAAGACCGATAAGACGAGACGAGACGGAAAATCGAGGAAAGATAGGAGGGAAAAGCCGCGAAAACACCGTTTTATCAAAGATATACGTAGTCGATCTCACGCGGAGTACACGCGCGCGGCTGATGGTCAACTACTTGTAACAGCCGCAACACGCCGAGGGGTGAATCGACGCTGACGATCCTCCGCTACTGATCTCTGAATGGACCGTCGCGGTGGTGTTTGCCGTTTGTTCCGCTTGAAACGTGACAGACGTGGGACAATGAATTTTTCAAGGATCGCGCTCCGTGATAGGGGACACCGAATGGGGAACGCGATGTTGACCGAGAAACTAACCGACCAGTGTTTTATGTGTACTTAAAGGTGAGCGGGCGTTACCCACGGATTTTGATTCGATCCGAGGTGGTGAGTACGTTGATTTCCATTAAATCGTCCAAATTGACTAACTCTACCTTTACGCGATAGGATTTATAGACACATAAATCGATTCTTTGGAAATAAATTCATTGTTCTCTTCGATGAATATTAATTTCTCGTTCGTAGCAGATAGTATAGGTAATTACGAGTTCTGAGATCAATTTTGCTAAAAATAATCTCTGTAATTGTGATTTTTCTGTGCGTTATCATTTATGGGGTTGCTCGGCGTGGCTTTTCAGCGATCCATTTATTCCTTAAAGATCGGTCGTTACAGATGAACGATAAAACGATCCAAGGAAATATAAACGAATGTTTGATCGTAAATTTTTTCCTATTTGCATAGGATCGTAATTTGCTTGAGGATAATTAGGAAATTAAAATGAAATTATTGAAATTTACATTCGCGTGCGAGGCTAAGCAACATTTTAATTAGACGATTCAGAAGTACGGTCACGTAGATTTCCTATGAGTCATTCTACCATGAGACAACCTACCGCCGGGAAATCGATTCGGTATAGTCTAATTTACTTTAACGGCGCGGTGGCGGCTCGTATCATCTTTTGTTAAAAATGCAATCACGCGATCACCATTTACTATTAATATTTCAAGAGGAATTCTCCAGCCGAACATTCTGTCACTATTACCCCATACATTTTTCTAATCGATGTCTTATTTGTATCGAATTCCATTCAGTTACAGAACACGGCGATACAAACATTGTTGTTTTTTACCGTAGAATTTATCGTTATTTATTTCGCCTTCTTACGACGAATGAACCGATTGAAGTAAATCGTTCTTTTTAGCGAGCAATGAATATATTAATTAAGTACTAATGCGATGAAATTCAGAAATGAATGAAACGTGGATTTCACCGGTTTGGCTCCTCAGATGATCTGCGTTAGATATTAGTGTTAATTAATATTAAATATTCGATTATGTTTTCAAATATTCGTTCTAACATTAGGTATTCAATATGTGCGTGATTTTCGTACGATTGCAGGCGTGCAAGGAAGAAAAAAAAAGAAGGAAGTCAGAGATAACGAACGGAAGTCGCGGAGTTACACGTCGCACGTGCTTGGCGAATAAGCATCGAGAAAATTGCCGTAGGATTATCCTCTCTTCTTTTGCTTTCTAACACGGTGTGACAGCCGCTTTTCTGGACGAAGGAAGCCCCGACTGACCAAGCAAAACGTCTCGAAAAGGAAATGTCAAGGTACTGCTTACAGTGGTTATGTTTATTGCTCTTAGAAACTGTCCCCACGATTTTCTTTCCCACCCACGCTTTCGAAAATAACCTCCGTAAAACTTACGCAATTTTCGCAGATTTTCTTTCCACGCTCGTTATATCTCCACTCGTTTCTGTCGTTCTTCTCTCGCTGGATAAAATTTCAAATTTTCAAACAACTTAATCGCAACCAGATTAGATATTCCCACCCAATGAGCATTAAAGTATAAAAGTAAAGCTGTAAAATTTATAAAATTAGAAGTTAGAAATTTGCCCTTAATTGGTCGGTAACACGCGATTAATTCAATATTTTCCAGCGATAAATATAAAGATAAAAGTAAAATTATAGAAGTTGTATAACTGGAAATTTAAAATTCCCTTTGTAAAATTTCTAAATAAGATAAAATAAATTGAAGAATGTTACATATTTTTAACGCTATAGAGGTAATCGATAGAGCGTTCGACGATTTGCAAATGCGCTTTATCAACGGTCGTCACGAGCACCGCGGCCAATGACTCACGGACTCACGATGAATAACCAAGGTTTTGTAGTAAATGTTAAACGACTTTTCATCGAGTTCGAGGATGGCAAGGATGATAAAATCCTTTGACTGACAATTTATCGTGCTCCGCCGCCCTACGGCAATTAATAGGGTGATTCCAAGTTTCTTTTTTAGCAAAGGGAAACGTCAATGCATCCTGTTACGTAATTTACAATCGTAATTTATATACACGATGTTATTCTCCAGAATATTTTTCCATGCTATTCTTGAAAAATTAACTTCAACATTCGCGATAACATTTTTTAATTTCGCTATACTACAAATAATTCTCCATATGAATATTATTGTAATTCACTTCTCGCTTAAGTTCTTGTGTTCTACATCGAATGTTCCTCAATAATCTCGTCGAAAAATCAATTTGGAAGTCAACCCCATTTTCTTTCGTTAAATTTGTCAGAATTCATCTTTTGGTAAAATTGCAAGAATTTGCGAAATGATAAACAGTCATAAATAGTCGAGAGACATTTAGGCAACGAAGATTTTATTCCGGCGAATCTCTAAATTTTTCTCCCTCGTATGTTTGCATTTCCCTCGGCGAAGTACTGGACAAAAAAAAAACCCCTTGAGAGACGTCTCGATACTGCCCACGCGTTTCTCGTTCGAATCGACGACACGCAATTTTACGCAAGTGCGTGTCTGGCTGCGTGCGCCCTGCGAAAGCTCACAAGCTCTCTCCGAAGGGTGAATGGAGCCTCTAATTTAGTCGGTGCCACGACCGCCCTACGATCCGTACGGTTCCACGCTCCCGTACACTCGCAAAACTTCGTCTCTGTCAATAATTTTCCCTCTCAGTGCTTCGATCTGTGTTCCATCAATTTTCTTTTCATTCATTGCGGATTTACATCAGTTTCTCTTTATACTTATGACCTCGACTTCACATCGCGATTTCTCAACCTAATTGAAATACACGTCGAGATACACATTAAATTCGACTCATAAGCAAACAGCGAACCTTTTTAACAATTCGCCCATTTATCTTATCGTTGAGTCAGTAACAGAGTTGTAAGGATATTATCGAATGTTAGCGGAAAAAGTGTTTGTTAAAAGGCAGATCGTCTTGTAATCGAAGTATTCAGTGCTGTCGGGTAGATGTGAGCAAGCAACGTGTATCCGAAATATTATTTTTTGAAAATTGGAAAGTATTGAATACCTGAATGTTTTTTTTTTTACAATTACCGTCGTACGATCGGTCAGTCGATTAGTCGTAAAATCGTTCGTGTAATTAACGTACTCAGTGTTATCGAGTAAACGTAGTCAACCGACACGTATTTCAGATATATTTTCTTGAAGGTGAAAAATACAGAAAACACGGATGTTTTCTGTTAAGAATTGCTTTGTACGATCAATTATGCCAAAGGACGTACGGGTATTTACCGAGCAGAATTTTTTATTTAGCAGAATTGGCTCCGCTCGTCCATGACATCGATCTCGAATCAATTAATTTACGAGTCCGTCGGATAAAGACGGGGTAGTTTCGAAGATTCGGTTCTGCTACGGTGGTTTATTGATTTTTTTCAGCCTGTACCGGTGTTACAACAATGACAGTTGATCAGCATTGTTGAGTGACAGGGATCGGTAGGCAGCTTCAGAGAAACCGCAGTTCGTTGAACATCAGCTTCGCGGAATACAGTACCGGTACTGTGTTATATGAGTAATTATTGCAGTATGCTGCTACTCAACATTGACTCAACTTAAAGGGAAGAAGGTTAAAAACTTGAACGTAGAAACGCTCGTTAGAAAGAAAAATACATATCGACGAGGAAAGATTGAAAGAAAGAAGACAAATATTTCGGAGGATAAGATAATTTTAGAGAAATAAGACAATTTCAGACGTCGAAATTATAAATTACGATAGTAGAATTTTGTGTGTGGAAATTTGGAAGATAGAAGAATAAATAGAAGCAGAAGAACCAATTCGACAGAAGGAATATTGGATGTCGGCCGTATGGCAGGGATGAATGGGCGACATCCGGTTTTCTGATTCACTGAGATATTCTTGAGAAACGCGTAAGACACGCGCGTAGACGTTCCCTCGATTTAATGTTGTCTTAACCGATGAACAATTGATAAAATCGAGTCAATATTAACAGATTATTGCTTTTTAATTTGGAGCAAGATCGACGCTGTTTTGCATCATGTGTCCGTCACGAGATAAAGGAAGATTGCTTCATTGCTTGTTATACGTCAATCGATCGATATTGCTTGTGTGAAGAAAGAATCGTAGAAAAATCACGGTCGTTTAACGATTTCAAACGGATGGAAAAGTATAATATCGACGCAAACATGAGGCAGTGTTTCGACAGAGTTTTTATACACGGTAATACGTAACAAGATGATCGAATTTTTCATCTCCTTCTTCTTTCTTTTTTTTTTTTTTTTTTTTTATTCTTTCGTTTCTTCGTGACAAACTTTAATTTCATAGAGTATACGTGTGTGGAATGATTCATCCCCAAGATGCGTCAGCGCATCAGAAAAATATTTCTTTTAATGTTAACCACCGTGACGGGTATCCGTGACCCATAAACGCTCTTAGGGAGATACGCGTGTTCTTCTTGCTTTGATTTATTCATAAACTGAATTCCCTTAACGATAGAAGTAATATAAATAGTATAATCCCCTTTGTTCATCGCGACAAACTCTCTGTAGATATAATGTATACTGGCGCTCAAAAGTAATCAGACACTTGTTTATCTTTGTAATTGTGTAACCAAATTACGAAATTAAAAGTGAAAAGGTCTGGAATAATTTTCTTCTTGCCGAGCTATACGTAATAGTATATTACAACGAAATAAAATTCATTTCTAGAAACCAATATGCAACGATAAAGTTGTGATGTTCGTAGAACAATCTTGTTTGATTGAAAAACTGCTTGTCTTTAAGTTGTTTAATTTCTGAGCCGTCGGTCAAAGTATCTGGATATTTATAAATAGTGACAGATATTTGAATCTCAACTTCGAAGCGATTCAAAGTTTTTTGACACTGTACAAGTTCGAGTCACTTCGAGAGTGATTTAGAATTTTCAAAAGTATCGATAAATCTTCAATTTTTAAAGTTCCAATAAATCTTGAATATGCAAAGTTCCGACAAATCTTGACACATCTTGGAAATCGTAAGAATCTTGGAAACTTATATGAGATATTGAAAGAAGTCAAATATTTTCAACATAATAGATCGAAATCTTATATATTACATGCTATAAGAGATCGTAGAAACTTCAAAAGCTTAAAATTTGTATGTAGTCCAATATTTCGGAATGTGCCGTTACTTATGAATCACGGTGTACTCGCGTAATCGTCGAAAGAGGTCTCCTTATTAACGCGAAGAAAAAGAACGGTATTACCGGAAGAGAATACGACACCGACCGCGTGAGAGCGCGACGTCGAAATCGAACGAATCGAAACATCGTGTAGTCGTGCAATGGTTGAGACGGAACACAGAAACGCTTCTCGCTCCGGTCTCAATGGGCAAACGTAAAACTTGATTCCGAATGCACTTTACTATCATTAGTTGCACGTGCTTCGCTTTCATTCACCTTGAGTCCCTCCCGCCAAATTCCTGGCGTTGGTAGTAAATCGAGCACGCGATTGGCTGTCATTTGCGTGTGTCTTGCCGCTGATTGGCTGGTATATACTCCCGTATATAACCGAGTGCAAGGCCGAAGTAAACCGAAGCCCAGGTCAGGGTACACGAACGATGCCTTCGACAGTTCGAACGAGAAACTTGCGCAGACGAGACAGACTGGTTTCTGTTAACGATATCAACATGGCTGTTTACATGTCCACGCAGCCGCTACTTTCAAATCGCGGCTCGCACGTTATTCTTAATCGTAAAGTCTTCGTATTCTACGTGTGTTTGTTTCTGACGAGAGGTACCGATCGAATTTTTTTTTTATATTTTTGAATATTTACTTTTTTTTTTTTTCATTTGTGTGAACATCATATACATACATTGATACATATACGTTAGTTCTCTCTATACACACGGTCCAGAAAACAGGATGTAGTTTATTCGTGTTCTTTGCTTTCGTACTTGTGTGTAAATGGGAAGTGGGTGTATACACACGGTGTACAGTTGTGTCAGTGACTGGAACGACGTCTATTCATCCGCTTGTCACATGCAGTTCTCTCATTGGTGTATACCTCCATCTGCTCGCGTTTGTTACCCTTCCCCACTTCAGTTTACTTGGTGTTCCGTTCATAAAATTGACGCGATGTTTACTTCCTGCGTAACCGCACGGAAATCGGAAGGAATCGCTTCCGAGGATCTCTTTATGAGACTCAAAGGAATTCAAATTATCGTCGAGTGGAACATGTCGTTGTTAAATGACAGATCGTATGAAATCATGGAGAGGTGTTTGATATTGCGTTAATAAAAGAGAACGTAAAACGTGTTGCTCTTTTTTGTTGAGGTTCTGACATAATGCGTGTGCTCCCCCACGTGTCACGTCGCGCAAATACTTTATACTTATATTCTGTATATCTTAATGATATTGGTTGTTATTCTCGAGATAAACGAATGTCAATTACTGTGAGTGTGTTAAGAGTGTCGTTATATTATGACATTAAAGGATGTTTCATATCTAATAACATTCTTTGTATAGATAGTGATAGAGATATAGATAAGATTTTTTGTAAAAATTAATTGAACTATTTTTAATATATCGATATTAATCATTGATCTTAAGTATCTTTATAGTATGATACGACATAAGATAGCAATATAATATATTGTGATACTGGATTTTTGAAAACAATTTGAATCCAATGAATTAAAATTTTTGTTGCAGGAAGTACGAGTACTCCTCTGACTAACCATTATGTAAATGATGCAAATTATTACGACATCTCTAGCAATGATGACAGATCAGATCCCTTGGAGAAATTTTACTTAATTACTGGACAAAGGTGGCACGCAGATACTGTGCTACCTATTCCTTTATTGCCATCTACAGAGGGAATGTCTGCTAGGTCTCATCATAGGTACATAATCAAAAAACTTTCTGCCTATTATTAACTATATATTAATAAATATTATTAACTCACATAATAATAAATTTGATATCAATCTAAGATATCAATTTTTGATATACAGGATCCCACAGTCCATAACGGGACTGGATGATGCTGGAATGGATTTACAAGCAGCTCAACTTAGTACCCGTACAGGTCAGGAGGTACGCTCCACTGCAAATTTATCATGGCCAGACTGGCAATTGCCTCTGTTCGTAGCACTTTGCGCCATCGGTGGCGCTATTCTCTTCACATTCTTGGTAAGATTTTAATTCTACGTCACCCATTGCATACGGTTGGGCAAGATATTTATGTCTAATTTCATTTCTCTTTCAGATTTTGTTATGGCTGCGGAAACAAATGTCGCGTGAAAAAGATACAGAGGATGGTGACAGGAGAGGTTTGGTAGAGGAAGGTGCTGTAGGTCACCCAGAAAAGCCTATCAAGCCTGCAAAAGGATCGATTGAATGGGTTCATCAACCTGCAGCGAAACCATCCATTCAATCTGTTCAGACTGTCCAATCAGTCAAACAAGCTACTGGTTTACCAGAGGCATGTTCCATTATTTAGAATAATGTAGATAGTCGTCAAGTAACAACTACAATATTGACGAATTCCTCTATCCTTAGGTAATGCCGGTGGCGATACCAGAACGCAGACCGGAACCAATATGTATAAGAGCTAAAGGTTTATTGGAACGACGTGGATCAAGCGCAAGTTTGACTATAGAATTGGCACCTCCTCCGGAAAGTCCTCCACACATTGTCACGCCTACCCGCGAATGTACTGCGGAGGAATTTTTATTAAGTGCCGGAAACGTTCTATCAAGGGCTCAACTTAAAAAAGCAATCAGCGATCCAGCATCGTTGCACAAAGAGTTTTGGGAGGTTCCTCTCAATTTGCCTGAGAAATTAGATATTTGTGGATCCGGGGTGAAGAATAGATATTGTTCCGTATTACCAAACCCACGGTCGAGGGTGGTTTTACCGGGTTCTGCTGATGATCCTCTTTCTAGTTATATTAACGCCAATTATATTCGGGTACGTACGTTCGAGACGAAGTGGAATACACAAAAATTGAAGTTACTTAAATATACAAAATTTCAATTTAAGTTTATCGATTTTAATTTAACAGGGTTATGACGGAGAAGATGTTCGCTATATTGCAACGCAGGGACCATTACCTCACACTGTGGGTGATTTCTGGAGAATGGTCTGGGCAGAAAAAGTACCCGCGATAGTGATGATGACGAAGCTATACGAGGCCGCGAAAACAAAATGCGAAGCATACTTTCCGCTGGACAAAAATAATCGCATACAAAGTGGACCGTTTACCATCATCGTTAACTCTATCGATACGAGAGAAGGCTACATAATCAGAGATTTAGAACTTCGATACGAAGGAGACAGAAGACACGTGCAGCATTATTGGTAATTAGATTAAATTTGCTATGTTTTGGTTATTTCGAGTGGCGCTATTAAAGCTCTTAATGTAATACTAACAAATAATTATAGGTATGATTCATGGCCGGACCATGCTGTACCTCAAGCTGCCGATACTCTTGTTAGTTTAGCTGCAGAAATAAATTCTTTACCAGGTCCGGTTGTTGTTCATTGCAGTGCAGGAATTGGACGAACTGGTTGTTTCATAGCTTTAGCCACGGGAATGATACAGCTATTAAGAGATGGAAATGTTGACGTGTTGGGTATTTTATGTCAAATGAGGTACAAGATATTTTCTTTTAATTAAACTGAAATCCGGCAATTTAATTGCGAGTTAAATTATACGTTGCTAGATTTGAATATTTAAAAATTACATCTCTTTTTAGATATGACAGGGGCGGTATGGTTCAGACGGCGGAACAATACGAATTCGTTCATCGTGCACTTTGTCTGTACGAACAGACGCTTGATGGTGGTAAAGCGTCGAGTTCAGGGGATTGAAACCATTAACAAGGCGATTGTGGGAATTGATAACAGTTCACTAGAAGAAAAAATTCGTTTGAGAATTACTATGAAAAGATTTACGAAATGACTATGAGATATTGTCTGCAACATATTACTTCGTCCAGTTGTGAATATCTATACCATGGAGGAAATTCTATGGAAAGAATCTCAACTTTAGACCAGCGGATGTCTTATCTGACTTTCAGCTATTCAAGATGAGTTTTGTCTCACTAAATAAGCTGCCATTTCTATACTGCCATGACGAATCGTTGACAATTAATATCAATCACAAAGCTCAAGACAAAGATAAACAGTTTATTGACTCATGTTCTAAAGAGTACGATGTTCTTAAACGGAATTAAAACTGTTTGACTAATGAAAGAAAAAAAAAAAAAAAAAAATTTCAATTTGACTCACGAGATATCAGGGTTTATCTGAGTATCGATTCAGATTTTTATGCATTCTCCATGTGTTACAAATTAGATTTGTCAGCTATAAATACTTGCATCTATAATATTCTCAGAATCCTATACTTTCTACAAGCAGTTCTTTGTTAGCTTTCCAACGCAGCAAACTGTTACAAAATTGATGTTGCTGTCTAATACTACAGTTAAAGAAATGAATGCTAAAAGCTGTTAATGATTATTTCAAAATGAAACCATATATACAGAAAAGCAAATTATTATAAAATTGGGACCCACGTCGATTAAAATATTTTTATCCTATTTGTAGTTCCTAGTTAATTTAACGGCAAAACTTACACGCTGATTTCCATGACTTTTAATTAATTTATCAATAAAGACTGAATGCAGGTAGTACAATATGTTTATTATATAAGTTATAAATCTAACTAGAGATAATATGTTTCTCTGATCCAGAACAAAATTCATGATGTTATAAGATCGTAAGAAACGTAGTTTTACTTGAAAAAAGAAAGGAGAAAAAGAGATAGCAAATTGTAGGATGGATTTGTTGATCTGAACCTTGAAAAGCAAACTATCGATTCCTCATATAGTAAAGCAAGGTTATAGTTGTTGTATAACATTCTCTCTAAGTATTATGTACAAAACTATAATTATTTATTCTGTTTACTGCTTGAAGTATAAATTAATATTTAATGAAATTCCAATACAATGTTATGAATTAGTGACTAAAGGAGCTACTGCTTTTTTTTCTTGATAATAATCGGTTTGCTCGGTTGAATATTGTATTAGTCTATAGGTGACAATAAGTGTGGTTACGAGCTTCTAGGGAAAATTTGAAAAGAACTTATTAACAAGAATGGCAATAGTTTGAACAGAAATGTCTCTCTGCATAGAAATATTGCATATAACTCGATTTCGACGTTGTATCAAAGGTATTAATATTCATTACTATCGCATACCGTTACGAGATATATTGCAGACTTTGTAAAATCTATGATTATTGATCGTTGTAATGGAATCTTTGATTCGTTCTTTTTTATAATTAATTCTCACCGTAAAAATTTCAATTTTCAACTACTATATTCGACTAAGTTGTGCGTTTCGATTTCAAACTGTTACAATTGTATGCAATTTTGACAATTGTCTGTATGAATATGCCGTAGCGAGTTCAAATGTTGTTTTAAGATATTCAGTCTGTTGATCGAATGTGTTGTAACATCAACTATTCGAATTGTCGATATAATGCCTCAGAATTCTTCTGTTTTGCAAGTGAACAAGTGTGAACGTGTATTTTTGAGCGAAAGATTGTGATATGTATACATATATACTAATATATATACATATATATATATATATATATATACTTGTACATATGTTGTACAGAGAGCAAAATATATTTAAGAGACTATGTATTTGTGTAAGCAAATTGAGAGTAAATTATTTATGAGTATACATCTAAAGCCTTGGGCAAACTTTAATGTAAACGTATTAATAACGTAACAATAACAATAATTTAGAAACCCTTTGGTGTTCAACTGTACTTATGTGACGTAATAAATGTTTATAGTACCCATGCAATGTTTACGTGTAATTTTTTGGCAAAGTGGAGTACTATCGCGGCCACGTATGTTGAATTTTGTTTGCGAAGAATTATTATTTGTAATTATCATGATTTTATAATAGAATTTTATTAAGTTATTTTCTATGTTTATTCAAATTCCTATACTTTATCAACAAATTATTTGTATATTTATTTCCAAAAATAAAGTCCGTTAAATTCGATTCGTGAATTCAACTCGTACTCCGCCATTTTGATTAATACATTAAAATATAAATTTCCGTAGAAAATGTTATAAAACGTTTGCATTATATGTACCATGAAATTAATTCAATCTGTAGTGTATATATTTACAAAAAATGATACCAACGTTCCTCACGTATCATCTGTTTAATATTCTCTAGATTATAAGAAATGTAACGTATATAATATATATACAACATATGTGTTACGATCGTTCTGTATAACTGTTAATTTGAGAAATGACATTGATCATTATTTATTAAGAATAAAATTCTATTTTTATAGCCAATCAGAATTTATTCTGTATTCTAGAAATCCCATTATACGTACTCACATATACTATCATTAACAAGTGAAAAAAATAAATAATCACGAGAACTACATTGCATTCTTTTCAAACATACAAATGAAAAATATATTAATAACTTACATATCCCCAAACACGTACAACCGATGACAAGGAATCCTTTCAATCTGCAGGAAATGAACTCGCAATTTTCAAAACAACCACTCCGACGTCAAATCCACTGATTTCGTTTTACCGCGCGAAACGCCGTCAAGTTCGGTGCCGCCATCTTGAGTCGTACAAATCGCTTCATCGATATTCAGCTTCATTTACGCCTGTTTACGCTTTAAAATCACCATATAAATTGTTACAGCGTTTCAACGAATACACCACGCAATGATATCTTAAGTAGCATCGACCATTTCACAACGAAAACTCGAATCAACATCCATTAACTACAAAATCAAAGGACATTTTCACGAGCGAGCGACGATGCGCGGTTCTTTCAAACCTTGCAGTTCGAAGACTGACGCGTATCACGTGACCAGCTCGTTCTCGGCGCGACATGCACGGGGCGCGTTTGCATGTATTACGTATTGTGTGCGTGTGGTATCGGCCACGGAACTGAAGTTTAGTCCGCGCCTCGGGATTCGACACGGCTCCTGGGTGTACGAGTCAGCAGTAGAGTAACGCACGGAGAAATCGTTTCGTTGAATTCAAAAGAATCAAAAGAAAAAAAAGAAAAAAGGAAGGACAAAAAGACGATATACAAAAGTTGGTTCAAGTAGTGACTTCTTTCGGATACTGTATTGGAGTAATCTTTTTTTCCTTTGCGATGCTTTCATTGTCGTTCACCGTGTCGATTCTCGACGTCGATCGCTCGTAGATCGTGTCGCTGCGTTCGAAGGTGCGAGGAAACACGGAGTGACCACACGGAAGGAGTGAACTTATCTTATTTGGTGAAATTTCGAGGGAAACATACGATTAAAAAGAGACAGACAGTGCAACCGCGAGACTGAGAATAACAGATAGAAAGGCGACAGAGAAGGAGGCAGAAAGAGAAAGAGAGATAGAGAGAAAAACGGAAGAGAGTTACATTAAACGTTGCGTACTATGTGGGACGTCGCGTCGAGTGACATTCTAGCCTGGAGACAAAATGGGGCCCGTTGATCGGGCCCGGAAGATCTCAGGGGTCCGATTATCAACGGAGGTATGGATGTCATCGGGGACGGGGACGAGCAAACCCTCCAGGCGATTCTCGGTGAGTACCATCAGAGTTTCGTTTTGTTACCGCTTGTGTTTCGAGTGTACGATATATGTATAAATTGCAAGCGTTCACCAGTCAGCTCGGTGGAACGGTTCGCGACGATTGACAAGCATGACAGCCACGGGAATGTCGCGGATCCCTAGCGTTCGCCATATACCTTGCATTTACCGTGTGCGCCATACAAATGCGTTCTTCGGTTGCTTCGAGTTCCCCGTGCATTGACCTTAAACGCACCGGACACGGTTCATCGTGCGTTTTCGTCTTCCAGCCTCCTTGCTCTCAAACAGATGACCAGATAAACAGCGTTATCCTGCTCCAGTTTGACCTTACCCGGTCTGCGTTTTTTCTCTTCCTTTTCCGCTCGAATATTCTAGAGTCTAATAAGCCCGTTCCTTAGTGATACAGAGTATGAAAATGATCAGAGAAGTTTCTCCTTTTTGCGAATTATTATTTGTTGGATTTGAATGTAGATACTTTTGATCGAAGTATGGCCGATCAACGAATCAAGTAGTAAATATGGAGGATTTTGTTTTTAACGGAGATGCTTCGAACAGTTGCAGGGCTAACCTTTCGTGACATTTAGGTAAACAAATATAGCGGAACATTATAGTATCTTTATTTTTTTTATTAAGTTATATAAAAATATAAGTATATTTTTCTAAATTATCATAATTATTATAACTACTATGTACTAAAACTACCCAAACCGGAAATGTCTTATACATGTAGTGTAAGTGAATAAAACTATGTAAGAACACAGATATTTCTAAAGATAGCGTCGATATAGATCCAATTTAGATGTACGCTAGCGTGGTAGGGTAGGTGTGTCGGTACACCGGAGTTGTTGAATAATTCAAATATTGTTGTCGCGTAGTATCATTCATAGATTCTTCCTGAATCGCTTGAATTCGAAGAATTCTGTTTGCAAAATGCTTAGCTCGCTCTGATTGATCTTCAAAGGAGAGTCGTGTGCCTACGTGGATACATTTACCCTACTTTTGCCTTGACTGTGCACCTCCCCTCCATGCTCGCGGAAAAACCGCCTTCACATACCTGTTACACGTTTAGTTCAATGCATCGTGCTGCATCATTTCTTGCCATTATTCCACTGTAACTATGCAACAACCGCTATTATACTCTTCTCCTCGGAACCAAAACTCGTATGAGTCATCGTGTCTCTTAATTTCGTAAGAAGTCACGTTAAGTCATCCGTACCAAGCATCGGTCGAAATTAATTCATTAAGGATCAATGATGCGTTAACGCAACATTTCAATCCTAATTTCCGCTTCTAGCCAATGTATATTATTTAATTCAGTTTTCTGACATTGTGGCTATAAAATTACTATTTCTTCTTCTAATTATCGTCACCAAATTGTGCGTGTTTATGCAGAATTCAGATTTTTATGACGATAGTTGAGAAAATGATACTAATATAGGGACTTGTTTCATCCTCTACTCGATTTCGATATTTTATACATTCCTGCATATTATATACTTGTACGTCTTTATAAATGCATAAACATCTCTACCACGTTGTAAATTGTATCTTTTAAAATTATGTTTTCTTCTGTAAGATATCCATCATTATAAAACGTTTCTTTTACAATGATAAAATGGCGTAATCAGAATAAAATATAATTTCGCGGATACGAGAAATTTAAGTAAGCATTGAGTCATCGGCGAAATATGTAACAATTTTCTGTTATATAGCATCACCGGAACAGCATCTGCATAAAAGTTCTTTCGTCTTATTCGTCGTTTTTCCGCATGTTTACGACTTTTTTCTAATAATCGCACTGAATGTTGGACTCCCGGGTGCATTCACCTGCAACGAGTGCACCGTAGCACTCTTTATTTGGGTCGGAGGTTGCAATGTAATGCTTCTCTCCGTTCAACTTGATCTTTCCACGAGCATGCTCTCGCGAGCAGTGTACAAACGGAGAACTTGTTTTTCGACTACATTGAATCATTCGTTCCTGGATTAATATGATTAAATGTGTCGAACGCGATTAAGATGAGAAAATAGACAATTAGATTAAGTCGAATATTAACATATCGTTGACAGAGTATGTTATGAAATAAATTTTCAGCCCAGTTCCCATACGTACGTTTCTAGAAAATATGTCAATGCTCATAAGATGAAAAACATCTATTTGCATTTCTTGACCTTGACATTTAAACAATTATAGACGGTAGACTCACGTTTTCCATTAACGTAACGCGTCAAGATTCTATAGCATCAAAGTATCAAACACTTTAGTATAAGTATACTTTGTCTTATCGTTTCTCACAGCGTAGCTTTTCAGTCAAAACGTGATATTTTTAAAAATTCTTAGATACGCCATCGATCAAAAGCCTGCAATCGCTGCGCGTCCCTTCGAGTTCGAAAGTTAAACAGAATTCTCGAAGAGAGTCTATAAGAAACTCTTTCAATGCAAATTCTTCGAAAGACAATTACTATTGATATATATTTAGCGTTAATTTCGAATAGCGCGCGTATTGTTGCATAGGATGGCAACGTATATTTTTACTGAATTAGAGAGGTCGGTCGATCTCGTTTAGAATACCTGTCATTGAAGCAATTTGGATTTACGCAACGGCTACTAAATTTTAATTCGTGTCACTTTAACTCGTTAAGGACCAGGCGGTGAAGTAATAGGTAGACAAATAACTTGGATTATGTAAAGAAGGTAATTGGCACAAATCTATCTGCTATCACTACGAACAGCTAACAAAATATCTCTATCAATTCTTAGAAATGACGAACAAAAAGCAACGAAAATGATGAACGGAAATGAAATACGATCTCCACGAAGCCAAATAATTGCTGTGGATTCAAGGTCCTTGTCGAGATTTTCCGACCAGATCGTTTTGTATTCTAACGATTTCACGTTTAGTTAACTACATACATCTAATAACGTTCTATACAATGACTGCAAAATGTATTGGCCCATACACTCGGTTTCAGTTGAAGTTGCTTTTTATCAGATTCTACATTTCATTTTCATAATATCTTATGAAAGTATTACTTAAATGATACGAAATTTATTATAATATATACGCATGCTCGTGAAAGTATCACGATATAGTGGTCGTGTCTCATTACAGTGCTAATGAAATTTCAAAATATTTTTATAATACATACAGTACGGGCATAGAAATTTTCTATGGTAACCGTTCAAATAGTTTCATGAGCCGGTGTACTTGAATTTAGTTAACGATAGAATAGATACAATGGCGTGTTGAAACGTGCTTTTCGCAGCCACTGTACGATCTATCAAAAGGTTTTCATATATTTTGGAAAACGCAAAGTACAACGGAAAGAGAAAGAGAAGCACGTCGATGCGCGACCGCCGAGATTCGCTGGATGGATCGAACTCTCTCGGATATTACCGCAATTCGTCGGTCTTTACCAACAATTCCAGTATTCTCTGTGCTCGCAGTGGCTGGTAGACAGTGAAAGTTGCAGCGGTGAACGTGCTTTTCCGTTTATTTGAAATTAACAGCTCGATACTTGGCCGTAACCCGTGTCAATAAACAACGCGTACCGTGTACACCATCGACAACATTTCACTTTATTTTTGCTTTTGTTATCAGCTATTATTCACAGTCGCACGATTGTCGTCAAAGTAATTGTTCGTTGCTAGGTTCGTTGCCAAGAAGGTTCGTTGCCGGCTCTTTCTAGATTCTTTCTGATTTGAATATCTCTGATATTATCCTCATTCGCGTATCTAAAGATGTTTACGTATCCTCTAGAAAACGATAATTAACGTTAAAAGTTAGCGTGCCGTAGTAATTAAAAAAACACGCCGATTTCATAGCGAACCATCGATCTTTCTCACGTCGTAACGATAGCCGTGAAAGCCGTCGAAGATCGGCGAGAAAGACGTGCAGAACATCTAACGAAGTTAGTATAGCTGTGTTAAATATAGCCGCGCGAACTTTCCTCGTTGCTAATTAATTCTCTCCGCGGTATATTATTATGTAAGCTCGATCTTTGCATTCGATCGTCAGTTCGAATACAGTGCAGCTCCATTTGTCCGAACCTGCGGAATAAACAATTCGTATACACGTACGTAAGTTTCTATCAGTTCATTGATTATTTCTGCTACCTGTGATTTCTCTTTTAAATAGTAGCAATTCACGATCGGATAAATGGATCTTATTTAATCTGGATAGAACTTTGATCGAATACCGATTTAAATCTCGATCAAATAAATGGACTTCAGACCCGAGCGAAGTTTCACTGCAGCCAACAGTAGTAATTTCGATTAATCTTTGAGGCGAGACGATTTAATCCATCTGCCATCTACGAGCGAGAGAAAGATGAAAATGAGAAGAAAACACATCGGAAACATTGTTTTCTTTTTTTGCAATACTCTTTCTTAAATATATATTTCATTAAAATGCTGAAAACAAGCATCTGCGTTTCCCATCGAAAAGAGAGATGTTACGATACATGTTGATTACATATCTTTCACTTATCCTCTCATTGACATTCCTATAATTACACTATTTTTCCCAATACACTGTATATCGGAAATTAAAGTCACATCGTTTGAACGATGCGTTGCGTGATATCTCGTATGTACAATATATATAGGAAAGGGTTACTCGTCTGTGTATAAAATCAAAAGCGGTTTTCCTGATTTGTACGCTGCTTATCGTTGGTCCGTGCAGAACGGCGCAACGACGCAAAATGAGCGTTAATGGCAACGTGCTTGTGCACGTGTGCACGCCTGTCTACGCTATGTAACTGCGTACGTGGATGGATGCGTCTATGCAGCAGTTACTGTGCACAGTTCCATATACGTACGTATATCAAGCGTCATTGAATAGAAAGATACGATTAGCGTGACGCGATCCTATTCTTGCTGCAAAGTTTCAAAACAATCGATTTTTCGAGTTCCGCCTAGACTTATGAAACGTTCTCTCTCTCTCTCTTTCCTTTTTTTGCTGCGCTGAATAGATAATAGGAAACGCTTCTTCTCGGATGTAAGTGAGTTGTTTGGGCAGTGGGTAAAGTCTGCTTCGCGTCAGTTAAATTGTGTAGCTTGATTCTGAGTTTGTATTCATCAAAGTATAAGATAGGTAGATATCGTAATAATTGTATAAAATAAAAAGCAAGGATATATTTTTTGAAGTTCATCTCGGTAATTATGTTTGTTCGTGGCATCTGTTTCACTAGATAAATTGATGCAAGTTGATCAGATTTTCCTTTTTCAGCTCTTTCCTTCTTTTTCTGTAGTGCATAAAATGATTGATTAATCACGGTCGATTTGGCAAGAAGTCTGACCAACTTCCAACTCGTCTGATCTTTCTTTTTCTCTTTTCTTTCTTTTTCTATTTCTTTCTTGCTATGAAAAAAGGAAAGAAAGGAAACAAGGTTATCTAGAGACTCGAGGCGTACGGTGTATAGAGAAGGTTTTACCGAGAGTCATAACTGTAAACTGGTCGCTAAACGCGAGAATAAATACCAGTCTCTTCCGATTTTGTATAACGCGCCAAAGCTGTTTGCTTCGTTCTAAACTCTAAACTATCTCCACACGAAAATCCTTGAATATATCTGAAGAAGACGAAGAAGAAGAAGAGTAGGAAATGAACGCAGAAATCTTTTTCTCGCTAAAGTAAAATAAAAATCAGAGAAGCAACAGATACGAAACCTCTGCATCTTCTTTCTTCTTTCTAATTTTTCTGCAACTTTTTCTGCAACGTAGAGCTAACAGCAACGATAATAATCAAAGCTACTTATCGATTAGAGGAATATTCTCCTCTACTTCCGTTCTTCCGCGGATGATCGCGTCTGTCGCTCTAGTTTCACCTTCGTCGAATTTGTCTATAAATAGGGACGAATGGTAGGTAAGCTGTACCGGTAGCACTAGTTTATTATACTCCATATAGTAATGGCGGCCATAAATTGCAACAAACGGTGTCGTCACGAGAGGCAATTTACTACTTGCCACTCGCGCCCTTGCGCCTCTACGAACGCAACTTTCCTCGATGCTCTTCCTGAAATCAATATCGGACCAGTGCAAAAGGGATCTTTTCGACTCCTTTCAACGAAACTATATGATTCACGAAACTCAACGAAAAAGACGTACTCGAGAACTTTAAGAAACGCCGGTTTTTAAATACCGTGGAATGCATACACACCGATTTCCTTTCAAGTTTATTGCGTATTTACCGATATGATTCTAATATGTAGAGTAAGAGATTTTATTATCATAAATTAAAGAAGCATTATGCAATTTACTATTGAATAATATTTCTCATCGCTGCCTATCTAATTATCACCAGTACTTACTCGACAATTCGTGTTTCGATCGAATCTGTTGTATGTCACTTTGACACGCAGTAGCCACGCATTATCGGCAAACAAAGAGTATTTGGGAAATGTTAATGTTTCGGTTGATGATGAGAGCGAATCTACGCATACTTCAGGATCAAATATTTGCTTTAATGCCATTGCTCTCCGACCGATTAACAGCAACGAATCGCATTAACCTCTCAAAATCTCTCATCTGTATATCGTCGTAGCAATCACCAAAAACGTATCACCAGAAGATTCCATTTATTACCAGCATCCTTCTGCGGCCCATCGACTAGCCGCAACTGTTCCGAATCTGGTGTTTATACTTGAAATTTCCGTAGCGTGCAAATCGATGGAAACCAGCTCTCCGAAATAACATTAATCACCTACTATTTCTTTTATCACCGACATGTTGTTCCCCCTATATTCCCTCGCCATATCTACCACCGTTTTACCATACACATGCTGGTTCGGCTCGCGATTTCATGCCGATCCACCGTTACACCGTTCATTTTATTTTGCTTGCCTCCTCTACCAGCCGTGTTGAAATCGTATCGATTCACCGGGTGAACGTTTATTTTCGACAACGGACGCACGCCAGCGACAATAAAACCGTTCGATCGTGGCCGCTTATCGGCGATCGGCGGACCTGAAGGATGAGTTATAGGACCGGCTGGCGCGACATGGCCGTTGAGGAAAGCACGGCGCAAGCTGGAGGTCGTCCTGAACCACCCACAACATCACATTGGTCGGCGAAAAGCTGTGTGGTTCCGCCTTTCGTCTAAAAGCTCGGGCATGCGCCGAGTTTCCGTGCCATTCGCTGCACCAGGCCACACGGTGCCTATCGTCTCTTTATTGTTATTATCGTCATCGTCGCTGTCCCTTTCCTCTTCTCTTTTTCCATTCGTTTCGAACTACTTTCCCTACTGCCATGCGACCAGCCATGAACAACCGCGAACGATATAAATAACGATGAGACACGAACGAGTATTTTGTTAGCGTCCTCGTTGTTACGGAAGATCGTTGGTATCTTTGTTTTGTTGGCAGAGCGGCCTGATACAATCGTCGATTTTAATCGTACGAATAATTCAATCATTGATGAATAAGTAGTAAAGTAGCAAGTAAAGAATTAATCAATAGAGTAGTCGGTTAACAGTCGAGTATTCTAAGTTCGGTAACCGAGCGTCAGTCTGTTGCCGGTTTAAATGGCACCGCATCAGGGTCGCGCGTAGAAGCGTAAACTATTTGCAAAGATTGGCTCTGAGACTGAGCTTTTTCTCTAAATTAATCGTGTGCGTAGGCGACCAAAATGTTTATAGCTCTAAGGAAACAGTTTTGTGATATTTTCGTTAAGAAGATTGTTAAGATAGATATCACGTGGAAGTGTACATACTCAGGCCACCGACATTAGGTATAATCTACGAAGAACGTTCCCATTGTTCGCCAGACCCATTTTGACAATGGACTTTGGTAACTACGAGAAGGAAGATGTTTGGAAAGAAACATGGGAGCCACCTCGATCTTCCCCTTAGATTATACAGTTTTTCTTTGTTTTAGGGTTTTGTTCTTTAGAGCGTGTTACGATAGTAATTGCTTTATTATTTGCGATCGCGTCGAGTTTAAGCTTTTGTAGTGGAATGGTTAATTTATGAGCGGAAGATGCGGGAGATTCGGGTTAAGATAAGTTTAGCAATGCTAAATGCGATCGAATACTAAAATGGTCGAAGCATTGTAGCGAGATTAAATGAATTATTTATTTTCTTTTTTTTTTTTAAGACGAGGAGGACGAGGAGTAGAAAATTGATTTGTGAAACCCATTTCGTGTCTGTGACCCGGATACTCTGTGAAAATCTCTGTTATTTGTCCGGGCGGAAGTTAATGTGGAACGCCGTTGTTGATGACATCCTCGTGTTCTTGTCCCTTTTTTGCAATAACCGCAATGCATGCGTTTTATTCGCGCGTGTATGCAAACAGGGGAACAGGTAGCGTGACATATACTTCGATGACAGGCGTGCAATTATGGAGATTTTGACACCTGATCGTAGCTTACGTACATACGTATGGTCGTCAATCGTGCTGATGCGCGCAGGTAAAAGTTAAATAGACGGATTCGTTGCAAATAAAATTCATTGAAAGTAACTCGCGATAACGTCGTAATATATTACTTGGAAAATAATAATTAGACCGTACATGTATATGCATCCATGGAAAATCGGAAACTGCAAAAGCGCACAGCGCCTGATACTCAAATTTCAAATCAATGTTTAAATAAAGCAATCGAACACGTCGATTACTCTGTCCAGAAGATTTACGTAAAGTTTCTCGTTCTTTATAGTTCATTGTTATAAAACAAGCAATCCAATTTTACAATTCAACAGAAATAAACTAATCTTATAATTTAATCAAATATTCGAAAGAAAACGACCAGACGTATTTACGAGATTGTTATCTTAAACTACGGTATACGATTTCTTACTGTAAATCATAAATAAAATTCTGCAAACTGTTTAAATGTGCGGTATTCGTTATTAAAAGCAAGCGTGAATTACGTATGAGAAAAAGCTGTTTCGTTTGAATACGCAATGGCTAATTCTCACCGCCTGGATACGTTTCTGTGTACGCACCTGTGGGTGAACCTGTTTACCTCAGCTCCACAAAGCAAACTTGTTTACAGCTATAAAGTTCCCTAAGCTGCTCCCTTAAAGTACCCATGTATACGTGTGTACTATAAACTGTGTGTCGAAGTGTACGTACGTCTACGAAAAACTGTCGGTGAGACTCGTTTTCTAGACGGAAGAAAGGGGACGAACTAAAGGGGTGGTTTGTTTAATCGATGCCACGACTCTTTGATCCCGTTGTGTCCACAACTCTGTGTTCCGTACGCTTTCACAATCATGCGAATCGGCCACAACGCGGTCTTTGTTTCCTTTGCATGCCACCGATTCGTGAAAGTAAACAGCGTTCTATTCTTGCATTGGGTCATCGAAAAATTCACTTCCGTGATTATTTAATCCTCCATTGGTATCCTTTGGTCATACATTGAACGCAACTGTTCAAGCTAGGTATGCGTCGAGTTATTCGATTCCAATTTTAGTTCCTTGAAATCTATTTTATTATCGTTTAATTTTTCAAATATTATTGAAGTCTATCGAGGACCTGGAAATATCGAATACCAATGTAAACGAAGTAAGATTAAATAATTTCATCCAAATCATGATAAATTGAAATAAAATGAAACTAACGTTATCGGTAAAACTGGTAGAAATGTCACAAGTTATACAAGAATGATAAAAGTTGATTAATAATAAATTTTACAAATATGCAATCCGTGTATCCGCATTAATAGAAAGAAGACTATCAGTTTATTTATTTATTATCTATTCCGTTTGTAATTCTTTTGTTTAATTAACCATTAGCGATTTTTAGGCTTCACGCATAAATTTGTAAAGATATTTTTCCTTTTCTCCTTCGACTTCTTGTATTTACCTTTCACGGTCCCCAGCGAATTCCAGAATGAGAGGAGCTCGTTCTAATCTCAAGATCATCGTCTGCCTACGTCCATACACGGCGTCACGATGCATGAATTAGAAAGACCGTCTTGATCGTAGATTGACGGGGATCCTGAAATGGAGAACCGAGAGATTTCAAGGATACGCTCTCGCCGGCTTTCAAGTCTCGCTTCGATCTCGATGGTATCTCAAATATATGTATACTTCGATACGATTATACACTTAGCTGGTTAATATAGCTGTTTGTTTGGACGTGCGTGTCATATAAAATGTTGACGTAACGTGAAATTTTTCAGTTTTGCATTGCCAATTACTTCTTTTTTCTTCGTTTCCTCCCCCCCTCTTTTTATTATTATTCCATCCACGTATATGCTATTCACGATCATTAAGATTTTCTACTTAAGATTATACGTGTGTTCTTGAAGTCACGTACACGGGCGTTTATAGATATCCGGACACTTTGAATACTTCGTAACGACAGCACATAAATTTTACGAATGAACAATGTACCATTAACCAGAAACACTGTTTATTAACTTTTTATGGAATCACCAAATTGCCTGTTAGAAAGCAAATAAAATTCACTAATTTCTCTAAATATTTCTCTCTATCTAATATCTCTAAAAATAATAATAATCTTAGTATTTGCTATTGAGTACAAAATTTCAATACAATTTCAAACCTCAAAGGAGGGTAAATCAAAGTTGAAAAAGCCTTGTAACAACAAGTGTACTTAATATAATCGTCACGCTATTACATTAAAAATTGAACGACTTTTTCTCTCTATCTAATATCGCTAAAAGTAATAATAATCATAGTATTTGCTATCGAGTACAGAGCCAAAATTTCAATTCAATTTTAAACTTCAAAGGAGGGCAAATCAAAGTTGAAAAAGCCTTGTAACAACAAGTGCACTTAATATAATCTTCACGCTATTATATTAAAAATTGAACGACTTTTTCTCTCTATCTAATATCGCTAAAAGTAATAATAATCATAGTATTTGCTGTCGAGTACAGAGCCAAAATTTCAATTCAATTTTAAACTTCAAAGGAGGGCAAATCAAAGTTGAAAAAGTCTTGTAACAACAAGTGCACTTAATATAATCTTCACGCTATTATATTAAAAATTGAACGACTTTTTCTCTCTATCTAATATCGCTAAAAGTAATAATAATCATAGTATTTGCTGTCGAGTACAGAGCCAAAATTTCAATTCAATTTTAAACTTCAAAGGAGGGCAAATCAAAGTTGAAAAAGCCTTGTAACAACAAGTGCACTTAATATAATCTTCACGCTATTATATTAAAAATTGAACTACTTAGAACGAACAAATATGAAAATATACCGTGGGGCCTAGATATCCACATAATACTTTACATTTATTACTAACACCGGAAGTGCATCTGTTAAATTAAAAGATTCTTCTTAACCACTTGTACAATTAAAAGATTGAAGGATCTGTAGAGTTTAGTCGAGGACGACAGTATTGTTTCGTTCGTACGAACGATTCGCAAAATGATTCTATCGCGCTCGTATCAAACAAAATTGTGGTTGCACAACTTTGAGGCGGTACGAGCGAGTATAACGAGACACGAAAGTCACCAACCATTATAACGGATAATGTTCTCGTTGCTTCATACGTCAATTGGTGTAATAGCGCTAGAAATGCCATCCGTCGAATCGATTTACGAAAGATTTTCGCGTTTCTACGCTGAAGATCTGGAGCAACGTACATATCGTATGCAACTCTGCCGATCGTTTCGACGAAATTAAGATGTTTTCGTGGAACTTTAATTTATGGGAATCGCGCGTTACGACACGGAAACTTGCTTATGCGAAGGAACGGCTTTGTTACATCGCTACAAAGCTAGTAAGGCTAATGCCGAGTAATTACATACGCCTTACATACGCCAGAAACTAGAATTTTCGTTAATGGACACGGACGTTAAGAGAAACGTCTGCTACTGCGAGGAAAAAGAAACGCGTTAGAAAGATACAAAGACTATATAATTAGGAGAGATATGCAATATGTATATAGTATTAAGCCAGGAACTAATCTTCGCTATGTATATCGCATTTAACTCAAGGTTCAACAAACGTTTAACGAAACATACGATAAAGAATATAACAAAGAATATAGCAAAGATATAATATACAAATACAACGACGATAAATTTGTGAAATTTAATGTACGAAAGACAAGGGAAGTCCCGAAGCGACACTCTTCCGTTTACGTTGCTTTGTTTTTCGTACGTCAACTTTGACAAGTTGGAGTTAAGATATCAACCAAGCTAACGATTTTCCGGTATAAATAAGCTAATAGCGTTTTTCGTAGAGGATGTCTTTATAAAAAGATGTCACTTAAAAAAAAGTTAAGGTCCTTTAACGTCACGAAAAATATACTCATCCGAGTAATTTCCTTAAATACGATAAATTTCTCTGGAAACATTTTCTCATAAAGTCAACAGACAACGAATTACTTGAGACTATAGTTTCTACTGACTCACTCGGTATCAAATTCAATTCGAACATGCCGCAACTACGAACTTATTATTAATTATATTTATCAATTCAATTTATCATCATCTCGTTACACGTTTCGATAAGAATTTCTACTCTTATAGACGAATATCATCAACAAACTTATCTATACTTATTTGCGCGAGACGCAGCTGGTGAAATTAATCCGCCTCTAAAGTAGATCAACACAGTCAGACACAGACCATCGACATACTACGTATTCTTCAGTCGCGGAAGCTGTTCAACTACGTCGAAATAATTATCGCCTTAGCGGTCGATCCTAGTAGCGACTGTGGGAGGCAGAAGATTCGTTTCATCTCTAGGCGAAAGTTGCTCGATCTCAATCACTGAAAGTGTTTTATCGACCATGAAATTGAACGAAGAGGTGATAAAAACGCTGCAGTAATAAATTCCGCGTACAAAACGTCAGACACCTAGTTCCACCGATGAACCCTCTCGGATTAATCGGTTGCTCGCGAGCAAACTTTCCAGTTCCATTTATCCACTGAGGAGGGATAAATGATAGGCTTCGGTTCTAGTGGGATCTTTTATCGCATTCGCGACTTTTATTCTAATAAAATGGACAGCTTCGAACGTCTGATCGGAGCACGATTTTCCTAGTCGTTTTCATCGCGTTTTCCGAGACCTTCTGTCTCCTCGGCACTCGATCACGCCCACGCACGAACCTCTAATTTGCCATTACATCAAGCAGGGCGGTACACGCCACTTCCGGGTAAGAAATCAAAGTCATCCGACGCGAAGCAAACGCTGTCTTCTGATAAACGTACGAACGAATTCGTGACTTTATCATTCTATTTTTTTTTTTCTTTTCATTTTTGTCGACTTTTCTGGTATGGAGCTTTAAACAGATTTCATGTATTTTCAATTTAATTTCGACGATCTTTAACGACTCCTTCGAATACCCCTTGCCTGATTTCGAATCGATCGTCTAGGAGTTTTTACGGATTTTTGCCAAGTTCTACTGATTTGAAATTTCTAGCATTATCTTATTTTTTACGATCTTTTTTAGATTTCTATTTATCGTTTATGAACTTCCGTTTTTATTACACATATCTTCAACTAATTTTAGTACATTTCGACGAAATTTGCATACTTTTAAATCTTCGCTCATCCACTGAATTTCGACTTCTTTCAACGCGCTTCCAACAAATTTTGACGATCTTTCACGTCTATATGAAAAGTTATACAAATCCTGATGCGCATATTTTTCATTTCAAATGTATTTCAATGTACACACTGCTAAGGTATCAAATATCAATTCTAACGATTGAAACAAAAATAGTCGGATTGCTAGCAACGCGTAAGAGGAATACACGAGGAACTTTTCCCCAAGTTAGAACGTTAAACGAGAGAGCAATACATTTTGAGGAGATCTCGGTTGATTTCGCAAGTGTCGTAGCCTGTTATTGGCTTAATGACGATTTGCATCGCTCACGATAATCCCACGTGTACATATCTACTCGCAAGGCTCGTATCACGTACTCGCACGCTGATAAATATCTATCCACGATGTGTTTCTTCTTTTATATTTCTGCTTTTGCGTTTTCTGCTTACATTTTTGTTTTATTTCTCTTATGCAACACACTCGAAAAAAAATCTATCATCTTATCTAAACGTTTAAAGTTTCATGAAAACGCGCATGCAGTTTCGTTAACTCGCGATGAACGAATAATTTCCGTTTCTTCCTTTTTTTTTTATTGGTTTCCAAGAGCGTTATATCGTCGAGGGAGGAGAAAATTTGAAGTGTTTCAGTATTTCTTTACAAATGTATGTCTTTCTTTTGTGCGAGACTTGGCGTAAATCTAAAAATTTTCACAATTAACAGACGTTTTCACAATGTCTGTCTCTGTAATTATCGCTAATTCCTGCCGTTTCTTTAAGGCTCCGTTCACCGGTAGCAGTTATTCAAAGAAAAACTTTTTCCCGTGAAACGGAATGTAAAAAATCCTGCACATCCATAGGTACTTAAACTACAATGAATTTGGAGAAAATTTCACGACATTATTATCCGAAACTCGAGTCATCCAACTAATTAAAATTCTAGTAAAATTGCAAAGTTTCAAAATCTGACGGATTGTACGATTCCATCGGAATTTCTACCTCTTAATAGACAAAAACAAGAAGATACAAACTTTACCAATTTCGCTAGCCTAAACGGAGCGTTCGAGCATTGAAATAATATCATCCGAGTCTCGAAATCCTCTACACATTTACAACGTTTCCACCGAGAAATCTCTACTTTTAAATACAAAAAGAAAGATGAAGATTTAACAGACGAAAATTATAAAGCAAATTGCGGCGACATGGCGGCGCGCAAAACACGCCACGGCGAGTTTACTACGGCCGACCGTTCTAGATTTTCATGGGAGATTGTTTATAATGCAAGAGAGAGGATGTGTGGACTACTTTGCGAGTCGCGAGTCGTGCCGCGATCGCGGAACGCTTCGACGTTCCACATGCAGAGGAGAGAACGGGAAGCCTCGTAAAAATCGAGGTAACACACAATGCTCCCGACAATCCACATGTTCTGTGCGATCGGTATTTGTATAATAACGACATATAAATGGTAAAAAGAAATGTACGAAGCAATAAATTGGTGCTTCAACCACTTGTTATCTTTTATATTTCATATCTTGGTATCTTTTTACCAAATCATATATTAGCTTGTCCGAAATGTTTCTTTCGTTTTATAAGGAAATAATAGACGAACGATGTTGAATTATGCACGAACATAATAATAGAAATAGAACGAAATGGATCACACGTAATTCAATAAAATAATATAAAACAGAAATTCTTGTTCATCTGTTATCATCTTATGAAACGAAAGAAACTTTTCGGACAACCTAACGCATCTACATCTAATACTATATCGTAGTATTAAAATCTATATAAATAGATTTAACGGTAACAGTGTTGTATTATAGTGCAGCGTAGCTGACAAAATTCAATAGTGTTAGAAACGTGTCGATTAAACATTAATTATTAGACTGTAGATGCTTATGAAAATGCAGGCTTTTATTTCACAGCTTCCATTTCTAATTAAACACCCTATCGAAAGATATAGTAGCGATGCACTAAAGGGGTGTCCTGAATTAGAATGTTCTAAAACAACGTCTTTTTGTGATTTTTTTTAGAAAGGAAAGGAAGAAACGAAGTTATTGAATTTTGAGGTATGGTTTTATATATATTTAACGAATACAACAAAATTTATTTTAAAGTAAAAAGAAAATTATAACAGATTTCTAAGCCTATTTCATGAGCTGCAGTTTTCAATCGGTGGGAAAGATCCACCTCGGTAATTCTCGACTGAAACAAAAATCCAAAAAAGGATTAAATTATTATATATTTTTCTTCTGGATGAACTAAAAAAGTTCGTCAAACAAGTTTATTTAAATAATTGTTATAGCACCTTAAAGTTTATTTTTCCTTTTTATGAAACACATTTTTTCTTTAAACCCGCCAAAATTTTTAATTTCACACTATTTTCTTCCTTTTTTTTTTTTTTAGTTCAACTCGTTGATGTCTTTGTTAATTTGTAAACAGGTGCTTCTATCGCTTTTTTTTTTTATTTGACTCGTAAATCAGAAACAACGTTATTTCGAATAACGAAGTAGCTTCGTAATGTTTGACAACTGACTACCAATGTCAAACCAATTAATTGTTAAAAAGTCAATTTTATCGTGTTATGATTGAAGGGTTTTAAATGGTTGTAAACGATCGACCTTGAATAACCTTGGGACACTAATACGTCACGGGTCAATGAATTCGCTGCTAAATGGACTGCACGTTCGATTAAATGGAAATTTATGCGTATAATTTAATCGGAGGAAAGGAAAATTACTTTCCAACAAGAAACCTGCATCCGTTACAAAAATTATTATTAATTCTATTTGCAATTTCATAGGTAAATTGCATCACGCGTAAAATAAGCATTTACATGGGAACTTTTAAATGTACGTGCTCGATATACGAGCTAGTTTCTCCTAGTTTGTCTTTCGTCGTATAAACATCGTAAATGCGACATGATTTACCTTGGACAAATTATTTGTGCAACATCAAGTAGGTTAAGACAACCATAAAAGGTCCGAGTTTGGTGCAACGACTTTATGTTGGTCGGTTTCGCGCTGTATTACAGTTTTTAATATTTCGAATATTAAAAAATTCTAATCGCTGTATCCTGATCCTTCAGGAAAGCGGGGAAAATGAAACGATCTTGAATGTTACCATTAGATGGCAGATTTTTAAGCAAATGCATCTAAATAAAAATATATAGAATATCGAAAGTGGTATACTCGCTATAATTTGTAATAATAGGAAGAACAAATCACCATTTAAATTCTCATTGGTTACAAAGATATAAATTTCGCATAAAAGTCCGCAGTTTTTTAATAATTTATTCTCGACGATTGTCTGCGACATTTTCGTTTATGCTGATTTTGTTTGCGCACCTTTGGACATTGATGATGACAGCGTCTGATATTTCTTCTTTGTAATTGTAGAGTGTGATATTAATTATCGAGTGAAACGTTTCGATACGACTAGATTCCTGATTTTTATTGGATTTTATTATGTGAAATTTCAAGCCCCATATAGAAGATCCATAGAACGCATACGATATACAAAAATCTCGTACGTAGAAAAATATAGAAAATTGTAGAGAACTCGTTATACATTTTAATAGAAAAGAATCTCGAAATGAAGAGAGTCTCCACCTAAGTTGCATTTCTTTAGTTACGTACAACGAAATATACATAAATTAGCATAAAGATCCGCGACTTGAATATCTCTTGCTCGGCACAACGACACGCAGTAATACGAAAACAAACATTAATATCGTAATTACTTGGATATCTCGGCTAGAATCGGAAACGGTGTGGCTTGGGAACTCGAGTTTCCGTCGGTTCTCGTAGAGTTCACGTACAAATATGCCCTAAGTTGTCTTCTCGCGAGTCAGGAAAACGTATCTTCGCCATAGAAAACTTGCTCCAACTCTTTCGTTCTTCTCAAAATCTTCTATTTTATTTTCTATTGAAAGCAAATAAAACAGACTGGAAGAGCTCAGAATGAAAATTAACTCCCAATAGAATTCTATTCTTCTGAAAGAACCACGCTTCTATAAAAGGAATTGCCGCAAAGATTTTTAATTTTCACTCGAAACTCGCAGATTTTTATTTCGTGGTTGTTTCGTTGTTCGATAATTTTTCACTTTCGTTGGTATATCACACGTTAAAGATGTCTCACGGTACGACAACATCTGTACAAAGTTCAAAAGCGAATTTTAAGTTGTTAAGAAACTTGATTTGGTTCGAGTAATTTTATTTCCTGCCGTCCGAAGAGTTTACCGAAGAAACGGGCAGTTTTAACGAATTTCGAACGTAACATTTTTTCGTACGCTCCTGTATCTGCTTTTTATCGTTGGCTGTGTCGCATTGCGAATGAAAATCTGCCGAGTTTCACGATATTTGCGTAGATAAAAGAAGTTGACGTGTACAACGAAAAAATGTTTTTCATTCTTTGCACTCCAATGTGTCATAATATCGCTTGAAATTATCAGCGAAGCTTGAAAACCATGCAGAATAAGACAAAGAGTAAAACGATGTTCTATTTTGAAGATTGATGAGAAAATACGAAGTTGCCACACCTATGGAAAAATAAATGTTCGTTTTCTGAAAAATAACAAAGCTCCACGTCCTCCCCTTTTCTTCATTATTTTCTTCAGTATTTTCATTTTTTCGGATTGTTTTGTGGATAATGTTCGATATGAGACGAGGAAAAATACTGAATAACGGTAGAATGGTAGCACGTTGATGGTTTACGTTGGTGGAAATCCGCGAGTCGCGTTAATCATCCTCTCTACCTGCGGTCTTAGGCAACACCTTCATTGATTGCTATCGTCCTCGACGAGGATGCACCAACACCTCGGCGCCCCTTGTCCCCTCATTATCTTCATCGCGATTAAATTCTTCGACGCTGCGCACACAAAGCATTGTCTGTTCACGAAACGAATTTACTTATCTCGAATTGAATTATTACATGATCAAGAAATTGTCGAGTGAAAACGGATGTTGGACTGGACCAATAAAACAATCGTAGGACGATGAATCAGCTAAATAATGACATTAACTTATTATCTTTATTATTATTATCATCTTTCGATCGATGCTTATTAACCGTCTTCATTGTAAACGCAGTTAAATTATAGTAAGCTCCGAACATCTCGTTATACGTGTTCTCACGGTGGTCGTATGGCCACGTATTTAGGATTATGAAATAGAATGTTACTTTCCTAAGAATCTGATCGTAGAATCGCGGACAACTTTCAGCCGATATGTAAACAACCCTTGCACGCTTCTAAATGTCAAAATATTTGTACGAGTCGCTTCCTAGTTACGTAATGGCAGAATAATTACGAGCAAATGTTTTGTCCGGCCGCTAGGCAATTTTGAAATTAAAGATTCAATAAACATCGCGATATCGTGCATACGTGATAATATAATCTAACAATACGTATATATATACTGTAAATTTGTATAAAATTATATTTTTGTGTCTAATAATAAATAAACATATATATCAAGCGTTCTAACAAGTACGAGAAAAATCGTAGAAATATTTTAACAGTCTCTCTGAAAAGATTTCGTCGTCGCGTTCGTCAAACCGAGCGACAGATTCGCGCTTCGCGTACGCGCAGTTATCATCTGATTTCGATGGCGATCAAATATTTCTCGACCATCGATTCCAAGGATCGATCTCACAATTGTTAGTTTGTCGCGTTAGCTCACGTGACGCGTTGGTATTTCACGTGGGCGCAATGTTCTGTCGTTGTGACGACGCGTTATCCTCGAGATAGTTTCACTGCGTTAAGCCCGACCTACACTTGCGCTGTCAATCTTCTTATTCACACGGACGTCGTTCTACGCAATTGATCGACAATAGATAGGCAACTACAATATTCGCGCGAAGATATCTCGGAACGAGTGTAAACAATTTTACGCAACCGTTTAGCGGTCCTTGCGATTTACCGTGACGGCTCAATTACCACACGAGTGACAGTACCAACTTTTATTTTAATCCCGATATTCCTAATAAACAGGAAGATTTACGTGCATAGTCTACGCTCACAAGGAACTGATATTCGTTTCACGAATTTCAAATTGAATCGATCTACCGTAACGATCGTCTCGACACTTTCTTAAACTTTGAGGATCCTTAGCGATTTCGATGTCTGTAAAAATTACAAACAACCTTGAAAAGCCTTCCGTATCCACGGAAATAATATTATTTGACATGTGTGGAATGCGAAGAAGACAATTATTCGCCTTGCAAGAGATCCGAGTCATCGATCGAATACAGGAGAATCGACAAACGGCTCTTTCCAGAGCTTCGCAGCGAACGCACAAGATTCCGAATCTCGTCTCGTTATTCCGTACATTTGCGTAGATCGTAACGTTTATGGCAAGTAAATAATAATTATAACGGAAGAGCACCATAGGTCGCCTCGCGTATTCTCGCCAGTTGCACGATTCGACGACACGAAGTCGTCAAAGTCACCGTGGCACAGAATCAAGAAGACAATCGGCCCTCGACGATATCCGGGTTATCGATCAAACGCAAGAGGATCAGGAGTCGTTCCCGGAACGTTGTAGCCAGAGCACGTGTGTCGAGTGGCTTTTTATATTATACCATACATCGTGGAACAGATAACTGGAAATAAATAATTACGTAAAAAGATCGGCAAGGATGCCGCGTCGGTATGAATCAGGCTTTATACGCTATGGTACAACGGGCAGAGCCTTGAGAGAGCACGCGGCCAACGAGAAAAAGAGATTTGCATGCACGCGGAGGCGTGGGTTTCTCGAACCGAGTTCTCTATAGCCGCCAGCCTCTTCTTAAGTGGATAAATTCGATGCAGTTTCCTTACGCTGGTATTGGCATTAGCGTCGGTCCACAGAGTACACCGGCTTGGATTTGTATCATCGTAAAAGTGACGCAACCGGTGAAAGCCGGGACACCAGGATTCCACGAGGTAAAGTTCAGCTCGAGCGTATCAGTGTGGGAATCAGGCGACTTTTCTACGCTTCAACTATGAGAGGAACGCATCGATCATTCGCTCCTTCGCGCTGTTGCAAGGTGACTACGATCGTGCAGAGTTCTGTACATCGTAGTTGGAACAAATTGTAGTTGCGACGATGTCGTTGTTGTTCGAAGGTGTCCGATGTTAAATAGATGCATGGGAATTAGATGCACGAGACGTTACTTTATGGCTTTTACTTTTGACGAGGATTGTCTGCGATTTGTTAGAAAGTTGACTCTGTAATTATGGTGTTCTGGAAACCTTAATGAACTGGATATGTCAAGGTTCGTTTATGAAAGGACGCAATTTACGTACTTAAAAGCGACCGGTACTTATTTTGTAAAAAGACTCAATCGATACGTGAATTTAACGCAGAGAAGAAAATTAAAACTCGTATGAGACGTCTGTAATATTTTTTCTTTTATCGCATCCTGTTAATTTACTCACTGAGAAACGAATTATTATATTTAATACCATTGGAATAATAAGGGTAAATGAAATACGAGCAATTGCGTTGTATCGCTTGTGTTGTGCTATTATTGTTGCTAGCTATTTTATTAGTGGTCGCGACAAACATCTTTTACGATCATTAGCGAGCGCGATTGACAAATTACGTAACAAGAAGATAGAAAAAATTGAAGTACGATGTAGAATAAATTATGTTATGCAAACTTAAGTTATAGTAACTTAAATAATTTCTATCCTATATCATATACGGTACAATTACAGTACAATTAATCTAAACTGAAATTAATACGATATGACTAAGTCGATAGCCTACGTCGTACTTGATGATACAAACTAATATCTTTGAGAAATATGAAGATTTTCACGGGAAACGTTACTACAATTAACGGAATGTTTGACTGACAGAATACAGTTACAGCGATTGCACTTGTTCGGCTGGTTTTTAATTATAAGATGAGAGCGTGCCAGTTTAGCGTGTCGAATCCTAAATCTGGCAAAAACAACTTGTTCTTTCCCATTAAAAGAGGTACTGGACTTTTGCCAAATATATTTTACATTACATTATAGCGTACTATATTTCTCTTTCGTATTTTCTCTTGAAATTTCCTTTCTAATAAAACTACGAGTAGACTGATATCGTAAAGACGATCGATAAGGATAAATAGTACTATGATAAATAAAAATAGCAGTATAATAAAACGCGTACGAGTATCTCGTAAACATCGCACAGTTGTATCAATCTAATTCGTTAATAAATATCGTGACGAATCGAAGCTACGTTGCTGGTAAACACGTCCATCAAATTTCCTTCCTCGACAGCTACCCGATTCGTAACTTCTATTTTTACCCGCCACTAAATCATCCTGTGCAACCAAGAAGGAGAACGATCGTCGAATGTCGTGATCGTTCAACGGAATACGATTTAGGAAAAAAGACCGATGGAAGGTTAACACTTAAATACTGCGGTTCTCCAAGGATCCGAGTGCAACGAACGTGCATAGAATTGCACGTGATCGGCCATCTTCCGTCTCTGTCTTTACAAAGATATAAAATTAACAAGTGGACAGAAGGAAACGGATTTTGGTGATAAATTCTATGGAAAGAAGAAGAAGAAGAAGAAAAGAAGAGAGAGACAGATCGAAAGTACACGATTTAGAGAAAAGACGAGGGAAGGTTAAGTCTAAAATACTTCGCCTCTTCGGCCATTCAAATGTAGTGGACGTGCGTAGAATTTCGCGTGATCGGCTGTTAACGAGCGGAGAGAAAGAAAAGGACTCTAACGAGGAATTTAATCGGAAAGGTTAAAGAAACTGCGAGAGCATATTGAAGAGATAAGATGGAGGAAAAATTGCGAGGCAAGGTTAATACACTGGAATTCGTTCTTCGACAATCTAAATGCAATTAACGCGTGCAGAATACCATGCTGTTGAAAAAGTTCCATGTATTTGACGCGTTGTGAGGCAATGAGATCTGTTTGATAAATTCAATCGAAGATCAAAGACGTAGGTTCGACGAATAAGCTTCACGATAGCTGGTGAAATACGATTGTCAAATATCCGAATACTTGGGTTATTCAATTATTTAGATGCAACCTAACACGCGTAGAAATCCACGGGATCAACCATTTTCAGTCGTTCTTTTCGCAAAAGTTTGAACTTAGTTGAAAGAAGAAAAAAGAAAGGAAAGAACGTGGATAAAGAAATTCGTTCGTAAATAAATTGAAAATGAAAGGAATTGCGAAAACGTATCTCGAAGGAGGCTAAAAATCGAGGAACTCGATCGAAAGAAGTTGGATCGTGCCCCGAGGACGATTATTGTCCGTGAATCGCAAGATAAATGGTCCCGAACGATTGTTTGCCCGGCCACGATTTAACGCGTATTGAATGCCGAGGTAGAAAACCGTGGAACGTATCCATTACGGAAGAAACATGGCCTCGGTTGTTTCTCTTGATGTCTCGTTGCCGTGTCTTCTGCTTGGGTCACGCTAAATCGCCTACCTTGCCTCTCCCTCGCTTATTGGTCCCTCCTTCTTATTTCGCTTCTTCTTCGTGACACGTTGATTTGTACATACTTATGTTTATGGATCGCCTGTTACAGAATATTCATCGTAAATCACAATTTTCTTAATACGTACGTTTGCGAAGAGAAGGAATTTTTTGTTTCGACGCCAGTGAATTTTTCTCGCGTCTTTGTTTCCCGAATAAATAAAACTAATCGTATGAGAGTTAACTAAAGATTTAATGGTCAAATTACGTTCTTTTCCCATGAACGAGATAAGAACAGGAAAATTGATCACAATACAAACGTTTACATGATTCGTTTTCTTTCAAGTTTGCATAGAATCCTTTTCGTACGTCGATCATCGTCCAGCTAAACCTATGAATTTGATCGTTTCACACTGTATAATTCGGATTTTCCTGCCGTAAATTGGACATGGACGATGCTTAATTCAATAGCATTTTATTATTATCCGTTTAATTGTATTTTTTAACGAGTGATTCTTATCCCGCTGATGATGAAAACGACCAGCCACTATAGTTACGTCCATCGTCGACGATTTTCACGAGCGATTTTCGTTACGTGATCAGGATTTTTACATAACATCGGATTCTTTAAAAGCCGGATAACTGTGTCGCGTTATAAACTAGGTTGCACTCTCCTACTCACGCGTGCACCATCACAAACGTTTACAAACGCATACGGATAAACGTTCGTAGATGCGTGCGAGAGACAGCTTTTCTACGCGAGTATACACATATTATATTACGTGTACACGCCCACGTTAAACGTATTACCATATTTATTGCTTCGCCAGTAACGTTTATGTCCGCAGACAGTGTACGTCACGGATGAATGATGCGTGGATCAGGTCAGGCGTTTAGGCTAAGTGCACAGGCGCACGCGAACACGCTCGACTACAGGATCCAAGCGATTTCTTCTTCATAGTGGTATCAAAGAAAAAATTCTTTCCACGTCGATTGTGTTTCAGTATCTCATGGAGGTATTCGCGGCACAATACTCTGCTCGGTGATCGTGAGTATCGTGAACGATTAGGAATGGGGTCGAACGAATCGTAAATGAACACTGAAAGAAGGTTGAAAGGCGAATGGTTAATTAATTGTTGCTTTTTGCGAACGATCTTTGAATATCATAGAATTCAAAATGACATTAAAACGCTATTATGCGGCTATTTTTCTTAATATTTATTAGGAAAAATGAAGTTGGTACAAAGGGAAGGATCGTGCTACATCTTAATGGATTAACGACACTATCGGCGTTTAATTAAGCGCAGGCAGTTCGTCACATTGAGAACTAGAATTGCTCCATTAATTTCTCGAACGCGAAATGTCGTCATGGCTGTACTTAAATCGCGACCGCCACGACTCATAAGCTGCTTTTCATTAGTCATCGTCGTCACCATTTCGACTCGAATGGGCGATAATAACGCGAGCAAAAGTCAGGCCGCGAAGTCGATTCAGCTTGCACATGCAAATCGGCTCGATTAGAGGATATTTAAAAAATGGCACGCGTTCCGCTTCCCGCGTTCGTCGCATATGCCAGTGAAATATACCGTTATTAGCTGACGATAGTTCGCTACGATCGTCAGTTGGATCGTGTTGTTGTACGAGCTGATCTGAAAAACGTCGATCTTTTCCTTGGCAATCTGTATTTAAAGAGTAATCTCTATCTGTATGTATATTTTTAGCATAAAATTTGGAAGTGTACGAAATGACGAAATAGTTTCCTAATTTAAACTCAACAATTACGATTGCCGATTTTGTTATCGCATATTAAATGTTCCATTATATAACTGCAGCACTGTTACTGTTTAAACTTCGTGATTATCGTTTGTCTAGAAATTGAGGAAAAATTAAATTCTAAATATAAAAATATACATATAGAATGAAACCAATCTTCTGCCAGAAATTATCGTCGCGTTGTAACAACATACAACAGGAACTTTTAAACCTGTACGAAATCACTACAAGCTCTATAACATAACATTTGTTTCCTTTTCCTTTTTTCTTTATTTTCCTAAAGATAATTTACAGTCTGTTCGCGAGAACATTCGGTAAATTAAGCGATATAACGTGTTGCAATAATAATTTCCAGCCATATTCCCAGCAGCCTTTGTCTCACATTCAAATACATTTGTTTGGAGATTATCGAGTCTTCTAGTTAATCGTATCGTTGATCTTCCATTCTTAATCGATAATCGAATTAACCGAGACTGAGGCGGTCTTAGTTAATCAGATCATTGCGATGTTTCTTGCTCAGTCGAGATAAAGTTGCTTCCTGGTAGATCTGCACGGTCTTCTTCTAATCTTTTTCTAGCAAGCAAGACGCGTATTTTTAACTGATTTTCTATCGAAGCTTGTAATTCGTTTATCGAAAACGGTAATTATCGTATCAACGTACATTGCAACTAAGAAAATTGCTTTCACATCGTTAAACAAAGTCACTGAACTTGCTTAGAATTGATCGTAAGAAACTTTAGAGGCAAACATTGAATTAGAAATTTCAAATAAATTTCTAATTTTCCATAATTTCATAGTCAAATTACCATTATCTATCTAATTCGAAGATGAACAGACTGTTGAAATAGTTGAAAGCGTTAAGACACGTGTTCCGCCTGGTGAAAGGTGCATAGGTGCGTTTCATTGAACAGTCGTCGATACAAATTAAATAATTCGCCGTCTCGAATGTCCAATCACGGACATTCGATTCGCGATACACGCATGGATCGATAGTATCCGCGTAAGAGGAAGTTACGTAGCGATCGTACAAATTTTCTGTCAGCGCAAATTCCATCGTTTTTTCTTCACAGTTCTTCTGGGCTCCGACGTTTATTTACCGTGCTTGTTCGAGCTAACCTACGAGAGTTAGCTCACCGATTTTTCCGGCCGGATCGAACCGATGTTCTCACCGATAACCAACGAATAAATGAATAGTATAGAAATGGAACGGCTCGGATTAGTTTTTACGACGCACTCTTGGCGGTTTTCGTAACCCGTTTTGCAGGTGACCCACGGGGTTCCCGTGTCTCGCCTTCTTCCTATTAATTTACGTTACTACGTATACACGGTGTTTCGTATTTCTATTATATCTGTAAAGTTGTATTGTCTAAGATTTATCGTCCGAAAATTGTTCCAAGCTCTTGTGAAATCCATAGGAAATTATAAAAATTTATAAGCAATTTTTGAAGCTTGAGAGATTCTTTGCTAGGTTCCTGCGATAGTTTTATAGAGTTTCTAAAAGATCGGTAGGAAATTGGAACAAATTCATAAAGTTCGTAAACTTGGTAAAGCTATCAAAGGTCTCTCAAAATGAAATATTTAATTCAATTGCTCGAAAAGTGTAAGAGTCGCCAACGAAGACAGAGGTCGTCGAAAGGAAGCGGCGATACATTGTTAAAAATAAAGTAAATTTTCTATTTAAAAATTCGTTCCATTTAAATTCAGTTAATCTCGATCAAACACAGAATTCTCAGGGAAAGATCACTTTGTAATTCCATAATTCCGATACTTATCTAAATTGTCGCAACGCAAAGAAGAAGATTCCTAAAGTACGTTGATTTAAAATATCAGGAAACTTTCCTCGTAACGAAAAACGACGATGCGTTTTCCACGTACCTGTGTCTATATGTGCGGCGTATCTTTACGACTTTTCGAAGCTTCTTCGAGAATCACATCGACGAAACGAGGAAGAATGCGAGTGGAGTAGCTCCTCGAGAATAAAATTATTGACCATCGAGTTAATGCAGATACGCTCGACAATCGCAATGGCATTGACGACAATGATAATGACGACGATAATTCATCGTGCTCAAGTCGACTACGTGTTTTCACCAGAATTTTGTCGACGACGAAACGCGTCGAACGACGTTGTTTCGTTTCCACTTTTCACGTTCCTGTTGATATTAAACAACGTTTCCAATCGTTCAGCGATTTACTGTTTCAAACTACGGATGCGATGACACGGATACGGCTGAGAATATGGAAATAAACGTTACGCGATTCGGTGTTGAAATTTAATAAATTTCACGCTTGAATCACGATAACGTTTTGATATTTCATTGGTAATAAGTAGAGTTAAATAAAGCGGGGATAAATATATACGATATGGAAGAAGATATAGCGAGGTCATGAATGAAATCATCGACTAACAACACAGACAAGCGTCTTAAGATTGTAGGATAAAAGAAAATATTTCAGCTTAACAGAGGGACGAGTAAATTTGAAGATTACCATATATTGATTTGTTTTGTTGTACATTAAAATTTACATTTCAAGCTCCCTGGGGATTCTATCTTTCTCTGACGTTCCGCATAAATGATGTTTTATTATTAGATCGTGGTTGATTATGCGTTTAATGGGAAATTTATGCAAAAACTTACACAATCCACGTAATTATAAAAATGTAAAAAATATCGAAGACGAAGTAGGAATATTAATTTTTATTTCAATCTGTTCTATGCAAACTTTTATTTTATATCATACTAAACACCGACCAAACCACAAGTTTCCTATATCACAAATATCTGTGTAGCTAAAAATTTCCGTTTAGAGAATTAAGACAATTTCCGTACGCCAACGTCGCTATTAATTTCTTTTATCCAGACGGTCGAAACATAAACTTTGGCTACCGACAGATTTTACGACCTCGGTATACGTATATCGTGGCCCGCACTATTATAACGGCGATTTCGCGCAATGAGCTTGAAACAAGCTCATTGTTCCTTCCTTTCGAACACTAACGAGCATACTTAACGAGCGTACAATGTTTAAAACTCGTGGTTGTATTTTAAATTCACCTCGAGCGAGGAGCGCAAGCATAGCCTAGGAGAATCCCTGATACACGACGCATGTATGAAAGGTAAATGCGATGAATCTAATTATCAAATTGAAATGTGAGAATGGCATCATTGTGTGCTCATACGAAATAACCGCCACGGGTTTTTAATTGACTCGCTCGTTATTCCATTATCGCGGAGACTCGTTGCTTTCAATGATGTTTCTATTATATCGAACGAGGTAACACGATTGTATTTAAAAGCCAATATATAATGTTGGAATAAAGTAACACATCGTTTTAAATAACTCTTGCAAATAACGCGTTTAACCGGAATCAGCTGAATTTTTATGTATTCGTTATTCTTCGTTTGAATTACGCCGATATCAATGGTTCATTTAGTATCGCTTTTAACCGTGCAACGAGGTTTCAATAATTTCCTCAAAATATCGTGCACGATATATAAGGATTTTTTAATCAACGCGAACGTAAAAGATCGCATGTACCGTGAAGGCAAACAGTTCGTTATCAGTTTTAACAATTTAATTATTTTTGTCATTTGTTACGTGCTTCCCTATCGATACAGCCATTTCTATATACTGTTCACGCTTTGACGACAACGCGTTCTGTAGATCAGTGTGTTTTTATCATTTGCAATTCCACTATCTATGCGCCACGCTGTGTTTGTCTTCCATGTTCTATCCTTTCGGAAACTTCACATCTCTTCAACGGAGAAAAAACTGACTGCACGCTATACCAGTCGTATCAAATATTTCTCGATTTTTTTTTTTTTTTTTCAACAGATTATCACCGATTTCATCGAGATCGAAGAATCTGAATTAGACTCGGCTTTTCTATACTCTTTCAAATTATTCGATCCACAGAATGTCTTTATTTCCACGTTCCATCAAAGAGATTATGTATCTTATTAGATAATCATAGGCTACATTTTCTTAAATTATTGGGTTGGCAACTAAGTGATTACGGATTTTGTCATTAGGTGGTAATTACAAAATCCGCAATCGCTTAATTGCCAACCCAATAATACCGTTATCGTCATAGATAGAGAAGAAATCGAGAGTTGTTTTCTCAAATAACTGTAATATCTGCTACTTATATCGAATCAACTCTTTCGAGTTACGTATTTTTATAACAATCATTTATTTTCGAATTTCAACAAAGCAATTCCATAAACGAAGATCGCAGCTGCGATTAATAGAATTTATTCGCAAACTTCTACGATAATATATACCGTTTTCTTTTTCTCTTTTCTTTTCTTGTCTATTTTTCCAAGAGAAATAAAGGCACTGTTTCTTGCAGTCCTTTTGCCACGATTACAACTGCCGATCGCAGAGTTCGTTTTAGACACGAAGCGATGATAGACACGTGCACGTGGACGTCAAACGTTCGAACACGATAATACGGTTATCGTTGTACCATAGGGAATTCATGCTTGTCTCGTAACAAAAAAGAGGAAAAATCTCTGATCGCATGTTCGACCACGCCATGTCCACACGCCAGCGTTGTCTGACACTGAAAAATAACGCTGTTTATTTAAAAACGTTCGTAAAGGAATTCGCTATCGATAGAAAACCAATCGAAAATGAAGCAACAGCAATACCAGAGAAAAACGAAGTTTGATCTTGAGCAAATAAGTTCAACTATCGCTACAACTTGTACGCTGTTTCGATATCGAGACGAATGAAAGGTAATTTAGTCGAACAAGATAGTCGAAGAATATAACTACGATATCTTGATAAACGAAAGAGAAAAGGATAATTCTAATCAAAACTAATGAACTAAGAAGGAGAATTTGCTATTACGAGTTAACGCTTGTCGTCGATCATAGACAATAGCTCGTTACCATCGGTATGACGCGTGTAACGTCATAGATCAAATTTTTCTTCTATAAGAAATATTCTATCTACAGGCAATTACCGGGAATTAATCTTCCAGAATCCTTCTGAAACGAAATTTCGTCCTTGAATTTTCTTCCTCTCGGTTTCTATTTTTGTTGAAGGATACTTCGAACGTTTGATCTAACGCGTGTAGGTATTTAAATACTGGTTGATTAGTCGATGTTTTTAAACCGTTATTACAAACCTACGTTAATAAATATCGTGTTTAACATTACCAACTGTCCGGTGTCTTATGAACGTGATTGTGTGCATTTAACGCCCGTGTCGTGTTACTAAATATCTTCTCAACACTTTCAAGTGCAACAGCAAGATTGTTTGGTACGCGATCGATGTGTCGTACGTATCGCTAGTGGAGAAACTATTCAGTGAAAGGGTAGAGGATATCGTTTGTATTATAGTTTCAGAGATCGCGACAAGTTGATACGTTTTTTTATTTTTCGAATTTTTTATTTTCATAATTCTGAGAGATCACACTCGGTACAACTAAAGTACGAATACACCAAAACATAGTTGAGCAATTTCGTTACTTGGCACTACAGTTTTTTCTATAGATAATACAATGTCTTAAAACAAATAGGCGGTCAATGATCTCTCATTGTTGGTATCATGAAACATCGAATATCGCGTCACGAGTGATCGCTCAAGATGGAAAGCTTTGTTAATTGCACGTATCAGGGAAAGAAGATATTTGTTATTATCTTGGAGTTATTACCATTTGAATTAAATTGTATTAGTCCCTTTTTCACGATATTTCGAAGTAAATAAATGGTGAATTATCGGTGTTTTTTTCCGAAGAAATTCTTTTTCTTTGCATTGCGTAACTTTATTTATTACAAGAAAGAAGAAAAGCGACGAAAAGGCGAGACGCGCCAGCGGCGTATCAATTAGAATAACTGCATTTCATTTGAGAATTTAATTTTCGCGTACGCGGCTTTCGCATTAACTCGAACGATCGTGTAGGATGATTGCTAAACGACCGTGATAATTTTCTCGTTGCCACACTAATTCCAGTTAGTTAAGGTCACGGCTTGGATGCTCTCGAAGCGTCACGAAGCGAGGACAGAGTGCGATTTTTCTTTGCCGACGGATCGTCCAAACCGTTGTTCCAACCAATGTACCATACATATCGTGTATCTTTGAGAATTCCCTGAAATATTTACTATCAAAAATAAAAATCCCAAAGACCAGTAATAATCATGCGCATTTAACACGACATTAAACTTTCACAAAAAAAAGAATATAAAAGAAATAAACGAAAATAGCTACGTAGTAATCTTTATCGCGTAACATAGAGAATAACAATTCATCTACGTATATGTATATATGTATACGCACGCATATTACGATCATGATCATGATAGTCGAGTCTCATATTATAATTCTATTGAAATGGTGATCGATTTTGTTTTATTTCTATTATTATGATCATACGTAATTTAATAAAATAATATAAAACGGAGAATGTTGTGCGTCTGTAATTTCCTTATAAAACGAAAGAAACTTCTCGGACGACCTGGTATTTTGTAATTGCCAAAAGAAAAAATCTCGCACGAGTTATTTTAATTGAGCTGCTAATTCCAGCGTTACGTGTCATGAGCCGAACTATTGTGCAACTCGGACGACTCAGCGATGCCGTAGAATGAAACTCGTTGCATAGTAAATCGAATCTAATCCTATGATCGATAAAGCATCGCGAAAAGATTCGTTGATTTTCTTTTACGTCGCTCATATCTTGCCGTGCCGTACGAAAACAGACGCTCGATTCGCGTACGATAACGCGCGTTGCGTTACAATCGACGATAAAGGAACGCGTGCGCGCGAATTTTCAGACCATGTCTTAACGAGTCGAGCATAATCAACATCAGGATTGTTGCTAATCCCGATAAAGTGGCGATAAAGGCTCGAACAATGAGATCAGCGTGAGGAAACTTGGGAAAACCGAAAACAACTGCAAATTGCATCAATACGGCGGTTCAACGAAACCCGCGACTCCGTTCGCGACACGGAACATAGATCCTCTATGATTTTAAATTCTGCAGATTTATTTCTGCAGAATTTTAGAGAAGTTTTATTATATTCCAATGACATATTCTATCGTCTAATTAATATTTTTCGTTTTATTCGAAATACCGTAGATTTATAGACAAATTTTACCTGATTTTATCTCTTGCGTAGAAACAGAAACTTCTATCATAGTGAATATCAAAATTAATATAAACCCATTTTCGTTACATTTGTTTTAGTTTTTTGAAGTAAATAATTTATCGTATCATCCGGACATTTCAATCGTTTCAGATATGATACACAGATAGTATAATTCTAATAATATTTCGTATAATAACGACATTTAAAGTACGCGAACAAAACAGAAAACCGCTATACTGTTCCGATACTCGAGCTGCTTTAATTCTTGCAAAGACACCTGTAATTCATTACTAAGAAAAACGAAACGATAGGAAGCGAAAGATAGGAGATGTCCACATAGAAAAATTGCTATGTCTACGACAATTTGAAAGGATCACTATGCTATGAAATGTATATACGTACATATCTCATTTTATTATTCCCAAATAGAAATCATGGAAACATTAGATTAATAGGATTGTCTATTCATTTTACTAATCATTTTTCCCCTTTTTTTAAATCCCACGATTCGATAGTTCGTTATTGGACGAAACGAGTGTCTCTCACTCGGTTGCACAATATTTTTTGTCCACTTGCTTTCTTGCGTAGCGGTTGCAGCGTCGCATGTGTAATGGACGGTTGATCAACGGTTACTCACTGTTTATTATCATAATACCGAAGCACGTGAACACGGATTACTGACATAAGCCGTTCTCGACTCCGCGTATCGATTCGTAGCGAACTGCATTAGAGGGACAAGAAAAAAAGGAGAAAGAATACGCGACGTTTTTGCTGGAGCGAAACGGGATCTGTTAATTTACGATTGAAACATCCGCCGTTCTTTTCTTACGCATGGTAATTAGAGCGTTGATCCATCATCTGGATTACTCGATTCACACTCACAGACTTTCTGGCATTGTAAGATTCTTCGCGTCACTGTTCAATCTTTTAACGTTCGCATACTCCTTCCACCGGTAACAGGAAAACGTAACTTCATTCGCTTTAATTCGCAGCTGTTGTTATACGTATCGTGTTATAAATTTTGGTTCTCAACAACCTGGAAAATGAATTGCCTAAAATTTCAATTTTAGATCAGGGACTAAACGTATCCTTCGCACGGAACACAATATAAATCCACGTAGAAAAATAATCACACGTCACCGCTATCAGCAAACCGCGCTTATGTGCGTTCGCGCGCTTATGACCGTGTTTATGCGCGTTTATAGGAAGTTTAAAGTTGCAAAAACGCGCGGAATGCATGCAACATAGAAAAAATATACGAAACACACGAAATATTAAAATTTCTCGTAGCATTCAGCGGATGAGATAATTTTCTGCTCGAGCTCCGCTCCTTTAATCACGCGTTTATAAAATTTCTCTCAAAAATATTCATACGCACTTTATCAGATCGCGAATAAACAACAGCCATTGACTCGTAAATCTTCCCTCCTATTCACTCAACGTAATTACGTAGTTCCCTAAAAACGTAATGTCCTTTCAACGTAATCCGCTCGATGTTTAAACTTGACTAAAGACATTCTCTTGCGTTTGGCTTAGGTTCGTATCAACTTTACGTCCGAACAGCCAAAATCAGGAAAACTCGCTAAACCCTGGTTTATTTTACATAGTTCGATTATGCAAGAATTATGCAAAGTCGTAACGAGTGAGGAGAACGAGGAAATCTGGCGTGTTCGATGGGAACGATACGGGAAACAAACGGTTGTTCGCGTAATCAGGGGTCGCGGATGGGTGGGCTATTTAACCGGGAGCAAACATTTACATATTATCGGGTTGCCAGGTAAGAATTTCGAAGCGCGCCTGGGAATGATCGCCGACCTGCTCGCTCGTCCGTAACGGTAATAGAAGCGCAGGGGTTGATGGAACACACGCGGCCACTTAATGCGTGCGATTACACGCACCCGTGGCTACACGCACGCGACTCAGCCAACAGCAGGTGGTTACCAAAAGAATTCCACGGAAGCCAATTCGACGCTCTGGACACCTTTATTTCTCGAGACACGTCACCGCCGTTCTTTCTCTTCCTTTCTTTCTTTTTTAACATTCGTAAGAGCCACGTATTAGTCTCGTACCCTTTCGATTTTGGGATCACATCGCCGACGCATAGATAACGTACAGCTCGAACAACGTCGAATTTACTGTCACCGAGCGAAAGGTGTACGTTGTGTTTCCATTTTTAGCGAGTGAAACGGTGTATTTATAATTCCATCAGTTGTGCGTCAGAGGGCAAAATTATTACTTACGCTGCTATCGACCTGGCCTTAGTTTTACGACACTGGTTCATCTTCGGTTGTTCTTGATGCTATAAGCGAAAGGCTGTATTGTTTTCGCGAACAGTGGCATATGCCGAGTCAGGTCAGCTTTGCGACCTCGTTGAAACGACTCACGAACATCTTTCTGTAAATGTTAAAAAGCCTCTCCTCTAAAATTTACATTTTTTCAGTTGCGCCACGCCATGTTCAGTTGATGCCAAGCAGCGATATGATCAGCTTCTTTTTTTTTTTTTTTTCTATCCAGTTATTGAAGATACGTAGGTGCTCCTGGAAAAAGCTACTTTTAATACGAGTATCATGGTATAATATTAATACGAGTCGATGTTAAGAGTTCTTACGTTTGCATTCGTTAAAATATGTAGACTATATGTTGTAGTCTTTTTTTCGAGACCGATATAATCTGAAAAATATTGTCTTTGTCTTTGAAGATAATGAAATGTTTTGTTGAGACTTGCTCCGTATGGTTGACGCCTTCAAATATTCTTGAAAAGTGTGTACTTTGAAGAAAACAGATTTTTCATCTTCCACCTGTTTCAAACATAATTATCTATAATACTATCTATAATACACAAGTGTATTAACACTAGAACTACCGATAGTTAACACGAAGCTATTTCTAAAACCAATGAAAATGACTGGTCTTTAAAAAATACCTAATAATAGAATATTTTTATATTTATTGATTTATTACTTTCTTACAGAAGCAATTCGTTTATGTAGTACACTTTTAATATTATTAATCCATCTGGGATCCCTAAACGAGGGTTGGCACATTTATAAAATTGTAGAACCAGTCATTTTGATTGGTGTGGTATTTCTAGTGTTAGCATCTAGCGATCCAGCGATCGATCCGAAATTTTCCTGATAACTGATATCGTCATATTGAATGATACGCAGTAAAAATTTGAAAAACGTGGAAACTGGTTAATTGGGGTTCGATGAACAGATTGCACCCTTTTACACTTTGTCAAGTATCAGTCGTTTTGACTGGTATTGGTATAAGTAGCCTTGATACAAAGTTACTTTGAGTTTGAATACATAAAAAGCAAAATAAAATTCATTATATTATTCTTTTAGTTATCGTTGCGAAAGTCACTGCATCATTGTGGAAAAAAAATATAACATGAAGTAGGAATTTTAAGATAAAATTGTAAAACCAGTCAATTTGACTGGTGTGATAGTTCCAGTGTTAATGGCGTGAACGTATTCGAACCACGCAAGTGTATTAAGTCACACTTTCTAAACCTTAGAGAAGAGCAAATCAAAGTTGTAATAACCTTGTTACAAGATATAGACTCAGAACCAAATGAATGTTTACCATCGAAGTGAAATGTAAAATACCATTTTTGTCAAAAGTGGACTTAATACGCTTTGATTCTGAAGTTCAGATATAGTCTGGTGTCCAATTCTTCGTCACGATATTGATATCAAATCTCATTTGCATTTTCTCAGTTACATTTTCAGTGATATGAACGTAATGGAAAATTGCAGGATGGAGATTAACAGAATTTGTTTAACCAAGCGTGTTTTTTACGTATCTTGAGAGTTTTAAGGATTCGTTTATTTATATATTACGTTGTAATTGGCGTTAATAGTCAGCGTTGAGACAGATTGCGTCGTAACGCGAACAGCGAAATGTGTGAATTCGTTCGTTACATTGTCAGTTTCTCTGGAACGAAATTTTAATGAGTCGAAATAGTCTCCAGTAAAATTCCGTCAACATTTTATCCACGTCGGAAGATGAAAGTAACGATGTTGTTCGCGATTTCTTGTCCTTTTTCTCCAAATTGCATCAACAGGATACGAAATGTTTCGAAATTACCTAAAAAATCCTTGACGAAATTCAATTGGATTTTTAACGATCGATAACAAAAAGGTTCTCCTTCCGTTTCTCCTCGCAATATTCAACGTTCCCTTAATTATTTCGATCCTAATTTTTGTCAAAAGAATTGTCCGTCATAGGAATCTTTCTATGTAAAAAAAGAAACATTAGAAAACATACTTAATATAAATTAATAAAAATATTTCTATAAAATTTATAGAGATTCAAAATGTTCACGCTCGTCCTTTTCAATTTTTCTTTCAACTTATTTAACATAACGTAAATAAGATCTTGTTGGCGGTAAATAACGTGAACAAATTTTCACGATAAACGATATAAGAAACGTTTCTTCGCGATAAATAATGCGCCACTTCCGCGATCGCCAGATTCGTGAGATTTCGAACGAGGAAGGATGCTACGAATTTATTCGTGAGTTTCGTGTCGTCGAGTTATTCTCGTTCGTGCACTGCGGATATCTCTAAATGCTGGTCATTAGCGACCATAATTGGTAATCGATGCCGCTCGTCCCGTTTCGAAATTCAGTCCTGTGAAGGAAGCTTGTTCCTCGATAACCAAATGCGAATAAAAAAAGCGTCTGCAAATCCAGAGAACGATATATCGAGCGTACATGAAATTCCCAAATGAATTTGAGCTGATAGCTCTTTGTCTTCAAGAAATTAATAACATTTCTTTATATCCTATTTTATAACATTTTTCCAACGTGAACATGGTGTTCTTTTTAACATTAAATTTTACTTCGTAATCGTTTATTTTCGCATAAAGAATTAAACCTTGGCTGAATATTTCACATAATGTGATTCAGTTTCGACGTTTTTCACAGGTAACCGATATTTTGATTTTACCATCGTCAACGACGAAGACGTCGTTTTGCGATACACACGCAGCAGCATAAAATGTTATAAACGTGTTTAAGATCATCTTAGAAATCGTTTAAAATTCTGTTTCAATTCCAAGTCCATTTAAGCGATTTTTTAAGAAGCTGATGTTTCATACTTAAGTCGATTAATAACTCGATGAATTCTTCTTGACACTTTAACGACAGATGATTCATAGTTTTCATTTCACTGGTACGTGGTAGACGGACAAATTTCTACGGCCCCATAATTTTGTTTCGCAAATTAAAAAGTCTCGATCTATTAATATTAACCTAATATTATTCCAAACTATTCATAAGTTTATTGATCTTATAACTTAGAATTTCTGATCGAAACGCGTAATTATTAATCAAACTGCCAACCTTCTATCTTGCTTCATTCGTTTTATACAGATACTACGCTGTTCTTATCTATAGTTTATGAAATAGTGATAACTTAAAAGTACCTATCATTACTGCGAAACGATTTTCGAATGAAACAAAGTTAGAATTTACAATGGCAATTCGTGCTGCTCCATTACCCTCTTGCGATACCTTCTCGTAGTTTCTCCTTCTGTTTATCGATTCGCGTATTTTAAACGATCAAAATTTATATCCTACGAATTTTTAGAATGTCCTTCCTCTCGTGACTAATTCTCATTAACGCGGAAAATCATTAACGTCACAATGATCTTCAATATCATAATTATTTGAAGTAATTAAAGATATCATCAATGAAACGCTGGCTTCCGTATAATTACGTTTTTTATCTTAATAACAGTCGACTAATTTAATTTTTTCTTATTACCCAATTGCATTATTTTTTTCCTTTTGCATAACAGCACCTGCATAACTTCGATAATTGAAAAATAAAGAGAAAGCTGATACGCAGACGTTTCTTTGCGTATTTTTAATGATCGGAAATACTGAAAATCTCGATACATCTTCTAACGTTAATTCGCATGAAAAACTTGTCGAAAAACGTCTACATATTTTTAGCAATTGTAAGTACAACAAATCTTGATAGTTCTAACGTCAACTACAAAAGATATTCAATCGTAGACGTTATAACTTTCTGCGACGTATATTGAAATCGAGAAATAGAAGACGAAATACAGGTGTGTACAATAATTAGTTTAACGAATAAAAAAAAATACTTGAACAACATTTTATTAGGAAATCCATAAAATCTGGTGTCTTTAGGGATCGTGCAAAGTTACCCTCATTGATTCGAAGATCCGCGGAAGCACCGCCCTCCTTGTTCAGGGGTAGAACGCTATTACGCTACAAGTATGGTGGTCGAACGACGCAATAAAGAAGCAAAGTGGAATCGAAGCGATCGTAAACGTTTGGGCAAATGATTCGATGTTAATCGTCCGATGAACATGTCCTTCCTCCCTCCCGAATCTTCTGACATAGAGGGTTTAGAGGTTTCTAACGTACAGCCACTTTTCAACGCGCGTCTCGTTTGATAGGATTTGCGACGATTTTGTAGATAATCAAGCCACCTCGCCCGATTATTTATAGTTAGCTCACGATCGTTCGTTTATTTTTATGTATTGTTACTAAGTTTTCCTTACGAGTTCCTTACAATTCGATATTTGGGTGGAAGACGCAGTGTCTTCGAACGCATCATCTTGTAGCCTCGTTCGAAGAGGAGTTTTTGCTTCAGACACTTCACAGTGTCGTTGAGAAAAATAAGTAAATATGATTTATGAGGTTTCGCCGGTGCTGCGAGTATCAAAGAAATTTTATGAACGCTGAATACGATATACGAGAGTATGAAACGATCCGAGATCAATTATTTTCAAATCTTGCTCTTGAAACAAACGATAAAGGTGTCTTTCGCTTTGATTTGATACTTTCTCTTGCTAGATATTAATTAATACCATTCTAACAATGAATTATTAACAACAACATAGGTAGCGAATTGAATGCTAACTCTGTTATTAACGATTCGAGGCGAAGTACTATAAACACAAATGCATAAATCAAAAAGTTGAGTTTCATAGTCGGACAGACCCTGAAGACCAGCCAGTAATTTAACCAATTTACAACAACACGACTATCTACGAGGACAAGGAGATTCTGGGGCATTTTCATGCGGACGAGGGGCTTGCACGAAACAACCCCTTGCGTCTCGAAGGCTGCTGGTAAGCGCCGCCCTCCGATCGCCCGTAGAAACCCCCACTACGTCTGGTAACATGGTGGTGGTACGAACGACCCTCGTCGATACCAAGAGGGCCACGATAATGCCGTTTTGTTTCCCCACGAGAAAGCAAGGGCCGCGTACCACCATCGTCTCGTTTCGATTTCAACTATCCATCCCCGGTCAGTCCATCACGATCGCTATCGAGAACGTCATCGATCCAGCGATCCTGCACGATTCTCACGTGTTCGTGACAATTTTACCGCACGGACTTCTTCAACATTCCTCGATAGTGAATTTTAAACTTCATCCGGACTTTCGAGCATTTCAAGCGAAGAACTCGAGGGAGCGATCGAGAGTCGAACACATAGAACGCGCGATATACCGGTCGCTGTGGCGAATAAAAATTGGTTAAAAATTAAAAAGATTTAATTGAGACTCTGAAGATTAAGAAATTTAAGAATTTAAGGACTCAAGTATTCGGATAAATATCCATCTTCCTTCTTTTCGTAACGAGGCACATTTTTCGTTAACATGGAAAGATCGGAGTGGTTCCACGGATTTCCAACGACCAATTGCGACTTTCGAAGCGCAATTATGTAGTGGTGCGAGTGTTGTCGTGATTTTCTGCCAGACATTCCTCCGAGAGTGATCGAGTTCCCTCGAAATCGGTCCAATCATGGAATTTCCATGGACCCTGCAGCACCAGACAGCCGATCCCGTTCAAAACCCACGGAACCACCATCAGCCCGAACATCACGAGGATTCTGGAATTAATCAAGCCGGCGCCCGTCGATTATTGCCCGTTGCAGGTAATTTCGACTGGTGGAAAAATTTGAAAAAATATCCGCGAGTAAATCGAGGCCGGCAGAACCGGTAGTTTAAATTTGGGAAAAATTTCTTGGAAACGGGAACACGTCGCTGGACCGGTTATTAAATATCAGAGCAGGTGGCAACGGGTATTATGCTTTTCCATTTTAGAATGGCGGTTTGTTGACTTTAGAATCACGTTATCGCTACGAAGGAATATTTCGAATTTCAAATAGTTCGAATGGAATAGCCTGTTAGATCCAGTAGAAGATATAATCGCTGAGACAAGTAATATTTTAATATCTTCGACAATTTGATATCGCGTCGAGCAACATTTCACGCAGGCGATAAGAAAATCAAATAAAAGGAGAATTTTAACAAGATAATATTTAACACCCGCTGGTTTGCATGAAATGGGAAACGTGATTTTGCGTGTTCTTCCCCTCTAGTTTTCATATTGTAACGTGGTATTTTATTCTTGCCTTATGTTTTATTTGTTTTCGTGTATTTTTTTTTTTTTTTTTTTTATAAGACAGGTGAGTTTTATGATGTTCATTGTTATAACTTCCTGTTAAATCACAGTTTTACGAGATCGTCGTATTGTTTGCACGTATCGTGTTATGTAATCACGTCGAATGTCTCATCGAGTTTCGTAGCAAATCGAATGGCAAACTTCGGTAGTTACGGTGCGTTTTGGTGAAACATGCTCTTATGCCATTTACCATATTTTTTTTTTTTTTTTTCTTTGCCGATAGAAACGAAAGCGGTGTAATGTTCCCTTTCGAAATCTTGCTCGACCTATTAAGATATTTATTATCGTCAAATAACCAACTATTATTAATTAACAAACGTAAGAAACGTGGTTAAAATAAAAGTGCAGGATATTTTATGGATCGATGGATTTTAAAAGCTGGCAACTATCGAGCAAATAAAAGATATCGAGTTAATTCATCTTTTCCAATTAACGGGTTAAAAATGCCTACAATACGATTTCATTTGTAATAAACAGTCGTTCAAGGAAGCAAACGAACTTTTACCCCAATCTGATATTAAAATCTTCGAATGCAGCTCGTGCTAGACAATGGTTTGCTCTCGTGAATCTGATTAGAAATCGTAAATGAAAAGAATCATAAACGCGTGAATTGAATGTAACAATGATACATACGGGTTAAAAAGAAAGGTAATTAGGGAATTGAAGTAATTATTTATGTCGTAAGTTTATCATTAGATGCATATAAAGTGGCGTAATTGTAATTGTGTTCGTGTTTTCCATTAGTCAAAGTCGGTTCTAGAGGGACCAACTATACCGTAGCGAAACAATGGAGAAACGTGCGACTGCGACTTTCTCCGATTATTAATGAAACGCTTTTTATTGTTATCGTAATGGCGATCCATAGATCCGTGCGCTTTGGCTATCTTCGTTCGTCGGAAACTTCCGGGAAGTAATATCGCTCGAAGTCACTGAAAATGAATTGTAACATGCAATAGTCGTTTTCTAACCAATAATACCGGTAATAGCGGAAGAGTAATATTTTTCTATCGAATCGAACGATTTGTACCATGAAGTCGTTAATTTACATTTCTTATTTCGACTCGAGTGATTTCCAAGTTATTTAAAAAAAAAAACGAGAGAAATTGCACGTACAATTCGGGCAACTGGAATTAATTTGCTTTTCGTTTCATATTACGCTCGATAACATTGCGCCCATAAAACAAGGAAATAAAAGACTCTACCTAAAAGAGAAACTATACATTAACTTATAAAAGTGCCGTTTCATCGCGGGATGAAAGGAACGTTATCTTGCTAACGAATTATCGTAATTCCTTCTAAATCTCTTTCGCGGTTCTAGGAGCCTAAATTAACACTTCGATTTAGATTCAACAACCTTCCCATTTATAACGAAGCGAAAGAAGAGATCATTCAGAGGAAGGAAAATAAAGTAACATCTCGCGTACCGTTACTATAAAACTCTATCATTATACATCTATGAATAGACATACGGTTTAACGAGTTCAATTCAACGGTTATTCGACAAAAAGCATCGACACAGAGACTCCATTATGTAAGATTATTTTAACAAGTTTCGCAAGTTCACAGTTACGCGATGTTTATTTCATAGCCAACTGCATCGGCGTCTCCAGCGAATTACTCCTTGCGAACTTCGTCCAAAAATGTCACTCGACATTCTCTTTCCAATTAAATAATTGTTCGACGAAAGTCTCAGAACAGATGTTCTATTATACAAAGTTGCATAATTTTTGCTTTACAACTACACCACGTTCATCCGTTATCTTTATACACTAATTGCACTTAGGTTTCATCGACGTCATCCTGAATTACCATTTATAAACCTCTCTAATCGCCACATCACGTTCTTTCTTCTATTAAACAGCTACTCGATAAGAGTCCCCGGCGCAGAGATTCTACTGCACAAAACTGTACAGTTTTTGCCAGTTCACAACGTTTATTCGATGTCTTTGTACATTAGTCGAGTGACCAAGCCGAGGATCCATCGACGTCATCCTGAATTGTCTCTTGTGGACCTCTCTAATCGTCACATCATGTTCTTCCTCCAATTAAACAGCTACTCGATAATAATTCTCAGCGTAGAGATTCTACTGCACAAAATCGTACAATTTTCGCCAGTTCACAGCTGTACAACGTTTATTCGATGTCTCTGTACGTTAGACGAGTGACCAAGCCGAGAATCCATCGACGTCATCCTGAATTCTCTCTCGTGGACCTCTCTAATCGTCACATCATGTTCTTCCTCCAATTAAACAGCTACTCGATAAGAGTCCTCAGCGCAGAGATTCCGTCGCACGAAATTATAGAATTTTCGCGAATTACAGTTATACGATGTTTATTCGGTACACTGATCGAGCGACGAAGCTTAGGATACGTCGATGTCTTGGTAAATTAGCCCTCGTGAACCCCAGTTAATAGCCACGTGACGTTCTTTCGACACCTATTATCGAGCATCGAACTAAACGTGTGCCGCGTTTATCCGGTGAAAATCGCTGGGATTGCGTGCCCTCGTGGGGTTCAACACCTGTCGGTGGCCGGTTCATCCCTCCGTGACCCTGTAATTGCCGTGAAAAAAGTTGCGTCGAAGCTTGCGTTCCCCGATCGTTTAAGCGGTAACACAGTGAGTTCGGCAGCTGCCCCGACGATTAAGGGGGTGAAATCGTCGATTCGGCTCGATTAACTTCCTCCGTTTAAGCGTTCTTCCGGTTCTGCAAGCGGCTACGAGTATCACAGGCCGAGTCTCACGGGTCAGTTGGTTGAGAAGCGATTCCATGGAAAATTAGTTCCAGCGACAGGTGATCGTTGTAATTTCGATAACTCAACAACGCAGTAGATCTCGTAATTCTACCATTGCAATTTCTGGAATATTTTAATCGAAGGAATTCAAAATATTCTTTTGTTCGAAGAGATTAAAAATTATACGAATAAATATTCCGCTGAAGAGAATCGAAGAGTCTCTGTTAGAAGTTTGGATGTTTTTTTCGCGGAAACAACGACAATGTTTTAGCCAGGTTCTTTCGTTGCACATCTAAAAACTATTAGAAAGTCCTTAGTTTGTTCTTTTGTTAAATACTTCTAGGAAATTTTTTATGTAAAATAAAAAGAGCCAGAGGAAGTATTTTATTAGACGATATCTCGAATATTAAAAAAGAAAAAGAACGTTCCGTCTGAGAGAACATTTTAGTACTCCGTAGGTTATATTTTATTCGGATCATTGCCGTGAATTTTTGTTGCAGGTAATTAGTATGATTATCAGTTTCGTAGACAGCGGACGAACTTTTTACGATGCCGAACGAAAGTGAGCTAATTTTCATAGAGGCGACACGGCTCGAACAGTTTACAGCGCATTTCTATTTGCTCTGTCGGAGAAAGTCGACGGTGTCGGGGCTTATGCACGAATCGTTTTGCATCGTTTCGGGCTCGATCGATCGAACCGGACGAGAGTCTGTCCACTTTTATGCCCGACGAGTCGCAATTAAAATCGTGTCTTTTCTATTCTTGAACCCTGCAGGTTATTGACCAACAGAAGCATTTACATATGAAACTTCCTGCTTTGCGTCACACCGAATAAAAATAAAACGCTTGAACGAACCATACTTTCGTTCTTATTCTCACCTTCGTGTTTGTTAAAGTCTCTTGAATGCAAAGTTACGAGAAATCTATCAAGCAAGAAGAGAAGGAGTAGTTTCAAGGAAAAAACTATCTTTCTATATAACGTTGTTTAACATTATGGTGGCCAATAACACCATTATCTATTTATATATTTCCTTAATTGCTTGTTATTCCTACCTTTTTGCTTGTATTCTGAATATTCGTAGTTACCGAACTTCTCTAAAAATACGACGAAGGATTTCGTTAGTTCTTGACATACAAGCGACTCTCGCAGTGTTATTAACTTTTTTTTAATCATTTTCGATTCAATTTATACCGTTCTTAACGTCGAAAAATATCTTCACACAAATTTCTAACAAAATACGAACAAAATTCTTGTCGACACGCACGATTTCTCGTTTCAAATTCACGTCAAAGATCTTGTAAAGTTATAAACCGTCTTTGCTGGTTAAAACGAAACGATGAACGAGGTATAAAAATTCGATGATTGCAGCCGGATTAACACAATAAGTTGTCTTCTGTTGATTTCACTTACAAACCTCCTACAACGATTATTTTCACATATTCCCTCTTGATCGTTGCGCAACGTTTCAGTGTGTTTTTGAGGCACGTGCATCTGCTTTTTCTTATCGTGCAACAGCACAGTTTAAAACACAATTAATCGATATTGCTGGAAGCGAGAATAATAAATTTTCGTGGCAAATCCTGTTCACGACACGATAGCTACACGTGCAAATGATTACGTCGTCGGTATGGAACACGTGTCGCCTTCGGTAATATCAAATCCCACTTATATACACCACCACGTGTCGATTACATCTCGTTCGTGAACACGCTTAAATTTTACCGCTTTTATCCGGCGCAAGAATTTTCTGCGCGCGATTAGTTCTCGTTTCGTGATCACCGAGCAATCATTGCTACCAGCACTGACGCAAGTGCACAGATAAGAGGTATAACGACGTCGCGTTTTAGATACATTATACCTATCGAGGATATAAAGTAACTATCATTAAATGCCTCTGACCGAGTGTTTACAATTTTCGAAATTACGATCGCGCTCGAATGCTCAACTTATCGTCGAACAGGTTTTCTTGAAATATTCGTGAAATATTGGAAATTCTCTAAATGAACGTAATGAAAAACTTTGCCAGAGTTCGCAAGTTTATTTGAAAATTCATTTTTCAATTCTTTCTATGCTCCTTAATGGAAAAAATGTAATAAATCAGTTAGTTTTCAACCTTTGACGCGTCTTAAAGGTATTTAATCGGTGCGTGTCTATCGGATGGAACATCTCGTTTGTAGCGCTCTGAATTTTTGCCCATTGTTAAAAGTTAAACACGTGTTGGAAGGATACACCCTTGACCTAGAAAACGGTAGCCGTGAACGTTTCGACAAGATCGATGTTCGATTGGAAAAGATCGGATTCGAAATCGTTCAGTCAAGGTTGCCCGTTGGTCCATCGAAACGTGAATTCGAGCTTGTTGGCGCACGAACTTACGTAAACACGTAACACTGTTAATGGCATCCACGTTAATTACATTGTTTGCACGTGGAACGAGCTTCAATTCGGATGATTTCGTGAAGTTGCGATGGTCAGAACGATAAGAACTTCCGTTTGCTTCCGAAACTACGATTCCGCTTTCGATTACTTCACATGGAATTGTTCTTTCTGTTAGCCGAAATATGTGAAGCTCGAAAGGAACAACGTTGAAAATTCTTCGAGAATAACCTTCGATTCGTTAATTAAAGAATTATTAATTAAACAGATCGATGAATTAAAACGACACAAAAATTCAGATCGATTCTCCACTGTCGACTGAACAAATTTTTCTTTCTGTTCTGTAAAAACATCGGTCAGCTAACAGAGACAAAATGGAACAGTTTTTTGAGAATAAATTTCCACAATTTCCAATTCAGATCGATCAGCTACGAAACTTCGTTAATTAAAGAGGCGTAGAAAATTCAATTCGATTCGCGAGCGTCCTAATAATATTTCTCACTCGGTTGTGGAAAAGTAGCGAACGGAAAATGTTGCTAAGGTCCGAGGAACGATCTTTAATAATACAGCGATTTTTACCTTTTAAGCCGGCCGATTTAATGTATAATCACCGCTGTTTCGAGTCGCCTAACGACTTCCTCTTGCTTTGTTCCTAATAACAATGTAATTATTACGCAAAAGGCAGAAACTCGGTGAAACTCCGAACTTGCCCGATGGTGTACACGCCGCCATTGGCGCTCACCGTGGAAAAAAGACAATCTTTTTTTCTTATCTTAGAAAGTTATTCATCCTGCCACGACGATTTTGCGCGGACAATAAAATTGTCCCGCGGACAAACGCGAACGTCCGTCTTCGTTTCTCACTTTCGCATCCCGTCTTCACCTGCCTTTTCTTCGCTTCTGCCACTAGTTAAATCGAAAGATACTATGCTCACAATTTCACAAACGCTTTTTTCCTTTTTTATCGGTTTCCTGTCCATTCTAAATATAACCTGTTCGTTTCTACGCTTTTTCCTACGCCTTTTTCTATCTTCTACTCTCTCGAAATAAATTAATGGGACGTTAAGAAGAGACGAAAAGGTAGATCATTAACGGTTTAATCTACTTTTCGGTATACCCTGGTGTAAAAGAAGAAAAAAGAAAGAAAGAGAAAGAAAAGAAGGCAGTCGATAGACCGTGAGGTTTTACGTAAAAACTCAAAACTGAGCATAGAACGGTAATTTCGTAGTTTAGTGCGACTTACTTCGTAAAAATGAGAATATATTTTCTCAATTGGATTCGCTAAACGTTGAGAAACTGAAAAAGACCGAGAGTCAAGCAGTTAAAGTGGAAAGAAGAAAGTCGAGTTATCAAGAATGGCTATAATACAGTGCGAGAATGTATAAAATATCTAAAGTAGAATACTCGTTATAATCTTTCTGATAGATAAAATCTAGGTCAAGCTCTATATCCTCGCGTCCAGAAAAATATCAATTCGCATTTACAGATCCGCGGATTGACAATCGACTTGCGTAGAATCGCCGCGCTTTAGATTCTCGCGTTTTAAAGATAATTGAAAAAATTTAATATTTCCATCGTTCTAGCGCGTGGTTGTCGATTGTGCGGCAAAAATCACAGTTGTTTACCTATACATATACACGGCCGGTTGTCGTAATAATATTCAGATTTAAGTCCATCTTGCTGCAGCCCAGGGGCGGTGTTTGGTCGATACTTGGAGGAGGGATTGGTTGGCAACGACCCAACCACCGGTATAATTCAACCCTCGGATTTCTGTCGCGTATATTATATTGGCCTCAGCCTATATTACTCTCTCAGCGATTACTTGGCTGACCGTTTCAAAATGGTGAACGCCTCTTGCGTGAAAATTTTCGATTCGTTCTATTCCTTAGAACGACGATAAATGGAATTATCATTATCATCGAGTAAACAGAATTTTATTTGATAAATTTTTATGGAAGACAGAATTTTTACTTGAAACGCGTACAGTCGCAATTATGCGCGATATACGTAGAGTATCGTTTAATTTATATTATTACGACACAGGCTAATTATCAGAGTGCGAATTTTTATGTACATAAAAAGTCTCTGTCGATATAATTTCGATGATTCTTTCTAGATCTTTTCGTTCCTTTCTACTTTTTTCGCGAAATTGCTTCGCAACTGGCTCGCTTTGCTCCGATTCGTTCGATAGAACGTGTATAAACGAAGTACGTAACACCGCGGACTTTTTTTCTGGATTTGTCAAATTCTTCGATACTTTCGTCCTACCCGTTGTAAACTGTAACTGTTAAACTTATTTCGCTATTTTTTTTTTTTTTTTTTTGTAATTAGACGATAGCGTTACTTTTGCTACGGGGAACAGGATTTCTAAGATATCGTAACTCTGATCTATAATGGGAGATTATTCCACAAGCGAATAGATAAATAAATAATTGAAAAAATTAGAATCTAGACGTTTGCTTTGCATACTAAATATCATAACTGTATTGCGAACGCTGATTCGTTTGTGGGAAACTCAACATCGTAAACGTGCACAGATCGCGTATACAAAAATATGTAAAACATGGAAAGCGTAATATTTGTTATGATACTCGGTAGGTGAAATAAACTACACACGTTCCATTCTCCGGCTTGTGCTCTTAAAAGTATAAATTTCCATGAACATCCGTAGCGTAATCATAACAAATATACTAAATTTTACGATATTTCATATATCTTTGCGTGTTTTGTGCATTCCATACACCCTTCAGCTTCCAAATTTTTCACCAACGCGCAAAAATCCAGAGTCCAATAATTATCGATAATTCGGAAGCTTGGCGATCGTCGAAGAACAGTTGCCCGCTTAAAATTCTCGATTCGTTCGCCCCGCTATATCGGGACTAAATTCCCGAAAATGTGTAACGCGATTATGCAAAGCGATCGATGTACTTTTAGACAGCGTTCTTTTTATAGTTGAAGAGCCAATTACGATTTTTCTCACGCGTTTCCGTCCCCGTACATTCTTTCACCTTCGACGACGATTACCTGGGATTTTCCTAAAGAGCCGACCAAACAAGGAAAAAGAAGATAAAGACGGGACGAAGAGAAACTGGAACGTACGCGAATTTCCATATTACAAAACGTCAGTCTGTTTGAGCAGCTTCTAATTTCCTCCCGTTTCGCTCCAATTCCCTCGTATTCTTTTCTTCTTCTTTCTCGTTATTTATATCGTAAGGTAGAAACACCGCGGAGTTATTTAAAAGGATAATCAGACACGCGGAATAGTTTCGTCATATACGAGGATAATTTATTATCTGCATAGGAAATATGCAAATAAGGCAGTTTAGAACACGTTGTCGCCGATTCTCGAACGATTACGACAGGTTTCTCTTCAATCGAATTCCACCACCGTCTCTGGATGCGGTGCTTTCGAAACGTTTCGAGGAAGAGGTAGCCAGAAACTGTTATGCGGCTGCCCGTAAACAGGTTCGCATGAAAACGTAAACTCGTTTTAATGTCCGCCTTAACGCGTGTCCTTGTTCCGTCTTTGCATTTTTATAGGCGTCGCGAGACAGCTGCACTAGCGCGCCGATGCGATTCCTTGAATCTCTGCTCCAACGAACAAGGAAGAAGAATAATTCCATCGATTACTTTGCTGCACCAGAGTTTAGAGTTTGCTCGTCTCGTTTCGCGTTTCCTCGCGAGCTTCTCCACGTTCAAAGCGACGTATCTCCGCCAACGAGTACAACCGAGTTAAAGGCAGCTAACGAATCCCGAAATTGTAGATTCTAACACTCGAAGATCTGAAAATTAATTACTTCGCGTGTTTGGAAATCGAAAAATTCGCAAGGTTGAACATTGAAAAGCTTGCGAGTTTGAACATTGGGAAATTTGAGAGCTCGAAGAGTCGAAGGTGGAAAGATTTGAGAGTTCGAAGGTTCGAGATTTTGTAAAGTTGAAAGCTCGAAGATTCGAGGATTTTTAGATCTGCGATTCGAAACACCAGACTTTTCAAGAATTTTTTTCTTTTCACCTGAACCTTAATCGAGAGTCTGACAATATTTCTCGCTGGCAGCGACGTGCAGCGAGCAGTTCGACGAACGAGCAACGTGTTTGTCGGCCGGTCGTTGTTACGAACGTGATGACGTTCATTGATGGGTCGAGTTGGCTCGTACGATGCGTATTTTCGAACCGAAGTCTTAAAGGCGCCCTTACACTTGCTCCCTAGCATGAATGGCCGACCGGAAGCCACGAGTTATGACACTTGACATGGAGTCTTAAGCGCTTAAGTGTGGCCAAGCTGCGTGATCACATTGTGTTCTTCGTACACAGGCGCTTGCAGTCGAGAAACATGGCCTGATTCTCCTCTGTAATTACCAGCCTCCCAGTAGGCTGGCATTATTATTAATTTTAATCCTCGGGAGATTCAGAACCAGAAACAATTTTACAATTGTTCGATATTTTACGAACTTTGTCGAATTGAAATTAAGCTACTTAATTACGGATTCTTATTACGGCAAGCATAAATTATGCTGTTCGATAAGATATTTTCATTTAAACGCATTTTTCTGCAGGTTTCGGCATAATATTCTATCCACTACGCGATACGCGAATAACACGTGCAAATGATCATCAGGCGATTCCTTATGAAAAACAAGGAGAAAAGGTGCAACAAAATTTGTTCGTCGGAGACGTAGTTTTCGCGAAAATCGAGTTTCGACATTTATCAAGTATACTTGAACGTGGTTAATTCCAGGCTAAATAGGAGAAAGTAGAAATAATAAGATAAGTGGAAAACGTGGAATAAAATTGATTCATAAAACGCACTTTTTTAGAGAAAATTTGAAACATCTATCATACGCGTGGACGAACTCTAAGGGAACAAATTTTATTGCCCGCGTTTTATTCGTTTTCGTACGTAAAATATTCTCCTTCTGGTCGTTTACTCGCGCCTAATCGGCAACTAGCAAAATTCACGTATACCAGACAAACTTCCAAAGTCAGTTTTCTGGAAAACTAAGCGCCGGGGAAATTCTATGTATAATAATAAATTTTATCCTATATTTTCTTTTTTTCACAAGAAATCGCCTCGCGCATTGTACGCGTTATTCGGCCCCATTCTGTGTAGCAAAATTGGATAAAAGCCCTAAATAAAAATTACTTCCTTTTAACCACCAATCTATGAATCACTCAAAACGCATAAACTTCCTCATCGGATCTATGAAAACGATGGCACAATAATTTTCTGAAACTCAATCTTCCTTTTTACGTGAATGTTGAAACTTCAGATTCTGTTAGATCTTGGACCAAAAAGAAAAAAAAAACTTATCAATTACTCGTTCTTGGCAATAAAATACGTTTGTTTACGAAACTATTGTACAAGTTTCGTAGTTCAACGGTGAAACTATAGATCGAGATTTCTCTCCGATACCGATCGTCGATCGGACTTTTCTCGGCCGAGTGGAACCTCGTAAATCAGAAAGCAACGTTGTGGCGTTCACCATGGAGGATTTTACAGGGAAGGAATTTACACGATCGAAGAAATTCCGGTGCGATTCTACCGCGACGCACATGTTCGTGTACGTTGACACTTTGATCCTTCAGCCGCATAGCCTTCCACCTCTAATTGGCCGTGAAATTCTCTCCCACTCGATGAACTCGCACTTTCTCTTGCACCGCGATCATTAGAATCCATAAGCTGTTTCCTAAGATTCCTAACATCGCGTATCGTTACTTATCGTTAGACTGCGTATTTTTATGGAAATTCGGATTGTTACAGAGTAAGAAAAGTTCAGTAGAAATTTACTTTACTTAGAAATCGTATCGAGCAACTTATATCGCATATTTCATACATTTTTGCATATTATACGCGTACTGTGCGTTCCTGCGTCTCTAAATTTAACGTTACCTACTATTGTCACTAAATCGCGAATTTTAAAACCAAAACTTACGTCTTTGTACAGGCGATTTTTTTTTTTTTTTATAGAGAAATAGAAGTTTGATAGAAATCTGCTTTGTTTATTAGAAATTATAACTATCAGATACTTCACGTCGGATATTTTATATATATGTTTGCGTATTATTTGCATGCTTTATTTTTGTGTTTCTAAACTCTATTATATCTAGCTATCGTTAAACACTCGATGCTATGCGAATCGTTCAGAATAAAATTACAGCAGTCAATCGTTGAAAAGTAGAGATTAGCAACTACGTTACGAGCATTAGTTGTTTCAAAGTTCACTTCGCGATTTATCGTCGTTCGACGTTTCAAAATAGTAGAGTTGATCGGTTTAGCTTCTCTAGGGGTTCGCGTAACAAATCCGTCAGAAAAGCGAAGACGTAGGAAGACATAGGTTGATGGTAAAACGTAGTAAAATACGGAATTCCACAGAGACACAGAATTAGCGACTGCATTGTCCAATGATTTCGAAATCAATCCCTTAACGTGTGTTCGGCCGAGAGACCTTTAAGAAGACCTCGAGGTGAAATATGTTCGTGCCTCTACGTTGCTTGTTCTCACCTGTAACGCCTCGTTACTCCCACGCGGATGTCTCTCTCACGGAATACCTGAATTACCTGCATCCTCGTTCCTAAACGCAGCTCGCTGCAAGAAATAACTCGGATACATAAACCAGGATACGTGTCGTTTCTCGCTTTTACTCGTCGATTTGGCGAGCAAAGAGTCCTTGCAATGATCGCGCATTTCGTGATTATATTCGAAGATCTAATCTTCTTTCGAAGAATCTTTACGTACTAACAAGGAAAGACTCTAAAACCATCGATTCAAAAAATTATGAAACTTTGGGAATATTCAGAGGATATTGCATTACTTTTTCTTTTTTTGCTGTTCAAATTCACCGTAAGAGGAAGAAATCGACCCCTGAAAATTCGACTGTTTTACGATATCGTGTCACAACTTGCTACTCTCAAGACATCGGAAAAAATGTTTCCGACAAAATTTACTCACGTTAATTAGGACTCTCGTTTGGGGAGACGATTTATCAACGTTATAGCGAGTTATAACGCAAGATCGAAAGCAATTGGATATTCACGCGTCGATTTCAAGCCTTTAAAATAAATTTCCGCGGCGAAAAGAGATTGCGTAATACCTCTACGTGTCTACAAAGTTTCACAATTTTTAGAATTTGGGGATCTTCACCTGTAAGTATTAGAAAAGAAGAGCAATTAGAAATTTTGTAGAAAATTCTTCTCTAATTTTCATCTTCTCTTACTTATCGCGCATTCGATATACTTTAAACCTTGCAGGAAAGATTATTCGTTTTTTAATATTTTATAATAACAAACGAACGTTTCGCTATCGTTTTCGATTGTATTAAACGATCGGCTAATATGTCGCAGACAATTTTTCTACTAAAACCAATTGACTTGGTTATTCTATTATTGTTTTGTGTTTTCACATCGTAAGACACCAGGAGAAGATATATTTAGACGAGATTCGCGTCATCACGATCTCATAGGATCTTTGCCAGATAACAATCGTAAGGTAGCAGAATGAAACATGGATTCTTCTCGTTTTACACAGGTCGGGGCGATTTCGTCGGAGGCATAGACAATGAGGCCCTGGACTTCTCGCAGTTGGAAGATTTCATCAACAGCGACAGCGAACAACCCGCCACGTAAGTGATATTTATCCTTCTACGTATTTATTTCTGATATAATTTTTTATATCTTCTATTTTATTTTACAATTATTTTCTATCCCATATTCATCCAGAGTAATACAAATTTCCTATTTAAGAAATTGCTTAATTTTCGGTCAGAAGTTAATCATTTGATTAACTAGTTCGAAGGATATCTCGTGTTTTGTAGTGGATTTTTCAAAAATTTGGAAGCGGACGCTGAATGAAACGATAAACAGTTAAAAGATTGCTAAGGCGATGAATCGAATTCGTTTTCATGTATCGATAAACAAACTCGTAGCTTTTCACGCCGACGCGACGCGTTAATTATTTCGATGTTGCAATTAACAGAAGCTGAGTTTTCTGTTTAGCTAAGATTCCTTTACGATGAAAATGTCGCACTTTGATCAGACAACGCATGATTTTAACTTGTCTTTCTCTCTTTTTTTTTTCTTTTGTTTTAATGACAACGACGTTTGACTTGAACTGGAAGCCATCGTTAACGCCTACATCACAGAGACACGTGTGCGTGTGTAACAACGTTGTGTAAACAGAATCTCCATTTTCATGATTCGTCAGTGTGTTCTACTTATCAATCTCTTTGCATCGACTTTCATGAATTCTTCGATAAAAACGAAAATTCTACGTTACATTTGTTTGTCAATTTTTGAAATATTTCCAACTCGTACAATATACTATAATATTTTATAAAATATTGAAATCACTGACAAAATACGTAAGTGTTCGTACAAAATAAAATTGTTCATGAAGAAAGTAGCTCGCAAAAGTATTCATACTTTCATTATTTTAAGCTTTCATTATTTATATCGCACCTGTTATATTAATCAGTTTGAAATTTTATTAATACTGTAATCTGACGCGACTGACATTATCATATCGCAGGATATTTATATAACAGCGACAGGATATTCGTTGTAATGTTATATTTAGTAAAAAATTAGATACACGATATGGATAGTTATTTTAAACATATAAAAAATATTGCAAAAGAATCGACCAAGTACCAACACTTATTAACATTGTGCATAATTACACGTTTAAGTGCTTTTGCTGTCTCTACAAAGTACATACTCGTCCTGAATATCTTGTAACTTCTGTATATATTTTTAGAAGCGTTAAAAATTTTCCAACATGATCATGACAGTTGGGTGTCATTACACACACGTAATATATCCATGAAAAGCGTACGAGCGCTTCCGCCAGTCACTGCAATAAGAAATCTCCTACTATTTGCGTTTTCAAATTATTACGTAAAACAAAACCAATAATTCGTACAAAATGTTAGGTTGTCCGAAAAGGTCTTTCTCTTACAGACACGCCCTTTACGACGATGCATTTTTATGCAAACATGAAACCTAATCTGTCGAACATGGTGATCTTCATCTTGATAGAACAAAATGGATCATACGTAATTCGATAAAATAATATAAAACGAAAAATGTTGTGCATTCATTATTTCCTTATAAAACGAAAGAAACTTTTCGGACGACCTAATACCATAACTATACGTACACACTTTGCGCGCGAATACCGAGAAAATGGCAAAATAACGCGAAAGTTATAAAATAATTGCTGGAAAAGTGTAAAAGGATCTACAGCTAGTTACTTCTCCAAATTATTGAATATATTGAACAATATATTTCGTAACTCGAAAATACTCGATCACCGAATACCCATCTGTAAATTGTTCACGATTTACGTATTTATCAACGTTCCTCTGCTCGCCGTATTTACAGCTTACAAACGCCACACGCAAAATGACACTTTCATCCGGTGCATTTGAAAACATTCGATAAAAACAGATAATGGAAAACTTATGGCCGACAGTGTACACGTCTGCATAAAACGCGTGCAGAAGAAAAAGGATGGTGCACGCGTGTGACAGACACGAACGTACGAACAGTCGTCGAGTACAGTCGTCGAACACAATAATCGTGTATGTATAGAAGCGTGCGCGCGTGTAGAAAAAGCAGACAGATATCGCGTGGTAGCGACCGCAGAGGTGTAATGATATAATGACAGAGACAGGCTGGACGGAATTGATGGAATCAGTGCTTGCCGTGTTAGGCCTGGTAATCCAACCTAACGCACTCGTCCCATTAAAGGCCCCGCGCTGATCTCAGAAACAGATTTCATTCACGGATCAACCGAATGGAAGCTCTTCACCCTTGATCCCTGTTGCGCCGCGGGTCAATGGGATTAAAACCGCTGGAAATTGTCTATTATAGCTTCAATTCCGTGTTTCATATGCGATTCTGTGCGATTTTCGACCGCGCGATTGTCTCGAAATAAATTTCATTTGGCAAAATCAAAATTCATTTGGCAATCGAGGTAAGCTCGGTTGGGATTACGATAGCTGGAAAAATGGTCCATCGTAGCTTTCGTTTTTGGTGTTTCGTATATATGATTTTGGGGGAAAAATTTGGATAGTTTGCGAGCCGAGCGAGTCTTGGAAAATAAAGGTTGTTTGGGAATATTAATCGAACGCAAACTCGAAGCGTGATCTCTGTTGCGTCGAGGGTCGGTCGAAACAGCTGGGAATTGCCTAACGTAGATGATTTCGGAGGAAATTGGGAACGTTTGCCGGGACTTTAGAAATTTAGAGAGACAGCAAATTGTGAATCAGGTGACTCGTCGAAAAGGAATTTTGTTTGAGAAAATTAATCGAATGTCAACTGTTTGAGAGCGATCCCTGTCGTGTCAAGGGTCAATAGAGTTAAAACAGCTAGAAATCGTCTATTATAGCTCCTACGTTGCGTGCATGATTTTGTAGAAAGTTGAAGAAGTTGAAGGATTTGTGTAAGACTTTAAGAAACAGGCTTGGAAACAGGCTATCGACTACAATTTTTGTGGGCTTCTATTGCAGACGTAAAATTTGGATTAAATTGAGAATCTGAAGAGCGAGGAATTAAGGATCGAATTAAGAAAAGATGCGTTAGATTTAGCTTTGGTAAACGATGTTATAATATCAACGTCGCGATACTGTTTACTGATCGCCACGAACGAGAGATAAAATTCTTTCCAATAAACTGTTAGTAAGGAATGCATAAAAAAAAAAAGAACATAATTATTCTTGAGTCAAGAAGAAAATATTCAATGGTAATTGGTACAAGTTTCAAGGATTCGTGGATCTGAAATCGCGACAGGATAATTGCGTAATTACGAGGGGCAATATAATCGTATCTATTATTCAATGTAAATCCTTGTTTAGATCGTGTCAGGGAAACGGAATTCGTAGAAAAGTCTCGAACGGAAAATCCGAAAAATCGAGTTTTCTCTTGACAGCAGACAATCGCTATTATCGATAAGAATACATTGAAACACGGAGTAATTTGTTATTATCATTCGTCTATCGATGATAATTATTGCAGCCGTCAATATCGATTGATTCGTTAAATTCCAATCATTCTTTTCGAGCAAAGTATCCGCTTCGTATATCGAGCGTTAAAATAGGAAAACAATTTGCTTGAAATAAACCTATAATTAATAAGATAAGAGTATGATTGGATAATGACCTATAGCGCATAATTCATTTCTTTAGACGATACGTTGGAAGATGCAAACGTCCGATAAATTCCTGCGATTCTTCCATCATAGGACCTCTGTAAATCTACAGTAATATAAAATTAAAAAACAACTTCTACGCTTCTAAATTTGTGAAGTTTTGTAAAACAGGCGACTATCCCGGTATTCTGCCACCTCATAAAAATCGTAGCTTATGATATCTCATTTTATTAGCACGTAATGTCTCGCAATTTTCAGTCGCGCGATCAAATTCTCATCCCATTGTGTACCATTCGTTCAGTCGGAGTGAACGCTTATTTTTACGCTGCGATTGCACGACTAATTGTTTCATGGTAGATATTTCGCTGATACATTGGCGCATAATGAGAACGGGGGTGGAACGACGACACACGGTGGTCGTGTGGAGGCGGCAACCACTCAACAACCACCGTCTCGATTACCATCGCCGATTACCCAAAGTCATCCGGCCTCGAGTACGTGCACATCCGGTACCACCACTGTACCAAATGGCGCTGCTTACAAGGATCCGCAATCGTACGTTCACCCGTAAGTCGAGTTCGCCTAAGGCGAGGGCTAGAATGTCAACCTCGTGGATTAAGTAATTCGAAACCATTCACGGTTTAAATCCTTATAAATTGATACTCTCTGAGAACCATTTTTCTGTGGATGTAAATAATTTAACGGTCGCTATGCAGGTAGAATCGTTGCTTTCTTCTTCTTTTTTTTTTTAATGAATATTTACGCTCGTTCTTTTCTTTTTTAATTTTATTTAAAACTACAGGCGATTTAACGCGATAGAAATCGGAAACGGTTATGTCACTTTGTAATGGTAACATAGAGAAGAGGCTATTAAGTAAATTAGAAATTTTGCAATAAATAAATCATTCGTACTGATGTTCTAACATTGATTCATGCTCGTGATTGGTAAGATGAAATTGCTCCGAATGTGAGAATTATTTAGAATTATGAAACGCTTTAGCTGGCTGCTTTGTTGTAGACATGCTTTGCCGGAAAGCCCACCGGACAGCGGCAGCGAACCACCGTATTCTCCGCCAGGTCACAACGACACACAACATGTACATTCACCGCGTAAGTTCACAAAATATTCTGTTAAAAACTCAACGACGCTGTGTTCGATGTTTGATCGATAGATATTCCTACATTTAACTACGAGTCCGTAAAGATATTCGAACTTTCTCTCTTCATGTGTTAAACCCCTTGGCTTACGATTTAAGTTCCAATAGCGCGTGCCATAAGCGACAACATGATCGGTGGCTAAATTTTACTTTGCAAAATGTTTGATAAATTATTACTACCAATTGATCATTGAACAAGAAAGATTCACTCTCTTGAAGTAAATGATAAATCAATAACATCGACGTAACAAACACGTTTCTCATACGATACCGTAGGCTAAAAGGTTGAATGTTTCGTAACAATGATTCTCGGAATATATTTGGTAAAGATACTTAGTTATTTAGAATATTTTGTGAAAAATTTGCAAAAACCATGCGCAATTGCAGATCAAAAGGTAGCTCTTCAGGAGATGCTTCTTCATCACCAAGGCAATCAGGCAAATTATGCACCAAATTTACTACCGTCCTCCCCGAGGACTTTAACATCCTCCACGGATTCGATGCTGCTAACTCATACAGTGCTGACGTCTCACCTCGGCCCAGGAACGCCGAATATCCAATCGCAACAGCCGATAGGTCAGACTTTAGTACCTCTGCCACACGAGCACAGCCCTGGTAACATGAACACGTTGTACTCGTCGTTACAATCGGCACCCAAGAAGAGAAAATTGAGCCAGGATGGTCTTGTCCATGTGAAGCAGGTGCAACGAGTAAAATTTTTTTACTGTCATGATTATACTAAAGTAATTAGATACTTAAGAAACTGTGATTCAAAGACTACAGGAAATGAATATAATAAAGTATATCTTTTGTTTGTTATAGGAGAGCGATATTACTTTCTGTCAATCCGCGTACTATGTTACTAAAATTGTATTTTTATTTAATCTTCAGATTGGAAGAATAATTTTTCCCACTTCTGAATCGCTTAATGATCATCCATCATTTTTTACACGCAACACCTTGCAATCTCATGGATTTATCGTTTATTCTTCGATCTTTATCAACGTAACAGAAAAATTGTTGGTACTTAATTAAACGTGTGAACTGAATTATATTTCCTTCCTGTGGTCTTTATTTCCGGACTGATTCTATTAAAATTCTACATCTTGGAGTATAAGTAGATCGACAGAGAATACAAGTGAAAATGTATTTTATGCTCGCAAATATTTTTTGTCAAATTTGCATCGTGAAAGATGATTGAAAAGGTATCGTTGACCGATCTGATACATTCTTATTTCTCCAGGAACCTGAACTGGGTACCGTGGAGCACAGTTGCAGTAGCAGCAGTGCAGTTCTCGATGGCGACGAAGTGGCAGACAATAGCTATATAGATGCCAGCTACCAGTGCATCCGATTTCATCCCTTTCAGCAAACTTCCTGGCACGTTCTATGCGATCATAATCTGAAGGAACTTCCAGTGCCTCATTACCGAGTAGACGCGGACAAGGGATTCAATTTCAGCAATTCCGACGACGCGTTTGTGTGCCAGAAGAAAAATCACTTTCAGGTATAAGAGTTTCAAAGGAATTTAACAAAATAACCGTTGAACACCATTTAGATTAAGAATATTTTATTTATACGATATCATAGTATCAAATGATACACGAAATATTCAAAGTATAGCGCAAAGTATAGAAGTCCTACTCTTCCAACTATATTCTCAAACATGTGAATTTGCATAAAAATCCGCAATCTATACCACTCGCGTTACATTAATCGCACTTTGGGTTAACAATACTTTTCTTGTATATTATTCGAGACAGTGGAATCAACGAATGTAATTACATGAAATATCTTCAGATTACTTGCCACGCTCAGCTCCAAGGTGGAGCTATATTCGTTCGAACCGGTGAAGGTTTGAAGAAGATAAGCAGTTTTCAGCTACACTTTTACGGCGTCAAAGTTGAGTCTCCGACGCAGACTATCAGAGTGGAGCAAAGTCAAAGCGACAGGAGCAAGAAACCGTTCCATCCAGTGACGTAAGTACACAGACAAAGTTACAACGATTCCACATAAATCGATCGAACAGTGTGCGTTATTCTTTTTTTGTTTCACATTTTAATATCACACGCGATGTGAAAATTATGAAGCAAAAACGTTTCGGAATCTTTGGTGCGAAATTCTAGCCGCTTTCTCACGGGAACTATTAAAATGGTTACGTTACACTAAAATAGAGCTGCTTTCAGGGTGGAACTAGGCGGCGAGCATGTTACAAAAGTAACCGTTGGCCGTCTTCACTTCAGCGAGACGACCAGCAACAATATGCGAAAGAAAGGGAAACCGAATCCGGATCAAAGATATTTCCATTTAGTTGTTGGCCTGCACGCACACACCGCTGATCAAGCCAGCTATCAGGTGGTGGCTCATGCGTCCGAAAGAATAATCGTCAGGGTAATTATATCTGTAATTACGATATCATCTAGATTCAATCTGCCACTTCGTAACTTGTCGTAGAAACAAGTAGACGCGTTTTTATCCCGTTACGAGCTATAAATCTTACCGAAGAAATTGTAAAATATTTTTATTTCTTTAGCGAAGAGTAACAACTGTGTTAAATTCACCACATTTCGATCGTATCATTCCTATCGTAAAGATATACCGAAGAAAAGGAAAAGAATTTGTCAGGAATAAAGACGATGTTTTCTGAAAATAGCCGATAGATAGACAAAGTTTTATAAAAAGCTGTTAGGGAGCAATATTTTTTAAAAATAAAATTTGTCACGAAATGAAACGGCGCAGGCAAGTAATCCCGGCCAATTCGAGTCGGAAGGCAGTGGCGTTGGCGCTGAAGGTGGTTGGCAAAGAGGAGCAGCACCGGATAGCGTTTACCATGCCGGTCGAGTTGGAATTAACACGGATAGGCCTGACGAAGCTTTGGTTGTTCATGGCAATATGAAAGTACTGTCATTTAGTTACAATACTGTAGCACAGATATGACGACTTAACAATGGAGCCATTGCTAATGAATAATGTTCACAGGTGACTGGCCATATTGTCCAACCCAGTGATGCACGGGCGAAACAAAACGTACAGGAAGTGGACACGCGTGAACAATTGCGAAACGTGCAACAGTTGAGAGTGGTTCGTTATAGATACGCGCCAGAATTTGCACAGCATTCTGGTTTGGGTATCAAGCAGCAAGAAGACACGGGTGTCATAGCGCAGGAAGTGCAGCAGATACTACCGGAAGCTGTGCTGCCAGCTGGAGACATTGTCCTTCCAAATGGCCAGAGGATCGAAAACTTTCTTATGGTGAACAAGGAGAGGATATTCATGGAGAATGTTGGTGCTGTAAAAGAACTGTGTAAAGTAAGATGCTCATCCAAACTTTTCATCCTTCAACTTCTTTTCCTTCTGTCTTTATCCTCTACTTATTATTTCTATACCTTTTAATTCCTTTAGTATCCTTATCTTTTGTGATTTTTATTCGAACTCGTCGTCAGGCAGTGTGCTGAGATTTTGTGAAATTTGTCAGGTAACCGATAGCTTGGAAACTCGCATAGACCAACTGGAGCGAATAAACAAGCGGCTGGCGAAGCTGAAGAGGGGCGACAGTCTGAAAAGTTCGATTAGTACAATCTCTAGTATATCAAGTAACAAATACTCATCCTCTATCAATAGTAAAACTACCGTACAAGGTAAAGGAAAGAAGAGCGAGCGGGAGGACGAACTTCTGTGCAGTAATAAGTTCATCCAGATTATCATTGTTATACTTATCCTTATTATGGCGTTTTGGTAATTAAAAATTCTTACATACAACTTGTATATGCTCTTGTACTAAACAAATTAATTGAATGTTTGATCGAGTGTATTTAAATTTCAGCTTAGTAGCAATGGCGACGTTATACTTCTTAGAATATCAGAAACGTAGCAGCCTCGAGTGGACCGCGGTAGCTAGCAATGGAATGTTGGCTATAAGACCAGTTCATCCGTCGACAGCGTCGAGTACGCCTAATTACGATCCTCGGTACAATTCGTTGTTAGATAGTACATTGTCGTCTTCGTATACCAAGCACGGATCCCATAGTAGAGGCTTGGACAGTAGTTTGTCTGTGAAAACCAACGCGTTCTCCACGCAGGCGCCTCATACGAAACAACAGCTTTACTCTCAAGAAATTACTTGGTATCCTATTAGTCATTCTGGGCCGCAACCAAAACTTGAGAAAAATAGGTTTGTAATTATTAATAATTTTAATTATTCCTTGCTTTATTATTTACTGATAATTATTAAAAATTATCGACGTAAGCAATTTACAGTATCCTTTGTTTCCTTCAAGTTTGAGATATTTCAATGCGTTAAATTATTTTAGCGAATTTCCTGGAAACTGGTTGGGTAGACACGGCGCCGGTGCTATTCCCAGTAACGTGGATGAGAACGATCAAGGATCGGAAGTAGACTCGTCTTTGAACAAAGGTCCAATTCCATTAGGTAGACCGTCGAATTGTCCCAGACACTTTAGCGAGTTTGAAAATCCTTGTCAGGTAACATTTTCTCGAATCGAATCTTTTATTTAGTCTTATTCCTTTTAATGCTTGTATTTTAAATGCATATATATTGTGCTTTAGATATTCTGTTGTACAGCCAAGATTCATCAGTTCGAGGATCCTCAACCTGATCATCCTCCGGAGAAGAAATCAATCTGTAAGTCTCATGTTACTTTGTCTCTAAAAATTTTTTCTTGGATATACTAAAACGACGCAATAAGAAATACTTTCCCGTTGATGTGCGTAAACAAGAAATTTCTATTTTATTTTTTAGCAGATCACATAGAACAGCCATTGAACGTGTACGAGGAGAAGCGTAAAATAAGCAAAAGTTTCCAGAATGGTATCAGCCCGTCTGATCCAAGCACGCAGACACTTGTAAAAGAAGTAAGAGAAACATCAGTTAATTTTTTATGCCAAGTATCATCTTGGATAGCGTAAGAAATTATTCTATTTGTTACAGAACAATTACAAATATCTGCATAAAAGAACAAGAAGAGAAACCGGTAGCGGAGATTGGGCGGAAGTTGCCAGCAACGCTGCTGGATCGTTACCACCAGAACCAAAGCCACAGTTGTGGATAGTGGCAGAAAGCTTTAATACTTCGCTCGATCAAAAGTATTGTTCCGCGTCCTCGCAGGATACGCCGAATAATATATCTTGCATCATTCCTTTGTCCAAATATATGCCAGACGTTCAACTCACGTTACATTTTATGTAAGTTCATAATTTTTGTAGACTATCAAGACACTAATAAAATAAAAAAATTGTAAGTGAAATAAAATATATTTAAATACGGTACAGTAAGTAATAGAATAAATAAAAGTGTGATTGTGAATACGTTTCACATTGGAATATTCCACATGTTTAATTATAATCTGATTCTTCGCTTATTCTTCAGTGGAATGCCTTGGTACGGTCAAGTAGTGCAACAATGCTCCTCGCCAACAAGTCCTGGCGTCGATGAGTCTCTAATTTGTGGCCGGAAATACACGATGCAACAGCAGGCTCAGCTGAAGATCGACATTGAAAGTAACAATCAACGGGGAGATCAGTCCTTCCCCCTCGATGTTGCTCATTATCTCAGGAGAACGTTGAGGTTTCGTGTACCCACTGTACAGCCGCAAGAGGTAATTAATCCTGTCATTTCAAATTCAGTATCTTTTCTCTCAAAATGTTCATAAATATTATAATTTCTCTCTCCTCTCGATTTCTCTGTTACAGAATATCTGCAAGAATAAACACGGTGTCGATTACTCGGAGTACACGTTGCACTTTTATCGAGATTGCGACGAATGATTACTTTTTTAACGGAAAAAGATTCTATCCGTTGAACATCTATGCAGTCAGGACCTTCTTGTGCCTTCGTGACATATTCCGTCTCCATTTTCTCCAACTATGAAATTATATACAATGTGTTTGGTAATATATCTATAATATACATATCGTCAAATGAATCTGTAACTGTATTTTATATGTTATTACGATATACTATGTAGGATGAAGACTATGATGATCAATAGGAACGGATAGATCTTACAAACTCAAGCTAGATGTTATGTAGTAGGACTTAGAATTTCCATTTCATCGGTTAGGAAATCACACGTGCTCCTTTGCGTTAAAGACATTGAGCGTATAAAGAATTCACTAGTTGATGGGTGGTAATTTAAAGATTTTATTATTTTTCTTGTTGTAGAAAACATGAAAAGCGATAGCGAAAATAACGTTGTTAAGTGTAAAATATTGTACAAAACGAATTAAATTTAACGTTAAAGATGAAATTTTTCAACTTGTATCAATACATGTATACCTATTATCTCATTTTTAAATCAGAATGATTTCAAAATCACACCCATCAACTACAATCAAGGATCGTAACGTATCGTTCCAATCATTTTTACGTTATTTATACTCATGTACAGAATATTATCAATATTATTACCATTATTTTTATTATTATTATTACTACTATTATTATTATTGAAGGAATATTCGCACTACATTAAGAGAAAGAATCTAACGATCGATGTTCCAGTCAAATCATATCTTTGGTTTAATTTATCGATTATATTCTATGTACAGCCTATATATTTTCATTCATTGCCGATCTACATATTAAACGATATATTCTCTAAAAAGTAAAATGGACTTTACAACGGGACAGAAACTAGGAAGACCTTCAACTAAACGCGAATAATTTATCAAAAATGTCTATTTATTAAAAATGTACAAAGCAATATCGGCCACTCTTTATTAACTTTCTTCTTAAGATCTTGATGTTGCACGATCTTAAATTCCATTTGGATACGATAAACATTCGCGAGGCGCGTTATCATAGAATTTCAAGTTCCTAAAAAAGGTATTTGTATGATAATTGTCCATTTCGTATGGTAGAATTAGTTGCATACACTTTATTTGCACCTACTCTCTAAGCAATCTTTATTCGTTGCATGCGAGTAGATCGCCGCTATTCACATCGAATCATTATTATTGATATCACTATTATTGTTGCTAATTACAATACCTAATAAGACTACTATCATCGTTACGTATCTGTAATTAAATTCAAGTTATATCTTTGCATTCGCGAGATTCCAAGTGCTATCCTATAATTAGTTACTTTATTTTTAAACATCTTAGAACAAGAGGAAGAAATAATTATCTATTGACATGCAGGATGTTAAAAGACGTTGCAGTGAAATCTTAAAGGCATCGAAACAAGCAAAACATCTTAATAAGCAAATAGCTGCAAGAATACAAAGTTTCAAAGTTGTACCATTTTTTCAACTACTATTTTATTAAGTTTCATCTTCTAACATAATAGCAGAGTTTTATTGGCACTCTACGCTTGTAAAACTACAACGACATCCTTCTATTTACTATTGCCGAATGACATCACATGTTTGTCTACAATTATGTAATACTAGTTGTGCTAGCTTATTTTATTTGATTTTGTAATAAGCGAACAGTCGTAACAGCTCGCTTCAGATGTTTTAAACATTGACCTAGTTAAGTCTGTTACTCCGTCAGAGTAACATTCGTAGCTAAAACTATTTTCCGACGATCAAGTGAATAATTTTGTGCTCGTTTTTTATCAAGATTCTTTTATTTCTTTCGATATCTTTCGATCAAATGTATGCTGTATGCTCGACTGCTACATATTTTAGTACCCTGCATGTATACACTACTGGCCAGAAATTTCAATCCAGTTGTACCTATTACATCAAGCCTCTTGTTGACACTGTTATTAATTCGAAGTGATTCGAATTAAATAGATTGACTAAGAACATTGATTGAACCTCTTGAGAACCTCGACTAAAGAATTTTCTAAAGCAAGTTGATATATCGTTGAACACGTACGTTCAACGAGATCTAGCAAAGATTCTAAGCTTTCGGCCAGTTGTGTACGTACAAATGAACGCATCGTCGTTGTAATACGATTAAAATAATTTATCGTAATTTCATTTGTATTTCTCATAGACAAAATCCAATTTCTTTGACGCGTTATTCCACTCTTCTAATTTTGTATTTATCTCTCGCTTATATGCGATCGAAACGCGCCACTTCTGCCGTCCATACGTTTTCCTTACGCGGAGACATTTTATTATATGTTTTAAGCGAATATTGACAAATATCCACGTATATAATATATACATATATACATATATATATATATATTTTTACAGAGAATATAAGCTCACACGCACGAGCTTGCGGTTAGCGCGTATCAATTTTTCATGTACGTGGATCGTGTAAAAAGAAGACGACGCTGTTGTACAGTAATTATACGTAACGATACGCGTGATAATAATAATTATACGTATAAACGCAGATGTACACGCAACGTATAACACACACTGAGAAATTAGAAATGTTCGTTAGAAAGTAAAGTAGATATAGTCATGTAAGAAAATTCGACCGTTCGATTCAAATTAATTCGACGATAGTTCCCATAGTATTATCTCATTCTCGATACTTTATTTCATCTGTAATTTCATCTTCTGATTTCTTTTTATTTATATATACTTTTCTGGTTCGATAAAATGATTACAAATATGTGGAAGGATTCGTCAAGAATAACAAAGGACGAATCGTGTTTCGACTATTAATATTATATTGCCTAATATATATATATATATAATATATATTTAATATAAATATGCGTGTGCATATGATATCGCAGTAATATTAATATTCCGTGTATAATTGTTCATTTTATACAAAATCTACTGAAAAAAGAAAAAACAATTCGAGTAGGTCTTGTATAAGGAATGAATGAGAGAGAATATTTGATGTATTATTTCCTCGGAGGATTCTACGAACAATCGACATTTGTATATTTTTCATTTATCATTTGTAACGCTTTATCGTTGCTTTTACGTTCGTTATCGTTTTTCGTATCGCTATAACGTATCAGAACTTGTTATTGTTTTATATTTCGATGTATTATACCGACAGGTATGTGAAAGAAACAAAAAAGAAAAAAAAAGGGAAGAGAAGGACCTACGTATACAAATTTTAGTTCATTTTTCATGACTCCGCAGGAGGATTGATCTTTTTCTAACTGAAACGAAAATAGACAAAGTGATCGCAGAAGTGTCATAGTGTTGCAAGCAAAGCAAAAATTTCGGAATAAAATAGAACGTGTATAACGATAAGTACATATTTCGTAATGGAAGAATTTCTCTTTTAATATAAGTAGCATAATCTCGTAAGCCCTAAGTAATTGTCAGTAGGATTTGTACATATAGTTTCTAGCGTATAGCGATGGTACGTGTACTACTTGCGGTAAAAGAACGTTCTGAAAGACGTTCGTCTTCGAGCGAATTAGAGATCGTAATATGTAATTATACGTAATTGTAATGCTGTCGATGGAAAAAGACGAATTACACGGAGACATGTAATTTTCCAGTGATATTGTACGCGTCGTATCATCCGATCGTCGATGTTTTACGAAACAAACGCGGGGAAGATCGGTCGTTTATTGAAACTTGACGAAAAATTCGGTATAAAAGTTAATTGATAAGTTAATTTACAATATTTAAATATTTAAATATATTGGTATCTATATTTATGGAAATTACCTGGTAAAATCGAATCTACGTTAAACTGGATATTAATTTTAGAATCTCTTCTTCGACGAATTTTTAACGATGACGAAAGGTTTCTTTGTTGAACGCCTTTGTTTTATTTATTTCTTTTCGGTGATCTCTGAAAATGGCGAAAGCATAGTTGTTAAAACTCGAGATATCGAGTGAAATTAATCCTAATTATAATTAATGTGCAATTTGAACGAGGTATATTAAAAAAAAAAAAGAAAAAAAAAGAAGAAAAGGAAAGAAAGGATACTTTGAACGTGATCAATGAATAAATGCAATTGAACGATTGACTCGCTAGTCTCATTATACTCTGTTCTAACGTTTCTCTTTTCTATTAATATCAGACGTATCTTTAATTTGATCAATCAGACGATTTATATCGTCGCTCGTCGAGCATCGAATAGCGCTATTTATGTATATTTGAACAGACTAAAAAGCAAAAGATGGGAAACGCATGTAAATGTTATATTCACGTATTTATGAACGTATTGTTAAGCCAAATATACATATATATATATATAAATATATACATACACGTAACGAAACTGTATTCGCAGGAAAATAAAGACATTGCTCCAGAAACCTTTCTTTCATTTTTCACTGCGTAAAACAGAATTATCAGAAATCAGAATTAACAGAAAAATCAATGATAATCTGATCGATCGATCACATGGTCGAAAAGAATACCCGCGCCAACGTTCTAATAATTTTCTTGTAACTGTAAGTTAAACCTCGCTGAAAGAAAAATAAATAAAAAAGCGGAGTTCCCGTTGATTTTGATCAGGTCAGTAGAATAGGAACCGTATCTGACCGTGAGCTATTAAGTAGAACAAGGATCGTGGTCAGACGAGTTCGGCAGAATGTTCCGCGGATCGTAAAAGTGGAATAGCCCTGTTTCTTCTCGCCTTTAAACAAATGGAACGAGTCTCAGCGTTTAGGTAAGTGGAATAAGACATCGTAGTCGGACGCCATGGTACGAAACAGATTGGACTCGCACACTTTGATCGCAGTTGTAATTTCTCTACGAATTTTCTTTGAATTTAACATCGATTTACTTAAGAAAAAATTCTCCATCGTACGACTTATCGGACATTGTTCAGAATTGTTCAAGTTATATTCTTGCGTGGTCTTAATGTTCCATTGATTCTGAAGTTTTACGCGAGTTTCGAGAACCGATCGTACGGCAGAGGTTTCCATTCACAGAACACTCTGTTCTATCTGGAAACACGTTATTTATTTATCTGGAGGAACGGATATCCGCCAAAGCAAATGCAAAGTCGGTCAATGAAAAGCCACGGTACGGAAGATCGTCGATCAAGCATCTCGTGGAAGCCAAAGACGTGACGTGGAAGAGCGAAAATATCGTTCGCGATCCCTAAATAGCGTACAGCCATCGTCGCGGTTTCCGCGTCTGCTCGACGTCCGCTTGTCTTTCAGCTACCGCCACGATTCGTCTGTTATTCCGACAAGTCCGCTCCCTGTTTGACGCGTCGTCGATATTTTCGTCGAAGTCTTGTCATCAACGTCGAAACGTGTCTTCTTTCAGTCGCTTTTATCGTAAACCTTCCCCTACTATTCTTGTTGCATCAAATTCTACGAATATATCCACTTTGACAAACCTATAAATCTGGTTCGAAAATATCGACAAATTTGACAAGTTGTTTCGCTTGATTTCCGGTTGTATTCGAATCGACTCGAGCGTTTTGTCACTAGGCTCGCAGGGTCCAGCAAGCGGAGACTCGGAAGCTTAGAATTTGACGACTGGAAGGATCAAAGGATCGATAGTTCGAAAATCCAAGAATTCGCAGAAACGAAGGTTCGAAGCTGCAGGAAATGAAAAGATCCAGCGGCTCGAAGCTCCAAACATCGTCGCAACGAAGTAAATAACAAGAATTCGAAGAAACTTTCCTAAACTCTAAGGATGGAAAAGAGAATTGAAAGATCCAAAGATTGAGATTTTAAAAATCAATTCAAGTTTCAGAGCTGACAGACTCGAGACTCGTGTCGATCTGGACATTCGTACAAGTTCCGCGGTTCGATAATCCAACACTCGAAAGCTCGGTAACTTCAGGATAAAATGAAGGGGAAACTCAAAATTGAAAATTCAACCAAAGATGCCCGTTTCCTTCTGTAATTATCGTCACGGCTGCCATTTCAGCGCAATTAAACGCGTCTGGCGAACACAGCGCGCAAAGCTTCAACTCTACCTACGATACGCTCGTCTTGCAACAGAACGACACGTGCGAGCATCGTGCGTGAAATTGCAACTTGAAGATTGAACGACTCGTCACGCTGCATAGAAATTTACACCCACCAAGAGGACGGTGCATGCCAGCGGGCAGCAACTCGAGGAATTCGAAACAATAACGTCGAGATGCTAAACACAGTGTCAACGACACGCGTCCATCGAGATACGACCATTTTCAAGCTTAGCTACCGGCTATTTGATGTATATAAATGTATAGAGAGAGAGCGAGAGAGAGAGAGAGATTTGGCAGTGATGGTTGCATTAGTCACGAATGGTATTCGCGATTAACGATTAGCTCTCACCTGGATCGGTGCCACTTACTCATTCAAAATAGAAGGCGACCATTCCGTGTCCAATCCGTGCGAATATTTCCGTCCAAATGCATAGAACCATCATCGTAGAATGAACTGGCTCATCGTTTCACAGTTTCTCGGAGAAATTGAAACGTTTACCGTGACTAATGAAGAAGTAGTGACACGCGGTAAGATGAAATATGTAACTTGGAATGTTTCATTTTCGGAGAAACTTGTGGGTTGCAATTGCTTTTTCTTTCGGTAGGTAGGCTATTTTATAATGTATTGTTTTATGCAAATAAGCAGAGACAAAAGTGTATAATGTGTATCTTGTTGATGTTTATCGGGCAAAGATATAGTAAGGCATAGTAAGAGGAAATACGTAACTTGGAATATTTCATTTTCGGGTAATTTGTGGATTGGGGAAATTGTTTACAAAATTTCGTAAATTTGAAGAAGATAAAAATGAGTGTATTTTTTACATGTTATATATTGAACCAAGTGAAATTTCATCGCTTTATATAAATGTCAAATAAACTATACATTTGGATAGGAATAAAATACATTTTTAATAGGACAAAATGTGTTATGTACTTTAGAAATCGATATATTAAATCAAGATGTGTTAAATGTTAAAAGATATCTTTCATCCAGACAAATTATTCCTTCCACGAATAGATTAAAATCTGCTGCTTTATAAATAAATCAATATTTCTATCTCAAAAAGAAAAAAGGAAAAAATAACAATTTACTTCACCGGCGGATGTTCCTTCGATAAATAGAATAAAATCTGCCGCTTTATAAATAAATCCTTCGAACGACGAATTATTTGTTTACATAAGCGTAAACGTGTAAACTTGTGTCTGCTGTGAACAAAATAATAATAGCAGAGCGAAACGCTTAACGAGCCACACAAAGCCAAAATGTTTTCTTTAAATCGAGCCATGAATGAGACTTTCTGTTCATTAAGTTCTAAGTACTAACTTCTGTTTACAATCAACAATGGAACCTTTATATAATAGTACTCAGGTGAAATCTGCGAAAGGTATTTCAGTCGGAAGCACAAAAGAGGGTTCGTCGAACACTCGAAAGGTCGTAAATTCCTCTATCCGTGACCTTGGTTAGGCGCCAGCGCTCGACCTTCTCCAGATGGCTCGCATAACTTCCCCTTTTTATCGTCTGAGGTTACTCGAATTTCTCTTACGAAAAATAAACCATATTCCTCGTATTTCGTTAATTTCACTGTTCCTTCTCTAATTTCAAAACGAAACGTCCAGTATAAACATATACGCTTTGAATAATTCTCGAGAAACTTACCTCGTTCACCATCTCGATAAACTTTCATCGATCGTTACTATTCACCTCGATATCAAAACGTTCTAACGTTGTCCGGTTTATTTGCATTTTTGTAAATTATTAAAAAATTCGTTCAATTGTCGCGCTAAGTCGTTTGTTGTTCCCGGACGATAGGAACAATTTTCTGATTATCGCTTCGTCAGACTTTCGCTCATCGTTCAACGATTGAGAATATTAGCAGATTAGAAAATTGGGAATTAGAATATCAGAAAATACTATTATTGACGATCTTACGAAATTATCGACATAAGCTCGATGATATGATAGCTTGCCTTTCTCGATGCAAATCCTACCACCTATAAATAATCAGCGTCGAGCACGAGGAACCACGCGAAAAACGCTAGAAACTCTGTGCTTCTTTCGTGAATAGACGGTCGAGATTTTTCTACGAGACGCACCGAGCTGCCTCAAATTTATTTATAACGACTGCCTCCTCTTCTCGTTGCGAAGCAATTCGGTGCAATTGAGTTTGTCGTTTGCGTGTTCGCGTATTGGTCGTTTGAGGTGGCAGAGGGTGTCGTCTCGCAACGTTTTACGACTCGAATCTACAGCGATTATGTAAGCACGTTGACGCTGATTCGCCTAATTACTTCGGGATTCGGTGGTGGCTGCCAGCTGCTGTCGAATTTGCTGCGCAGTTCGTGAAATTAAGAAGAAACCAAAGAATAACGAACGCTGCGAGGAACATTCGCTGCGAGTATTGGAAACGTCGAACTGTGATAAATTCGAGAATTATCTGTTCGGAATGTTTCGCGCGCCACTCTAATTGTAAAATTGTAAACTCGCACGATAATTGTAAACTACAGCTGCGACAGCCCAATTTTTACGACGTCGCTTTTAATTCTACGATTATCACAGTGGCTCGAAAATTACCGCCAGGGTAAATATCGTATCGTTGTACGCGTTAGTATGATAGTATAACATTATATCGTAAATATAAGCTTCTCTAAAAACATGATAAACCTCTCTTTTTCTTCTAGCTTTTCTCCTAGTTGAAGAAATATACAAAAAGAGAAGATCAGATTTAATTAGATACCGATATCGATATCGTTGCAATGTTCCTAGGTTTCTCTGTAATCGAAACGGCTGAGACGACAAAAGGTGGAGAAAAATTCGTCAGGTAAAATTAAACGCTTGTTAATGGTACGTCACGTGGCGCGTGTGTCCGGTCCGGAAGCGAAGGCGTTTCAAAGATTTCAAGGTCAATTCTATTTCTTTAAGCTGACACGCTCTTACGTACAGATCCAAAAAAAAAAAAGAAAAACAAAAAGAAATACCAAAATATCTACATCTGTAAACAACCAATTGGAAAGTCTATATATTCGAGCTTTAATTGGAGAAAAGTTTAGCGTACGAAACACGAGAAACGACATGGCGTAAGTCTGCCGCAGCATTTTGCGATACCGAAACTTGTCTACAAAGCGGAAAAGGAATTTTCTAGACGACTTTGTCGTCTGGTTGAACGACGAATCGAAAGGTAGAAATTTCCGCGCTTACAAAGACACCGCTGTATCTCCGTTCAGACACGATGGAACATTGCACGAGCGACACGACCACATTTTGGAATTATTTATATCCTACACGTGCTCCAGCTCCGATCCCGCCTGGTTACGTTACATTAACTTCGCGTTCCGAACGTTTTCGCTTATTATTCGCACTTTCTCTGTTCGCGACAGCGCGAGTCAGAGGGTGAACGACGAGAATCGTGCAGGAGCATCGCCATCGTGAAGGTCGCTGGCGAGAAGCTCGATAAAGCGCCGTGCCGTGTCGAATTCCTTAGAATTAATTTTAGAAACTTTTTTATGAGCACGGAAGGACGCGGTGCGTGATTTTCGCGTGGTTCATCGTCGCGGGATTCCTCTTGGCGCTTGTCGTATCGTATAGTTTTATCGAAACGCGAACGACCACGCCAGTTACTCGCTTGTGCTGCTTTTCAAGCTTCTCTCGAGGTTTCTTCCTGTTATTTTCGAGTTTCTTCTTTAATCCGTATCGAAGAATAGTATAAAGTTTATGGTCTTTTATCTCTCTCTCTCTTTTAAGACCAAGTTCTCTAGACTTGTCGAGTTTTCTCATTATTTGCTCGAAATACTTCTTACTCGCTTCAAGCTTTTAAAATTATTTTCCATGCAAGATTTCTTGATTCAACTCTCCTGATCTACTTTCACGTGGTTTAGGATACACCTTAGAAGTCATTTACCAAATGCCCAGCAGCTGGACAAATTGTAAAGTACAAATTAAACGATAAGAAAAATACTTTACAAGTCAGGTTTGCTCGTGGAAGCAGAATAGCAAGGCTATTGTCACAGGGTCATAAAACAATAATAGGATAACCACGCTTGACAAACCTTCTGCAGGCCACAGCCGTCGAGACGATAATCGGCTAGTGTCCCAGGCCGAGAAGACGGTAATAGGATAGCCACCTGTGACTGGTGCCCGGCACAACCCCTCCAGAGGGCCCAAACCTATCCAAACATACGAACCTACTCAAACTCGGCACTGGACACACTCTCTTGCAAGATCCTCAACCGTACACATTCTTTTATAACACTCTGAAGCGTTACTCTGTTGGATTCGTACAATAAATGTTACTGTCATATCTAAAAGTGCGAATTTTTGAACTTAACGTTTGATCAGTTAATTTAGTGATTTCTTGTGTCTCTTACGTGACACTATCGTGTGCAGCGTGTTCACGTAGGTAATTCCGGTGCTCTATCAGACACGCGTACTATGCACACGTGCTACTTTTGTCAAAGAAATTTCAAATGACGCGCCGACGACAGATTGCGCGCGCTTCTAATTTTCTAATTTTCATTTTAAGACAATTCCAATTAAATAGAAAACGTAAAAGCGAAGCGTCGTTGGAAAGTGGAAATAGAAAGTGTCGAAATATATTTAATTTATCGATACACATTAGGTGTAACGTTATTATTAGGTTGTCCGGAAAGTTTCTTTCGTTTTATGAGGAAACAATAGACGCTTTTTGTTTTATATTATTTTGTCGAATTACGTACGATCCATTTTGTTGAAATAAACATTTCACAGACTTGGTTTCGCGTTTGTGCGAAGGTAAGTTGTTGTAAAAAACACGTTTGCGAAATAAAGACACTTTCCGGACAGCCTAATACATTCGAAGCTGTATAAATATCTTTCTGAGATCTCCACAGTGTATCTACGAGACGCAACGTATGCGCGTACATACGTAGACGCAAGTTTCGTCACCCTGTTGTAACAAAGCACCTGTCTCATAATTGTATGTTATCCAAACGTACGTGCAGATCCGTGCGCAGAAAGTGGAATTATCTGCCATAAATCAGACTCAGACCGTCGCATAAATCCTGCGTCTATATATCAAGTACGAAACATTTTTATCTGCGTTATATTCAATGGAAAAATTAGAATTACAAATATCAGGAGCCTAAATATTTAATACTTAGATCCCCGATACTAACTTTCATGAAATTTATTCGGAGAATAAACCCGAGTCCAAGTGAAAGCGTTCACCACGTGTCAGACACGCTGCACCGCCTCGGTTTCACTAAATTGTCTATAATAATCTTTTATAAACTGCTGGAATATTTATGCCGTACAATTAACCAAGAAAATTAGAACCAGTGCGTGACTCGAACATTCGTAGACCGACAAGACTGCTAATTACGAATTAATTTATAGGCAAAATGGCGAAAATACCGTAGTAGCTTTACTACTGTAGTATCGTGGACAAAAGGCCTAAAAGATATCGGGTAGACCATAAATATTGTCGCGAGCAGAGGTGCCGACAGACCCATCAATGTGTGGTCGGTCCTTCAGTTGAATAGTTTCGTAGAAAAGAGGCCCACGCGATCCTGGCCACGAGCGGCTGCGTAACACCTGCGTGGAGAGACTGAGATAAAGGGACACAAGGGATGCTAAGGTAGAGAAACGAATTCACAGGAGTGTCAGTGGCGCGAAGTCAGAGAGTGCGAGTTGCGTTGTCCGGATAGAGTTGCTAGCGTGAGAGAGAGAGAGAGAGAAAAAGAGAGAGAGCGTTGGATCCGTTGTGACAAGAGTTGCAAATTAACTACTGAGTTGTCAGAAGTATAGTACGTTATTGTGATTAGTTCACATTAAGCAACCATTGTTCCATCGTAATAAATTATTATTAGTATTTCATACTACACTACAATTAGTTCATTTACAATAAATGGATTAAACAGATGTTGATTAAACAGGAAACGATGGCTGTTTAACGTGAACTAATCTCAATAACGTATTATAATTAAGACAACTAGATAATTAATTTACGACTCTCGTCACCACAGATCCAACGCTCTCTCGACAACGCAATTCCCACTCTCTGACTTCTCAACTCACAATGAATGATAATTCGTTTATGTCCCTTAGCAACCCCTTGTCTTCTGTCTTAGCCTCATGTTCCGCAATCGCTTGTTTATAACTCGCCCGACACCCCCTAGACCCTCGTCCACGATACTACAATAATTTCACCTATCAGTACGTTGCGATATACGAAATCTGAGCGACGTGTTAGCGGTACGTACGAGTTGGAGAATAATAGATTTGAGATGTTAATTGTAGAATGTTAATGCAGAATATAATATCTGGGAGAGGAATTAACAAGAAATGCAAGATGTGAGAATTAAACGCTTCTTTAATTCGTCGAGTAAAAGAATCTGCCTGCAACATCGAGGCCGGCGTGTAAGCAAAACAAAATTTATTCATAACTTTTGATCCAAATACTTTCCGACGTGCCAACAAATATTTTTACTGCGTCGATGAGTAGAAGTATCTTAACAGCAAACCTTCGTCGTAAACATCCCGTTATTTGTTCGATGAATCGCCATTGATAATTAGAACCACGCAATGGTATCGCGTGTACATTCCAGCGAATCGCGTTATTTCCATGCCAATTCTAAGAATTTTACGTTGAAGCTATCCGATAAATATTATCTCTGCGCATACCATTCGATGAAATTTCAATCCTACGCTTCGCCACAACAAAATTGAAGGATCGCTGAATTTTCGCCGAACGATCCATATTCAACTCGTCGCAATCTCGGGAAGAAAATCGTGCAACGGCCTACCTGGACTCGTTTTAAACGGCCAAGTTTCCACCGTCGCGTCCGCGAACTTAATTTCTTCAGAGATCTCTTCTCGTTGCGAAACGAAGTACGAAACTAAAGTCGCTCTTCTCAAAATTTGCAAATCCAGGCAATTCTACAAATTCAGGCAGTCTACAGGAATTTTTTTTTCGTAAAGGAATGTCTTCCCTTTACAAAGACAATCAACAATTAAGACAACAAGACAAAGACATTAAACAATCGAGTTGCGATATTTTCTCGCCGTTTGCAGACGAAAACTGTACCATCGTGGTATGGAAACTATAACCGAAGAATTAAGTTCTTCTTTTAAGTTAAGTTAATTAAGTTCTTCTAAGACCATCCTTCTTCTCCTCGTCAAGTTCCAGCAGTTCAAACGTCGGCCAGTTTTCAGTGAAAATTTAACGATCCTCCGATTCCAACTTTCCTACGAATCCGTCGAACGACCCGATATTCCAAACACCCAGCGTGAGATTCGCCGACAGTACGCAAAAGTCAAAGGTCGCACGGTTCCTAGCGACGTTCCGCTCGTTCTTCTTTTAGCGTAACGTCGCTCGCGAGTTCCAACTGACCGACGTCCGATCCTCGAAACCGTAAAAGGAATCAGCTCCGGCGTCGAACAAACGACGACGACGAATTAAATACGTTTGTACGTCGTTGGATGTGATCAATGAACGACGACGTCACCGGTAACGTTTATAACGACGAGCTACAAACACAAGTTACGAGTCGGCTAACAACGACACGGATCGCTCGCTCTCGTACGCTCGCACCGCCCCCTCCGCCTTCGATCGAGGACGTTGCACTAAATTTACCTGCGATGCGTCAGAATTCTCGGTTTTTCAATAGTATCACATCTGCGAACGTGGGCCGCGTATTTAGAATTCGAACCTGTGATTCACGTTGAATGAACGGGCGTGATCTGTTGCGTAGGTCAGTGAAGAACCTTCGCGTTGGGGTTGCTTCGGTTACGGTGGACAGAACATTTTCCGAGAAAATATTTCTCTGTATCAACGACTGACTCTGGCCGGTGCCTACCTGTCCGTGTATTTATAGTCTTCGAAGACGCTCGAAGGGGACACGTTGCGCTAAACTATTAAAATACGAAAGTAAATACGAAAATATAGCAAAACGATGACGGAAAAGCTCGCCTCATCGACCAAGCATTTTGTAGCCGAGTCATTTCTTCTCGGGACGACGATCGCACTGATTCGTTTTGTAGTTGGAGATTAACCACGCGTCTTTTTGATAGAGTTTCGATAATTGCAAAGTACAAACTGTTAACCAGTTAGCTGTCGCGACCTGATTGAAAAGTGTGTAACATAGAAAAGTTATAACATAGAATTAAGTTGTAACGAAAGGACTGTTTTATTTTCGTCATTTTATCACCGTTCGTATACCGCAATTACTCAGTTGTCAAATTTAACGTAAGAAAGACGGAGACAAAGCGAATTAAAAAATGCCGCTTCGCCTGTTTCTTGTCTTTAAAATCGAAATACTCTTTGAACCAATAGTTTGTCGCTATCAATAGAATAATACTTTCTTCTACTTTTAATACCAAGTATTGTAACAATACTTTCTTAAAAGTATTCTATCGTAGAGAATACCCAGTTGGATCGACCAACGTTATAAAATACGTACGATGCCATTGAAAAGATTCAATCGCCTTAATTTTCCAGAAAATGTAAGATATTAGGAAATAAAATTGCGTGCGTCCGACGAGCCCAATAAAATCCAACCTGATTCGATTAAAACGTTTTTGCGTAAAACCAACAAGGAACCACTTTAAATAGAAATGTGTTGTTTTAAAAAGAAAAATAAACTTTAACGTGCTATAACAATTATTTAAATAAACTTCTTGTTGAGGTTATTAGATTTAGATTGTATTAGATGAATGATGAATGATGATAGAGTGTATTAGATGAACAAAGGAACGCGTGGATAAATTGTAAAGTATTTATTGCAGAAGTGTAAATACAAAAAAGGAATATAATTTGAGCTGGTCCAGATCCACACGCTAGCAGTGTTACCCTATGACTGCGAGCCCCGAAGATGTAACGAACACCCGAGAGCCAGGAATCCGCTGACATCGGATAACACCTAGTATTGCGATGACTAAGAGAAAAGATAATGACCGGACCCCACTCGTAAGATATAACAACGAAATAAAACCCTCGGTCCTTCAGTCACTAATCTCAGTCTGTATTCTGCAGTTAATAAACCATACGAACAGTCTATTGCTCATTCGTTTTTTTTTTTTTTTTTTATAACATCTCGCCATTTATTACGTGACAAAGACATCGTCGCCTGTCTACTGTTTATGATCTGCCTTTGTCCCAGTCTTTTGTCCATACGCTGTCGATGGCTTTGTAACATAAGCCGCATCTTAGCCCACATCAGGAACCTGGCCGTTCTTCGGAACCGATGGGCTGATGACGGAAATAAAGATGTGGGGCACTCGGCAAGCCAGGTACCTAATGAACCCTCAATATTCCAACGGTCCTTTCGCCGAATGTTCGAGAAAAAGGTATACTGGGAAAAGGTCGTGGACTCCTAATAAACGCATGGATTGTGGGGTTATTGAGGGGTGACAAAGGAAAAGGAATCGGATTCCGCCGAAAGTCAAGCTGTAAGAGCTTCAGTCTTACAAAGTCACGGCTAGAGTTCGGAAGTGAATTGGAAATTAAGTGTAAAGAAATAAATTCTCACTTTTATATCTTAATTTTATGTTTTATTTTCATTTCTCCTTTTTATTTTACGTGACAAAGACATCATCGCCTGTCTACTGTTTATGATCTTTTGTCTGTACGCTGTCGATGGTTTCAGTGCTTGAGAGAACTAAAAAGACCAGATGTAGAGTTTTCATAGAAGTGGTGGTTCACTTCAACACTTTTTGACGAACTTTTTTAGTTCACCCAGAAGAAAAATATATGTCGGAGATGAAAGAATATTCGGGCTTTTCTTTTGGAATGTTTGAGAAAGTCCACAATACTTTAGTCCAGACTTTTTATTATAGCCGTACTTAAACAATAAAACTGAGAAATAGCTGTTTATGATCTAATCCGAGTATTGGGTGCCCGAGATTAATGACAGTGGGCTTAGGCTCGAAGTGACATAATGAGTCGTTGAACGTAGCCACGGTCGCGGGAGGGACGTGTACCTAACAGAGGTATAAAGTAATTAAATAACTCTCCTTAAAAAACAAAGATCGACCCGAGGGATGCAGAGAGGTACGGAGAGGAGTATATAAGGGCAGTTCCACTTGGACTGGGGTTCAATCCGATAAGTTCGACTAGTCCAGTGAACACGTACGTCGAGTTCCAAATCGCAATCGTCATCCCGTTGACCGTGTATTCGTTATCGAACCTAAATTCATCGTCATCGACAGCTCGATTATTCAATCGCCGCTATCACCTGTTAACCTTTGTAATACATTCGCTTCGATAAGTATCATCTGGTATACAACAACGATGGCCAACTCGCAAGACGATTCATTACACGCCCCGACTTCCAACGTTACCCCGACGTATATAATAATTTAATTCTTTCTCGTTTCAGTCAAGAATTACAAGGTGGATCTTTCCCGCCGATTGAAGACTTAGAAATCTGTTATAATTTTTGCTTTTTACTTAAAAAAATTTTTTTGTATTCGTTAAATATGTATAAAACCATACCTCAAAATTCAATAACTTCGTTTCTTTCTTTCTTTTCTAAAAAAAAAAAAAATCACAAAAAGACGCTGTTTTAGAACATTCCAATTCGAGACACCCCCTTAAGAGGAACAATTCTTGTCGACGCCGTCATCGTACCAATTATTATTACTCCGGGACGGAAGTCCTCGAAATTGAGCCTGTCCACGTGACGTTCGCGTGACAATCTAGCGAATGTTGGACGCGAAATCGGTGCCAAAACGAGAACCGGAACGAGTATGGGTCTTCTAACGAGCAGAATCTCGCGTCGTCGCTAGAACGTCTTAAATTAACTTAACACGACAGAAACTGTTTGTCACTGACGAGATGGCGATATACGAGCTTAAGCGGACAGACGGACGCCCTATGGTTGATCATAAATCAGAAACTCGGCTAGAAATTTTATCGATATCTCGATTTTGAAATTGGTGGAGAGGCTCGATGTTTCTGAAGCATTGTGTGCATGCCAAGGGGAAACTTGGAATCCGTCGATGACACGTGAAGGAGATAAGCGTTGTTCGTGTTCGATGTTGTTCGATGCAAGAAATTCGCGCGAGAAATTTTGATGCAAATTTTTATTTCTACGTGATCGATACGTCGATGATTAACGAGAGACTGGAAAATGTCGTTGAAAGGAGCAGATTATTATTCCATAACGATGTCGATGATGTTAATTTTGGTGCACAAAGGTACTGTGTGTAGTATTGGATAGAAATAACGAGTAACAATGATTATAACGAGTGGTAGACTAAATAATATGACGGTGTTACTCAATAATGATAATTAGATATATGACAATCTACAGAAAGCGGTAATTAAGTAATAAATAAATCGATAATACGTAGTAATTATTTGTTGAAGTTGAGATTGACTGATTGAGGAACGAGTTGATGAATTTGTAATAGAAAGGTACATTGAAATAATTAAAGGTATAAGTATAATGTATAAGTTTATGCTGATTCAGCTCCTTACTCTCTTAGTGTTACTAGACAATGGAATTATAGGGAGCACGTTCATATATTTATAGCAAAAGGACATTACCAAAAAAGTTAAGCTTGTAGCTCTGGCTAGGGGCTACAGGGAACATAAATAGAAATCAGATTATTAGTTGCTTTGTTCCTAGACCTTGCAACCCAAAACATAATGTATACTCAGAGCCACAATAATATGCACCGCTCCTTATTTAGAATATTTCTGCGGTTAATAGCAGTCTTCAGGTCACGGATATACATAAATGAAGATATAGAGTTTTTCTTGAAGTAATTACTTCAATATCGTTAAATAGGAAGAATTAAATTGTAGGTGATAAGTAACAATTAACGAAGTAACGAATAGTAAAAATAAAAGGCAATAAACAAAAAATAGCAACGTAAAGAGAGTAACGAAACACCATAAACCAGTTTAATTGTACTATTTAATATTAAGTTGCCTTTCGTTTTATAAGCAAACAATAGACGCACAATATTTTGCGTTTTATATTAGTTTATTGAATCATGCACGAACCTAATAATAGAAATAGAACGAAACGCATCATACCTAATTCAATAAAATAATGTAAAACAGAAATTGTTGTTCATCTATTATCGACTTATGAAACGAAAGAAACTTTTCGGACAACCCAATACTAGACAATACTACTACTTCAACGCTACATAATGAATACTAATATCGTAACGCGTAAAAACTAGCGAGCAATCTTCGCTAGTAACGAGAAAGAACGGAGAAATAAACGAAACAACAAAGTCTGTGACGAATAAATTCATTCATCGATTTCTGTCTTAACCGAATTGTCTACTCGACGTTTAATTTAGTCGGCGTATGCTGAAAACGATGGCCATGTGTATGGACTGGAATTTCATTGGAAAATGCCGGCATTTAAAATTAGCATGGAACGCGTATCATTCGCGCGCATCGGTCCAAACGAACGTTCGATTCTACGTTCGCGTATTTTCACTTTTATACGTGTGCCGCGTTTCCTTGAAACCCGACATTCCAGCAATCAACGTATCTTCAAATCAAACGCGTATCCCCCGCGAATCCGCAATTTCCTATTAATAAAATACGGCGGATACATGACAGGAATTTCAAATGAAATATCACAACATGGAGCCGAATGTACGAAACGCGCGACGATATTCAAATTGCAATTAATTCCCGGCGAAGCGTTTGCAACGTCCTCGATTTTGTTCCCGATCGTGTCGTCGCGATTTATATCGATAATTAATTTGAGGTTCAAGATGTTCTTCGAAACTGCGTTACCTTCGATCGCGACCATCTTCGGCTTCTCTCTTTGATTTATCAAATTTTGGGAGAGTCCGCTTCGTTGCGATCGTCCGCGAAGAATTTGCAAACGTAGCAAACACGTGGAATCGAGAAAACGTCGCTTTCTTTTGTCAGAAATCCGCTTCCGAAACGATTCCGACCGAAGAGTTCGCTGCGACGAACTGGCAACTCCGCTTTCCGATTTTGAGTAATTTGAGCAAGCGAATAAAAACCAGCAGAAAATCGCTCCAAATCGAATGATTTTTCGAAACGTCCGGTAAATTCATCGTCGACTAGTATTCGTGGTAATAAACTTTTGCGCGACTTCGATATGAAACTTGTATCTTCCGATAAATACAATTTTAATATCGCAGCTGCTTTCCTATTGCCGCAAATCCCATCAATCCGTGTCGTAAGTCGACGAAATACACTAGCGCCACGAATACCACGATAGCGGCATAAAAGACATTTTTGAAATGTATTGGAATAGACTAGATACGTTAGGACGAAAATACGAATTGCAAGCGGCATGGCGTTACGGATGTTTAATAAAGTAGAAACGTAAATCTCGACGAAGATGTACGATCTTCTGATTGGAATAGCCGTGGTTTTGATGAACGGACCAAGCCAAGATAAAGGGGTGGATGCGGCGCGCGTCTCAATGCCGAAGAATTATCATTTCCGGTGTTGGTGTCGGCTGACACGGCGCGAATTCCCGTGGAATTGGCTCGGAAACGCGGCAAATATTTCGGCAGTTGGAATTTCTTGGTGGGAGCCTTTTGACGTAGCTGGTATCTTATAAAAAGACGCGAGGCGTCGCGACGCTGCATTCGCACACAAGTGACCAGAGACTAGCAGACCTCGCGAGAATATCGTCATCGCGAATCGTACGAATCAGCACCAAACAGTATTACGGATAGTCCAGTTCCTTATTCCTCTTCTAGTTTTCTATTTCGTTTCGTCGTCTAGTCCGTTTCATCGAATTTCACAGTTCACGGCGAAACGATGTCTTCGGTAATGCTAGTGAGTATCTTCCGAGAGATTGTACTTTTAATTGGTTCGGTTGGTTATGCATGAAACAGAGTGTGACTCTTCTTAGATACTTGTATATGTGATACAGGATTTTTCAAACGTATCTATCCTTCGAGAGAATGTACTTTTAATTGGTCTAGTTGATTATGCACGATGTAGAAGCGTAACTCTTGTCAGGTGCATCTGAAGATAACTAATTATCTGTTGGTAATTAACCAGTTATAGTTTCCTTCGTTTACACTCCATAGATAATGCAGGTTCTTTGGCGCATATAATATATTTCCCTTTTACCGTATGTCAGATGAGAATAAATAGCTATCTGTTGTTAATTAACCAATTATATCTTCGTCCGATTATATTGCATTAATATTTCTTAGTTTCTTTCTAATAATTAACTCCATTCTGCTCTGATAAGTAACTATTCTATTCTGCAATGAATTATATGACACTGGACGTCTTTTCTCATTATCCATAATTGCTTTTTATTGTTCTATTAAGTTTTCTATTCCTAGTTCGTAAAATGCCTGTCATGGTGAATTTCATAATTTGAAACTCGAGCGTCGCAGAAGCTGCATTACTCGTGGAGCGACCTAGTAGTTTTGGCTAGCCTTGACAGTGAACTTGCGTCTGGTCAGGGTGAGCCTATTCTACTGAACCGAGCGCGCCATCGCGCCTGCACACAGTTTACCTTCCGTGCATTTAGACTTTTCGATCATTTGAATATACGTTCTTTTGCACACGGTTAGCGAGTATCTATACATTTTCTTCCATTCTTTCGTCTTTTGATCGATCGACGTACGACCGCGATTTTCGTGCAGTAAAATTTTATTATCATTTCGTACGTATTACAAAGGAAGTTTCCTCGAAAAAGAACCTCGCCATTAATCTCTATCTTTTTCCAGTAAAGGAAGAATATTATTAGCAAAATTCTGCAAGTCTTCTATCTTCACGGTAACGTTATAAATAGCTCCTAGTACAAATTACGACAAAATAAATTCTTGTAAAGTGGTGATCGAAATCTCGTAGGAAAGAAGGATCTTTGCTGATAGTAGCTTCTATAGTAAAATATAAAATACACGATTGTTACGTGGAATATAAAGAACGAACGTAATTAATACTTCTAAATTATGAACCGCAGGAAATCAGAATCACGCGCGAGACAATAATCCTAATATTTATTCGAGATCCTGACTCCTCGTCAAGACTGTGGTCATTTCTTTCGATTCGGAAAATTAATTCGGCCGTTGACTGTATACATCGACAATTTGTCGGGGTGCCAGCCAGGTGTCTTATATGGTCAGGATCGCTCTTTAAATGGTCGAAACTGGCCATCGTCCAACGTCGTTGATTAGACGTACCGTAACACTGTCATCTTCCTAACACTTGCCTCGAATCCTCAGTCTTCTCTGTGCACCAGCGATAGAAACTTCAAAATTTATTCGAAACTGCAAACTTCTTACGAAAGTTAGACTTTTGCACGATGAGTGATTCCGATGAAGTAAGTGATGCTCACCTGTTAACAGTGTTCGCGAACGAAACTGGTAGAACAAGACGACCGATTTTTATCGATTATTCCAACGTTTTGAAATAAAATCGTTTCGATGCTTCGCTTTAATTATCGAATGCCAGATTTACATCGGAAGAAAGCTAAAACAATGAGCTTGTCCGAAAAATTTCTTTCGTTTCATAAGTGAAATAATAGATGCACAAGATTTTGTATTTTATATCATTTTATCGAATTAGGTATGATCCGTTTTGCAGAAATAGAATAAAACGGATCAAACGTAATTCAATAAAATAATATAAAACAAAAAGCGTTGTGCATACATCCACTACTTGCTTATAAAACGAAAGCAACCTTTTGGACAACCTTATAATTCGAATTGCGATAATTTGCAACTTTTGCGTGAGAAATCATCTGGTTGACAGGTTCGGATTGAGAGAATCTTTGGATTGAAAAATTTGTCTGAATAATTTTTCGTTTGCTTGTCGAAAGAGCGTTTCCAAGTGAAAGTGATACAAAATATCTCCGACGTGGCCTTAATCTCGATGATTTCTTTCGTTAAAGAAGAAAAAATGCTGGAAATTCAATTGTTACACCGAATGGTCGTAAATACGCGCTAGATCGATGTATTTTCAAGCTGCTTTCACGATTACGCGAGACGAATACTTTCTCAGCTGGATTACTCGAGCATTAGAAGCCCCGCTGTTGCTTCTAGCACCGCGTCAGTTCTCGCTCGACCATGTTGTAGTCTTCTTGCGAATATTCCTGGTCGCTTCGAACGTGGCGCGTTCCACAATTTTTTCACTAGAAAGGTGCTTTTCTCGCTTCCAATATTTCGTTCAATGTCTTATCGATATGTCGAAGCAGCTTTCATTTTTCTTCTCCGTGACATTCGCTGCGATCTAACTTTTTCTCGTTGATGCTGCGAATTCGAACGTCGTAGCTACGATAATTGTTCGCGAGGTGATGGAAATCCGAGGACGAAATATTTTTAATTGCAGCAGTTCCGCGTAAAGATGCTCGAAACGTACAACGTTCGAAATAGAGAATTAATTTTAGTGGACGATTAAAGAGTACACTTGTGCGCCTCATAACGTAAAACTGGTCCGAACCGAAGAATTCAGTGGCTGTTTCTTCTTTTCAGGAATCGTTCAGCGACAAAGTAGCGATGTTCGACCAATACGCGAACAAGCACAAAGACAAGCAGAGCAAAAATCCGTTCACATCCGGCTCCAATATCGAAAAAAGGAAATTCTCGAAAGAAGAATACGGCAGGTGAGCTGGCGTCACTTTGCAACAAAATTCTTCCTGCACTTAAAGCATAGTTTTTAACGAAATGCTTGATCGAACTTCAGACCGGAAGCTGGCTCCTTGACAGACATTCGTGGCCGCAAAGCCACGGCGCACATCCTCAAAGAGGTGCTCGAACTTTGCGAGATTATTCATCAAGAGGGCACGCCGTGTCGCGACCGACCAGAAATCATCGCAATCACGTTTGGCGACCTATTCAACATTTACACCCACATCAGTGACAAATGCGTAGGACTACTGTTGAGAGCCAGGAAACAGAAGCTCGTGGACTTTGAAGGAGAAGTACTGTTTCAGGTATCACGTTATTAATAATTATATTCTCCTTGAAAATTTGAGTGCAACCACATTCGTGTTAGATTACCAGTAGACACAACTCGACGTCTTTCAAATTTTTCCATTCTTTAAAAATACTTCTCCGCTTCTTTTCTCTTCCCTTTTCTTCTTTAATGTATATTTCTCTATTTTTAAAAAATATTCTTTATGGTTTTGCAACTACGTTGCTCGTGTTGAGCAATCAGAATGTCTTTCGCAAACAAGTGATTCACGAAACCTTAGAATCACGCGTGACGAAACTTGGGAACGGATTAACAAATTGTACTAAAATTAATGAAGAAGCTTGGCCGATAAAGTGGCCTCGTAAATCAAGATTAAGACATTGTACTCGAGACACGATGCGCTCGATTTTTCATCTTGATCGATCGCCATCAATTTATTACAGAGACGAGACGACGACGTACCCATCTATCTGGTGAAGCCCATCAACGAAATCCGGGAAATGTTCAAACAGCGGCTAAAAGAAATTGCACAGGAGACGCCCATAAGCTAACAATCGTCTTCGTTGTTCGGTGAATAATTCCATGGTGAAGAGTCCCTGCTGCAACCCCGTGTTACCCAACGTTATCCTGTATTTATTTACGACACAGCCGTTGAAGCAACGCGAACGGCTATTGTATAGTTTGTAATTTTTATTCGAAGTGTACGTGAGACGAACGAGTGGTTGAAGTCGAAGAATGAGATGATGATGTAGGTCGATAAACGACAAACATGTGCAATGTGATATTTCCATAGAATTATTAGGAATAAAGATTCTTTTCTAGCAAAGATTTCCTCGCTATTTCACTTTCTCCCTCTGTCTTTGTGCAATCTTAACCATCTCAAACGATTATACTAAACAATTGTACTGACCGAACCAAAATCTCAAAAATAAACTCGCCAATCTTGAGAATCGCAGATAAAAAAGTTTCACAATATTTGGACGCAAACGCTTGTACAGAGATTGTAGAAATCTAAGAATCTCGGAAAATTACCGAGGAGTAGCGTCGGTTTAGAGCGTCTCCGTTCGACACACTGTCGATCGTCCTGGTAAATCGTCGTCCAATTTCTTGGTCATTTGCTGAAAAGAAGCGGGATCAGCGTAGACCGTTCGCTCCGTTACTTCCAAACTTTTATTCGTACAGAGCTGTTCACGTACAACATTAAAAATAACGCAAGGCTTGCCGCCGTTTTCAGAAGAATACAACGAAATTTCTCGACGTGTACTGCGACCTCGAGCGAGAACGATTAGGCAACGTCCTTTCGTGTAACAATGGACCAAAACCACGTCCGTTTCGCTGGCATACCACCGTTGTCTTTTCCTTTCTTCTTTGAAGAAATTGCGATTCTTCCATCTTCAATTCTCTTGTTATATTCGTCTTTCGATAATTACTGTGACAATATGCTAAAATTATTAAATTTGACAAGATAACTATCGTTTCTTATTAAAAATTTCCTAAAACTTTGCGTAAAGCTTCAACCAGTGGTTTAGAAGATAGCTTGAAAAATTGGGAGAAGTGACGATACGTGGAAAATAGATGTTAAAAGGCAGAGAACGCGGAAGAGCAGCTTAGAAACGAGCTTAGACGATGGAAAAACTTAAGATCAAAAGTGTCACAGCTTGCTGAAAACGATATCGTTGCGCGTTCCAACGTTTTCGTCCACGGATGACTCAGTGGTTGGTTGGGTCATCGGTTAGCTGTGGCTCGGTGCGTCGTCCAAAATCGAACACGCGTTTGAAAATTACGCTATCGGGCAAAAATGCGCAGCTACTTAGCCTTAACACGTTAAACGTTATGTATGTAAACTTTCGTCTTTTGTTCGTATACTGGCGCGTATTCCGCGTTTACGCGCTAAATGGAAGGCAAAGCGAAATTAGTTGCGCGTTTAACGCGTCAAAGGCAATTTTCGAAGATATAATTATTGCCACGTTATTACGTAATTTACTAGCAGCGAACAGCGTGTAATATTTGGACGATTTCTAGACGAACGATACACGATGCCTGTTAATTCGAAAATCAGACGTTTAAACTCATCTCGTGGATACAATAACGAAGTTCCATATTTCTAATTCTAAAGATAACGAATTTTTTTATCAGAATATAGCTTTTCCAGCGGGATTGTTACTTCTTTGTAGGATGTCGAGTAAAAAATCTTGCCAACAAGCCACGAGTCATTGTCTTCCTGGCACAGACAGCGAAAGTAACCGAATCGAATTCCTCGTTACGTTCGTGTTCTCGCCAAGATTCGTAGGAATCGAGTGATCGTTCCATCGAACCGTCTGATATATCAGCTACGAGCAAGGGCTCCAAGCAAGAAGAAACAAGAACAGAACGAAAACGGACAAAAGGAAGCGAGAGCAACTCGTCGGGTGGCAACATCTTCCATCGATACCGATGATAAGAAACAGGAAGCAGATGGAGAGAAAAAAGGAATCCAGGTAAAAGAAAGATAATTTCTTTGTTTTTTTTTTCTCTCCTAACAATCAGAAATATTCACAGGCAGTTAATTCCATCTTAATATTAAACCAAATAAACTCGAAAGAAGAAAAAGAAAATCAGGAAACGAAGCTGAGAAAGAAAAAGCACAGGGGATCCGGGTTTTCTTCGTTTCTGTCGATTCGAATCCTTCTCGCTCGAGAGGCGTCCATTCGATTGTCCGGGAGGTCGCTCGGGTGTGCGACTGTCTGTGCGCTTTCTTCACGAAGAAAAATATATGTATATATATATTTAATGTCTCTTAATCATAATATATATATATATAATAATAATCAATTTCTCTCTAAATATCGCGCGTGACAACGTATCCTTTCGTTACTCTGTTTATGTACAATAATTATATCTCGCGAGCTTCATCGATTTTTTTCCTTCTTTTTTTTTCTGTGTGTGTTTCGTGTATGTTTTAACATCGTTATTATTAACAATTCTTCTTAAATTCTTCTCTCTTAGTGGCGTAAGTTTCGTGAGCGTCAGGAGGCTTCCGCGATCGTTACACCGTCCGAGTGGGTGGCACCGATCCATCGTCGTTTTAATGGAAACGACGATCGTTACGCCGGAAGCCTCCGTTGAAAGTTACGTCACCGATCAGGATATACCATTTTTATTACTTTCACTCGTCCTAAAAACGTGTACCACACGATCCAACGACAAAAGGGAGGTAACGCATCGTCGATTCTCGCTGCTTTTCCACCGCGTTTCCGCCGCCGGTTGTCGCCTTCGTCGTTATTTGTTACCCTCCGACGTCATTGCGAATTCCATCCTGGAGCCGAGCATCGACAGAATTTTCAACGACCAAGTTCCTTCTGTAACTTTCGACAATCGACGTCCCGGTTTTCTTCGCCTCGATCGCTGTGTCTCTCGCCGAAAATCGCTCGAGCATGTTCCCCGAGTTACGACAATCGGAGCGGAAAGAACTGTAAACTCGGTGATGTTGACAACGACGTCCTCGGTGGCTGAGAACTAGAATCATCGTGACGATCATCATCGCGGAAACGCGTGTTTCATCGCGTTTCAAGCGTTCCGCTAGACGTTCGACGGTGTCCGTTGGAGCGTTTCGTGGTTATTGGAGTATTTTTCAGATAGGAACCTTGAATACATTTCAAGGGAAAAAGTCTTTCCAGGATGATGCACAGGTGTGTCTCTTTTCAGTAGAAAATATAGAGTGTCTTTGAGGATAGCGATAAGAAGACACGATTAGAGAAAAGAAACGCGTGGAAGTTATGAGAGAGAGAGAGAGAGAGAGAGAGAGAGATAGAGAGAAAGAGAGACAGAGAAAAAGAGACAGAGAGAAAAAAGATCGAGAAAGAAGAAGGAATGGATAGAAGAAAAAAAGAAGCCAGGAGAAGAGAGAAAGAACAAGAAAAGGAAAAAAAGAAAGTCGTTTGTAAGGAGAATGTGCTAGAAATGTGAAATAAATAGATCCGGTAATAAGTTCCTTACTTAATTTTAAAAAAGAAAGATATCAATGATTCTGCAGTTAGTTTGCTAATTAATTGAAGAAAACATAGCTCCTTTAAAGATAAGAAACTCTACCAACTAACGCTACAATGAATTCTACCGACGTTAAAGAAGTTATAGAATTAATGATAACGAAAAGTCGATGGTTATACCATCCACCGTTCGATCGTTTCGCGACTCTAAAAAAAAAAAAAAAAAAAAGAAACAACCATACTGTCGGTCGAAAAATTTAAATCAGCGTATCGTTCTAAATAAAACATAAAAAGATTTTTTTCCCCTTTCCATTCATTTTTTTTTTTTTTTATCTACTCTTCGTCAGAAACCACGATTTTCAATCTCTTCATTTACTCTTCGCGGCGTTTCGGCTTCACCGACGACACGATACGACACGGTATATCATGTACATATACATTCCCTGTACAAAGAATAGGAAACACGCGAACAAAATCCCTGCCACGACCAGAAGACGATGAAACGGAAAAGCAGCGGCAGTGCGTGACACGGTAGCCAGCCAGGAAATCGGAGTAGGTGTAAAATGATAATAGAGAGCGATCTATCTTAGCTCCGCCCTGCATTACCGACGCAGTCCAGCCGCTCTAACGTTACAGCAGATCGCGTCTGTACCCAAAAATCATACGAATTTTTAATCTTTCTCCTTTCGTTTATCTTTCGTTCTCACTCGTGATTATCACATCGTCGTAACGTTCGCGCGAATTTCTCTGGAATTTCTTTCGACTTTCCCTGAAAGTGTTGGAATTTTGGAATTTCTCGCACGGCTCCAGTCTGGTTCCTCTCCGCTTCCACCGGTTCCACTATTTCGTGTCTTCGCTTTCGGCCGTGCGTGCTTCTCTTCCGTGTTTCCATTTCACCTAGTTTTTCGTTACAGTGTTGTATTATCGTTATTAATATTGATTTTTTTTTTAATATATATGTGTGTGTGTACGCGCGTGTATGGTTTGTTTTTTGGTTCATGCTTGGCAGAGGAATTCTGTTGCCGACGGAGCACGACGAGACAAGCCTAGGCCCACTTGTCGATAACCGCTTCGTTTGCTGCAACATAATACAGGCGCACATCGATTAGTTCGATTCTTTCCCTACATCGCGTCGCGAAGACTTTTCAACTTGCTCGTCGATCCTTCGATCTGTCGTGCGGATCAAACTTGGCAAGCTGCTCCGATTAGACGTTCGTTTGTATCTCTTTGCCTGCAACTGCCTCGAGAACTCGAGTCCTTCTTTTGGATTCTCGAAGGCTGAGCCTGAAGCTGTGATCGATCGTATCTCTTCTTTTCTTTTTTTTCGTTCTTTCTTTGCCTCAAACTTCCTCGATCATTTTTCGCACCGCCGTGGATGACGAGTACCCCCTTTGTCTCTTCGAATGTGAATTTTTTCTTCTCCTCTCTTTCTCTCTCTCTCTCTTTCTTTCTTTCTTTCTCCCTCTCTGTCTGTCTGTCTCTAAACACCCCTCTATTAGGGCGCGGTCACTATATTGAGCATAATCGGTGGAACGAGTATAGCGAAGTGTTCGATCAGTTTTTTTTTTTTTTGTCTATAGATAGAAGACATATTTCAAACATATTTTATTAATATACAATTTGTAAACTTCTTATCGGACTGCTAGACTGTTGAAATATCGACACGTTCAACGATATACATCTTGTCTTTTCCTTTATTACATATTTAATTAGCGTCTTTTTCATTGAAAACGGGGGAAGGCGAGCAACACAGAAAATCACCGATGGCAAACGTGTCAACGCACCGAGAGAACAGCCAACGAAATTAACACCCAAACCCAGGCACTCGGACCTCGTCTACGCTTGCTATGAAATTTCCCCGAAACTCGCCATACTCGTTCTACCAATGATACAGAATCGGTTTGTTTAACGAAAGCGAAGAACGCGCCCCGTCGTTTCGTAGTTTCCGTTTCGTTTGTTCCTTTTCTATATGTATACGACTGTATAGCATTGCGTGTGTGGTTGGTGTATGTATGTGTGTACATATGCGTGTGTCGGTGTATAACGTGTCGATGGTGTCTCATAAGATCTCTGTTTTCGGCTCGATCCCATCGGTCAGCTTGCGGGTTGTTGTTGCTTGGGTGGGTGTTGTTAAGTGCCATTCTGACGATCTTTTTCTCTGTGTCCGGACTGCTGGCGATTTTCGTCCTATCGCGGTTCCCGAGCTTTATTTCGGCGGCGTCACAGGCGGTGCCACTGCAAGCATATCACACGTAGCATCGATTAATTATCAAGAAACCGTGGACGGGGAACAATCACGCGCGTCAGAACATTGTTCCCCGATTACCGGATATCCTAACAGCCGGGCCCGTAACGTCCATGTTACTCTTTTGTCCCCTATTCGTCCCTTTTCTTTTCCTTTTTACTTCTGTTTCTCTCTTGTGTACGCGGTTCTGGTCTGTGCGTCATTCTGTTCGATTCGAACAATTTCAACCAAGAATGCTCATAGATCGTCCAATCGCAATATGTACGTTCGAGTTTTACGTGGAAGCTTTTTCTATCAACGCATTGCGTGGGATTTTCTAACAACCGTGGAACAATTTGTTGGCGCGCTACGAAGGATTCTCTAAGCATCGTCTCATCCATTTTATTCATTTTTTCTTATCGACAGTATTTTCTTTTTCTCGTTTAATGAAAAAGTCGAGCAACGCGAACCTTACGCTAATTATAATTCATCGAAGCTAAATGCTGATTGTAACTAACTGAAAACCTACGGTCGAATTTAAACTTGTCGGAAGAAAAAGCTGACGGCTAAGCTTCTCGAATAATATAGGAATCGTTCGAATTCCGAGTAGAAGATATTCCTTCGAGTTCATAATCCACGCGCAGTGCGTTAAACGAAAAATCATTTACCGTAAAAGATGGCTCGCTACAGGAATCAACGAAGAAAAAGGAAATGGTGAAACCTACAGCCAGCAAATCGTAAGTTCGCTTTCATTTTCAAGCGAGGATAATCACTCGAATCGTTTCACGCTATTTCCTTTTCCTCTTCGTCTGTCATTTTCAACTGATATTGTCGTATACGTCGCGTCATGTATCGTGGCGTTTTCTCAAGGGGTGCGGGGAATAATAAGATACATAAACTAGTAGAAGAAACAATGGAAATAATAAAAACTGTTACCTGATGGATCCACGCGTGGAGCAGCGATCTCTCCTCGGACATTACGTTTTTACTCTGTGACTGAATAGTTTTCACACATCAGCAGGCAGGAGTTAGCAAAGAAAAGTGTGTCGGGGTCAACTTCTTCGATTAGGAGTAGATTGCTTTTTTTTTTTTTGTTCAGTCATTCAGGCCAACAGGATAGTTATAAATTGGTATTCTGTTTGTTCATCTTTGATTTTCAAATTGTGTTTTTATCTGTTCAGAGGAAGCATGCAAAAAATTCAAACAACAATCCCGAGGGGAACACAGAATGGCCGGTGATGATGATGTATAATATAACGCGAGATGGTTGTGACTGTTCGAGCTTCGAGTCGCGGATGACGATTTCGAACTGGTCCGCTTCCGGGTTCCACGAGCGAACTCCCGCGATTTTCACATCCTTTCGACCATTCCTCGCACGTCCGGTCGATAACGGAGCGAGTCGGAATCCTGGAGCAATTTCTGATCCAGGCTACGGTAGTTAAGAATGGTAGAGGTCTCCAAGTGTCCATTAAACGTTCCGCGAACAAACGTTTTGCCGGTACTTCGATTTAGAAATTGAAACAGAAGAAGAATACATGAGAAACCGAGTGAAAAAAATATAGGAATGAAGTTTAAGAAAGTCACTTCGAGTGATCAAAAACCTTTATTTCCTTCATCTCCAAACCTAATAAATAAACAAAAAAAGAAAAGTACTAGAAAGAGGAAACAAAATATGTTAAAAAAAAAAAAAGAAAGTACCATGTACACCCAGAAATCGCTAACAATATTAACCACGGCACGGGACGTCGTAGTACAGTAAAGGATAAGATACAAACAGATCACGGGAATGGGAGGAGAAGTGAATGAATGAGAGAGAGAGAAGAAGGTACAAATAGTCGCAGGCGTGAATGGAGACAAACACTTATTACAGTTCACATTGTATTAAGTGTTCGATGTTCGTACACGCGGCAGATGCCACTTCTCAAGTATATACCGTATTCTTATCAAGTAATTTCTAACTCGTGATAGGCCGATCAATGAAACTTCGAACACGCATTAGTAACACATCATTGTTTTTCTTTCTTTCTTTCTTTTCTTTTTCTTATCTTTTATTACAACAAGTAACGCACTAGATCGGACCGCAGTTAATCATCGTATCGAGATTAACGATAGCCGCGATGCGATATTTATACTTTCACTTATAATTGTTCTTCCGGTCTCGATTCGAACTTCTGTGTGTATATATGTGTATGTTTGTGTGTGTGTGTACATGAATAAATAAAAATAAACTGATAAATAAACCTTTCGATTTTTACTAACGACAGATGAAAATATCTGTCGCCTATAAATCGATCGACGTCTTGTCTTTTTGTTAATTTACAATCATCGATCGAAATATTGGCATATACGTATAATATATATATATATATATATTATACTGTTCTATTTCATAGCGATCCTGCGAGTAACTCGCGATCGTTTATAATTCTTTATATTACTATTAACTTCTTTCTGTGTACAAGATCGAACCTCGTCCCGGTTACTCGTTAAACTATGAATATACCCGGGTCTAATTAATTAGGATCATCACACACCGTGGCTCGCCACAACGTGCATCCGTGGCGATGATAGTATGCATCAAAAAAAATCATTCAATGTAGTCGCACTCTCTATTATAAGTTATTAATCATTATTATTATTATTAATATTAATATTATTATTATCTCATTATATCATTAGAAATAGGTACTTCCTGCACGAACGATGCGACCGTGGTTTCATCATCGTAGCTATATCGTACTAGATTAGGTTACTTGAAGCGTTGGGCAAGCTTCTTGCGAAAAAATATGGAACTTTTAATAATTCATTTATCTCTCCCTTTCTTGCTTTTTATTTGTTTTTTTTTCTTTAAATTATTAATCAATTGTTAATCAATACGTTTCGAGTTATATCTTCTTCAGGTGTGAATGAGAAGATTTATACTACGAAGGTAGATAGGTCAAAATATATATACTTATATATATATATATATATATCTTCTTTTCTTTTTTTTTCTGACAAATTCCAAAATAATTTCTCTTTCGATCGTCGATCGAAGGAGATATACTCGAAGGCGCGCGCCGATCGCGATTCAAACGTGCGATCAATTGCCCAACGCTGCATTGGCCTTCTCTTTCATCGATGGCACTCTCTACTGCTCCTCGTCTTCTTTCGTCACGGATCTTTTGTCAATGAGAGTTAATTAGAAGGGAGGAAGTAAACGAAGAGCAAAAGAAAAGGAAAAGTGAAAGATGAAGAGAACACAATCCACACAATATGCAAGTACTTACAAACGTTCGAGACGTCGAGTGAACGAAAGAAAGCACGGAATTTCTCTCGTCAATGTTTATTGAGCGTTGATGAAGTGCTGTCAGACCGTTCTACTTTTCTTTTTTTTTTTTTCAATCACCTTTTTAATATTTCTTTTTGCTTTTTCTCGCCGTATCGACACCATGATCTCCGCTGATATCTCCGTGCTGATAGGATAATTAAATTCAAAGAGAGGGAAAGAAAAAAAGAGGAAAAGTTGTACATTTATAACGTCACTTTCGTTTTTTGTTCATCGATTATGTTTCGCACGAGATTATCGGAGAAAATCGTGCCGATACTTCATCATATCTCGCTGTACAAAAAGTAAATTCCGTTATTTCGAATAAAACATACAAGTTAGTGAGTTGAATACAGTCGAAAAAGGAGGGAAAAGTATGAAATAAAATAAAAGCGTGGTTTAGAGTGCGCGCACGCTCTAGCGCTGCACCTTAAGCACGTGGACAAACGGATCGTACAAGTCTTTTCGATGTTTCTTTACGAATCCTTGCTTCACGGGTCTGATTAAGTTTAATTATGTCTATACCAAAGTAGTATGGCGCCCTAACCGGTAATTAATATATATATACATATACATATATGTATATTTATACAATATGTATAAATGTATATGTAATATATATTATATATTACACTAGTCGTTACACTGCGAATGACGCTGTCTCACGCAGAATTAAATTAATTATATGCACTCGTCGCGTCGAACGAACGGTGGACACACAAAGAAAAAAAAAAGAGAACGGAGAAAAAAAGAGAGAACGTTCTCATCGTCTCGTCTTTTTTTGAACGCAAAAGGTACGCAAACCGATCCTCGAGGCCACATCGTCAGTCTTGTTGCGTTTGCACGTGGTCGAGGAATGGCTTATCCGATTTATATTTTTCGCCTTCGTTTGCTCAAAAAAAAAAAAAAAAAAAAAAAAGAAAAAAAAATTATGAAAACACGGCACTCGACTCGGCCGAATGACACTATTTTTTTCCTCGTATCTTCCTAACGTGGTACGATTTATAAAACCCCGAATGAGAGAAATGACCAAGAGACAGCGGTTAGATGTGTTAAGAAGGCCCACGTATACTCGTGACGACACCGGATCTTTCGCTTTCGCATGTGGCGCGTGTATATTATATAGCATGGGTATCTGATGGCGAATCTGAACTCGAAATCTCGTTCGATGCTGGAGCATTCTTATCTACGTTGGTTGTAACAACAAGAACAACTAGAAGAAGAGAAAGAAGAAAACAACGACGATGATGATAATGAGGAAAGTATTTATACAGGAAAAGCTACGTATGCAGTTCTCTTGGACGTTCGACTGAGCAACGTTTGTAACGTGGCAAGAACTGATCTAACACATTTATACTGTCCAGGGTAAATAACATTCATAACATTCATTTTTACATATTTCTTATATGTGAAAACTATATCGTGTCTCTGTATAAAAAAAAAAAAAGAGAGGAAAATAGATTATCAGACAGTGAACGTTCGTGATGGTGTCAACTCTTTCATCGCGGTGATCCACTTTTGTCGACTTATTGATTAAAGTCAATTTTATTCATCTGATAACGTGTACTTTCGTAGAAATGGTTTATTATTCAAATACGCTAAAACTATCGTTCGCTATTTATCTATAATTCCACAATGAAAGAGTCAAGCGAAGAGATTACAATGTCTCGAACTGTCAGCAATTGTTGTTAATAGGAACAAAGATATACTTCCTGATCGAGCGTTCTCGCGTTCAGACCACCATCCTGAGGCAGATTAATATGACGAGACACGGACTGTCAAAGACCATAGATCAATATCGAATTATTTCTCTTTTGTATCTTATACGCACGAGTCTTTACAGCCCGTGTCCGGTGAATTAGTGGTATTACAAATCTATTACGTGGCATCGATTGTTTAGACACAAATCACATCCAGTAAAGTACACGTGAAGGTAACAGCGTGGATGCAATGATAGTGCAAAGATGTTAGGATGATCCTGCCGTGCTAACGTAATTCAACCGTAAAGATTAAAATATACGTAAATTTCGTTTTTTACCTGTACACTGTTGAAGTTGACTCTTACTTGTACCAGGCTAAATATCGAGTAATTAAAGAATGCCTTAAACAAATTGAGTATCATCAAGGAAATAGGTAAAGCACAGCAGGATTCGAAAACCATTGATAGTGATTGTTCTACGAGGTGAATATTCTTGTTTTGGTTAGGATTTACCATCGGTAGTACGGTTGTGCATGCAATTACCCGTCTACGGGGGAAGGAAGACATAATTAATAGACGGGTTCAAAGGTGAGATCCGTTAATTTTTCAACTTCATGCACAATCTCTGCGTTGATATTTCAGCAACGGGTTAGGCAGTTCCAGTTTTGTCGTCTTGATCGAAGGAGACACTCCAAGTGCTAAGGATTAACGAATAACAACAAGTGTTTTAAGAACAAGCAACAACAAAAGCGGCTAGAGTTAGATGGAAAGATAAACAGTGAGAGGAAATTAAAATTAGAAATAAATACGGCAAGGAAAATATAAAACATCTAAGGATGTTCTCCAAGTAAAAATGAAACGGACGAAATTATATGATGTGTGTGCTGCTGTGCGTTAGAAAAGTTAAGTGCCCAGAAATAGAACTACCGCAAAATATCGTGCAACATGCTCTCTAGGACTCTATTCTGTCGATGTTTTAACTAATTTAAGGAGAATTTTGATATTCGACTTTACTTGCAATAGCTTACTTCTCGATTATTAAAAAGAAATTCATGGAAAAAGAGAAGTAGAATAAAGGAATATTGAAATTTCTTTTATACGCTAAGACATCGTCAGATGTGCAGTACGTATAAAACAGTAATATACGGGCTACTCAGAATCGAAGGTACTACCACAAACTATCGATGAATAAATTAATGTTTTAGAAGTGCATTGTACTCAAATATCATGCAATGTGTATACGTTTTAACAACAGGGTTAGGGAAACGGGTGTACTAATGTATCAAGGTTAGAAAAAACATTGGTGGGTGTCGTTTCTTTCTTTTCTTTTGTTGGGGAGGGAAAGTTAATGTTTAAAAGGCACTCGTAGAAAATAATTTAACAATCACAATAGTTTTGATTGCGCGGGGTCTCTTTTTTATCACTCGAAGCCACTGAAACTCGTAATATGATTGTAGAGCGACTTCAGGGTACGGTGTGATGCGGGCATGGTGGGCCTTGGTGGCAAATCTGTATTGGTTGTACTAACACCATGCACAACAGTCAAACTGGTTAAAATCTCACTTAAACGCACTTCAATTAATAACTTATCTTCGAGGCTTCCCGGGCAACGGGGAAGAACTTCGGTTTTTGTTTAAATGCAATTGCAAGTCCGAGAACTCAGTTGCAAAATGTTTTCCATAGGAAAAACACTGTCTGTTAGACTAAATGTTTGTTTTCACGGACGTTCTATATGGGACAAATACTTAATAGTCCAAAGAACACAGCCCACATTAGAACGATCCAAAGCACTGAGTCAATTGGATTCTCACCATCTGCGAACTTTCTGGCAATGAACTTAAGAGTTTCGTCGAGAAGTACCACTGGAATGGAGAACTTCATAACGGTAACCCACTCCTCGCCCGTTAGAGGAGTAACTTGGAATACAGACTAAAACAAATAATAATTGATGTTATTACATTACACCTATATAAGAACACTGAGAAAATGAGCAGCAGTTCTTTTTGTTGCATCTTTATATACCGAAAGGACGTCGATGTAAAGGATGACAAAGTGGAGTGTGAAAGAAAGAGCCATAGAGGCAATGAGCCACATGTTAGACCAGGGCGGCATAGTGACGAGAGACTGATTCTCGGATAAACTGAAAGGAAATAAAAAGAAAGTAAAGTAGAAATTAATATATGTTTAAACGTTTAAACAAGAGGAGATTCGTTCGTATGATATTACCTGTTCATAGCATTCAACATTTCAATGGTTACGAGTACAGACAGAGCCATCGTCATGGGATGAGGATCTGTGAAGATCTTGCAGTTAACGCCTTTGAATTCATCGCCGCCACCCAAGCACGCCAAGTGATGAGTCTGGAAATCACAGCAATTATCGTTAAGATGACGTATCAAGAGCATCGACTGATATGATAATTACCAGTTGATAATAGCTCATCTGTGGTCCATGCGGACTGTACATGAACCACCAAGCAGCTGATCCAACAGTCGCAGCACCTACATATCCACCAATAGCCATATAGCGGAAGAACAACCAACCAGAGATGAGTGATTCGTCGGCTTTACGAGGAGGCTATAATATTATAAATATAATTAAAATTTCCTTGTACATTTTCATAAAATACAACTTATTTACTTGACAACGTTACCTTGCTCATAATGTCCAAGTCAGGTGGATTAAAACCGAGAGCAGTAGCTGGAAGACCGTCAGTTACCAAGTTGACCCATAAAAGTTGTACAGGGATCAGAGCTTCGGGAAGACCAAGGGCGGCAGTCAAGAATATACTATAATTATCAAGAAGAATTCAGTAAGTTGTTTACCGTTCCTTTTGCCGATATTTGATACACATGTATTGGTTAATCCGTACAAACCTTACGACTTCACCAATATTGGAAGAAATCAGATAACGAATGAACTGTTTCATGTTGTTATAGATGGCACGACCTTCTTCAACAGCGGCGACAATGGAAGAGAAGTTATCGTCAGCTAATACCATCTCAGAGGCAGATTTCGCGACAGCGGTACCAGATCCCATAGCAATACCAATCTCGGCTTTTTTCAAAGCAGGCGCATCATTTACACCATCGCCAGTCTATGATCGAGAAAGAAAAGAAAAAAAAAAAAATAAAAATCACGACTTACATTTCTTACGATATGTAGACAGTATCGATTAAATAACCTACCATAGCCGAAATTTCATTCATGCTTTGTAAGAACTCAACGATCTTGGATTTGTGAGCGGGTTCTACACGAGAGAAGAGACGAGCTCTTGCGCAGGCAGCCTTCTGTTCCGACGAAGGAAGATCATCGAATTCGCGTCCAGAGTATGACTTTCCGGTCGTATCTTCATCTTCGCCGAAGACACCGATACGTCTACAGATGGCTTCAGCGGTAGCCTTGTTGTCACCAGTAATGACAATAACACGAATACCAGCGGCACGACACCTGGCGATCGAGTCAAATACTTCCTTACGAGGTGGGTCAAGCATACCAACGACACCGATGAAGGTGAGGTCCTTTTCGTACGTGTAGAACTTCGTGGAGTCATCAAGGTCCATATCGTCAGGTTTCATTGGGTGATCAGCAGTGGCAAGAGCAAGACAACGCAGAGTGTCACGGCCAGTACCATATTGGCGAGTCAGATCCAATATACGATTTTTCAGAGTAGACGTAAGAGGAACCTTGGTAGATCCAACACGAGCGTGCGTGCACCTGTCCAAGACACCTTCTGGGGCGCCCTTAACGAACAATTTCGGTCCAGTACCCAATTTAGTTGGTTTCAAGGGTGTACAGTAAGAAGACATAGATTTACGATCGCGAGAGAACTCCAGAGTGAATTCTTTCTTCCATTTCGTCTCCATGTCTTGTCTGGCAGCGATGGCCGTGTTACGCCTATCCAGTCCGCTCTTAGAGACACCGTACGGATTGATCTTCTCCGCAAGAACGATAAGAGCAGTCTCTGTTGCCTCGCCGACCTTCTCGAATGCTTGTTTGAATTCGTTGAAATCGATAGCGGAGTCGTTGCACATGATACAGATCGTACCAACTTCGTGAAGAGTTTCGTAGTCCTGACCACGAATCTTCTTGCCTCTCAAGAAAATCTCACCCACTGGTTCGTAGGTCGAACCAGTGATCTCGAATTCGTGGAAGCTGCTGTCGTTGCCCTCGATCTTATCGAAGATGAACATTCTGTAACAATTAGTAAATTCTTAGAGAAAAATATACAAGAGTTAATTATTGGCCACAAAATCGTCATTATGAACGTTAGACTAGTGCCACGTTGGTACCATGAAAATTTGAAAATTCCCAAATCAGCATAAAAATTACGAACATCGTGCTAATATAATATAATAGTCCATCGACATAACTCACCGGCTAACAGACATCTGGTTGGTGGTCAAGGTACCAGTCTTGTCCGAGCAGATGACAGAGGTACAACCTAAGGTCTCGACGGATGGCAAGGATCGCACGATGGCGTTCTTCTTCGCCATACGACGGGTACCCAAAGCTAAGCAAGTGGTAATTACAGCCGGCAAACCTTCGGGAATGGCGGCTACGGCTAGGGCAACGGCGATCTTGAAGTAGTAGATGGCTCCTTTGATCCAAGATCCACCATGAGCGGGATCGTTAAAGTGTCCAATGTTGATGGCCCAGACAGCCACGCAGATCACGGAGATAACCTTCGATAATTGTTCGCCAAACTCGTCCAATTTCTGTTGCAGAGGCGTTTTGATCTCCTCGGTCTCGGACATCTCGGTACGGATCTTACCAATGGCGGTGTTCAGTCCAGTTCCAATGACGACACCGCGAGCCTTACCCGCGGCTACGTTAGTACCGGAGAACAAGATGTTCTTCTTGTCCTGTGTGACGAAAGGAAAATAAGATTATTACCGAAGGAGAAGCTAACACGGAAATAAGATTATGAACGTTTTATCAATTTTCTATGGTCTGATCAGTTAGCAGATCCTCAGATGTCAAACTGACCGACTTCGCGTCTTGTCAATCTCTCAATATCGTTATTGAAATTCGTTATCAGAGATTATTCTAAATATTACTCCAAATACCTGAAGAAGATTTTAGCCTTAATGTTTATAGTTCCCATAGGAATATTATATCAACTACACGAACCTGATTGACGGCACGTGGGTCAGGCACAGGATCCGTATGCTTGATCACCGAGACAGATTCACCGGTCAGGATAGACTGATCGATCCTGAGGGTAGTCGAGAAGATCTTGGTTAGACGGATATCGGCCGGGATCTTGTCACCGACGGACACTTCCACGATGTCGCCGGGCACGATCTCCTTGGCACGAATCCTCTGGACGCCGGCTTTGTCCATTCGCAGGACCTTGCCCATCTCAGGCTCGTACTCTTTCAACGCTTCGATCGCAGACTCGGCATTACGTTCTTGCCACACACCGACCACGGCGTTGGCAATGAGAATGAGCAAAATGACGAAGGGCTCGACGAAGGCCGTGAACGCATCCTCGTGCTCCTCAAATAAAGCTAATACCTGGAGAATCGTGAATTCGTTCGTTAGAAATGTACGTTCGTCCAGGTTTCTATTATGCGATTTTTCCTGCCTCGGTTATAGATATAGACGAAATATATGATATATATATATGATTGTGTAAATGTAAAATGCTTCTGAGCAGTATTGTTATCACTAAAAGGCAGCGAGGAAAATGTATAACAAAAGGAGCAAGAACGTGTTTGTTGTCGTACTGTGCCAAAACGAAGATCGACAGTTCGAAGGAACGACAAGGTCGATAACATTTTCCTAATCTGCTTATACAAGACGTTTTTATTATACGAAATCATTGAAATTCTTTTTAGCAGCAGCAACGATCGGTGCGTTGTATAATATCTTATCGCGCGTTCAATATTTTTATTAATAACAAACGAGAGATGTTTGACTGAGAAATTTTAAATCACCGTGTACGTTTTATTTTTGCAGCTCAAATGTTCCCCGATAGTTCCGCTCTCGTATATATAGAATAACAGATAAAAGAAAAGGATTTTAAGAATATAAAACTTACACGGGAACCCTGGTGACTGATAAACGCGGAGTTTGATGAAATTTTGCACAAGTGTCCATTAGATTTACTTAAAATAGAAATCAAGTCTTTTAATCGAGCCGACTCTTTTATGTGAGCGTGCTAATAAATCGTGAACGACGAAAGACATCAAAAAGTAGTCGAAGAAAAAGTTATACCGCGTCTTGAGACATATAAATCTGTGCGAAAACTTTTCTGAGGAGAAGTCACGTTTTTATATAATTTCCGTAGAAAGATGATTTTTTAAAAACAATTTTCGCACACAGTCATAGATCTCGAAACACGATATAACTTCTATGTCAACTATTTTTTGATATCTTGTTGCATTTATGATTTATATCCACACACATTAAAGAAAAAGCACAGGTACGAAACGGATTACGTCTAAATTCTTAAATAAGTCTAACGAACACTTGTGCAAAATCTTAACCAGATCAGCGTGTATCAGTCAATTCCTTTGTTAATGACACTTAAGCAATGATCGAAATAATAAAAATCTACTAAAAATTAGTGCTATTATTATTTTATACTATAAAATAGCCTAACTAGAATACTCGAAAGATCCAGAGAATCAAATTCTTCCCATCTGCGGCGTTTTAACAGATAACTTTCTACGTCTTAAACTCGACGATATGTTCGCAACATCTATTACGAATCTTCTACACGTGCGTAAGGATAACTATACTCTGCGTAGCTCGGCGACAGATCGATAGGCTATTTTTTCACCTTTGAAACCAGATGTATTTATAATGAGTGAGCCTTGAACCCGCTCGTAAACATAGTACGACTTCGTTGCTAACTAATAATTACTAAGCGGTCCGCGGACGAGCATAATACACCGTTTCGATTTTATTAATTACCGTTGTTTCGCGTCACGTCTAAAAATAAACGGTGACCGCCTGCATTCGAACGTTTACCTTCGAAAAAAGCAAAACGGTTCAACGTATTTCGATTGACGATTAACTATTCCAGCGTGTCGATAATTTTTCACGAATTTTCTACCCCTTTTATCACAATCGAGATGCTATCTATCATCGTCATCGATGTACTTGAAACAATCTCAGGCCATGTGAACGTCAGAATCGCTGTAACCGATGTTATCGTTTCGCTCTTTTTGTGAAATTAAAACCGATAGGAGTTATTTTTCCGCGAGATTTGAAAGAAAAATTTTCATTGCGCGTCGATGAACTATCGATGGGATAGATAGACATGGAATAAAAAATGTCGTAATTTATGGATAGAATGTATACGTACAAAAGAAATAATAGCGGCTAATAGAAGAATCTTAACTAGAAGGTCGTCGAATTGCTCCAAGACGAGTTGCCATATGGACTTTCCTGAAATTATCAAAAATATATTAAATTTTTATTGTTCTTTCATATTCTTACCGATAAAATACCTTCACACACAGGACGATCGTCTCGGTAAATAGATCCAGCATTTATGATTCTATTCGTTATTATAAAAAAAAGGAACTTCTGAATGGAAGGAACAAATTGGCATATTTTTTACATTTTTTCTCTTTTTGAACGAAACTGATTGTCGTTTAATTTCTAGAAGAAAAATGGTTTATTCGTTAGAAAGATGATATCAGTATCATTTTGGAGAATCGATGGATATACGTAAAAGGACACTCGACCACCGAGTTGATATCATCGAATCGCGATATCTTAGAAAGATCCATCAAATTTTCCTATATAACGTACGACCAAGAGTAACATAGGTTTTATCGAACGATAGCAGATAATCAGCGGTAACAATAATATTAAATATGTCGATTTAACGTAAAAGAGGAAAAAGATATTGTCATTGGGGGGAAAAAAGAAATGGTAACTTTCCGAGCTAAGTACTTCGATTCCACTGTCAATAAAATCCTACGTCAATTGTCATTCCCAAAAAGGAAATCAAAATCTTCGTGTCATTGAGGGAAAAAAGTTCAATTGCAAAATGTATTGAAACAACAATAAGTACAACTGCGATCGTCAAGGGAAAACAGATCGCGATCTGTTGGCTTCGTGATCTATATTCTATGGATAAATGTGAAAAAATGGGAGAAAAGTAGAGAGAGAGAGGAAAAAGATGGCGGAACCGAGAGTAATCGGGAGCAGACTATGGTGTCCTTGATAGCAAGTGCCTTTTGCCAGCATACGATTGACGTCATGTCGCTTCAACGTGCTGTACGATCGACGATTTCATTAATTGTAATCTACGAGCAAAGACAAGTGAAAATCAGATTGTCGAGCAATTATAGGAACGCGTTTCTACCTCGTCATCCGTGTCTCCCGCGCTTTTCGATCCTCTTCCTCCGCCAGAAGCACTTTAACGTTCACTTTTTGCACTCTAATTCCGTTAAAAATTTTGAATTTTCCCCCTTTTCTTTTTTAATTTTTTTATAAAATAGCTTCGTGCTGGAGTAATGCACTTTACGTCTCTATCGTGGTCGATGATCTTCTATGGTTACAATTTTAAGTATAAAATATTTTGTAGAGTTATATCTTGCACGACAAATTATAGTTTCCGATCAAATTTTTCGATATTAAACAGAGAAGACTTCAAAGGCAAAAGATATTGCCGAAATTATTCTATAAAACCATTCTTCAAATTACTTATATAAATATATCAATTTTTACAATTTACTTAAAAGAAAACGCTTGCAAAGTAGTACGTGCTTCCAAAAGCGAAACAGCTTGACACGTTTAAAATAAACGAAGCAGAGCGCGGACATTTCCTATCCAATTTTCAGATATAACACGGAAAAAGCTTCAAAGGCTTGAAATACGTAATTCATTTTTCAGTACGAGAGAAAGAAAAATAGAGCGAAAGCGATTGAAAGTTGAAAAGTTCGTATGGCGTTGGCAATCAAGGTGACTCTTTCGAACGCGATTCCACGACGATAATGTCATCCGAGTACTTTTTGACGTCTCTTGTGCAAGCATCAGTTTCATCACCGTATTTGTCCGCGCAATACGGATATTGTTAGTCGATCGGTGACGTTGGGACAGAGAACGAGCAACGAACGAAGACGAGAAAGAGAAAAGAGAGACAGGACACAGCGAGATCGCGGCCGGTGTCGTTAAATTGTGAAAGAAGTCGCATTAACGCAGCCGCGATTGACAAATCTACGTCAACACACTTTTTAGTGAAGAATGTTATGATGCGAGATTAACTGTACCGGAAGCGCGAAGCAAAGAATAACGAGCTCGACGTAACTTGGACGCGTCGATTTTCAATCGCCGATTCTTCGTTCGAGAAAGCAGATGACTCGCCGAAAAGGCAACGATTTGCCGGTAATTTGCTCGCGCGGAAATGCAGGGATTGGAAATCGAGAATTCCAATTTCCAACTTCTGGATTCGCATTTACGGACCGGGAGAAACTGAAGCGTTAAGGGACGAGTTTCAGATAATTCTAAAGTTAAATCGAGTTACGAGGTTTCCTTTACGAGTATCTCTCTACGTAGTTCCTGTTATGCTCTCTCGGGTGATACCAAGTATCCTTCGAACAAATGTCGTCGCTTTGCGAAAAAATTGGTTTAACGCTTTGATAGAGACGACGGTCGTCAATTTGACTCGTGCTACTAAATTTTCTAGAACGATTGAAGTAAGATAAATGTCATGGACTAATAAATTTTCAACAATGCGAATGGCTTTGATAATATCGTCGCAAAAAAGAAGATCGTAAATACAATGTAGGTATAACAGTTGGCAGGAATTAAACGCTATGGCATACTATACATTTTGATCTATTGCCAGAACAAAATGTATCGGATTCGCGTGACAGTCGACGTGTCAACGCGTAACGTGCATCATACAACGTTTAGAAATGGATCTGACTAGAAGAGCAACGTAATGATTCGAGGTAGAAAGAAACGTATATCGTTTCGCGAGAAAAGTTTCTAATGCCTCGTTGTCCTCTCTGACTAAACATTAAACTGCATAGAGGAACACGAGACTCGTGGTCACAGATCGCGTGCCACTCTCTTCAATTACCAATAGTTATACTTGCTGTCGCGATTCTATGGACGCAAAGGAAATATAAAGCGCTTGCTGCTTGAAAATGCTGTTTGTCTTAGAATCATTGAACGAAGCTCGGATTTATTTGAATACCAAATTCGCAATTTTAATGTCGTATAAAATTCAAGCGGAAACTTCTTTGAAATTAGAATATTGTATTCAATTTCGGTGAAACTTTATTCGAAACTATACTTTACCCTATGTTCCGGAATATCTTTATGATCGATTCAACCTATATGCTCGAAAATGGCTAAAGAATTCGGCACTCTTCAACTTTTATCCTAGCCAATATTCCATTTAAGATAACTCCATAGCTGCGCCGTAATTCAAACTAACGTTTCCAAAGTACTAAAAGATTCAACGGCGATCGTTCGTTTCGAGTAACAGTTCACAGCCAATTTTAAGTCAATCCAGTCAATCTAACTGCAGCTGAAACAACATAATAGCTGTATTTCACAAGGCAAATAAATATTTCGAAAATACTAAGAGATGTGTTCCCTCGATGCGTTCTAGCAGTAAGTTTCATGATCAATTTCACAGCAATATTCAACTAATGTAGTAAAACTATTAAAAAAGTCTATTCACTTCTCCATCTTTGTTCCAACAACCGTTCCATTCAAAACAACTTCCTACCTGCTCCATAACTCGAACAAACGTTCCAAAAATACTAAAAAAAAAAAAAAACCCTGTGTTCGATCCTCATGCCAAGTTCCACAGCCAATTTCAAAGCAATCCAACTTCCCATACTATGATTCCTCGGCTCACACCTGATAAATCCAACCGTAATTCAAACCATCGTTGGCAATCGTCCTATTCTTCCGACTAGAAAGCAAGAAAACGAGTGGATCCTAACGATGTGGAAGATCGACTTCAAAGAAGGTGATGGGATACCACCTTATGATCCAACGTAACGTTGACTCGCAATTAAATGGCTACAGACGTAACCGACGTTCGCGTTTATTCCCTTCAGCTTCTCCTCTTTCTATGCTATGTACACGACCACGTGCACGCGTGAAACGATAATGCAATGTAGACAGGCCTGGCCTGCTTTGATAATGACGCCAACTATCATCCACGGCATCTGCCTTCGCATCCAGACACAGCTCGCTGGCCTAAGTGCTCGATATTGCCGCGTTCCGCATTTCCGAAGGCATCTCGCGTCTTTGAACACCTCCGATCGACCAACTCCTTTGACGTCGTTTACAGCTGTGAGCTTCTTGATCGATTTAAGCGCCGTAATAACGAGGATCGAGTGCGATAACGGGAAAATTGGAGCGTTCCACCGGTTGCTGCATTTTCGACCAGAATTTCGAACTTCTTTCGACGAGCAAGACGATCGATCGTGCTAGAAACATTGAATATGGAATGATTGGAATTCATTTATCTGAACTCCGGTTATTAAACCGAAATTTTACAATCTACTTATTTCATAATGGGACCAATCATATGATAAAAACGAATGTAAAGTACAATAGAACTCAGTCTATTCGAACTTGAGTTACTAAAACGAGAATTTAGAATCTGATTCGAAGCGAGCTTATCGAACGTGATTCCTCGTTATGGGAATTATATTTAGTAAGCTCGTAGCGTGAAGAAATTGATGAACTAGCCTGGAACAACTGTTATATGGACTCTTTGCGAACTTTCGCTTGGTTCAGGTAAATGGATTTCCACTGTACTCAAGCGAACTCTGCAACCAGATATATATCAAACATGTAAGAAGTATCAAGAACGCGTTCTATTCTACTGGAGTTATGATCTTCGTTCCATAAAATAAAATTCGTTCCAGTCGATCTGGAAATCAAAAGGATTGGCTCGTGCAAGTAGCAGGCAGCTACTAAACTCACGATAGAAAAATCAACCACAAAGAGGCAATCTTCTTCGATCTAAAGGAACGTCGCTTCGAAGTCGCGTTAGATGCGCTTTCTAAGTTAAACTGCTTAACTGATGTCTCTTAAACAAGGAGAAGCGAGGATAAAAAGAAACACGGTCGGAACGAAACCGACATCTCGTTTGCTGCATCGAAATTACTCGAAAACCCCTCGAGACAGCTTAAGAACAAAACCGTGGAACTGAACTAATTGGATGAACCGCGCATTTCATGAAATTTATCATTTTAAAAATAGGTTGCGGCTCTAAGGCTAACGATAAGAATGGCTTTTGAGGCGCGACCACGTACAAGTGCGTCTATTTTTAAAAGATCAAAAGATACTATGGGTTACGCGGTAAATACGTAAACAAAGAGGAGAAAGAAGCCTCGATTTTGCATAATCCGAAACCTGTGGGAGAACCTACGACTGCCAGGTGTTTGACATTACACGAGTCGCGACTGTTTCAACGTCGTGCGATCTGTAGCGCGTCCAGAAACGGCGCAAGGAATATTTTCTCTCTCGAAAAGAACATCGGTAATGACGTCGAGCGCGAGTCATCGAGTGTCTTGAGATAAGCCTCATCTTACACGATGTCTAAGGAACGAACGTCAAAACATAGTCGCTACAAAAGAATATCGTCACATAACGTTATTTTCCGACGAAGCGTCTTTATCTGGTTCTACGTTTCGTTCTAATGGTATCGAGCTTTGAACTTAACACAGTAAACTGAGATTAGATCAATACGTTTGGACTTGGTCATTAAATATAAATGCTGTAAGAAATACAATGAGTATTTTTCTTGACAAATGTACGGGCGTGTGGTATGTAAATCGCGTGTAATTTTATGCTCGAAATTGATTAAATATCAGTTTGATCGCTATCTTTCATTAATTCCTTTTATTTTCGCACACGTTATTACGGCGATTAAATTGGATAAATTGAATGGAAAAACGAAAAGGAAAAATAAATCTTTGATTCAATGAATAATACAGCGTATCGATATGCACATTTTATGTGCTCGTGTGCACATGTATGTGTTTGCGTTAGTTAATATGAAAGTAATCTGGTAGCGATTATAAAAACGATAAAGAAGTAAAATAAAGAAATGCACAAGTGCTTGAGTTCTTGAATAAAAATACTTATTTAAAATACATATCTGATTTCTTTACGATATCATTTTTACCAGCTTGTCGCAAAGTATCATACCGTTATCTGGACATACGACGTTTACACCGAGACACTCTACAGATAGTATCAATGCCAATTTGTTATCCAAACAGCTTACCGTATCGATCGTCACAGAGGGAAGAAACCTTTCGCCGGGAAAAACTTACCCTCCTCGGCTGGCAATTCTGAAACAGACAAGATGAAGCAGAAATAAATAACCAATTCAAACTGGATGATCCCTAGTTTTATAAACCTTTATACGTGTTTCATTTTTAGATCTATCAGATTTTTTGAATTTATAAATACCCTCGTGCAAATTTATTTTTTCTACGAATACAACCAAAGCAGTAAGACCAAGGCAAAAACGTCTGTTTAACGTATTAAATATTACAGCAAGTACTATACTTTAGATAGTTAACATATTTTTTACACATCATACATGTTCTATGAACTTTTACGTCTTCAAATGTTCCGTAAATATCTTCAATAGATTTTTTCACGACTAAATAAATCACGTTTATTTCTTGCCAGCGTATCTACAATCAGCAAGAATCAATCGCAGAAAGGAATGATTCATGAGTAAACAAATGACCATGCCGAAGATATAGACAATGCAGGCGACAAATTAACCCCATGTTTGCCCCAAGTTAATTGGTTAAAAAGCCGGATAGACGATTGGTACGTGCAATCTCGATGGCCTAAGTCGCAGTAGCTCGCAGCATCTCCTTTAAGGTGGCCTACTTCGAATTGCCGAAGCATCGTTCGCGTTACCGGCATCGCAAACAACGTTTTCCTGGTCGATAATAAACGCCCTTACACGGTGACGGCTCGTCGACGCGTGTCTCCGTGACAACCGATAAAATGCTGACCGCAAGGGCAGAAATATGCAAAACCATTCGTCCGTTCTTCCAAACGAGACTTTTCAAACGAAGAAACCAGGCGAGTACCGGTTGAAATCCTGCAGATCAACGCCATTAATATGACACGCGCTGCATTTGACATAATTCGGCAGCCGGCAAGGTGCCCGTCGTATCGTGTGTTTGACAGATTTACACACGAAATACAGGGATGCTTTAGCGTCCTTATCTCGTTAGAATCAATCGTCATTCGTGAGATTTGATTTGTCGTATCGAGAAAAGATCGTTTCCTCCAAATAAATTTTTAACAGCGTCGGTTCGTTCGAAATATCATACGTTCGCGAGAGAAACATCCCAACGATTAACTGGTTTCATTATTTTACGTTTCTAGAAGAATTCTTGGAACTTGTTCGTGTATCGTAAAAATAATTAAATTAACAGTTTATTATTAAGATAATTTCAACGAATTAGTTGTTTCATAGTTTGAAGGAGAAGAATAAATTTAGCTGACAAGTACTTTTAATTTAGAACCTCTGTTAAAATAATTTATGTATTGAAAATTGTGCGGACAAGACATACAGAATGCCTTTGATCTTCTGAAACGTCAGATTTATATTTACGCGGTAACTTTGATACCATTTCTTTTAAATCGAAACTATTCTAAGCAGCAACGTCTCATACGCATTAATCTAATATATTTACGAGCAATCTTATTCTTCAGAAAAGTTTCAAAATTCCGTTCACGTATCTTTCCGATAATATTTACTTTCCATCCGATAAGTTTCCCCCTAATTTTCCGCTCCTACGACCTATTTAAACAAGGAACTCGTGCTCCGTGTTTTCTAAATAATTAATTTCGTAATGAATTTTATAGGAAAGAAGAAAGTTCGTAAATTTCATTTACGTCCACTTTTCACTAACTTCTGCTTCAGCAACTTAAGATAAATGAAATGAAACTGTAGGATAGGGAACCAGTTTGAAAAGTAAACCAAAGGAAAACCCGATTATCCGGAGCAATTTCTGTTTCAGATCCGAAGCATTTCAGATTCTATCGCTTTTCGGCTGAATTCCCCGGGAAACGCGCTAGTAGATAGAGGCACACCCCTCTCGTTTCCTATCGATTGTAAGGGCTGAAAACTTTCGGGATACTTCATGTGGGAACCGTACACTCCACGCTTTCTATTTTAACGAGGGAGCTTTGGAAGCGCAACGATACCACTCAAGCTGGAAGGAAGATTATGTAAATTTGGTAATTTTACTTTCTTACACGGAACAACAGTATATTCTCTAATCGACGTGACACCTTAAGCATATCCGCGTCTTTCGTTAATAATAAAGTAATCGCAGTTGATGCGAACTTAAATCTACATAGAATCTACACAAAAAAAATCTTATATTCTTCCGCTATGTTCGCCTCTTTCTTTAAATCTTTGCCACTTAAAAATTCTACGAGCGATTGATTTCTCCTGGTTAGTCTAAATATGCCTGTTGTGTCTTCAAAAGGTTGCAAGACTGTTCCTACTTGTTCTATAATTTTTTCCCGGGTAGCGCAGATTATTTTTAACGTTATCTGTTTGCCTGGATAGCTGGAAAATAAAATCTATAAGGGAAGAACGCGATAAGCAATTTTAAAACTTAATTTAGCTTGCACGTAAGATTCGACATTTTCTTTTGCATTTGACCGAACTTTCCAAAAAACGTCGACTGTCATGATGTTATACGTGCGTCTTTGGTTGTTTGCAAAATTTTTAGAATATTGTTCTAGAAATGGATCACGAAAAAGAAATTCGTTCGTATGTTAAAATTCAAAAGAATGAAAATAAGAAGCAGATAAGAACTAAAACCCTAGTATCATACAGTCGAAGCAAAGAAGAGCACAGAGAGCTTTTGTATTAATCAGGACGCATCAGCTAATGCATTATCGATAGGGATCGATGATTTCTCGAGAGATCGACACACGATACTTAAAATAACCCGAAAACCTTCGAAGCATTCGCACTACACAATACCGCTGTCGTAGAATTCGATGCTCGCGGTGCTAATGGATCGAATGTTTCGATGCATCAGCCGATTACGCAAGTTACGCGCTCGTGGATTGTTTATGCAAACGTTCTTCCCGAGCCCCTGAATCATCGAGCCTCTACAGTCGACCATCAAGACGAATTATGTAGATCCACGTACACCATCTGCCATAAGTATCAAGTATCAGGACACGATATGATATTCGATAAAAATTGAATGCTCTTCGCCGCTTGTATCTTCTAATTTTGTTACTTTAAAAATGTGCTATCTTGTTCGCATCACGCACGTGTCTTATAACGCGGGAAGATTTTTACGACTCCTAGAGTTTCCTATTTTCCGCGAGGAAAATAAGTAAAAGAAGAATATTTTCTTACTCTAAGAACTTTTCTTTGAGAAGTGGCTAAAACACGCGTTAGGTCGTTGAAAGAAAGGGAAAACGTCGTCAGGAAGGGGCTTCCTCCTCCTCGATACGTGCGTCGACTTTTCATCGAACGTGTTAGGGTAAAATTTATCAATAAATGTTCTTCAATAAATGTAACGAGAAAATGTCCTCGTTTCTCGTACTTACAACCTGTGCAGTACGCTTGGCTCGCGAAAATACTCCACTGTGTTCAGAGATACTTCAACAATTATCATAGGAAATTATTACGAATACGTGGTGCAGTTTGTAGGAAATATTTGAGATTTCATTGGTACCGACACGAGACACGACTATCGTGTTTACATTGGTAAAATGTTGAAAATCCGCCGAAAGGAAAATAAATCGTAGGTTGAATGGGAACAGAGGTGTTTCTCGTGTCGAGTGAAAGCGAGAGCCGAAACACGAGAAGTGGAACGTGGATGTTACGAATTTTCGTACGAGGAAATGGCGCGAAGCCAAGAGAGGTCGGGGTTGTTTGGATTTTGCGGATGACAGGCTCGAGGGGATTGAATTTGTGGCAATTGGCCCGGGTTTTGAGGGAAGATAAGCGGTTAGGTGGTTTTCAACGGTTCAATAGCAATTTCCACGGCCAATGATTAATTCACACATCTTCTTACATTTCCCATTGTTTCTTTAACTATCGTAGAGGCTAATAACATACACGCGAATAGTAACGTTTCCTTCGGCTCACGAAGTTGGATGCAATGAAATAAACTTCGTATATTTTTCAACGTTTACCTGCTGACATACAGTGCAAACGCAGCCAGTTCTCGCAAGTGGAACAAACCAGATTATCGTTGTAAGAATTCAATGTAAGCGTATGTGCGTGAATTCACATACACGCGTATAGAAATGCCGTATGAAGGCAATTTACAATTCTGAAAGCAGAAACTTGTTTTCTTCGACGTCTCATATTTTAACAAAGAATACATAAAAGTATCATTATCGTTCACTGTTGCATTGAACACGACGAAGAGGATCGGAAAGACATCATAGTCTTTTTTCAACAATGCCACCGTTTATTTTCATCAAAAATTTACTCCGCGTATCTTCTCCGCTTCTTGTTTTTTTTTTTCTGTCTAGTTTATTTTCTATTAGACGAGTAGACATCGTACGCGAGGATTTCGTAATTTCAAGCTCTTCCGCGTCGCGCCAATTGGCATTCGAACACGGTCGATTCGATATTGGATTATTCGAGCGTTTAGCGGCTTTCACGCGCGCGAATTACGCCTCGCGGTTTCCGCCGCGGTGAACTAACGTATCTATGTACGAACCACAACGCAATATTGTACGATATTCGCTGTAAAAACAAACCAATTAACCTGTATTCTACCTCCTGAACCAACCAACTATCCTTGATCGAACTGTGATCGAACTGAAATTCAATTTTAATTACGTGCTATTCTACGCGGTAGTCCGTGTTTCTCTCACACCATATATAGAATACTAATTTTCATAGTAATAACAATAATAAAGTAATAATTCAGCTGTAGTTCGATGCATTAGCCGATCTTCAACCGTGAATTGTACTTTGAGAAATATCTCGAGTTTAAAACAGTTTATGCTCCTATAGATTAGGGACATTTTTTAAACTAAATGGCAAAATCTATCGTCTTGGGAATTTTTAATTAAACAAAATGATCTTGCACTTTCCTGGCGAGACGAAGCAAAAGCTTGTTATTATGAATCTACTATTTAGGTGCTACAGTATAGGAGTCTCTCGGGGGACCTAAGCCGCCCCTAGCACCATATGTTTGTTCCATTTAATTCTTATGATAATATGGGGGAGAGTTGACCCTATTTAACAAGGGTGTCTTTTCATTTGTGACGAACCAGTTTTAGCTACTCGATAGACGAGGGTATTTCGAAGTTAACCAACTGTTCGAGACATCTGTACGGTTCAGAGTACCTATCCTTAAGATAAATTGTAACGGCGTGTACCTGGGAGCCGCAATGTTTCGTTAAACAACATATATTTATACTACTAATTATTACTTCTCACATCGTAATGGAAAACCAGATTCGATTGTAACCTTTTTTCCAACGAGCAAGGAAAAGTCTGGTTAAAAGAAGGTTAATACGATATTAACACATTCCCTGCCTCGTGGGTTACGTACCCTCTACGCTAAACTTTCCCTGATTGCACGCTACACAGGATTTTTTCCTGCTAAACCAGACGCAAAATATTTTGCAAAACTACACATTAATAATTTCCGTTCCTTTTGTCGTTCCTTTTATCCCACTTATTTGTCTCTTAATTGGGCAATGAAATTAACGCGAAGTTTGTGAAAATATTCTTCCACAATTTAATAAAAAACATAATCCTAAATATTCGCGAAAGAAACTGAGATTTTGTTACCGCGCTACCAAAGTGTCGAAAACAATCAAATAAGAATAATTGTGGCCAAATTTGCAGTTACAGAAGCGTAGCCCAATAAAAGTCTGTCTAAACGATGCTAAGCCACCATAACAAGCAACAACGACGACTATGACTAACAATAGGTCCGTAAGCGTAACTCATTGTCGTCATAAGCATCGCGCAACCATAGAAGACTCACGATAGGTATGCAAATCCTGCTCGTGAACGTCACGAAGTTTTTCGCGCTCATTATACCCATTGGCCTTTAATACCCGCGTCGTTGTTTCAACGAACTCATTTACATGCACATCGACCAACGCGCGCAACGTACGTACATCCGCAACAACGAAACACGCTCTCGCGGAAACAATGCAGCATCTCCGATGTATTCAGCGCGATCAGAAACAGCTGGTGGACGAGGGACACGCGAGGACGCAAAGAAAAAAAGAAAAGAAAATAAAAAAAAAAAATGCAGTTTTCCCGTTGTTGGGGCGTCACGGTTGCGGATTAATCACGCGACGTTGAGCCGATGTCACACGATGACAACGCCAGGGCCACAAAGCTGAGCTAGCGGCACACGGTGAGACTATCGATGAATCTCGCTAGCAGATGCGACAAACGCGATATTGTCGGTGAATCTCGGTTTCGCTCTTGTGCTGGATATTTCGAGTGAGAAAAATGATTTAACCACGCAATAGTTTTGGACAGAATCCAGATTTAAATTTTAGGATAAATTGGCATTTTTTCTTTTTTTATCTTTCGAATCTGCGTGGAAAGAGGATAGTTCCGCGGCCGTGGAAGTTTTAAATAGTTTAGGAGCAGCTGTGACGAAGCAGAGTTGATAAGTCTGCACGAACTTCGCGTTAATTCGCTCGTTACAAGGTTTGGAGTAGTTGGAGCAGAATTTACGATAGAAGACGGGGTTTAGCGGCTGTTCGTGACGAGATGTAGATCTGTTTTATAATATAGGGAACGACACGGCTCTAGAGATCGCAAAGGAGATTCTCAAATGCAAAATAAAAGTCAATTTGGAAGGATACTGGGCGGTGCTATTGTTCGTGCGCGTCCTATTCTCTTTATCTTGTAAAATAAATACGAATAGACACCTCGCTCTTTAAACGGACAGAATAGACAAATTTTGTTTAAGCTCGCTGGTTCCTCGAATTGCTCAACGCTGGGAAGTAGAGTTTTAATCGACGAATTATCGGAAAGAAAGGAAACTTTACTGCAAAAGCACTCTGAAACTTGGTACTCAACCGATCCGAGTAAAATTCATTATTTCCATATAAAAGGATGCTTAAATGGGGCCACAGGGTGATTTTACGTCTAAGTCGAAAATATGGAATAAAATTGTTTCGTACGAAGCTTCGTTTCTGAGAAAATCAAGTTTGCTTAAGCTTGGCTAAGCATAGGCTAAGTATAAGTAAACAATCAGCAAAAGATTGTCATACACGCGATCAAATAAATTACCAGCAAGAAATATGTCAGCATAGTTACCGTTTAAGCTCTCGTTTTCAAGTAAAGAAAGTTCAAACGTGATCAGTTAAGAACTGATCTGGTACATTGTGAAATTTATTTTTCTCGAAAAGAAAGCATCTTGTGAAAAAAACGTTATTCAATGTTTTCACACATAGTTTAACCTGCTGTCTAATCAGCCAGGTCTAAGTATACTCGTCAAATTTTCAAACTCGATTTTCTGGGAAACGCGACGTCGCATGAAAAGATATTATTCTATATTTTCACCTTATCTTTCCTCGTAGAATCGCCTCAGAGCCAATTGCACCATCGGTTACGGACCAGCCTAGTATCCACGTATTTTTATTCCACGTTAAAGCGATTTTCCATCGAGCCACGAAGTTCGACGAGCGCGATTAATTTAGAACATCGTCGGAGAGGTCGAATTCCGCGAATTAAAACGTGAGAACTTTCCTACGCAGGTCGCGCTTCGAAATTTCGAAAATACAGCGAAACTTGGCCCAGATATAAATACCGAACATTTCACGTGCTTCTCTCGCCCGCCACTCTCCGATCTGATTGTGTATTTTTGAAATGTAGGTTACGGAATGCCAGCGAATGCAAGTATCTGATAAAAGGTTACGTAAGTTTTGGCAAGTGCGTCGAGGTGGTGGTCTATTTGCGTTGTAAAAACATAGCCTTGCGCGTATTGTTATTTATTAACGCGCATTCGCTGCAATAATCGTAATTTATGGCAATACAATTAGATACGTGCCTAGAACGATTCGTCGTAACGCTTATATTTTCAAATTTATCAACGGTGAAATAGGAAGATAACGAGGATTTTAATTAATTTACAGCGATATTAGAGAATACTTTGATGTCGTGAATTAATCGTTCGATCATGAGCCCGCAGCATCGTTACGTAATTTTCTATTTCAATTTTCAAAATTTAATGTTATTCCATGATTAGCGGAGATTAAACGTTGATCGCTTATTCCGGTAGTGAAAATCGAGAAATTTTCTGGAAAAGAATAACTTTGCGTTGCATTTCGTTTATTCTATATAACGTTGAAATTGGGAAAATGTCAAGATATTGAAATTGTACAATTAGAGAACGCAGGTCGCCCGATATAACGACACACTTTCACGCGAAACCATTAAGTTAGCTCGTTACGAGTTGCACAAGAGAAGGCCATCGATTCGCGTGCTCGCGTTCCCCTTAGGCAAAATGTTAATTGGATCTGCTTCAATGTAATTACATTTGCAGAGTGTGAAGGCGAGGAACGATCGGATTTAACGCACCCAAAGACTTCTCTTCCGCTCGTTTTTGTGTCCCGAAGTTGCTTCGGCACATGTCTCGAAGAATCGTGGAAATTGAAATTGTTTAGCATCTCGTAGACTAACTCAACGCTTTGATCAGTTTACAAGTGGAAATTTTGAAATTGACCGTGCAAGATCTTTCTGTTTTTCTTCCAATATCGAATTTCGTTATAATTAATAAAAACTGGAAACTTCTATATCGAATGAAATAATATCACGAAGATCACAATTTTAGAACTAGAAGAGATTACACATGAAATAAAATAAATCACTTTTCACAGCCGCGAGATCCAAAGGATTAACCAACGAGAACGTAGAAGCTAAAAATGGAATTGTCGCGTTAATAAAAGTAAGAAAGTTCAAGATATCATTTACATATAGAGGTGCATCATAAAAAAAGGTAAATACGTTAAAAGTCAGTGTCGTAATTTCATATACTTTGCAAAAAAGGTAATACGTACATCATAAATACATAGGACATGAAACATAAATTATCCCGATCCACTAAACCTATCTAGCTACCTAATCTCCTAAACTACCCAATCTACTTAATCCACTAAACAACTTAATCTCGCTAACCTCCCAACCTATTTATCCAACAACTTGATATATACTCGACAAGTATTGCATAAGCAAGAAAAATCTGTGCGCCGCGTAAAATTCTCGAAATAAACGTTAACCGAAATTCCTCCTAGCAACCTGTCGACCAAGCGTCTGCGTCAATTTTTTTATTCACGATAACTGATTCTGGTTATTTAGCGAGTATCGCGACTATGAAACGACTAGGCACCTCGAGTCCCTAGGTTATTTCACGCTAGGATACACTATATGCATAACATTACTTATTTCTGGTGTGTTACATTACGCCAGCACGTGTCACAATTTATCAGCGTTTCAAAAGAGAGAAAACATCGGCTCTAGCCGTGCATCGTGGAAACGGCACTGCCGTGGAAACCATCAGCGTGCATTTTTCCGAGCCAATTACGCGCGCCGTGAATTACGATAACGAAACGTTCGAAAATATAGACGTGCATCGCTATCTTTAAACTTAGAAACCTATGGAGCTCGAGTAGCTCAACGTGGGTGACTATCCATTACTGTCATCTTCGGATAGATACGAACACGTTTCTATTTCGATTCCAATTCCCACGTGTCACGTCTCTTGCGCGTATCCTATCCTACGCTTACTCTCGTTTTCCAACGAACAGTTTTCTTATCAAATGCTACCAGCAATGTGTGTAATTATAGACTGAAACGCGTCTTCCGCGATACTTCTCCGTCATTTCCAAGAAATCCACTGCTCGTGCCTGGATATGTTAAGTGAAATTGTTTACGTAAAGAGTAGATCGGTAGATTGGTAGCTAAAGGATATCGGAAGATGTAATACGGCGAATTATTACCTCCGATAATTGAAATATAGGAGACGAGAGGAGGATTTTTCAACAAGATGTTGCTCCTTTTCGTACAGCTGCCAGTATGAAAAAGTGGTTTCGGAATTTCGGAATAGAATTAATGTCATGGACGATATTGTGTACCGATTCGAAATCGATCGAGAACCCGTGGGGAATTCTAGCAAGATGGGTTTACGATCCGGATAAGCCACCTACGGAAAATATGGTTGAGCTTAGAGGTGGAATAAAATCCGCGTGGATGAATATTCAAAACGAAACTTTGCATAAGTTAGTGGATGGTATACGTAATAGATTAATGAAGGTAAAACGTAAAAGAAAGTCCATTAAATATCGAATGAAAAGTTACAAGATTAACACCGAGTTTGTATTTTTTCACGGCCAAAATCGCTATTTCAAGAGGAAATGTAATTTTTCCCAGGCTTCGAAAGAAAGACATTTTTGTTTCTTGTATCTTCCCTTCTATTTTATATTATAATATGAAATTATATAAACGATTTTGTCAATTTTTCTTCTAATATCAAAAAATGGTGTTGAATTTATAAATTTAATCTTTTGTTTCTTTTAAATTATTATTATTATTCTTGTGTTAAGCTTTCGCCAATTACAAAACTGAGGTAATAATATTACAAAAGTGTACGAGTAGACACGTGTACAAGTAACAATCTTTCTTTGGCGTCGATTGACAGTGATGATACAATCCTGTACAGATATTATTTGCAATCACTGTATAATTAATTAAATTAAGAATCAATTAAACCATTGTCGCATTTTCGATAGAACGATCGATCGCATCGTCGACGTTCGTTTCCTGTTTATGCTGTTCGCGAGGAAATGTCTAACTAACGTTGTGCAATCATAGTCGAAGATGTTTCGATCGATCGAAGCAACGCGAGCATGAAATTTGTCGCTAAAATTGTCCTACTCCATAGTTAGCCGCGATTCACGCAGACAATTTTCGAGTAATTTTCTACGATCTTTCCCAGCCAATTTTTACCGATCATTCACTTACTTCCTACTATCTCGATAGCTGCTTTCTTGAAAATATTCTCGTTAACGTCAATTCATTATGCCATTTTCTTGATTGCCACGAGTGAAAGTTTATCAACATCTACGCGTTTCTCTTTGGCAATTCCACGTTTATGTTCTGCCTATCGCAGGCTTTCTACTTTCAAACAGATATTCAAGTTTATGTCTATTGGTGCAGTGGGATCTTCGATATGCTGATTAATTCATTCGCGAACGTTAACGCGAGTATTAATGAGAGTATGAAAATGTTTCTCAGAAAGTGGACAATTTTTGAGCAATTGGCTAGAGGAGAAGAGAGAAGGAACTTTCATGTAACAGCTGAATAGCTTCCAACATATTATTGTTTTAATTATTTATGCTAGACACAATTGCGTTTATTGATTACATATTCTTTATTAGACTGCAATAGAATATATACCGCAAATAGAAACGCTTTAAACGTTGCACAGTTTTACGATATTCTCTACCTTCTAAAATATTCCTTGCTTCGTTTTGTAGTTATATAATTGTGCTGAATAATTATCATCATACGTTTCCTCTCTGACACCATCATACACAAACAGATTATACATGCAATACCAACTTCACATTAAGGCGACGCGGACGATACGTCGTTCTGTTTTAAAACAGTAGATCGGAAAACTATTCGAAAATATGTAACTCGTTCTTTCTTAGGAAAATAACAATTTCTTCAGCTAACGACATTTAATCGCCTGTTATTTCACCGAACGTTCGTTCGAAAGTGCTATCTGTGTCGCATTAATTCGCATTAAATTCTCGCGTTTACTTAAAAATTCCAAAGTCAAACACGCTTTTCAAACCGTGTTTAATGGATTACGGTGACAATTCTGATTGCTGTAAACGCGCGGTTGATACGGCGACACGCAGATAACGACTAGCCTGGTGCAAAAGCTGGAAAATCGTTAACTCGTTTCAATTACGTGAACTCGTCCCTGTTGAAGCTAAAACGCAAAGTTATATATACACGCCCAGCCTGTTTGTCACCGATCGTCTATTGTCGCGTCAAAAATCGCGACACTTTGAAAGCTTTGCCGGTTTGTTCGATAAAGCATCATGCGAATAAAAATAAGGAACAATCAGGTTAATTTAACCAGCGTTGAATTGTCACGACATAGCGCCAGCGTGGGCAAACATTTTGACCTTTTCGTTACTGCACGTGGATATATATACTTGTATCTATATCACTTGGTTATTTTAATCTATTCGATACGCATGGATTAACTAATTCGACTAATCTATAGTAACCTATCACGTTAGGCGACATTAAGAACCTACTTGGATATTCAGATAAGAAGTATTCTGAATTTTGATTACGTATTAATTAATGGAATTCCATCAGATACATGTAACGAGTATTCCTTTCATTTCGTCATTTGTCCTTGCCAATCTGTTCATAAACATTGCTTTAGATCAATGTAACAAGGAATCCTTAAAGAGAAGAAGAAAAGAGAAAAATGTTGGGAAGCATGAGACAAGTCCGAGTATTCGTTGAGTTAATGAAATTCCATTAGACGTCGTGTAACAAATATTCCTTTCATTTCGTCACTTGTCCTTCCCAATCGGTTCATAAACATTACTTTAGATCAAAGTAACAAGGAATCCCTAAAGAGAAGAAGAAAAGAGAAAAATACTGGAAAAAATAAGACAAGTCTCCATCTATTCTTACAAATTGCTTTCGATAAAAGTAGCGAAAAATTTCTTTAAACGGATGAAGGAAAAGCGAAGAAGCGAACCCTTGCCTACTTTCCAACGATAAACGAGTCTCAAAGGAGTAGCTCAGATGGCAATCGTCAAAAAAGAAAAAAAAACGCGATAGGAAAAGAACACTCGACAAAGAGTACTCGACGATTTCAAGAATGCTTGGTCAGCATCCACGAGAACGATAGGAGAGCACCAGCAATTACAAAAGAACCATTTATTCTCATTATTATGAAAAAGAATCCACGGTACGACAAGCTCGTAACGAGTTACCCTGGCGATCATCTTCGTTTCATTCATTACCCTGTCAACTAGCTCGAAATTGAAACGTTTCACGGCCAGTCGACGTTCAGCTAACTATTAAAAAAAGAGTGACATGAAAACGGTAAAACGAGAAGAGAAGAGAAGAGAAGAGAAGAGAAGAGAAGAGAAGAGAAGAGAAGAGAAGAGAAGAGAAGAGGAGAGGAGAGAAGAGGAGAGAAGAGAAGAGAAGAGAAGAGGAGAGAAGAGAAGAGAAGAGCAGAGACGAGAAGAGAAGAGGAGAGGAGAGGAGAGAAGAGAAGAGAAGAGAAGAGAAGAGAAGAGAAGAGAAGAGAAGAGAAGAGAAGAGAAGAAACTGGCGGTATACTCGAGCAGCAGACATCGATGAAACATACGAGCAGAGCGAGGGACTCCGGCTAAACGCCGCAACGAGCCATAACTTTGAAGTGCGGCCTTAAAACGAATTAACCCCATTTGCCGCGATAACTTCTAATGCAATTTCACCGTAACATGTGCGATTTACCGAGCACGGGCCGATTTTTATGTTCTCCGCGTCTACAGAAACGACCAAGACAGTATATATTACGAGGAACAGATTCTTTCGAACAGTGAATGGATTTCGATTGGCGGATTGCGAACGTTCGCGTGTTTAAAAGAAATTTATACAGAGAAAAATGTGCGGAATTCGCGTAATATGTAAAAATATACGGAATATCGGAAAGTGAATGTTACGGTATTAATTATGGTATTTGATATATATAGTAACGATGTAATAATCGATGAAACGTATCTTTTATATTTATGCTTCATTTGTTTATGTTTATATCGATGGAAATATAAATTTCCATGAACATTCGCAATCTATCGATTAGAGGAGAAATATTTGTGAAAAAGAAAAAAGAAAAATTAAGAGGAAAAGAACAAAGGAAGAAGATGGAGACTTTAGAAATTTTGAATTCGGGGATCGCAAATCTAAAAAAATTCAGGTTTCGACGAGTGTCTAACTTTGACGAAGATTTCATAGAATACGTGCGTGGTTTGATTGGAAGTCTGTGCGTAACGCGGACGAATAAAGCGGTAGAGAGTGTAACTTTCCGAGGAGCTTATTAATAATGAATCAGACAGCGAGGTGGCCTGACGTGGTTGCTTACGCTCGAAGTTGTCCACGTCAGGTGTATGTCTGCACCGACTAAAGCATTTATAAATAACCAATAACAGGAAGATGGCTTGCATTCTTCCAGCATGAATCTGCTGGCAATAATTCGTTTCTTTATTTGTACTTTTTTAACGAACTACTTTCGACTGTTTTAAAAAAAGTTTTTCTTTTTCTTCTTTACTTTTGCAGGAAGAACGAAGAAGAAGAATAGCCGAGAATTTCAAATGGACCGCTGCTATGTGTCGCTGCCAATAGCCAGAAATATTTCGCTTCGACGGTTTATTTGGAAATATTTGATCGCGGAATATTTGCGTATTTATACGTCCATCGCATATATTCTCCCATTATTTTTCTTGTTTTAAGTGCAAAAATATTGCGAAGTAAATCTATTTTTCGCCGATAATCGACAATATTTCATCTTCGTAGTTTATTTTCAAATAATGAGAAACGAGCGAATCGTCGAACGTTTCTTCTGCAACGTTTACCTCGAGCACAAGGGGAGACATTTTTCGCTATTGTTCCTCGTCGTAACTCGCTACATTTTCGGTCCGTCGAGTTTTAAATGAACCTGAAGCGTTTGCATCGTATTAAAGGAGTATTTAACGCGTTGCAACGGTAAGTGTAGAAAATTTATGATTTATTTTCTTCTGCTGGATATTTCCACCAGCTGTGTCTCGAGCTACGATTTGTTTTCAGCGAAACTGTAACGTCGAAAACCGCTTTTCTTCTGCTGACTGTGCCAGTTGCGTTTCGCGTTTCTGCCGCTGTTACCATTCCAATTTGTAGATGGGCCGTAAAAGCGGTTTTTAGCATGAAGTTCGTCGTGTTCCGTGGCAATATAAGCCTGGCATTTAGGCAACGTGCAACCGGCGCTAATATTATCGTTTATTTCCAGCCATACAAAAGCTAAGATACGCGTCCTCCGATTTTATCGCGATTCAAAGCTGTTTATTATATTTTCTGTTTGCATTCGAGAATCTACATTCTCGAAAGCTGTCTTTCGAAATTTCTTAATTTTGAATATCGAATAGAGGTCGATACGTATCCAACTTTCTTCCTTTCTACTTTCACAAAATTTTGTTTCATACAAAATTTCAGAAACGATATAGCTACGAAATTAACAGCAATACTTGCAAAGAATTTTATCTCTTAAATTTCTCACTTAATTTCAATCTCATTAATTTGATAGTCGTACTTTTCTATTGATAAGAAATTCCTGAAAATTGAAGGTAAAATTAATTCAAATTACGAGAGACGAAGGAAAGGAAAGCGGATAATGTTAAAGAAAAGAGAAAAGAGAGACACACAACGTTTGCGACGAGTAACGCTCCACGCGTAAGACAATTTACATCCGGAATGGTAACAACGATGAACATTTGCGATAACGCCGTAGCAGATAACAGGTTTTCACATTGTGTTTCTCACCTGTTATCCACCTCATCTAATCGTAGGTTCACAACTTTTACCACATCATCGTGCCGTATCGTTCCAGCGTCGTGTTTTTAATCATTCATGTTGGTCGTTTAATTATTTATGAATTTCCAGCAAGTATCTCGCTACGTGGGAATTTCGAAGGAAAACCTGGTATATGATTCTCAGAAGCGAACAGAATTCTTTCCACAATTTTATCAGTATCTTTAGAATTATCGCGAGATCTTGAAACATGTTTACTAATGTGAAATAAAATACGATAAATGTGTAATAAAATTTAAAGCGTCGAAGCTTCTCATTATTCGTTATCGATTTTCGACGGAGAAAATCTACAATTTCTTTCGCTGCGATGATTCTCCGCCGTCGATATTGAATTTCCAATATTCCGCAGAACTGGCAATCGCAAAAATTACGTTCAATTTAAATCTCGTTAAATGAAAATCAATATTCTGTCCCAATCACGTCAATTTAGAGAGAATCGTAGATCTGAAAAACTAAGGTAGGACAAGTGAGCAATAAAAAGAGCGAAGGAAAAATACGGCCTTTAATCCAGCGTTCTCAAACAAAAGAAACGAATTCGCTCGACGTTCGACTCGCTGCAGATAATTTAAGATGGTATCGGTACGTATATCTACTGATTAAAAAACGTTGGTCAGATTGGAATCTTCTCGAAGATGGTATCCTGCTGGGAGTAGCCAGCCACGTGTTATTTAGCAATTAAGTTAGAAAAATTTACCAAATGTCCAGCTGGACAAATTGTAAAGTACAAATTAAATAATTAAAAAAGAAAAAAAAAAAAAAGAAACAGATTGGAATCTTCGAGATAAGACTGAAGATATGGCGCTAGCGAGTTTCCAAAGCCTTTTACTACGCACTAAGATAGCCACGAAAAAAGAAGTTTCTGCATCCACCGCTGTATAATCAAACAGCAATCTCGTGAAAAACGTGGAACGTTCCCTGTGAGCGTGTTTTCAAGCATAATAAACTCGATCGAACGATGAAATTACACGCCGATCTCGTGACTATCCACCGTTGATTGAGACAATTCCGTAATTAACTGTGTCGCCACGTGTATTCCTGGAACGTTAACCCTCCATAACGGCAATTTCCTTTGCCTCTGACAAGGAAATAATGCGAACGAACGCAATCTGGCTTTTCATTTGAAAAATAAAAAGGAATTATGGAAACAATTTGAACGCTCGATATCGGGACACAACGATATTAGCAATGGAACATCAGAGTATAGAGATCGGTAAATGGAATAGTATTTTAACGATATGTATACAGATACACGAGTAAATTATTTTCAAGTGACGCGAGTTTGACGAGAATTAATTCCATTCGTCGTGGAAAAAGAGAGAAATTAATAAATCGACGATTGGGGTCATCGAGAAAACTCAAAGAAGAATCGTAGTAGTTGGTGGATGAAATGTAATCAATTTTATTTTTATCCGTGTGTATTTCCATGAAACGCTATACTTTTTGGAAATATTAACAGTAATACGATCAGGCCGGTTTCAAAATTTAATTTAAAATCGTTATTTCTTTTCTGCGTTTAACTTTATGTATATTTTTATATTAACAAAAATTGAGAAACTGATTAATCAGATAATATAAGAATTTCCCATAAAGTTGAACGAAAGGAATAGCAAGTAATGTAGAATTTTAAATAAAATTTTGAAGCCGATCGTTCGACGGGGCCTCGTAAGGTTAGTGTCAAATGTCCCAATGTCCTTAAACGCTATTTTTTACGAACTTTTTACGATTTTTTAAAAATGTACAATTCTTTAAAAATATTTTTTATAGCTACTTTTAAGCTCTACGTTTATTACAGTGTTTATAGTTGTTTATATTTGTCGCATCCCCCAATTCTTTTATTACAGCGCGCTTTGCTTCTTCTTGTGTCTTACAATTTCTTCTTTTTTTTTTTTTCTTTTTTTATAGCTTCTGCCGCTCTCGTTTATTTTGCTACAACCTCTTTATAACTTTCGTGCTTCTCGCTCTTTTTTTTTTTTTTTTTGTCCATATTTCCTCGCTTCTCGCCAAGGTAAGTAGTTCAAGTTTTAATCAAATCGCTTCGAGGTAAGCTGTTTCTATCGCGACCAGGTTTTATAGCAGCAAATAGCCTCCGCGTAAATACTATTTATCTGTCGCGTAAAAAATAACTTAATTATACGATACAGATACCAAAATGTAATTGATCGAACGATCAGTTTCGATTAATGGCAAACGTAATTGCAAGTCAATGTACTGTGCACTCAATGACTGCCAGACTTCTCGGTATAATGAAGGAAAATTCTACGAGAATGATTCATCCGTCGACTCTCGGCATGGATTTTAGAAGACCCGCTTTATTTCAAAGAAATCTGTTATCGTTTCAAATGAAATCTCTATCTCGATGACGTTAACAATGTCCAGAAAGGATTTCATCGAACGGAAGCATAGGGCGATATTCAAAGAAAATTCTGTCGGAGAAAAATTGTTCGATTCCTATGCAGTCGACTAAAATACTAAGCGGTGAAATTACGTGTAAGAATTCTGTCAACGTCATTAAAAAGGCAAGCACGACGTTGTCTTGTTTCCAGAGGAACAAAAGTTGCACAATTTCAAAAATTACAGTCTGTCACAGCGTTACAAAACATGGTTCGAATTCTTCAAATTCGATAGAATTATAAAAAAACATTATTAATGATAATAATATCGAGGAAATTGGTGGAATTTCTTTCGTAAAGTAAGCTCGATAGGGAATTGCCTAGAAGAATATCGCGAATAGAATATTACTTTCCCGCAATTTTCCTTTTTAACCGGACAACGATGAAAAGCTCGAGATTCTAACGTTTGAAACTCGTGTAAGTATTTCGACAGAAAAGTTTGAGAATTTGAAGACGACCGACCAACGATTTCTCGCTTTCTATCGTCCGTTGTCTACGAAACTCGTTCTCCGAAAACAACTCTCGTCGCTTTCCTAGACAATCGAGCGTTTCCCTGAGCGTTTTCGCCGAACAAAGAAAAACTGCGTGTATCACGAAACGTTATAATTGCTGTTTCCTGCTTTGCAAAGTTGCACAACGTCTACATCTGGCTTTGTACGGAGCTAATAGACCTTGAACTTATTTTTCATTCCGACGACGCTGTGCGTTCGTTTCGTACGCAATCGCTGCGGTCGCAAAAATCGACAGTATCGCAGCGTGTTGCGGTTTCCGATGGATTCAGCGCAAATATACACCGAATCGAATAAATACAAAGGTATTCACTTGGGAAGAAGAAAAAGCGAAAAAGGTGAAATAAATATCGTTGGGAATGGCAATAATACGCGAGATAAATATTTTATTTCGTTCTAAACAAAGGGAAAGATTACGACCCGTGGTGTAAGAAAAAAATACCATAAGCCCGGTTCTAAACTGCGATCCGCTTGATAGATTCCAGAAACAGTAAACAGTTTGGGAAAAGTAAAATTTTAAATTAGAATAAGAGAAATATATACCGGAGTATACTTAATTGAAGAAAAATAACAATCCTAATGTGTTCCAAACGTTTCCGCCCATCTTTACGTACGTTTCATTGAAAGCAGAATAATACGGTTAAAATATCTGTGTTTTGCAATAAAAAGAAGAAGAAGAAAAAAAAAGGAACGTTTTAAATCCCAAGTTGTTCGATATGAAGCCTTATTTGCGTCGGTTACTGCGAGTCAGTCGTCGCCTACGAGATACGAAAGGTGTTAAAATACTGTCCGATTTAATCTTTGTTATCTTCCAATTGTTCCATTTCTATACGAATTATCGCTATTTCGTATCCATCCCACGTAAAATCACATGGACAATGGAACGACAAAAAATATTTAATCTGCAATTGAAACGCTAACACATAAGCTTTGATAGAACAAAGAATATCCAAGCTTTAAAGGTCGCGAAACGAACACGATTAAATCAATTAATCAATTACAATGTTTGCAACTCGTTCAACCTTACGACACAAATGATCGTAATCATACCCGTGATCATAATCTAAAAGAAAATAACATATTTTTATTTATCGATCTTCACGCTATTAGCCGAATAAAGATACAGCTTTGGAGAGATTCGTAAATTATACGAACGTTTGTCTTAAAGAAATATTAGAACGATATTAATTTGTAAAATTTATGTCGGGATTATACATGACAGCGTCATAAATTACGTTTATGTTCCAAAGATTAAGAAATTACAGAATACACGGTGGAAATATTTTAACAATTTCAAGTACGATAAAATCAATAATATTGCCATTAACAACACTGTTAGCATCGTTAGCATACTTAAACGTATCATTGCGAGAATTAGACGAAAGACGGATAGAATTTCAAACGTAGAGCTACAGGATCGACACGACGGAACTCGTTAAACGAGAACGCGACCATACGGATACGTTTAACGATTTTGCACCATTGGAAAACATAGTTAATTAATATTTACGCTACGGCACGTAGCATGGTCGTAGATTTAAAGGCCGTTCGGTTCTATTTGAAGCGTAATTTCGTTATCTGGCGAATGTGCACGTGCCACGCAAGGATGTACGATAGAAGGAAGCATTAAATTACGTTCCTAGATTCATTCAGCCGTTTGAGTATTAAAAATAAATTTTGCATTTTCGATATCCTTTTTTTATCACATCTCTTAATTAATAATTTCCGTATCGACGCCACTCCAATAGAGAAAATCCTATTGGGTTTCTCCTCTTTTCTTTCCACAAATATTTATCGTATATTATGCAAACTGTAATACAATCCGGAAAATGACTCTATGTATAATAGAAAAGGAATTATATCTTCCGAGTGGAACGTGTCTTATCGTCTAAAAGCTTCGAATCATAATGCGTCCATAAATTTTTCAAAAAAAAAAAGTCATCTGCTACATTAAGGTCGGCTAATGTCTTAACACTTTGACTGCCACACCGAAATCACATGTTTCACTCTGGACGCCACAGTATTTTAACACCGTTTTTTTTTTTTTTTTTTTTTATTTCAAAGTACCTTCTATTTATCGGTTATATTCAACACTAACTGTTAATTTTCATTCAATTTTTACCATTGTAAAAAGTTCAAGCGCTCCGGTTACCAATGACCACCGTGGCGTCACAGGAGAAACCATAGCCGGTCATAAGACCAACGTGTTGTAATCTTCGAATCAAAGTGTTGTAATCTTCGAATATTTCCTAACATCTGTCGAGAAATAAAGGAAATTAATATCCATATGTTCGTGGCATTGATCTTGAATCGAGAATAAAATTTGAATGCGCAAATTGCGAGATGATTGCTTCGCCTATAATGCGTGTTTCGTTCGACACGACCATGTACGACATTAACATTTGTTAAAAATTACACGAGTTAAACTAAAAATAGGCCGCAGATTTAAACGCACGCAAAACAAAGTGCTTTTAATTAAAAGCTTCGCAACACAGCGGCCCCAACGATTCCAAATTTTGACGAACGAGCCTCTGACACTTAACACGGTCGATTTACCATCGAACAATGCGAATATCGCGACCTGTTATTCGCACGTTATGTCGCTAGCCTGCGCGAAATCCAGGCTGCAATTTATCCTTTCGTGAAGAGACGGTCGAGACTTATTTGCATCGTACCTTGGCGAGTTTACTGTCGCCACGTTGGCGCGCTTTCAATCGCGAATTAAAAACCGCTCGTAACGCGGCAGCCGATGCGAGAAACGACTCGTTTCCGAGCACCTCCGTGTCGACGTCCGCCTTCGAATATTTCTGGAACGGAATAAACGAAGCGCGAAACGTATACGCGCGTTGTATATTCTTCATAAGCGAAGATCACACGCGGGGCTACATAATAAATCCGTTTCTATTGACTTTCTTAGTTTTACGTTACTTCGTCGGTGAAGTTGGAAAAAGAGGCAACAGATTTTACCATACGACGACGAAACGCCACGTGCTCTGTCGCTTACGCTTAGTTCAAATTTCCCTCCGATTTAATGTAACTTAGTAATGAAAATTTATTTTCACTGCGAAACACCCGAGAAAAGCAAAGTTCAATTTAAATCTCGTAACAGCCTAAGAAGAATAAAAATTTCACTTGAAAGATAAAAACCAGGGAAGACTTCACACATATTTGAACGTGCAACAAATGAGAAAATGCTAGATAGGACAAGGAATTATCGCGAGAAAGGGGATAATTCGTATGCTCGAAGCGAGAAAAAGCGAGAAGAATCGTTTTCACGCGTTGCAATTGCAACATTGGCGAGAACAGAAGATTGCTTGTACGGTCGCGCAAAGTCGGGATGATGTAATTAAACGATCGGAAAGGCGAATCCGGAGACAATAGTCGATAATGTTCGAGCGTAACACGGTGTATTAACCCCGGTCGCGATATCGTTTATCGAGTTTCCGCGATAATCGATGTGGGTCGCACGTGCAACAAGAGGATCCGCCAAGTCTCGTGATTTCGAACGGATCCTTTCAAACGAAACGTACGAGAACGTCGAGTGCTCTGTAGCTAAGAAATTTCCTATTTTCAATTCTGCTGTCGCAGATGGATAGACTCTAAGAAATGAATTGTTTAATCTCATTCGTCTGTTAATTATCCACAGTATGTTATGTTACAGACGAGAAATCATGGATTGTAAGAATCGGTAAGATCTTATTGTACAAACTGTTCATCTTTCGATAGATAGAATAAATAGAGTTGCACCGTACGTCGTTCGCGTACGAACGAGCCAATATTCGAATATTGAAACACGCGAATAAGCAAATAAATGAAAATAAATAACCATAATGTGAAAAATGAAAAGATAATCTGCGTACCTGAAGCGATTCGCGTTCAATCATTTCCGATGCATTTCATAATTGGTATAAATAACCAACGCGGTGGCATTCGAGGAAAATGAGATCAGCCACGAAAGAATTCCGGCTAATCGAATCGAATTAATCCCGGAATTCGAATGCACGAGATCCAATTTTAGCGTTCAACGTTTTCCAGTCGCAGCGGGTTCTTCGCAGCTATGAAGGACCGTTGTGCAAGCAACGTAACGAAACCGTGTGTAGCCTTGTCTGTTCGATTAATGCGCCGGATCCTAACGTTTCTTGGACGATGGACGAATTAGAATGCCGTCGTTCAACAATTATAGAAACCGCCTTCTAAACGACCAAAATCCAAGAGAAATGGACCTCCGTCCAGCCGAGCCTGTCCCTCTCTGTAGATACGTGCTTTATTTTCGTAAACGAAAGATGATACTTGGCGGCGCGAAATCGTCTATTTTGCGTAGGCTTCGTAATCGACGATCGTAACGCTCGAATTGGCGGTCGTCTGGTCGAAAATCGTGGATTTACCCTGTGATTCGTGGGCTCGTAAGCGCGAAACTATAAATTCTAACGGTAACGAGACGCTAGTTTCGGTGTTTCCATTTCGTCTTTCAGACCGCGGACATTTGCACTTTGCCGATCGTTCGGATGATACGTCGCGAAATGGATTATTCCGCGCTAAAGTATCGCGTAAAACACTAAGGGCCTTTTCGTTTGTCGAAACGAGAGCGAAATCGGAGCATAAAAATTCGAGGATTTACGAGGGTTAAATATACCCTTTACATGCGGTAAGTGCAATCATCAAAGAATAATTTGCTGTAGTTCTAAATACGACAGGATATTTATATTCCTTTAAAATGGATTCGAGGACTCGATACAACGTTTACGCGTTAAACGCAATCGCCAAAGAATAATTTACCGCTGTTTCAAACGCGTAAAGAAGTTTATGTTCCTCCGCTGATTTCTCATTTTAATTGTTTGACGATCGATAAAGGATGATTATGTAAGTAAGAATCTAGCTATCTTCGAGATAGTTGCGCGTTAACGACTACGATATTCTTTATGCGAGAGAATTCCTTATTTGTTAAAGTATACCCGCGGGAAACGAGAAACGATACGCAACTATTGTAGCTCGCTCGTAGAATTTAAATCAAGAAATACGGAGAATGGAATTTTTACAGATTATTTTTACTCTTACGAACAAACTGTGCAACGCTTGGCTCCACGTCCCAGAATCAAATATTTAAAAGCTTCCTCCACTCCGCCACGAATTCTTCGAAACTTTCAGAAAAATTCCATCGCTGCGGATAATACGATAATTTCGAAGAACTCTCGATCGGAACTAAACCCGGCGCAACCGTAATACGAAATAAACAAATTCCACGATATTGCGCGTTCACAACCGACAAGTTTATACCTCACGAATCGACGACCACCGGAATCAGCAAGGTTCTGACTCGCAGAATGCAAATTGGAAAATATGTACGTCATTAAGAATGAACGATCATAGTCGCGAATCAACGACTGATAATGCGATAATCGCTGACTTTTCCGAAAGACGTTAGATACGATCGTACAAGCGCATCAATGGCCAGCTGACAATCAGATAGTAGCGTAAGATAGTTCACTGTTATTTTCATAAAAATATCTACAGCGTTGTAAGTACGTAGCGCTGTAGTAAATAACGTTCTACATTTATTATTAGGAAAATTCATTGCACTTGTATTGAATCATAAAAACTTATCACGTGAAAGGCTAAAGCTATAATTGAATTATGAAACTAAAGGAGCGATATTCGTAAGAATCGATATACGCCATCGTTCATAAACATCAAGATATTTATAGAACGTTCAAACATTATCTATGTGAAATTAAGACAGAAGTTCAAACTCCACCCTACATAAATAAAGTTTGCACGTTCAATGTTAGAATAATCTCATTTTTATATCCACTACGTTCCTCGATTGTTGCTTTCAATTTTCACATTCTCGTTATTAATTCATCTAATGTATTCGCTTTTATTTAGTACAAATTACAAATGAACTTCTCTCTGTTCTGCGTTTGACTCGTTCAACAGTTTTTTTTAATAAGAGTAGGATCGCGAAGGCCAGCGTATGATCGTTAATTCGTCACGTGCCTTTTATTACACCTACTAATCTCTGTCCGTGTGGAATAGTACTGACTCGTGCAAATAATTTGGAAAAATATCCGGAGCGTTGGCTTATACAAAATACAGCGTTCTAATTGATTAATCGCTTCCCTAAATCAACCGGAGCCATTTATCGCGTTTTATATAAAACCAGATGCTCTAATATTTATAGACGGAAGTATACGTGACTGAATTCAAATTTTCTACATCTTGACTTACACCACTAGGATCTTCAGGCCACGATTTGCTGCAAGAGCTCGCGTTCGTCACGGCGACGACAAATTGTCCGATGGACTTTCAAAGCTACCGTACATGCGTGTAAAATGCAAATCGTTATCTGCGTTTTATCGAGTTCTCGTACGATCGAGATCGTTTTTAGATCGCGTAAATCGTCGTGATTATATTTATCAGCGTAGCTCGCTCGAGGAGCGCGAGAAGAATATCTGGTACTCGATGTTTAGCCAACTAAACGAGCGCTCTGAGAAAATAAACGATGAATGCCACGTGCGATTGCTCGGCACGATTAATTTGGCACCGCGATAACGAAAAGAGAAAAGGCTGTTTCATCCTCGTAACGGTTCTTCTTTGCGTGTCTCGCGAGCGTGATCCAAGCGTATTTCGCCGGCCGTGAACTCATTCATGATCGTAGAATCGGCTCGATGGCGCGTTAACTGGTTTCGATATCGAATTGGAAAGTGTTCGTGACGGAGACAACAGGTGTACGTGTCACGTTGTTGCGAACCTCTTAACCTTTTCACGACCATTCAGAGAAAATCCTGGCTATGGATTAAGGACACTTGTATGCATTCGATGTTCGTGACAGTGCCGTGTCATTGAATATAACGTTTGGCTGGATACATTATCGAAGTAATATACGACAGATAGAACGCGTATCGAAAGTGAAAAAGCGTTGAGAACGGTCTTTGTAGCAGAAAATATTTCAAACTGAAAGCATTAAAATGTTCTCTCCGATATATTTTTTGCACGCGATTTGCTGGAGAATTTGCTGTGAAAATTGAATGCACGCGTAATTATATAAATCGAAACATAATTTTAAAAACGTAGGATAACTCGATTGTTCGGAGAAAAAATGTTTAACTGAAATTACGTAATCCATACTTATTGTCCCCGAACGATTCACGTTACTTCCACGTTCTTTCTCTAATTGGAGCACAGAAACGCTGTCCAAGGTAATAAGAAGTAAGCACGAAACGATCCATGTAATCGATTTTCCAACAGTAACATCGGTCTATTCGCTTTTCCACGTCGTTCCGAACTCGACGAATTCACGAGATATCAAGTAGAAAAATGAAAGAACACGCGGGGAGAATACAGACTATCGCACTAATGAAAAATTAATAAAATATCACTGACGTTCGACCGATTCGGTCGATTGAAATGGACGAAAAATTAAATATTAGCGAAGTAGGTCGTGCTCTCTTTCGATAAATATTGTAATTTTCATAGACGAGACGTTTTCGATATGAAAACCGCGTTAAATTGCGCGTGATCGTACGTTAAACGCGTCTCGGATCGATTTTACGTCAACCCGCAGGTATTCCCGGCTGCTTCAGAAAAGGTGCAACGCATATCTTCCGACTGGTCGTCCGTGAATGCCACGATACTAATGATTCAAGGCCACTATTGACAATCCACGACCTATTATTATTTTCAAATACGACGTCGAGCTACGAACAACCTTGCTTAGTTCTTCTCGTTTCCTTTCAATTTTAACGTCGATTGTTAGCTAAAAAAAGAAAAAAAGCAGTAAACTAAAGAACGTATCTTCTAACTCGACGAAGAATGAAATTGAAATTGGTATTGGAATTGGAAATTCATATAGAAAATCGTTTCATGAGGCAAACGAACATTACGAATAGCTTATCGAATTTTTATCGGGTACTTAATTCCGACGTTATCGTTCGATGCTATTGTCGACCATTCTTCTTTCTCTTCGTATATATACATACATTGTCAACAATCGTAATTTCAATAAATGGAGAATACGTATAATAACGATATTTAAAGTAATGCCATCTAAATGGAAACGTTTAAATATTTTCTAGAACACAGGAAACCTACTTTCGAGAGTGCTATTTTTAATATTCTAGAAATGTGTTACCTCGTAAAAAGAATGATCTAAGAGACATGGATCTTGCCATGGATCTGTATAATATAGCATAGAAATTTTTGGTGTTCTTGTGCAAAATAGCATTCAGAAACGTCTGTGCTTTTGGTAGCTTCAAAGTGATTAGATGAATAACTACGTTATATTGGATAAAAGACACCCCTTATAAAAGTATAATACTGACGTTCAGAAGCGGCAGAATGATTCAGGGTATTTTACCGATGCGGGCCATTCAGGAAACTTCGAACACGTGTACCAAAGGACTGGCAGTGGAACCGTGCATGGTGGGGATAAGCATCGCGCGTCGTGCACGAACCAATGCTCTAGCAGCTAGCACCCAGTTAGATAGTCACTATGCTTTTACCGCGCTGCTCGACAAAGTCCAGTAAATAACTTCGCGATACGCTGAACTTTTACAGTGTAGCATGGCCTCTAAATTTGTATCTTCAAAATCTTTTCGTTTTACACATATTTTATATATGACAAATATTGTAATAAATATGAGATTTAAATCTTCTTCTATCTAACTTATATATTTGATACTGCAAATAGAATATTATGCTACCACCAAGTACTATGCTACCGCCTACCATTTTGTGGGTCTGTTACATTTGGACAATAAACGATACTTAATCAGTATTTAATATGATCCTACAAACGTAAGATTGATTTGTAACATATGTAAAGTTTGTAGGTAACGGAAGCAAAGACCATTGCACGTACGAATCAATAATATTGAAGCTTAAGATAAAAATAATTATAAGGAACAAGAAGTTACTTACCATTGAGACCATATTTCTCCTGGTTCCTCTTAACTTGGTCAAGAGATAATCCTTTGTCAGCATCGACATTGAAGAAATTTACCACCTCGTCCACTGTTTTGCAATGACCGTCCTCCATGGTTATTTCTGTATTAGTCACTAATTTTATCTGTTCAGTGACTGTCCACGTTCATTCACACTGCAATTTTCTGTAATTCAAACAGACAATCAATTATAGATTATTTGTTCCTTCAAATAAATATTCATTTTCTTTGCAACATGCACAAATAAACTGATCTGCTCATCGCATAAATATCAACTGCAAATAACAAGTGTAACCAATTATTGAAAATAGTAGAAATTATTAAATAACCAGACAGGCAACAAAATAATTCTACAAAGACAGACGTTTCGATGCACTTCAATTTCAATTGTTTTCAAAGCTGAAATATAACCAAGGAGAGCTATACTCCTTCGAATAAGTCCTAAACACTCCGTAAGGCCGTACGAATACATGGTTTGCAGAAACTTGTCGAAATAAAGATTCCCAGAAAGCGGAGCTCAGATAAAGACGATGAGGAAAAATCACCGCGTGCTCGCAATTACGAGCCAAACCGTTTCAGGTTAAACCTTTGTCGTGGAACGAAACTTTTCAAGGTGTACGCACCGTGATTTCCCCTGATCGTTCGACACGAAACGTACGAAGTTCGATAACAGAACAGAAGTAAACTCACCGGGAACCAGTACGAAGTATTCGTTGGCGACGTGTCACAGAGAAATTACGTTACGGCTGTCGAATATTTAGGTTAGCTACAGGTCCCTAAGATGCACTCAAGCACACAGCGAGAGAGAGAGAGAGAGAGAAAGAGAGTGAGAGGGAGGGAAGGAGTAAGAGAGAAAGACGAAGAATAGAAAAAAATGAAACGAACTGGCACGAACAAACTTGCCGGGCACTAAAATGAAAAGTTCTACGGCCGATTAACGACGTATCACGATACGCGGGCACAGAAATTTAAGACGCTCGTCATTTTCTTCACGATATATTTCCCCTAAATGCTAAGCAAACCTCCTCTTCCGTGAGACTGACAAGGCGAACGGCAAATCATTGCACACGTGCGCCACCTCGCGGAATGCGCCATTAACAAGTTGCAGCGTAGTTGCCCGCGCGCCGTCTACAATGCAAACGTAATTATAAACATAAATATCCAGTTAATCGAGATTCATTAACGCGTTACGATTACTCCATATGAATAGCCCTTCACTTTTCAAACTATGGAATTTCTGTGAAGGCGAGTTGTTCGTTCACTTTCGTATTTCGCGAAATCCACGTCACAGCGCGGCGCACCGTGTAGTATGAAAATGCGTGCGAGTCGAATGAACCGAGCATGTGGAGCGACGCCATTGGCTGGACAGCGTTCGTCAAGTGTGACGCACTCAGCTATTTTCAGTCTTCTGCTAGTCTATTTCCTTGGCGCGTATTTTAAGACATTCAAAGGACATGGCTAATATTCTCGTTATATAACTATTGCTCTTATAATTTCATTTCGATCGTTTCGGTCGATGATTCGCGATGCGTTCGAGCGTTGATTTTCGCGCCGTTCGACAATTTTCGTCCGATTAAATACGGCAACCAGATAATCGAATCGACACCGAATGATCGTTAGGTGGTTTCGTTATATAACTAAGCAACCGGGTGCCTGTAGATTGTATGAAATTTTTGAAACCCGTTACATAACCTAAAAAAAGGATGACTCGACAATATAGATTTGTTTTGCATCCGAATCTTTCTTGCATTTAATCGATCACGAATAAAAGATCGGATATTTCATCGATCGTTGAGTCGACTTTGTTCAATTTGTGGTTCGCCTTGCCAAATGAGATGATGTTATGTAATATATCAGTATCGAAGTGTACAATATGCAACGTTCACGCGCGTGCCTAAAATTGGGCCTGTAACTTTTCACTGTTACAGTAACAATAATTCATCGGACCGTAGCAGCCGGTAGTCGTTAAACTGAACCGAGTACATCGGATCATTTCAAACATCATAAACCAGTAATCTTTCACGACGCAGAAGCCGCAACTACTACTAATGTATGGTTTTATTGCTAATTCAAATAAATACTTGAAAGAAAAAAGGAGAAAACACTTGTATCAACCAATTTGCTCAACGATAATCCGAAACTTCCAGTCAACGATTCTGTTTCACGTTCCTCGACTATATGTATGCGTTCGAATACGCATATTCATACATAATATATACATATGCAGATTGAAATACCAAGAAAAAGGAAAAAAGAAGCAAAACAATTTGTTTGTTTATGAATATTAAAACGACACGTTAATAGGAAGAAACATACGCGAAGCTGGTATCGATGACGAGTTTCCGAAAGTCATTGGATCGTCGCACGCTCAAGGTCAACGTCGCAGCGACTTAAAACTCGGATGGAGTGCAAAGGTCGCACAGCCAGTGTAGCAAACGCCGAAGCCAAGGTTAGCGCTAAACTTAAGTGTGAATGGAAGAGCGGTGACTAGCCGGGAGACTCGATCGGGGTTACGGTCGTTGGAATCAGTCACCGGGCAGACTCCGCGTCTCCGGAACTCGACCTGTAATCCTATTCACCCGAACAAGTTCCACAGCCCAAACCCCTGATCTTACACGATAAGAAAAAAAAAAATTCCAACGAGTCCTCGACGTCGGATTTCAACTCCTTTCTCCCTTACTCTCTCTCTCTCTCTCTCTCTCTCTCTCCCTCTCTCCCTCTCTCTCTCTCTCTCTCTCTCTCTCTCTCTCTCTCTCTCTCTCTCTCTCTCTTACTGTTTCGATTAAAAAATCTACAATTCGAACATACGAAGATATTCAAGGAATCCTGTCAACCAATCCTTTTGACGCTGATGCGTTCGATCGTCCTGTGGCTACAAGAAACCTGAACAAGCAACGATCATGATCAAAAGTCGCGATAGGAAACTTGAAAAAAAAGTCGCGCGCCAAAATGAACGGACGAAGAGGACAGACGGTTGGTCGATTGGTCGAACAGGACTGCGGAACACTTGGGAACCGGTCCGAAACACCGTCCGGACGATCAGCTCGCTCGAACGCCCGGGACGCGACTAACCGGCCAAATCGCGCGCGCCCCAGCGGACCATTTTAGCACGTCTCTGACGACGACTTCCTAATTATTTTGGCAGAGATGGCCAGCAGCCACTGATTTCCCTACCCCTCCCATCCTTAGCCGCTACGTTCGTCTCTATCTCACCAGCTACCCCTGTCCCTGTTCTACGCACCGAATCCCTCTTCTTATCTACCAAATTCTATCCCTGTTCTTATTTTCTTTCTTCCGTTTCCTTCCGTTTTCTTCTCGCCTCTGTCACTAATGACTTTTGCCAAATTTTCTGCGATATGCTAACCTCTACTTTCGAATAATTTTACTTTTGCGAAGAGACTGGCTCAATTGCAGTTTCTCAACCCTTGGATTAATGATACCGTTGTTGGTTTAATTTGTTCTGATTCTAGCAGTTACGAAGACGTAAGTAGGGACGGAGCAAACAGAATGAATCATTCGAATTAAAACAGGCTTATATGTTAATAGCATAATTGTGTTAGGTAATAGATTGACGATGATATAATATTGGGGATGGTTGGCGGCGTGGCAGAACAGTTTCTATTTGAAGATGAGATGCAACACGGTGGACGAGCTATAAAGATAGGAAATGTAGTACGTTTGTTGGCAAACAAGTAGAGGTCGTGTTTGTATGTAACGTGAGCTCCACATCGACACGTCTTCGATGAAGTAACATAGGCTATGTTAGTTTGGCTGGCTACTTAGGCTAGTGATACACTTTCGGATAAGCAACATTCGCTGGACGCCGATTTGATATACGTCACTAAATATCTATGACAACACGAAATCGAGCGTATAACATGACGAACGATCTAGCCTTTCGAAACTTTCCGTATCTTCACCCGCGCAGAAATTGTTCCTAAATTTATCCCTCTCGTACGATCCTATCTACGAGTACTGACTTATCAAATTCTTCGCGCGGTCCTAATCCTCGAACGTATTCCATCGAATTTTCCACAATTTCGAAATAGACTTTACCGGAACGAAATCCCCTCGAATTTCCAAGTTCAAGTCGAAGACCCTTTCGAGATCTTTGTCACTGTACACCGAACGGAGCATATCGAGTACTTCGATTCGACCAAACACACATATCTCTCTCGAGAAGCATTGGACATTGACGAGAAACAGCGTACGATCTTTCACGCTGTTCGTTAAGAGATCCACAATAGAACGATTCACGGCCTCCCTCGGCTAAGTCCCTTTCGGCTTTTTTCGGTCACACAACACTGATCTCGTCCGATCGTCGTTTTCTTTTCTACCGATTCAGTCGATTTTCGTATCACACTATGTACATGTATCGTCGTCACAAAAACACTATGTATGGATATCTGGGAAACCTCCTGTGTTCACCTGTTGGTTGTACTCGCGCGGCAAGCAGACTTACCAATGCTTCGTCTTCTTGCGCTTGGCTCCGGGCTGTTGTTTCCTCACCGAAACGATTTCTCGAAGGAAACCGGCACCGGTGCGGCTGGGTCCCGGTCGCACTTTGCGATTCTACGATCGGCCGCGCGTTTCTTTCGCGTTGTACGACGGACCGTGCGTAGAAGAGTACCGTGAAAACAGGTAAAGTAAAGGCGAAAGAGAAGGCGGCGAGTGTGTCACACTGCGGCGAACTTTTGCGAGGCCTGTCTCTCCCCGTTGATGCGACGATCCCGATTACAGACTCGCTACTCCTCCCTGAACATCGTACCGTGAGAACGCGCGCTTTCCTCTGGTTCCTTTGCTTTCCTCTTTACATGAAGGGTGGTCGAGGGCGAAAACAAACAAACATTCAAAGGGCAACGCCTGCGCTGCTCAACGAAACGAAGCGACGAACCTCGCCGAAATTCCTTTAAATAGTCCGTAGGCGTCGCTACCTGGCGGCGAGACACCGAACGAGGGAAAACTCTGGCCGGAAGCCAGTGGTCCCGGCGGCCGCCGCACAGCCTCCCGGTTCGCTTCTCGTCGCAGTTTTTTCCATTTAACCTTCGAATTTCACCAGCACACGCTTCGGTTCGGGAACCAGCTCGCCGTACCTGCTACTTACCAGCCTTAAATTTGTGTCGCGAGAGTTACGCGAAAGGGTACTACTACTTCAGGTAGTAGTTCGCTCCAGCCACTTCCGGTACCGGAACACCACGGCCGCCATTGCGAAAATCCTTCGCGTTGAACTTTACCACTTAGAGGCGATTGCTTCGTGTAGATTTCCCCGTTGGAATAAATTACGTTCGCGCTTCTGCTCGCGATCTGTGCATAGAAAATATGAGAATAAGCGTAGCTTGAAATGGCATGTACGTGTTAATTGTTTCATAGAGCAATAACAGAGATACTTGTTTTCTTCAAGGTGGAATGCCGATGGTATTGCCGTTCCTTCCTTCTTTTTAAGATGGTTTCATAGCCAGGTCCGGGGTGCCTCTTTTTTAAATATGATGTAAGACAGAAGAATTCAATGACCTCAAATAGAATTACGTGGAAGCGACTCAAGGTCCCGTAGGCGGCAGTTTCTAACTTTTTAAGATCACCATGTTCTGCCAGTATTTTCGGACAACCCTGAAATTTCATCATTTCCATTTCATTATATTCGCCGCGTACGAAGCGGAATAATTAATTACCGAGTAACTTTGCGCTTATTTCTGCTCCGCAACATCCACGTTAACGCGAATCAAGGATTTCTGTTTCCAAAAATTCCCATTCACGATTTGCGCGTGTGATCCTGATCGGGATCCATCGGATTCCACTTATCGGCTGAGTGGAGGACCCGCGCAAGATCCAGGTTTTAACAAACGATCGGCCAGTTCCCAGACACACAATGCTCTTATTGGAAACGTTCAAGGTACGCGTTTTTCTCAAGATCGAAAATAGGTGGTTGGCGTATGTCCAAATGCGATATCAGCTAGAGCCTCGAAGACAATCCATCGACTGCGACCCCCAACCGATGGGTAACATCGCGGGCCATTTATTATCTCGCCGGTGATTAGCAACGTTCGGCGTAATCAAGGGCCGAACACGACGATGGATCGATCATGTTCCACGGGCAAAGGACGCGAGCAACGGTTGGCGAACCTTGCTCCGTTCCCTCTCGTAGGAACCGCGGCTGGTTATATAATTATGGTCCAATACGCGGCGAACCTAAAATAAGATCGTGCCATTTTCGTTTCTGTAATTGTTCCACACTAATTTCGTTGTCTCGACAAGCCGACCGACTTCTGCCGCCCCGGAACCTCTTCCAATCGGAAATCGCTCGCCAACGTTCAACGTCCTTGTCGCCGTTCCGCCAAATTTTCCATCCACCGAATCGTTCGTTTCGTTCACCCACCAGCATCGTCAAATAAATACTCTGAATGTTCTCAAGGACAGTAAAGAATACGTAGACTCGGCTGTCAATCATAGGCCGTTCGTTTAAGGTTTAATTGAAATGGACTTTATTCACCCTTTGACCACTTTTACTGTGTAGCTTCAAGAAGCGACTTGCTTGCTGACGTAGATTAGAGGCATGTCATTTTTAATTGACTTCAGTTTTCGTAGAAACGATATGTCTGCGAATATAGTTGTTGTTTGCCGAGTTCCTGCACATACATCACATTTATCTTCGCGCGCAGGATTATGTCAGCTTAGTAAGAAATAAGCTATACCGATCCAAATTTACCCGACGTAGGTAATACGTCTCTCGTACTTAGTCGAAGCATTGAATTCCTAATTAAATTGCGTGACTAGAATGTTGCAATTTCGTTGCGATATTATATCGGCGAATAAAACTTTCTAATCGTTTCAAACATCCAACGTATATAAATCTAACAATGGTATATTATTCTGCTATAACATTAAAAAATATCGCAATGGGAAGACAAATTATAAGACGAAAAGGATTTTCGCAAGTTGAATTTCTACCGAAAAGATAGGTACGAAGCTAAAACGGGGTTGCGTCTAACCCCACAAGTCCCTCGGTTCAAGATTTTGCTTCTTCGATCCTACATTCCCATGCAGTAAGGTTCGCGTACCAGGAACATTATTCATAGATAGGAGCAGAAAAGAAGCATTAGCCGCCCACGCGATGGCGTTTCGAGTATAAAGTCTGGTTCATATTACTTAGGTTTCTTCTCTTTAACTCCAGTCGAATAAAATAAATTTCAAGTTGCCTCATCCGCACGAAAGAGAAACGAGTTTTCTTTCAATTCGACTTCTCCATCCTTTTCGATCTTCCGTTTAAAGGAAATACCAACCTCGCGACAGACCAGTTCCTTGGCCGTATTCCCGAACTCTTAACCATTCGCTCATAGTTTCTTTCATCCTGACACGTTCATACTCTGTGCTATTATCCTTCTTCGTACTCCATGCTACTACAACCTTTACTGTCGTTTCATATTTCTAGCAAACGCCGCCTTCCTCGACGCCGTTTAAGACGCTCGAAATTGGGTTGCTCGTAGTATCAGACGACGTCAGGTTAGTCCAATGTCGCTTAATTAATCCGAACGACGCCGAAGCGTGGAGTAAATGAAACAGATCGACAGCCAGGTGACTTGAATCCAAAGTCGAGTAACTTGACTAATGTGAACGAGGCCTAAGAGGAGGAGGGCCGGAGTGCGCGAAGCAACGGATGGGGGCCGAAGGCGAAGAAGAAGGAAGAGAAGAGCCGCGCAACGGTCAACGTTCTGCTTCTTGCGCGGATTCTAAATACATTTTAATATATGAGCGCGTCGTGCTCGTCGACTCGCGTAGCGTTCGTCGTCCATGAAAACTTGGTACGCGTTAAATCCGTTCCATCCAGGCCAGCTGATCGAGGCGAGGGCCTTCGATCGCGCGCATCGCGCCGAAAATCGGAAATAAATATATTACCGGCCGATCAGAAATAAACTACGCACGGTGCCGGGCTAAACGTAGAACAGATCGAAACGCAAACTCGATTCCGGGGAGATAGCGGTGATCGATGGGAAATGTCGCGTCCTCCGAGTGAACGAAGAGACGAGGTCGTCCGCGAGGACGGTCAGGGATTTCGGAAAGAGTTCTGGAAGGTCGCAGTTCCTCGAGTGTTTCTACCTACTTCGTTGATTGCAACATACTATACGGCTAACGAACACCGTGTAAAGGATACCAAAGAAGGCGGTTAACCTGCGGATCGGATCGTCCCTTTGCCGTGCAGATCAACGATAGTTAATTCTGGATATACAGGATGATCTAAAAATGCTTCTCTTTCAGGAACCACTTTGAATCGGACGCTTTCTTCTGGCTGATTAAAGAAGGTAAAAGAGAGCATGAAAGTCTATGGACCTTGAATATATGTAGTTCCTGTATTTTTCGATCGTTTATTTTGTGAACTCTTTATTATCGCATAGATAAAAAAATGCGACAATATTCTAACAAATTTCCCAGACGATTTCGAAATGATCCTAATGTCTTCTCTAAACGAATCATGTACATGTTATTCCTTTTGTATTAACCATTTATTCCCTTTAATCTCTTACTCAAAACCTAGTTTCTAAGAAATATATTTGAATATTTACAAGTCGAACGAATCATGCGTAATAAATTACTAGCGATCAACGAAGATATAAGTATCGTGTATCGAAGCAAACGCGAAATATCGCGACGAAATCGTAAAAAGTCGCGTTCTCGCGTAAAAATGGAAATTCCTCGTGGAAGAGAATTTATTATAAAACTACCGACTAATGAATCAATCGCGTGCAGAATATCGCGTGTCAATTTCATTTCACCGGCAATTTAAGCTTCCGTAGCACGATGTATATCCGTGGCTTTTACGAAACAACGGAAGTTTGGCGTTGGATGTACGTATCATCGATAGAACTATACGCCAATCAGTCGAGTCTCGTAAAAGGTACACGAGCAGTCGGTATTCTCTCATTATAACCAACAAAAATAGACATCGTTATTTCGTCGCTTACACGAAGCCGCGGTTTAAAGCATGGCTTTATTTTTAGGTAAAACATAAAGCGTTACGTAAACGTTGAACAGCGTACCGACGTTTCGGGACATTTTCGCGCGAATCTTCGTTTTTCCCTTTTCTCTTTCGCCGTTCGAAACCTTCCGCCAATATCATCGATCCGTTTCTTTCTAATCGTGACGTATTTAAATTTTTGTGTACGAACGATACTTTTCACAATAATATAGCATTTTCTTTATTTGGGATCCGAATGAAAAAATCCACATATTCTGTCTTACACGCGTCTTTACACGTTGCCAAACAATTCCACGTTAAAAATACATATTTTTTTCATTTGAATTTAACAAACACCGATAACACTAAGTACGCAGTTTAATATTAATTTGTCCTAATCAACATTGTAGATTTATCGTGTATTTTCAAAAAATTAATATTTTCGAATTTATCAGGTTATTCTCCTCTCCGGCTATTTTCAAGTTTTTTTTCTAAATTTCTAAATTTCCAAATTACTTCTTTCTGGCCACGAAGTAATAGGAAAATCAGGAAAACGAGATAAATGGACTTATTTTTCTCTGTAACTTCCTCTTCTATAATTAGATTTACCACTGTTTATTAATGTAAATTAAACAACCTAACTAAGTCGCCAGCTAATAGCGTCTACTAATTCCTAGATCTCTGGAGATTCAACGTATTCGCGTTTACGATTCGAGTTTAATGCCTCCATCGGGCTCTGCCCCTAACGAGGTTCTATTAAGTGGAACATGTGTTCCGAAAGCTTTGATAGTCCACGTTAGCGTGAATCTCATCGAGCAGACCCTGGAAATAGCGCGGGACACGCGCTAGTTGCCTGAAACTCGACAAGTCCGATTTTATTTATGAACGTTTTTATAAATGACGTGCTAAACATCTACGATGACATCGGACGTCAGGCATCGGATGATCCATAGGATCTGCCCCGAAATGAATCTTCCAACAATAAGGAGAAACACGTTATTTCTATTAGCAAAAAGTTGAGACGTAATCTGCAATAAAATCCCGAGTGTATTTGACATCTGCGTGGCTAAAGAAAAACAAACGTACTCGCGCAACCAGAAATTTAAACGAAACTCTGTGCTAAATTCTCTCGTATCTACCTTGTCGAATGGCACAACAAACGATACTTCCGCTCGTTCATTGAAATTTTAAATCTGTCGATTATCACGAATTTCGACGGCGATATTTTTTCTCCCAGCCATCGTCTTTGTTACCCGATCTTTCTTACCGAGGGACCGTTCTCAAATTCCCAATCGATCAACGGTCCAATTAATCGATTCCTTCGTTAATCAAAATTTCACTGTTATCAAGAAGAGACCGACGTTGGAACCGTCGATGAGAACTGTCAGGTTTATAACTTGGCAATTGCTTGGTTAAACAGTCGGCTGACCAGACCTTCTCGTTTCTGAATTTCACGGAAGGCATTCGACACGGAGCATCTTAAGTCGATCGTCTTTTCGTTACTCTTCACCGATGGTATTCTTCAACGTCCGCTGGACGTTCGATCAAGTCTACGATAATCAAATAACCCGCGAACGATAAAGTTTACTTGCGAAACTTCGTATGGCTCGTTGTCAAATTTATCATTCCCTTACTTGCTTCCAACTACTAAAATCTCGCCGATAACGTCAGTTCGGACGTGCGTGCGAAGCTGCTAGCTGCCACTTGCGATCTTCCTAAAGCGGTCAGCAAGGAAAAATGCACTCGAGGAACCGCGAAATAAGAAAATAATCTGAATCATCGAGAATACTCGTACAGCAGGTGACGATCTGACGCAAGGGGAAGCAGGAGAAGCAACGGAGCCGAACCGTTCGGTTCGGTCAGCCAACAAATCACGTGGAACGCGAGACGCACGGTCCCTGAAGATTTACAAGCGAGGCATCGGGAGGATCAAAGTTGAGACTTTGGATGACAGATAGGGGTTACGGGAGGGGCAGAGCGCGCGAGATACGTCTATTCTGGATTCTGGCAACAATAATGCCCGCCAGGGACAGCGGACCGAGTGGACCAACCGTAACACACGCGCCTCGTTCTCCCGCGAACAACTAATAACGCGGCTCGTACAAAGGCCGCCTGGTCTAATTTCGTATTATCCTGCGCGTCGCTTGCTAAAAATACAAAACCAAAAAGCCTGGGTACGTTCACTTTTTAACAAGGAAGCGGGAAATTTTGCCGGTTGACGAATGCTTCGACGATAACATCAAGCGAGATTGTCGACCGGACGGATGATGGAGGATGGCGTGCTGGACTCTGCTTGCAAACATTCCCGAGAATGATTTACGATCCTCTATATAATCGAAGGATATAAATCGTGCAGCTTCCTGGAAGACGAACGTATTATTGATCTATGGTTCGTTCTTTGGTGAAACTTCTCTTCCGAATTTTGTCGCGATGGTTAAGAAAAGACAGGCGGACGTTCGTCGATTTACGGTGGCTATAAACAGTATCGGCGCAACGTCGTTGTAGCATTTACGTTCTAATGTACCTCGGCCGAGGTATATTAAATCACGTATCGTTTAGCCGTACTTTTAAACGGCTACTAAAATTTCCCTACTGTGAAACTGAATCGTACTACTTCATTAGAAAATAAGGGTATGTGCCAATACTTGCTCTAGCCACTCTACGTCTACTTGATTTGTAGATCGGTTAACGTTCGGCTCGTTTGTGTATTTTGTAACGGATCGAACGATGTATCGGTGATTCTCCAATTTTACAAGAACCGAATTTATCGTGAAGAGAAGGAAAGGGATGTACATTTTGTCCTGCGTGTCCTTTTTCCAGAAATTTTTGGACGTACGATACCAGAAAGAATTTGGAATTTCGTTTAATGAACTTTAATGGCGGTAAGCCTCTTTGCTGGTAATTTAGGCTTCTTTATTAGAGTTTGATGGCAACAGAGGAGCATGTGCGCGTTGATGGATATACGCGTTGCAGGTTTGCGTGGTTGGAGCCGAGCAAGGGCAGGAAATCGTTGGATGTATGAAGTACACCTCGTCACATCGTTTATAGGAGTAACAACGAGACCTGTTTATTGCTAGTTCTTGATAGAAATTGGAAGCATTGAGTGGAACAGTATCTGTTCTCAGAGATGTAAATATGTCGATATCGAATTTCGTTACTTGTCAAACTATGATACGTCGAGATACGTTCTCGAAGGAAGTCCAATTATGAGTAATCCATTCACGTAGCAACTAATTACAATTTCGTTCCGACAATCATGATTCCACGCACGATACTTTATCGCAAATAGTACACAGGGTATCTCTCTATCGATCGTAGAATCGGCAAAGGGCAATTCTCCGTGAAAGAAGAAATTGAGAAAACTGAGTTTGAAAATTTCTCAAGTATACTTGTTACTCTGCTAATTTCGGACTGGAATAGAGAAGTATCCCAGTATTGATCACGCGTATCCAATCGGCAACTAGGTATTCAACTTTACATATATCAGAGAAATTTTCAAACCCAGTTTTGTCGATAACAAAGCCTCGAATAAGAAGAATTTCTTCTATATTTTTTACTTATTTTTTCACGTAGAATCGACTACTCCTTAATCATTGTACCACCAATAACAGTGGATTCTCTGTACACGTATAACAAATTGTTTATCGGCTGACCGGTTCGAAGTAAATGAAGTACCGGCGCACCGCGTACAGAGGTACATACGCACGCAGATGAAGAACAACAACGGGTCTTTGGCTCGTGTCGTTGCGTCACGGCGACGCATTCTTTCCGGTCGGAAGTTTGGGACGCGTAGTCGTAGTCGTCGTCGTCGTCGTCGTCGTCGTCGTGTCTGTCAAGCGGTCCGTGACAGCGGCGAATCAAAGCGCGATCGGCCGCTATCCTCTTTTCTTCTTCCTCTCCGTCCTCGTGCCTTTCGTCCACTAGTCTACTTTCAGGGTTAACGCGGCGAAATATCGGTGCCGCTTATGTAAAATCTTGTACGAGTAACATTGGCATTCTAATATTAAACACGGCAGTCAGGCCTGGCCCATGGCAACGTAGAAACGCGTTCATTACCTACCTGACCGCGTACAACGTCACAGTCAGAAGAGTAATTTGCTGCGCGGAGAAGATTCTCGCCGCGTTAGAGGTGCTTACGACCTAAACTAAAAATACGTACGGGGTCCGATCAACGGCCAACTGGGCCAGTGAAGCAACCGTAGCTCAACGTCCCAAATATAGTCCGACATCTGTACATATAGTCGCGGAGTGCCGATAGTTGGCATCCGCGGCAACGTGCAAACATCACCGACAGTATAATAGCGGCTGTCACCACGATTCCCTAATGACATACCTATCGTTGGATCATCTCTCGCTCATTCTTCGTTCCTAACGCGGCCAAATTTCCTACGCGTTTGCCTTCTTCAAATTGTCGCAGACTCTGTCAAACCGTTGGCATAATTCGCCCTGTGTATGGACGCGCGTTTTCGTTGCAGCTGACAGAGGAGAATCCGCAGGGCAATTTTGATGGCCGCCGCATTTCGTCTTCCCCTCAAATTCTCCCGAAATTTGATATAATTGTTCATTGATACGATCGTGTGTTTTCGTTGAAATCGAGAGAGGGAAATTTACAGGTTCGAAGATTTGCGGCCGAGAGATCCCAGACAATGGCGATGGCTTATTTCGATGGTACGGATGAAGTAGGTTGGTGAAGTACTTTGGGCTGGTTTCGCCGCAAAGTATTACGTTTGCTTTGGTAGCAAGTCAAAACCTTGAAATAGTTTTTAGCTTCGTGAATCGTTCAGTGCAGAAGATTTTTCTCTTTCTTTTTCTGGGTCGTTTCTTTTAAGCAGAAAGACTTCGTAGAGTTGCAAACGTCAAGAGATCGTGGAAGAAAACTGATTTTACTTTTGATCGATATTCGTCGTAGCAAATATATGCATTGTGTAAGAAGCAAATGATCGGCGAGAAAATAGATGATTATATCCAAGAGGCGATGAATCAACGAGCCGAAGATCCTGTCACGTTTAAAAATCTAAATGCAGACGATCTTCGATTGGTAAAACGATATTCGATTCAAATATCGATCTTTTTTCAAAAAAAGATAAAAATGTCAAATGTATTAAATAGAAATTCAGCGATCCTTCGCGTCTAAAATCAACGAAAAAATTCGAATCAAATGCGAATTCTCCGCTTAGGTTGAAATCTCTCGGCTTAAGAAGAAGATTTTTCGAGGGATCTCGTCCGATGCCAGCAACTTAATTTTGCGATTTTCGCGAGCAGCGGGGCATCCTCGCGCTAGATCGTTGCCAGGAAACCTACACTATCGTACGTTTGCTTCAATTCGATTCACGACGACACGTGCAACGGTTATAAATAAATGGCACGCGATTGTTTATACGTCGATAGTGACTGACGACATCGTGAAAGTAGTCGTGGACGTTTGCATCGGACGTCTGATTGGAAATCCGCGACGCGAGCTGTAGAAGCGGAACCGTTTCGTTGCCGCGAGACGTTGATGGATCGCGCGAGGGATGCGACAAAGGGGAAGGAAATATTGCTCGTTCTCAAGGAAAATCCAGTATAAATAACGCATGAAATTTATGCACGCAACCCTGTTCCGCGATAGGAGTTCCCTCCTTTTTCCTTTTTTCCTCTGAGGTCGGATAGTTCGAAGGACAGCGGTTTCCACGCGAGATCGGTTCGAGGAAAAAAAGTGTCGCGGAGGTCGATCGTTCTTTCGATATTTTAGGAAAAATGCTGTTGAGAAGTGTCATTTTTTTTTTTTTTTTTTTTTCAAAGAAATATTCGAAAGAATGTATAGGAGAAAAGAGAGGATCGAAAAAGACGAGGAGGAGAAAGATAAAAATAACGATAAAGCGGGGGAAAAAAGAGTATGAAAAAGATGTTAATAAAAAAAAAAAAAAGTAGACACTTTTTCTCTACAGAAAAATGTAGAAAAGAATTTAAAAAATGATGTCTCGATATTTGATTCCAAGCGTCCCCGAACATTTCACTTCCACGCATTTTTATTTAAGTAACGTTACAAGATACTTTTCTTTCTATCGTCTCTCGTCACGGAGCAAGGAAAAAGCGAACGAGCAGAGGGTCTCTGACATTGTGACGAATTCCATATGACCGACACACGAGGCACAGGAAAAGCAAAACAGAGAAAGGGAAGAAGAAACGGACGAAATCGACGTAACTACGGCTGGCGAGGAGTCAGAGATTACGTTTATAGAAGGACATTACGTAGGTACTCGAACTCGTTGATACGTTGTTACAGAGATTTATTTTTCATAAATTCTACGGACCATCGTCTTTCGTCAATTTCCATTCTACTCGACGATTAATCTTTCTATCGGAAAGGTGAAAGTAGAAAAAACGGTTGTTCCATGTGCAATAAAAAAAGCGAGAAAGAAGAGAAGCGTAAAGGTTAAGGGAAAAAGGGAAATGTAAAACAAGAGGAAGGAAAAAAGAAAGAAGAGAAAGGAAGGAAAAGGGTCACGGCGAAGCCTGCCTTTCATTACACGTGTTTACGGCTGAACGAAAGCACCGGGCATCTATTTTTACATCCGGTAAGAAATCTGTCTGCAATCAAACACGCGGCGCCTGGAGAAACCCGTATCTGTCCTTAATCCTGTTCACCCATCTATCATTTCACCCTTTTATCTTTCCACTTGTTAACCTTTAATAGCGTTTTATGATCGACAAAGTATCAAAGATATCCACGCATTTCACGTTTCATTATTTTATGCGATTAGTAGTAGCAACTTTTATAAAAAGTTTGCCCATAGCTTTTGCGCATTCGCAGGTATTAGGTTGTCCTAAAAGAAAAATGTCTTTCTTTCGCAAACGTGCTTTCTACAACACTGCACCTTCGTACAAACGTGAAACCAAGTCTGTGAAATGTCACGGTGTTTATCTCGACGGAACAAAATGGATCGTACGTAATTCGACAAAATAATATAAAACAAAAAGACGTTGCGCGTCTATTTCCTCATAAAACGAAAGAAACTTTTCGGACGACCTAATATTATTTCCTCTTCACTCGGTATGCGGTAAATCGAAATATAAAATACACGATACGCATAATCCAACGTGTGGGAAACGTGTCGTAAATAGTCGTACGAGTATTTTCAAAGTATCGACCTGTTAAAGGGTTTTAATACTATTTTAATATCTCGTTCGCTGTATAGAAGAATGGAAAGTAGTAAAATTCGAACGGCGCAAAAATTGGCGCTGGCAAGCGTTCACAGCGCGAGGATAAAGCGACGAAGCGTACGAGACGACGGAGGGCGAAACGGTAGCAAAACGACAGGTATTGTCCGCGGTCCTAAATTATTCGACGTTCCCTGCCACTAGTACGAGCGAGAATCTTTGGCAGGTTTCGAGCAAAGGCGACGTGGAGGAAACGCAGAAAACTCTCATCTATCATGTCGAAACGTGTTACGCGCGAAAATAGTCGCAAGGATACACCGAGGTCGGACTTGGCGAGAGCGTGGACGGGACGCCGGGCGTCAAGGGTGCGCGTGGATTATCAAGCGTACGCACCAGCTGCCGCGACACTCTCGCCATCCTCGCGTCCACTGCGAACGCGCCGGCCGCTTTCGATCGCGCGGCTTCTTTGGCATGATATTTCATAATAAAAAAAAAAAAAAAAATGTTTATCTAGAAATGTGAATCGAGAAATTTCAACTCGAGAGCTTAGAAGTCGAGATATTTGAAAACTTCCACGTTCGAATGGTTGTACGCTTGACGACTTGAAAATTTCAGTCTGACGCTTGGAAATGTGGAGGTCTGACGTTTGGACGTTGGAAAGTCGAAGAAATTGGAAACTTTGAATGTTACAATCGGTTGAATTTAATGAAATTCTTCTGAAAATCGAAACTGCGTACGACGCTGTGTCGTAGAACGGTGCTATAAAGCCGATGGCTCGTGCAAAGACAAACCGAAAATGTTGCACAAAATTTGTTTGCAAGAAGGCCATGGTACGCTAGGTGCATGTGCACTTAAGTCCGATATAATTCGTCGAATGATACGTTAGTCAATTGTTTTGTTTACTCGCGAACTTTACGAGACATAAAATAACGATTGTGTTATTAATGCAAACTATCAGCGATTTTCTACGAAGAATATCCGCTTTAAGATACGCTCCATCGATAACCAAGAATTCATATCAACAGAGCCGTTGCATCCTCTATTATATTCTATTATAATTATCCGATTAAGAAATCACGCCAATATTAAAAATGTCTATCTCGTTGAATCTTGTTCTTAATTTTCTATTAATTCTATAGAAAGCCAGCTATAAGCTTTACAAACTGTGTTGCGCTTACTATTCTCATCAAGGCACTGGAACTATTCATAGACAATTATGAAAGTTTGTATAAATAGCTAGTAATATTACAAATGCGATATAAAGCATATTCATTGTGACTATGCGAGTGGATCTGTGTCGACGCAGCTTCTAACGAGCGTCGTGAAACGGAACAACTGTTGTCTGGACTCGAAAAAAGATTAAAATGCTATCAACTCGAGTTCTGTCTCAATATTATTGTTCGGCTTACCTTTGAAGGTGTAGTCGTCCAATTTTCTCGTTCATTCTGTGTAACAATCATCGAAGATGACATTAGGAGGTGGACAATTGTCTACAGGAAAATAGGCAATTTCATTTTTCGAAGGATGAACGGTGTCAGGATGTCTAGGTGTAATTACTACAGCACTTAGTATTCTGTAATGAAAGAAATTTCTCTTTATTAGATTCCATCTTTGAAAGTATCGAGATATTAATTTGCATTAAAATAATTACGTAACATATTTCACAAAGATGATTAAAAAATTAGAAAATCTGATTACTTAAGGAATAAATGGAGGATGGACGAAGGAATGGACATTATACGTTTGACGATTTTGTTTCAAACGCGCAAAGATAAAAAATGTTCATTGACGGTCCGAACGAAGCAAAGCATATTTAAACAAGACGAATGTGCTCAGAAGTATTTATAATTCCATGCTTCTGTAAAACGTTGGATTATTTTTGTGTGGTTTGATCGGAGAAGACGTTACGTCTGCCATCCTGAGATGAGACAACGCGCACCAAGGTGTCTGATACGATACTTGTCTTTATCCTAGGTAAAACATACATACAAACGTAACAAATTCGCGTACCATTAGGATTTGAAGAGAAACATATACGATCGCGTTTAACCCATAAGATAATTATAGCTCTAAAGAAATTTTCATTTACGTTTCAGAAAGAAAATAATACAGCTCCGTCTAATTTATTAGCACGTGAAATTTCATAATCGTAAGAGAAACGTCATTTAGGTGATCACTGACGTCCGACTTTTGTCTCTAAAGAAATCGTGACGTCACGATATATCCTTGAAAGAGGCGCTATTATGGCCGGTCAAGCCTACGCTCTAGGCCAGGGGCTAGGCTAGGCTATTTCCGCTATTCAGCTTATGGACAAAAATAGTCCTAGAGAGGTTTCGAACAAGAAGCTGCTGGGACCTCTAGTACCCCTCCGTCGGAGAAAGATGATTTTCGTACTTCCGCCACTTCAATCGAACCTCTTCAATCCCATCTCATCGTCCATTTCCCTTATCTGTGACATTTCGAGAGCAATATTCTTTACATTCGATAATTTCCACCGGTCGTCCATCCGTCAATCTCGCTTCCTCTCTTACAGTTTAATCTCTAGCTTTTACAATTACACAGATAGAAGCAAAGTATCCGAGATTTCTCAAACAAACTTGAAACAATTAAAGCGACACTAGGGACCAATATTCCTGCACGAAATTTTCAATTTTCTTGGACAAAAGAAAACAATCTTCTACCAATTTCCTTATACAAAGGAACATCCATTTCCCTGCAATTTCCCTGCCATTTGCATAGGATACAGATCAACGTTCTTTAAAGAACCGAACCAACGAAACCTTCGTTCGTTGCGTTTCGAGAACAGAGCTTAATTACACCGATGTGATCGTAGGGACGCGGACGATTTACAATTATTTCGGTAATCGGTGGAAGCAATTAATCTCGGCGCACCCACATAATCGCGTTACTCTGTGTCAGCGCAGGCGCGCGTTTCTCCCCGTCGAAAACGGCTATTTCCACCGTCGGCGACGCGCGACAGGTGCTCGGTCCATGCCAAAGCAAAAGCGCAGCCTGGCCCACACCGTGCTCCCGTGAAACGCTACGATTCTCGGCTGCACGAGTGATTTCGAAACCGTGAGACCAGAACGCCGACGTGTGGGTATTTTCAATCGTCTCTTCTTTTTGCTGGCAGTGCGTTCAACGGTCCGACCGACTCGCCTCTCGTCCTGGCCGGACCGATAGGTGAAGGCGATCGAATCGAGTCACCTCTCGACGTATTTTTGGGCAGCCACGTGATACCGTTTTCCACTTTGTGCATGAGTTACGAAGTAGCTTCTCGTCACCGACTATCGAGATTTTCTTTCAAGCCTTCTTTTTGTTCTCTTTTTTTTTTTTTTGTTCATTCTTCTGTAAAACCAGGATCGCAAGGTCTCCGTTTCTCGAGAACTTGCGACTTCATGATTATCCACGATAACCCTGTCGGTTTAGATCAGATACTCGAAAGATTTAGCGGCTAGTGAAATTTACAATTCATCTTGACGATTAGCTTTTAGCTTCTCGTTTTAAGAAAAATCCGTGGATTGAAAACTAGGAATTATATTGAGAGGTAGAATCGGCCGATCGCTCAAGGTTGCCAAATAGTCGTCTCCTATCTATCCACGCGTCCTCACCTTTCACCTCTTCCATGTACTAGACAAATGCATCTACCAAAAAAAGAGCAACGGCAAGAAGGAAATTACCTTAACGACCAGTGGATTAAGTTTCCATTGGTTTGGTGAGAAACGACGGTTAGTAATCAACGTAGATTCCCAAGAGGATGCGAAGGAACATCCAAGTAGTCTAAGGATGATCCGAATACAAATTGTACCCGATGAGACGAGAAAATAGCGAATTTGGTTAACCCAGTTCCATAGACCTCGTTGCTGGCTCTCGCGACCTTTATGTTCGTCGTTTAACCGGTCGAAGTAGAACCCAAAGAGACAGAGCGTGAGATCCATCTCGAAAGCTGCTCCACCTGCCACCGGACACCAGTGTGACCAGGCTGACCGTCCGGCAGCACGCCTACACAAATTGCTACTGCGTTATTTCGAGTGATTTAGCCTTGGGTGGCGGCCAGAGAAAACTTTTGAAATATCGGAGAACGTTTGGTCTCTTCCTTGGCCATCAGGATTTCAAGATAAGCACAAAGTAGCACAAAGTGGTCCGCGAGTAACAGCAACGAGTTCGCAACGAGAACATCGTCTCGTTTCGTACTATGAAACATTGTCGTTAGGAGGATCGATATCACCTGGTTCGTCCTGCTTATTCATCTTCATTCTGCGAAGAATAATTCAATATAATAAATACAATTGAAAACGATTCTCTGCAAGATTTTGTTGAATGTTATCTACGTTACCGCTTGCTTAAGGAGTCCACGCATACGATTGAACGTCGTTTGATAGTAACAAGTCGTTGTTCTAGAGTATGAATGTCAGACCATTTGCCAAGACTGCAACGAAATTTACGATACAACCTGTCACGTGTTACTCTTTGCCCCTTGTTTTCGTTTAATAGTGCGAGAATCGTATATAACCACTCGAATATTGCCAATACGTACAACATCATTTTCCTTACAATATCCGATTCTTTTAAGAATTTCCAAGCCTAAATCAGTTCGTGCGTAGCAACGATAAACGTTATGCTCAACTATATTCGAGCAACATTCTACTTGTAAAGAAAGGTGAAAGGGTGCAACACACTGGGAGAGAGCATAATCGAAGAAATTTCCAAATGTCTAACGATGCGCGAGCCTGTGTGTGCGTGTATGTGTGTGTGAATAAAGAAAAAAGAAGAAAATACGACCGATCGAAATTGCAATGGTTCGCAGCAAAGCCAGGGATAATTGGATTTTTCGCGAGTGCACGGAGGTTTGGCACAACGGTGAATAGGTTCCTTGACGAAAACGAGCTCTGGCCCGGAACGTCGACAAACCAGAACGAGAAATAATAATAACAGCTCACGCAAAGATTCCACTCGCGATTTCGATCTAACATTTAAATAGATTTTGCGGCTGGTGGTCGCGTACGAGCGTAAGAAAGGAAGACAGAGACGGAGGCACTCTTTCTGGGTTGGCCGGCCAGTTGGAAATCCAATCGAAGCTTGTTTTACTTTCTCATTTTTACGATGATTATTTTCATTTCTTCTTTCATGATCTCTTATATAGATTCTTATGCAAGAGAATTATGGTGTAATCAATGAACGTATTGAAATGCTGTCTTCTTGGTAGAACTTCATCTATGAATTGCAGTACCATCCGCACGGAGAACTATGATTTTGTTTCTTACGTGTAATGCTCGTTTCGTTAATGCACTTTGCTTTCGTTATATGGTTACATCGTTTCATAAAGTAAGTTTCAGATAATTATATAGCGTACGATTTGTAACATTGCACTGTTCGCTTTGTATAGAATGACTCGTTGTCTAAATACAAGGACAACTGAAAAACGGTGCCAAATGACTGAACAATTTAGCCAGTTTCTTAATATAAAAAGATATATTAAAGACATTATCTTCGAACACGTGTATATAATTATTTGATATAGAGATGGAACGCGTGGAAAATAAAATTGAAGTTTTACTCTGTATCTCCTACCATACGAAGATCAATTGGAACAATCGTTTCGTTACTGGGGTTTACTTTTGTAACGTTCCCCATTATCAACATGCATAAGGGATTATACATGGAAAAGGATTGTTCCTCTTTATTATTATTGACTGATATACGTTTTAGAAATATTTTTTAACATCCAGGCAAGAATACCTCCGGACAGAACAGCTCCGCTCCTGCAATCAGAAATAATTAGTTGCTAACAGTTATATACCGTAGCACAGACACGCTACATTTATCAATAGTTTTAATCAAAATCGTCTCGATCTCGTTCGACTTCTCATAGCTAAAAAGCTAAAAACAGTTATGAAATGTAAAAATATCTTTAAAAGCTCGAAAGCTGAGAAAATGTAAAAAGCCTGGACATTGATTTTTAGAGAAATATCGACTGGCTAAATATAAAGGTATCAAAGATAGAAATGGTCCCCGTCCCATACGATTTCATCTCATCATGAACGATCAACGCGGTGCCGATCGTTTCGCTCGAAATTCATCGGTAGCTTGTTATAAATTCTTAATCAAACGTAAAACCGTGCGATTAATACGCGATCCATGACGAATCGTTATATAACGCTCGTTTCGAAATCATCTCGATAGACATTGAGAGCCGCATTGAATTCGACAATTTTACAATTTCAACATCGAGTAAAGATACGATGGGCGTCGCGAGGGCCCAGCTTCGCAACAATTGGCACCGTGATCTCCACTTATGCATCTACGGCAATCTTCGTGCTAATTAGAGATTCTGCGGTGGCGCACAGGCCTGTGGAAGGGCCATTAATTTGTTTGACGTAACGCGGACAGCCTCGTTTAAGCTGAAACACGGCGATCAAATTTAGGGCTCGCCCCGGTGTCGAGACCGAATTTCAATCGTGATCGTGTCATCAAGGGGCTCGCGCAGAACCTCGCCGAATTAGTGCAATTCCCAAAATGGTCACGCGTGACATCCAGCCAACCGTTTAACGACATGTCGCAGGACGAACCCGTGGATCTTGTCCGTCTTCCTCCGATAGGATGAACCATTGTACTTGAATAACAATGTGATAAATTTGAGTTTAAAGAGTACGATTATTTGTAAATTATTTCAGAATCGAAATGATTGAAATCTGAGATGTTCCGTACAGTTTAGTATAGCAAGGATATTAATAACCAATCCTGGCCTTCGACAATTACGTTCTAATTAAGGAACATCGCATACATAGAGAATCGTGGGTGAATTGAATTCATAACTCTGATAATTCACGAGCAATAAATTATAAATTATTAAAATTCTCTAGGCTTCCTATCTACTTCTACGTTGAATTCGCCTGCAAAATTCTACGTTCTAATAATAATATATAGGTATATGTGGTATGAGAATATAGAGAAGCACGAGAAATGGGAAATTTTGGCAAAACCTACCACAAAAAAATGGTCATGGACGTTGAGTGTTTTATGCGGTTGTACCGTGCCACCTGTAATTCCTCGCTGCTCTTGAAGTGCCGCAATATCTCCAACGCGCTGCAACAGAATTTTTCAAGCGACCACGATTTATAATACATTAATAATACATGGGTAAAAATAATGTCATATCGATTACGTTGAGCAACCTGGCCTGATCGACGCGCGTTACAAGGCAAGCTTGGGTTACTATTTTATTAATAACATTAATAAAATCAACAAACAAATGCTTGCTAAATCTTGTGCAATTCAATTTTCCACTATCTGATCGATATTCCTTTTATACATTTAACCATTGTGTTACTTGAACGAGACACGCTTTAGTAGATTGCTGTTAAAAGATTTATAAAGGAACTTGCAAAGAATCTCTCGTACTAAAAATGAATAATAAAAAATGTAAAAATAGAAATTCATCATATCGAACGGTATTATGGGATAAAGTTTTTTTTTTACAACGAAATACATGAATATTATTTGGCATTCGTGGTACAATGGAAAATGGTAAAGTTAAACTCAGACGATCTACAATTTGCTGAAGTAATTCTTTTCCGCGAAAATCGACTAAAAGATTTGTACGATTATCAAGAATTACGCGATCAAACTTATTGAATAACGACGGTCATTGAATCATTTAACTGTAATGATGCGATGCACGCGCCGATACAAAAGTTGTCCAGTAGGAATGATACACAGACACGCGGGAACGCTTGGAAAAATGCCAGCGGCAAGGAAAATCTAATGCGGCTGAATTGTGCCGAACGCTTAACGCTTCGAAAGAAAATGCATCGTGCTCGTGAAATGCAATACTTGATAGCGAAGCACTACATAATTCATTTCGATCTAATTCGAGCTTGATGAAGTCAGCTGATTCGCGTGCATCCCCGATGACGAGTTCTATGGGTTGAATGATTTCATTTCGCGTACAAAGTTATTGTTTCACGGTTCCAAGCGATTTGCTTCTATCGTTTCTCAAATGTCCTTCGATTTTCCGATTACGCGTATACATATTATGTGTATAGATATGGCAGATAAAAAATTTAAAAAATTTCACATTTCACATTACAGAATATTTGTATCTATCCTTATTTTACGACGCGTATCTTATTATACACTTGAATATATTTATCCTATTAATAGTACAATTAGGAGACAGTTAAGCAAACCATTTTCCGCCAAAGCAATCGGAATACTACAACGTTCGCTTAATGAATTGCGTAGGGAATCGCTACCAAGTGGTAGGTGGAACAATAAACGTTAGGACGAGATCGGGTTTAAAACGGTAGGGTGCAGTGATTTTCCGACAGCTATGCTCATTTATATGCATAAGTGCTCGTTGTTCCGATAGTTTGGCGAACGAAAAGTAAACGGGCTTCTAATGGATTTGATATCGATGCTGATGGTGGTTTGTGATTTCAAGCTGTCTGAATTAAGAAAACACGATCGATTGATCAATCGATCCGACCGGAGAAATAAACCGCAAGAAAGAGGGAGTTAGAACAACTCGATACTCGCATGAAATAAGACTCATCGATCACGTTGTTGTATTAACTACTTGTCAACAAGTTATATACGTTATACCATATTCACGTTGATAATCAAGCGATGTTCTGAAACAGCAAATGTAATTTTGACTTTATACATACGATGAAATACAGAGTATTCGGTATATTAATCGAGCGAAATTAGAGTTTGTGTAATATTGTTTTTAAAAATATATGTTTGTATTCAGAAGAGCGTAATGTATATCAAATTATAATTTGATATAAGAACTTCAATGAGATCCGTACTATCTTTAAGGGATCTTAGGTCGTTCACCTTTCCCACTGATATTTATAGTTTTGCTGCTGATGCTCTGCTGACAAGACGTACGATTATAATTAATCCGTTTCCGAGTAATGCTATATCGGTCCCGTTACGTTTTAACAGCGTTAGCAAGAAAGACAAGGTTCTATGCTTTTGATGGTATGTATTTATTCGAACCTTGAAGCAAACGTCTTTCGATCGTTGCTTCTTCGAGGAGAACTATATATAATGTACGCAACTAAAATCACACAAGACAATTCGCGGCTAAAATATTAAGAGTAAATTAACTAGGACAAATTTTGGCAAAACGAAAATACGGTTACGTCATATAAAATCACGTGCATCGATATCACACTTTGTAAGTGCAATGATGAGTATACGTGGTTGCCCTTGGATAAGATCCAAAATAGTTCCGGCACCTTACTTCGAAGCAGCTTCATACTAAAATACCAACTGCGTACTTAATACCTAATTATATTTGCTTAATGCGTGAGGGAAAATATAACGGAAAAATGAAAGACGACCGAAAGAATTAATATCAACGAAAATCGCGCATGCCACGAGTTTTGCACGGATTCACCGTATTTGCCCCTTTCCTTTAATCTCACCTCATTGTTTTGTTAACCTGAATACCGTGATGTGTAAAACGTGAAATACGAGTTTCTGGGAGCTTGTCTTGTGTCAGTTTGACGGCCAACCGTGAAGATATTTATGCTGGACGACAACGAGGTTTAAATTTGTTTCAAGCTAAATAAGCTGATTACCTAAAAGTACTTACGTAGATTCGTACTTTATCATTTGCCGACCGTCAGTCGCCTTGTTCCGTTTGTTACTAACTCCAAAGAGTGACGGAAATAGGGCATTTTATTGTATTACGGATCGAGATTAACAATTTTTTGTGAAATGTTTTTGTCTTATGTAACGATAAGACGTACTGTTGATAAGTTCAAAAACTATACTTACGCATTGTGGCTTGAGACAGCTACTAAAACGCGTCTCCGAGCAAAGGGCATTACATCCACCGAACCAAAAGACGACAATTTCTCCACTAACTGAAAAAAAGTCGGTACTGATCAAAACAATGTTGAAAGTACAGCCTTCAAATACAATTTCATGTTTGGGAATAATACCTGCTTAATATCCAGAGACGGTGACTTCAACTTGACATGAAGCCATTCTGGTCTCGATAACACTGGATCTTCTCCATCAAGTTTCTGAAATGTTTATAGTACAATTAAAGCATTATCCTATGTATTTTGTAGTTATGAAAAAATATATTTTCCCCACCATACACATTTCATTGCCTCTCGTTATATTTATAGAATTTATAAAATCTTTTACGCTGCTCATTAACTCAGAATGGGACGCTGTCCTTTCTTCTAAACCCCTAAAGATAATAAACATTATTCATGATCGATTAATACATATTATCATATGTTACAATGTAAATATTATATGAATATGAAGCATACGTCCCAAATTTCTTTACACAAAATATATGTGCCATTTTCACAAATATATATCCACAAAAGTAAGAATCCCACCCAGCGCTATGATAATTCTTTTTATCTACAATATAGTTTGAAATGAGAAAAAGGTGCCATGTAATACAATAGGGTTTAACAAGTCATCATAAAATTAAATTACGTGAAAATTCTTCATTAAAGATAATCTCTGGTGAATTATAAGTTGTAATTCGTCCTTTAGTTGTAAAATATTCGTACAAAATACTCAGTGAATTTATTTTCCAGTTTACTTAAAAAAAAAAAAAAACATGTTCTCATGTTTATACAAATACATTATCGGTCTACAATTTACGTATCTTTGTCAATGTTCTTTACCTTCATCCTTCCCATATAATTTTCGCAACTCAAAGCTTAAGAATTTTGTGTCATATATTTGTGGAAATAATGTATGTATATTATTTTTGAATTCTTTGTATGAATCTAAAACACATACAAATTCGAATTATATGATTTATCAATTATTATTAATATGTATTCATTTAATACCTGGTAGTGGCTTATAGAATTGTTGATGCATGAACATTAAATCCAAAAGTATATTGTGCCCTATTATCGTTTTCTTACTAGAGGACAAAAGTTTAAATACTTTGGAAAAACCTAAATAAATATCTAGCAGTACTTTTTCCACATTATCCTTCTTCAACAAATCATCCTCTGCATTACTCGATATTTTCATAACATCTATCTGAAAAACAGACCATCTTATATAATGTTTCATTAGTATCCGAATAAAAATAATGTTACATACGTACTGATTTATAGTCTGCTATAGTCCAAATATCGTTGTAATTATTCCTTAAGTCTTTATGTAATACATATTGTACCATAGGAGTGATAACTTCCAACTTTAATGGTGCATTTTCTAACTTATTAGAAATCCATTCACAAACCTTGCTTCTGCACTCTTTGAAATTTTCTTCTTCGTCGTAGGATAAAAGTGATAAATAATTTTCTATATCGCCTTGTGCTATTTGATCACGCAGTAACTTCTCATCTATTTCGTCGACGTACGAAATACCTTCTTGTAAGAACTAAAAAATATATCGACATTTCTATGACAGATTTGATACTGCTAAGTTAAAAAATTTGCCTAAGCAAACATACAAACATTTTACTCCGATTGTATTTTGAGAGCATACTTTATTAAAGTCGAAGCCATGTTTAGAAAGGAAATCTATCGCTTCCACTTCCCACGACAATAGTCTATTTTTTAATGGTACAGATCTAGGAAACAAGTAAAAACTAAAGCTGTCCGCTTTATAGGCATTCTTAGAGGGAACACGATAAAAAGTTGTAATGCCAAATTGTACAATTACGAATTGCTGAATGTTTCTCTTCCATGACATGTAACGATCATTGAGAGTATCAAATAAACTGAAATACAGAAAAGATTAGTATGAAAAGAAATACAACTAATATTAAGATAACCTTTCAATCCTGAGTAAACCTAACCTATTTTTCAAATCTCTCTCCGAACGTATACCTGACATTTCAGCATCTATCGCAATGAAAGCTGCATTGTTTATAGCATTCTCTATTCGTGGATACACAGCATCAAAATTGCTATTCAAAACTTCATTCATGTTAAATTCTTTATGTTTGTTTATGTACACAGTAGCTCTGATTTTTAGCGAATAATCACGTGAATATAACCTAACTGATCCGCAGTACTATTTGGTTACAAAAAATGAATATTGCAATCAAACGAAATCACAAAGTTTTATCTGATCCAAATTTCATTTATGAAAATACGATTAGTTTAAAAAAGTCTTAAAGATTCAAATATATTAATGCCAATCAAAAGAATGACAAGATGATAGACGCTGGAAGTACGGAATTGAATATCATCAAAAATAGAATTATAAATTAGGAACCAATACATTACAGTCCACGTTTATTATCCTTCAATTTACCGTGTTTATCTATTGTGTTTTTATTAGTTCATCAAATAGCACCGTTAATTATCGTCTAACACATTTAATCGCTTATATAAGATACTCTTTTATTGTGTAAACTTCCGCAATTTATTAAGATACAATATAATACATATAATATATGAAAATTATAATTATAGAAACTGAAAATATACATGATCGGCCTCAGTTGAGGCGCTTGAAACATTGAACACGGACATAATTAATCGAACAATCGATCATAACAGAAATCACCTACTCAACGGTCGTGATTAATACATTCCACTTTCTCTGACGAGAGTAAATTTACAGTAGCGGCTTATTAATTTCCTAATTAGCAGCAACAGCTTCATTCAATTCAAATTCGATAGGTAGCCAAAGACAGGAAGGATTTGGACGTGCTACGAGCAATACTCAACTCGACAATCTCTTTCCCAAAAACTTTCCAAATCGAAAGATCGTTAAGAAGCTACAACTTTGTCAGTCTGAAGTAACGAAACGATAAAGAACGAGCGTACCGAATCGGTCAAACAATTCGTTTTGAAATAATCGACTGGAAAATCATTAAACAAATAAATCAATTAAACGTATATCTATTTCGATCAATTTCGATGCGGTCATAGCGTACGAGGTATTTCATGTAAAGTAATTCGATAACCAAGATACGAAACCAAAGGCAATACTGACTTCCTTATTACATATCAACATCCTTTCGTAGACGCAGCGTTTTTCGTTCGTGCAGTTCAGTGCAACATTCCCTTTCGAGAATCATCGTCGTTGTCAGCACTCAGCCGCGTACGAAGCATCGAACGATCGTGAACAGTCTTCACGTGTTTCGCGACAGATAAATTCTTTATGCAAGAGCAAAAAGTGTCGGAAGCGCGCGCAACTGAGCTGGTAAACGTATGTTTCCGCAGTCGAAAGATCTTTCTTTTTAATCGGCATACAACTCTCTCTCTGGCAATGAACTTGCCTCTGTCGTGGTAGCCTAGTGTATCCGCGGCAACGAAACCGGCTAGTTCGGCCTGTTGATCGTTTCGATCCTTCGTTGGTACTTGAGCCGAGTGCACGTCGTAATTGAACGCACAGGATCCTTGAACCGAGCCAGAGTTCGTCAACGATGTTCTTCAGGCTCGCTGTATTCGTCGGCCTGAGCTCCGTCGTCGCAACCATCATCTACTTGACGCCTATACCAGGTTAGTGTATTTTTTCATATTTTCGTTCTTTCTTTTATTTCTCGGAAGATTGATAATTAATCAAAGTACGCGTGTCACGTGTTGTTGAAGATCGACTACATGAAAGTGGAAAGTAACGTTCGTCGTATTTATTATGCGTGAAATGAATTAGGAGAATGGCTACTTTTGTTGCGAATATACGGTGAAAATGGATTTACTCGAATCACTGCAGGAGATTGTTTTCATGATTTTACTCTTCATCTCGTTGAAGTCGAATTTCCAATTTTAGTGTCGGATTTATGTATTCGCAGTGCGAGGGATCGTAATCGTACCTTTCTCGCGATAGATTTTCAAAGTGATAATTTCGTAATTAACGTGCTTTGTTCCTGCTATGCTCGTCTTTCTTGCTCTTTAGGACTGCATTTACCAATGCAAACGATACTTATTTGGAAAAGTGAAAATTATGCAAAGCGTTCTAGTCGAAGTTTCATAAAATTCGAAAATCACGATGGAAAATGAGGAAAATGAGATACGTAGCGAAAGAAGTAAACACTCAGGAATACCGATAGTTCATGCTTATCGAACGTGCAACCGAGTTGCGTTCATAAGAAATAGTCGACATAAAGCAGAAAATATTTCGCGTCGAATTCAGCGAGGCGAATGACCCCGAGGTAAGATTCAGCAACTCAGATATCGCTACGTAAGGATATTCATCCACAACGAGTAATTATAGGTACGATATTATTAAGAAAAAAAAAAAAAGTGAAATAACCGTTATGTATGCTAGATGCGATTCAACTGGTCGCATCACGTCAGTTCATCTTACCATTTGATATCGTAACTCGTTTTATTATGAAACTGAAGCTATCTCCGACATCTATCAAAATATCTTTGCACGTGCAACGTTCCAATATATTTTCAAGTTTCCTGTATTTTCGGAACATACCGGACCGCTTAATATCTTTTTTATCTTCGAAAAGCATCGTCGGTATCTTTACCATTATCAGACAAGGAAGTAAATAAGCAAACACGAACTTGAAAAAAGGAACTGTTAAGTTCGTCAATATAAATTGGAACTAAAGCTTCGGAAAATCGATCTTCCTCTTCCATTTTTTCCAATAAATATCTTAGGGCTACCAACGTCTCAACGCGAGTGAAGCTGTAAACACGCATACGTTGATCGAAATGGTCGAAAGTTGCGCGAGAAAGCGCGTCGTATCGTTCCCATCCGCTTCTCATCCCAATACGTAGCATCTTCGCTTTCTTCCGCTTTTGATATCAGTTCCTCTACGACATTAAACTCCTGTCCCGTACTAGTTGTTACCATTCGAGCCAATTTCTTTCTTTACTTATACACACTGACCATTATCCTTTATTCGTACATGAAATCGCGATCGTGTAGCGCTTTACTTTCACCCTCGAGCAACGATATCGAGCATCTAAACGGTACACAGGCTGCTGCGAACTCGCTCTACGATCTCCTCGACACCCATTTTTACTCGTGGCCACCAGAAAGGTTACAGGAAAGTGTAATGGATTCCTGTTCTCGCAATATCCACCGATAAATCACTTTCTTTCTCGAGGAAGAAAGCGAACGATGAAGTCATTTTGGAGAATAATTAAAAACAGGATGACAATCGAACGAAACCTGCTTTCGGGAACAAGTTGCGTAACTCAACGAGGAAGAAAGTTTTACTTCGTTTGCACGTCCTTCTTGCGACAAAGACGCGTCATTGATCCTAAGCTCAAGGTTTTGCTCGGTTACGATCGCGAGCAAAGGTCGTAAACGACAGAAGCTCGTTAATAGAAAGAAGAACGCAGCTTCGACATCCCTGCAGCGTGAAGTGAAAGCGAGCGAACATCGTAAGGCGATTGTTCCCAACTCACGCATGAACGCCTCGTCGTATTTTATTGTACGTTTTTCCTTGTAGATTTTTCTAGCTTTTTCTCTGTTTGTCTGTTTTCTTGTATCAACGGGGAAATTGCTTTTATGCGCGATAGAGGTCAATTAAAAAGACGTTAAGCGATCCTCGGTGAAACTTAAAACGTACGCGCTGGTATCCATTTCATCGATCGGCTTTCTAACGGCTCTACCGTCTTGGAAACGAAACACCATGGCGACAAAAGGAAAAGACATCTTTGAGTTCGTAGCTCGCTGGATTTCCGCGTCTAACTTTATACAGGCATTTCAAACGCTTTCGTCTCGTAAATAATTATCGATATAGGTCGCTCTACTACGAATATAACTAAGCACGGGAAATTACTGGAATTAATTCAGAACATACCGCAACCAATGATTAATGACTGCCCGTTCATCGCCACGAGAAAATAGTATCAACGTTCGCCGAGAGAAATCGATGATCGGGATGATTCTATCTTGCAAAGCGGAGTAAGCTTGTTGCGGCGACATTGCGTACGTTGTGTGGGTTACACGTACTTATTTCAATATTAGAAATTTCTGATCTTAAGAGCATCTTTTTTTAGAAACTTCACATGAAATACGTTCTAAGTCGAACTGTGTAAACCTCTGCTTAATAGACGTATAAAGAATCGAAACGTCGATCTCTTTCGAATAGAACACGATCTTTTATTTCGTCTCGGAGACGATATTTTATAATTGGCAATTAAAAATCGCGTTAACAAGTATCAAATAGCCAGTATTAGAGTCGTACGACCTTTTTCATCGCGAGTTCAAAGCTTTCGTTAGATAGTTTACCAGGTATATTACGACTCTATATATCTCATCGAGAGATCATAAATTCTCCACGCGCGATCCCTCTAGTGGAAAACGTTGTGACCCCGTTATCTTCCGAATAAGTAACAAATTACGACAGTTTTATCGGGAATTACCACGATGAGATCGCAATATTAGTTAGCGATATTAATTAGCGGTTTTCTTTTTTGTAACTAGCTAAACGAATCGGTGTAACAAGTAGAAAGTGTCACGGCGGTATTCAGCTGGCAGAACGATACTCGCTTCACGAGTGGGCAGAGCAAACAACCTGGAATTCCCTTCGCCAGCATCAGCGAAAGCGAAATCGAAATCTCTTGGACCCGTCGCGGTCTGCTCAGTGAAAGAGACAGAGATGAAGATAGACACGATCGTGCAGACAGAGACAGTTGCACAGCGATAGAAGAGGAGGGATACCGAAATGAAAATCACGAACGAAACCGGCGAATTAAAGGTATAAATTAAAGGCGACGATAAATTGCACAGCGCTTGGAAAATTACATAAAAGTTTTGTCGATTACCGTTAAACGATACCGTCTAAATTTCGATATCGGCGTAACGAAAGAAGATAGGAGAAAAGTCATAACTAGCGGGCAATGATTCGTGTTTCCCAGACTCGAACAGCTACGGTTGTTTCGTAGCAATCGATCCAACGGATTAACCAGGCTCGATGATAAATATAGGTATACGAATAGAGACGGATATGCGTATAATCGCAAAGACAGAGACAAATGTCGATATGCAAGCAGAAGTACATAAAGCAGTTTGTATCTATAAAGCAGAGATAGATGTAGAGATATCCAAGTTGAAACGTATACAGATATAGTTGCACGGAATTGGATGCAGACAGGGATGAAGGTTGATGGATAAAGAGAGAGTAATAGAAAGAGTTACGTATCCTGTGGTTCAAAAGTTCAGAAGCGAGGGATTAATCCTTTCGCAAGTTGGACTTGAGGAGCAGCTGATTAACTCGTTAGGAGGTATCAAACTCGTAAATCATGGTTGCAGCTTCCAAATGTCAAGAAGTTTGTAGAACACGCGACGATCTAATCGATGAAACTCTTCGATGCTGATATTCGATTAAAAAAAAAAAAAAAAAAAAAAAAAAAAAACAGCGAAAGTGAATAAAACAAATAGAAAGGGGAAAGGTAAATACCTAAAAGAAGGCAGAAACGTATCTCGCAGGTGGATGGAAAAATGTAGAATGAAAAATGATAAATAAATGTATATGCGTGAGTAAAGGTAATCGGAGAAGAGGTAAGATATACACGGGGCGTGAAGTGGTTCCTCTACCAGCTCCCTTCAGGCCAACTTTCACTCGCCATATCGCCGTCTCTGACATATATTCGACATACAGATGGTCGCACGATTTCAAAGAGCCAAGAGGGGGCAACTACGATACCGACCATCGTATTATCAACTCTATCCAATCGTTGACTATCGTGAGAGAGCCTCGACGATGACTATACGATAGCGTAGAGTTGAAAAAAAAAAGAGGAAAGAAAATGGAAACACACGAAATGCAGTCACGCAGAGGCAGAGGGGGAAATGGAAGGTCAGATAGAGAGGGGTGAAGATTATTTCCAGTTCTGGCAATGAAATTTCTGCCAAAACTGCTGGCTGCTCGTCAGTCGTTCACGAGAACCGTGACAGTGTCTTGTCTCCTCTTTCGTCCTGGCTTGATCGTGTTGAATCGGTATCTGTGTAGTGAAACTGTCAATTTCTCTTTGTTTTTTCATCATCGTCTTCATCGTCTTCATCGTTTCTACATTGGAATTCTTTTTATTCTTTTTCTCATTTTCACTCGTTCATTCGATTTGTTAATCCATTCGTCGTTTTAATCGTCCGCTGTATTATCGAACTTTTAATTGGAATTTTTCATTGTTCGCACTATCTGGGTCGAGTTAGACATTTTCATTTTTCGCATCTTCGCCCGAGACTCGAACTAGACTTTTTCTACTCTTCTTCGATTACTTTCATCGTTCCCATCATTACCGTCCATTTTCAATTCGTGTACATCATTCGGTTTCATCGTTCGATCCTTCGTCGTGATAAATCATTCGATTGAATTTTTAATTAAAATCTTCCACCGTTCCATTATCCGGGTACATCGGATTGGACTTTTGCGAAACGCGGAAATCGTTTAGTTACACGGTCGAGATGGCCTTCTGTCGATCGTTTCGCAGGATCCTTCACCGGTTATTTACTTAGCAGTGGAAATGTCAGTTCGGTGCAGAGATTGAACGTTTACGCGAATGATCTAACTTTTTAAGTTTTGCTCCGTTCGACTATATGGAGCGGACGTTATGCAAGTTTTAATCGGTGCAGCTCACGCGAATCAAATTTTCCTATCGGTCAACGACGATTGCTATAATTGTTACGTAATTGACCACTGACTTTCAGACAGCTATGACGATTAAATCATAGTAATAGTCCCGGTTGATAAACTTCTTACGATGTATTACGTACGGTTACGAAATTGATTAACCTATATATTCACCTATATATTTACGAAAAATAGTAGAAATAAATCGTCCGTTTCTCTTTCAACTTCGTTTCTCTGTTCCATTTAATCGTTGTTGTTGAAAGAAAGTGAAGAAATGGTACTTGCGTAAATTTATACGAACACTTTTTCCTTTTTTAGATTCCTATAGACATCGTTTCTGATTCCAAATTGACTTTTTATGTCATGTAGATATAATTCTTCATTTCACGCGGATACTTTTTGACTGAAAAAACCAGACAACAACAGTACGCACGATCGTTCTGTAATCCAAATAGAAAGTCGAAAGAAAAAATAGAATTCGTTCGTTGTTACAGTCTTTTACGTGATTGCGGACGAAGCGAAGTGACGGTACGGTTTATTATCGCGACGTTTTGTGAAAATAACAAACAATCTTATCGCTTTTGTTCTCTTCATGTACGAATTGGTCGTGATAAATAAGAAAAAAAGGTGTCGGTAACCGATCTAGATGCGGCACGTGGTCGTCTGTGAAGAAAGGCAACAAGAGAAAGGGAAAGGGAGAGGAAGAGAGAGGACCCGAGTTTAGTTCTGACTACGAAAATTCGGTCTACTCAGTTGTACATCAGAAAGCGTAACGGTGTTCACGAGCTCACACGTGCCTTGTTCAGGTTTGATATGGGTTTCCGTACCATCGATTTAATCGTTGCATTTACCTGCCACTTGTCAAAGTTGTAGTTTCTTCGAAATGTCCCTCTTCGATCGAACGAAAATTCTTCGTCCTCTCATTGGAATCCCTTTTTACAGCCAGTGAAGTTCGATAGAAATCTCTCGACTGTTCTTTTTTCTTTACTTTTTCCTTAGCGTAACGACTTTCCAGTGAAACCGAATCGAAACAAGTCATTTTCGCTCTTTGCTGAAATCTAAATATCAAGATCGATCAATCCCATCTCGCTTCGTGTCTTTCTCGTGAGTAGACTCGCGAATTGACTTGCGAGTCTTATTTTATTCCGTGGAAACAACGCCAGTTTGAAACTACATCGTCGTTCCTTCTTGCTTTGGGAAAAAATGTTCTCGTTGCCTGTCGGTTTGATCGAAATTAACGCAATTATATAAGTACACAGCGGAGTACCTTTAATTGGAAGCTAACTGGATAGGAATGCTGAGCGATTCGAGTTATGCTGGACGCGCGGTTCAATCACGTTACGATGGCACTCTATTACGCGAAGATTATACAAATTTTTACGTAATGATAACGGCTGGATTTAATGGGGAACGCGATTAGATGGCCTTCGTGCATCTGCCTCAGACGTTATTCAACCTTCTTTCCTGCTTGCTTTCTTACTCGCGATACTCGCAAAGAAAATTCATTAAATTACATCATCTACGTTGCCGGCAGTAAAACCGGTCATTTTGAAGTATCCGTTTCTCCTCTTGCTTGGCAATGGTTCGCTCATTTTCTCAAAATCGTTCGTTCTTCAACGAGAAATTACGCGGACCACGAATAAGAAAGGATAACGTTTTCTTTCTGTTTCACGAGTTATCAAAATATCTCTTTAATCATGATCGAGTGAAAGTTGCTTAACAGAATTAATAGAAAGTTTTTCAGTATGCCGACTTGTAAAAAGTAGTAACATTCTCTTTTATTAAAGCAACCAATCGCATTCACTCTGCTTAGCAGGCCGCTAAAGGAACATCTCGCTAATCGTAATCTCTACATCGAGGCAACATCGTTAAATACGTTACATCATCTTTTACATTGCTTCTCCTTCGTACGTAATAATCTGCAAAGTATATATCTTCGGAATTTCATTTTTTTTTTCTCATTTTCCAGGCGAAGAAAAGAAAAAAAGAAATTCGGGAATCGAGCGTATTTGCTTAGCTAGCCACGCGAGCAAAAGTCAAACAGCTCCGACTTTCATCCTCAGCCGAACGATTATTCCTTTCGCTCTTTTTCTCCACGAGGTTCACTTTCTCCGTGCTGACATCAGAATTTCGTCGCTGGCTATCGATTCGCCGTCATCTTCAGCCGCTTGAAAATTCATCGTCGTAATCAACCGATCCTCCCCTCCGCTCCTTCTTAATTCCTGTTTCATCCGACGTTCTCGATCGACCATCCTTTAATATTCGTTTTGTTTCGTCTACTCCCAATAATCGTTTTGCCTGTTTTTTATAATTTCATGCGCGCATGGTCAAAACGAAACACGACTGCAATACATCAGAGGTCTAAGCAACTAGCAGGTTGCTTCTCAGACTTTCTGAGTCGAATGATCCTGCAAAGAATGCAGTCACCTGCTGTTATCGTTGCATAACAATTCGGGTAGACGATGCGCGCGTCAACGAGTGCGGACTTGCCGATGATGCTGACCACCTACGGTCTACGATTTCTCGTGGTCGTCTTCACGATCGCGGCTGCGGCCACCTTTTTGCACGTGAACAATTATAGGCCCAGTAAGTGCTCGTTTTGCGTGTTTTCCTTCGCACAGCTACGCGAGACAGAATTTTAACCGATCTTTTCCATCCGACAGAATCTTTGATCGTTCGACCATTCCGCAGCAAATCACGTAATTCTATCGATAGAGAAAAATACGTAATTCCGTCCATGCGAAATCCAATCTCGAGGATCGTGAAATTCGTAGCAATTATCCTTTCGTAGTTCTCAAAGTGGAAAACTGATAATTAATGGAAATTTCGATGGATTTCAATGGATAATGGATGGAAATTTCAAATTTCAAGAGAAATTTCCAGAGAAATCGTGTTAAGACTAACGACAGCAATGGGCGGATGTGTTTGCTCGATCGATTTTACACGATGATTTATTTTCTTGCTTTTATGTTTATTATAGAACAAATATTCCTCTCCTGCGATAGACCATGCCACCATTTGGATTGGCCAATGATTTGTCGATTGAAGCTCACTCTGGAAGTGTTCCAGTCGCTTAGCAAGTAAGATCATCTGTCTCTTTCTCCATCTTATTATTCACAACTGACCGTAATATTTCGTCGCGATGCACGCATCGGTGACCGCGAACGCGTTGAAAAAGCTGCAACAAACCGCTAAATGTACAGGGTATCTCAGGTTTTAGCGATCATGACGCGTCGGTATATTCAATGGCGAGGATCAAGCAGAAGAATATTACGTATAATATGGGTCATTCGATGCTTCTTGGAAACGCCAGAGCATAAAAATACGATTAATCGTATACATAGAAAACATCGATGAAGTTTGACTGTTAAACCCTGGACACTCTGTATATTACAAATTTCTATCGACACTCGGTTAAATCTCCTTATCATGCAAAAAGCAAGGAAAAGGCGAAGAAAAAGGGGGAAAATATTGCCCGATCGTCTCCATAATGTAAATCAGGTGACTTTCAAACCTGTGGCAACGTCTTTCGAAACTTTTTGAAAATTGGATCAAACGACTTCGTTTCTCTTGAGAAGTTAAGAGGATTAGTTTGTCAAGTGACGTAGGAAAAAATTGTTTCAGAAACTTGCAATCGATCGGAATCGCGAAGAAAAATATAAAGGTCGCGTTTTGCAACTTTTTTCATCTGGGATTGTAATGAAAATTTAAACAATACGTGCGCAACGTTTATATATGATGAACACTTTATGGAAATCAGTATCGGAGACGCATGAATCTATATAACAGATAAATTTTCGAAACGTGTTGTTTAAATTCTCATTACGATGGCAGATAAAAAAGTTGAAAAATGCGGCATTCGCTCGTTCCTTCGTGATTTCGACCAATTGCAATTTTTTCAAATTTCTTTTACGCCTCGTCTGCCAGAACAATTCTCCTAACTTCTCGAAAGAGACTCCGATCGTTTGATCCAACTTAAAAAATTATCATTCAGTTTCCAGGTTTCAAATTTTGAAAGTGGCTCGCGATAAATTTATGCATACATTTTGTACGTAATTCGCAGTAAATAAATACGCGTTATAGTACGTTCAGTTATATCAGCGACGCAACGATTCCCGCGTCCAGCGATCATTTTCATCAGAATCACCGACCGAGTTACCAACACGAACTACCGTTATGCAATTCCTCGAGCGCTGAAATGCGGAAATCGTTCGCGCAGCTACTCGCTGTCCTATCGTTCACGCTTCGACTGTAATCCCTATGATTTACACAGCTACCTGTTTTTCTTCATTGTTTGCAATCTCTGCTCCATAGATCGTGCGGCGATTGTCCACAGAACGAAACGGCATGTTTGTCCGATCACTGCGTCTCGGCGGATGGACAAAGACGTGGGATCCTCACGGCGAATCGTCAGCTGCCTGGTCCCATCATTCAGGTATTTCTCGAAAGTTTGTTACGGATATCGAAACGAAATTGAAAGGGAAAGAAAGAGAGAAGAGTTGCGACGAATCGATTCGTGGGAGATAACTCGAAACGTTTGTGCCATGGAATCTCGAATCTTTGAATTAATTGTCCGGAGAATAGAATAAATTCGGTTTGTTTTTTTTTTTTTTTTTTTTTTTATGAAAGAGAATCGTTTCGAACTGTTTCGTAAATATCTATATTAAATGGGAAGGCAGACCTTCGAATAAAAATTTAACGATCTTTTAAAATTTCTATCCTTGAGCCTCGATTTTTTTGATTAAAAGGTAGAGTCCTTAAATATTCCGATAATCGAGGTTTCACCGTGGTTTGTAAGGAGAAAGTTGATACCGCGTGACCGTGAAGTTAGAGGATGCCGAAGCCGTAAAAAATCATAAAAAAACAGAGAAGCTCGAGGTTATAGAAGTCGAGGTAGAGGACTCGGCGGTCATAAAAGTTGGAATAAAGAACTTGAAGGTTATAGAGATTGAAATAGTGGATTTCCGGCGTCATATGAGCAGAAATAGGGGACCCCGGGGGTTATAGAAACCGAAACGAGAGACCAAGGGGGTTGTATGAATTAAAATAAAGAGCTTGGCAGCGATAGAAATTGAAATAGAGGGTCCCGTCCGATAGAATTCCAAGCGGTGGATTTCAGGGTTATAGAAGACGAATATAGAGATCGTACGAAGACGATGAAACACTCCGCAGTTACAAAAATTGAAGTGGGAAATTCACAATTAGATCGTGGAATTCGAGAACCGAAGAATTCGAAACTACACCGAAGGATTCCTTTGTCAGAGAAACAGAGACATTAGAGTTGCCTATGCAGAATCACTTTGACTTTCTCTCCTCTGACAACCGTTTCGAATCAATTTATGTTGGTTTCTCAAATACATTTGCCATTTTCACTCGTGCGCCGTATCACGTGCTTACGGATAATTGCTATCTTCTCTGCTATCGTATCTGTTCGTGCAACTTGTATCCCAGAAGGCTGAGGTTTCACGCGAATGCTCGAACAAGTATTCGTACTTTGTTTTTGTCGTATCGTACGTTATTTAGATAGCGGTCTTGTAAAAAAACTCTTGGAAACTAGCTACAGATAAGAAACGAGATTTATCTCTAGCCAATCAACGCATACCGAATGTTTCTTTGGTTGTCAGGTTTGCGAGAACGATATCTTGGTAGTGGACGTGATTAATCGGATTCCGGGTAAAACTGCGGCGATGCACTGGCGAGGCCAGACGCAGATTGAGACGCCGCATATGGACGGCGCACCTCTGATCACTCAGTGCCCGATACCGAGCTACACCACCTTCCAATATAAATTCCGCGCTTCTTCCGCCGGAACTCATCTATGGCATGCTCACGCTGGTAAGTAATTAATACTTTCGTGCGCCAGTTACAGACGATCGTAACAGCGTGATAGCGAAATTACCATATTTCCGATTACTTGGATCGTTTTTTTTTACTAGCAACGAAGCCTGCTGGTGAAACTACGGTGAGCGATACTTTGCAAAAATTGACACCTCCACACGAGTGTACCGAATCGTTTCTTCTTATTTGTATTAACGACGTCACAGTGAATTAGAACGAAATCGTTTAATTTGTAGGTGCCGACGTTACTAATGGCATATTTGGCGCGTTGATCGTGAAGCAAGCCGATATCAAAGATCCTCATCGCGCTCTTTACGATATCGACGACTCGAATCACGTGGTTCTCGTGAGCCAGTGGCAACATTCCACCGAAATCACGTTCACCGACGGTCACGCGAAACCAGCGATCCTTTTGGTGAATGGCAGGGGACGGCAGCCAAATGGGCCCAACGTCCCTTTGACCAGGTTCACAGTTATCCCGGGACGACGTCATAGATTCCGCGTTGCGAACGCTGGTGGTGCTGGATCCTGTCCAATAACGATCTCCGTCGATGCTCATCCTCTTCTTCTGATCGCTCTCGATGGCCAGCCAGTGGAACCACGACAAATTGCATCGATTACTTTGGCGAAAGGTGAGTGTTGTCGCATGCACCGTGTGCCACGATTCTCTGTATATAAAATACAGGTTATCCCGGTATCGGTGGTACAAACTGAAAGGGATAATTGTATCAGGTGGTCCACAAGGTTTCCTTGCTTTTATAAGGAAATAACGAGTGCACAACATTTTCCGTTTTATATTATTTTATCGAATTACGTATGATCCATTTGGTTCTATCAAACTAAAGATCACAACGTTCGATAGATTAGGTTTCATGTTTGCATAAAGATGCATCGTTGTAAAAGACGTGTCTGTAAAAGAAAGACACTTTTCGGACAACCTAATACAGGAGAAAATAAGCCGAAAATATGGAATAAATCTTTCCTATTCGAGTTAATTGAATTTTTCAATTAATTCTTCGTGCACGCTTTCCAACGTATTTCTCGTTTTTAGTTCTTCGAACGCCAAAATGATCTTCGCTTGTTTAATCGTGCAAGACCTGCGTCGTCCTCGGAATAAACTTTTGATTTAATATGTACGTTTCTACGTAAATGGGTAAAGTAAATAATGGTTTGTATCGAGATCCGATTAACCACGGCATAGCGAAGCGTGCTCGGAGGAAATTCAAAGTCGATTTTCTCGAAAACGAAACCTCGAACGAACATTTGAAATATCTTTCGATTATAATTTATATTATTCCATATATTCCACTTGTTTTCACCTCCTCCAGGTCGTACCATCAATACAGAGACACCTTGTACAATATAGGATGTATCAGATTCTAACAGACTAATTTCCAAAATAAATGGAAATTAAAGATCGAAACGTTGCTTATCGATATGAAAATTCATATATTTACCGAAAGACGCATAGAAAAGCGAAACACGAATAAAAGTGTGCCTTATCTTCTAACTATTGCGTGTACGTCATTTTTGTGTATTTATTTTACATATTTCTGCACTGGTGCTCACCTTTGCGCATAAATGCATAAATGTTCGCATTTATAATTGTTGTAACGAATATGTAGCAATTAAAATCGCTACAAATGTACAAGATTAAAGTTACAACGGATGTTCTTCGGATTTCTTTCTTTCAAAGAGCCGAAGCGAGCGATTCTCAGATTATGGAAACTGCACCTTTCTGTTTTTCCAAAAGATATTGATCAAAGATTTTATCAGTAAGCGACGGATCAGCCACTGATTCGTTCTCGTAACTACACACGCAGACCATGGTAAATACAGAAAAATTGCAAAATGTATCGCAGGTGAGAGAGCAGATTTTGTCCTGAAGGCGAACAAGCGAGTTGCTTCGTACTGGATGAACGTGTACACGTCGAAAGAATGTGCGATCAGTCCCATAAGCGGTGCCGCGATCTTAGAATACAAGGGAAGTTCAACGAAGGATCCGTTGTCCGTGGCGGAAGCTGCTGAACAGTCGGAAGTCGAGGAAGTTCGAGTGGCGATGACGACGAACCCCGCGGCAAAGTGTGAAAATCCGGAGAGTCTTTGCGTGACGGAATTGCATGCATTGCGGAAGATACCAGCCGCTCTGGGGAAACCGAAAACCGACGTCACCATCCGTTTGCCTATTAATTACAAGCTGCAGACGAACGATATCGTTGGTAAGCGACGAACAGCCAGTAAATGAATAGTAATTTTCTTGAAACGCACGACCATGTTTCGTGAATACTCCTCGTGAATTAAAATTGTGAATTTTCTACTTTGATTTATCCTTAGATTCGTTGACGCGTGTCTTTGATTACCTTTGGAAAAAAAAAACAGTAACAGATTTTTCCTCCACTTCTTCTTTCTAATTTTTCTCACACGCCTCGTTTCTCTCTTTTGCAATAAACTTTCAAGTTACAGCGTGATTTAATCTACATAGTTCTGTGTAGTTCTCTACAACTCGATTTAATGACACGCGGGGAAAGTGCGAGAACTGACACGCACGCGGTCGATATGCTAAACGATGAAAAATCGAGGACAGGTTACGTTTAACCAATGCCGCAGAGAAAACGGATACTATTAATCCCTGGTTTATCACATATCGCGGTAACTTCGGTCTGCGTTGCAACGTCCACGGACGTTGAAACTACTTAACGAGCGGTCTTCGTGTGTCTGACCTTAACCACCTTATTTCACTTCCAATAATTACGAGGAACACGCGTCTGACAAGGTAACGAAAGAGAGTGTCACGAAGGATCGCATGATTCGTAATTTCTAAGAAATTTCAACCAGGCGATCTCTTCGTACGATATGAGATGCAATAGCAGGAATGTAAATTTCATTTCTCGCTAGCATCCTCTTTACGGACGTCATCGCTATACTCATACCGCGTCGGCGTTACTCCGTAGCTTTATTCGGATCAAACGTAGCAAAAGATGACAGTCCACTCGACGTTCTTATCTATTTCCCAATGTATACGTGAGAAAGTACAATATCATACGTGAACATACTGAAAAACGTTATCGCAGGACGTGATTTACATGTCGTAAAAAATACAGGTTTCCATTCGAAGATTTGAATGCAACGTTCACAGTAAGCACGTTTCAAGTTGTTTTCAAGGACAAATGAACGAAAACGTAGCGTGTCCTCGATACCTGACGGCTCGATATCGTACGATTTTTGCCTGCAACAATTTTTCGTGTCGCTCGCATTTTTCGAGGTATTTCCGAACACGTTGTATATTTAGAAATGAAGAAAACTGTTCGGTGTACGTAACGTACCGTATACGTGAAATTAATTTGAATTCGTTGTATTTAACGTTATCGAAGGTAACAGCGGCGTGGAGATGAGAGTTCTGAACGTGAACAACGCGACGTTCACGTACCCGTCGTCACCGTTGTTGACACAGGGCGCCGACGTCTCCGAGGAGACTATGTGCTCTTCCACCCCCGACGAGGACGACGCTCGTGTCGAGAACAACGAAACTGCATCGTTGTCGTCGCGACGCTGCCGCCGTAGCGACGCTACCGCTTCAGACGTTTGCGAGTGTGTTCATGTGAGGTATATACCGCTCGGGGCGACCGTCGAGATCATTCTCCTCGATCAAGGTAACTAACTTTAATTCATCGCTTTTATCGGATGATCCAATTTTTTTCTATTAAATACCACTCCGATCGAATTCTCCTAATGTAATTACTCGATTACTTTGAGATGACGTCACGTTGCTCGGAAACAGCGTAGCGAAATTTCAGAAAAAGATCCTCGTTTCTTTTTCTTCCTTGCTTCTTGCAATTTCATAGAGCAACATACGATATAGGATAGCGAGACGATCTCGAAAATGAGAAGGAAACCATTCATCCTTCGCTAATGTTAGCTCGTTTAAACGAACCGCTAAGAAACGACGAGCGGAACAGCTTCTCTGTTTTCTTAGCATCTATCATCGTACATTTTAAAATATACAAGATTCCTCATTTCGCTGCTCGTGTGCGTCATTAAAAATTCTCTACGACTAACGCGTAATTGAACGACTGGTTGAGTCAGCGTGAAGATAGGCTAAATCGCGGACAGAAAAACAAATTACGCTTCCTCTTGTTACAACATTTGTCTATATCGTGCTGATTATATTAACACGCATCGACGTCTTACGGAAGATACCTCATACGTGTACCGTCCTAAGGCTTCGTCATAAAACGAAACGAGAAATTAGGTTTTCAGTTACCATCGTGGCAAACGTTCGCGCGTCCATCTGCAATAAACATTTCTAGCCTTCCTCGATTATCTAACTTGTCAAACATCGTGATTTCACGATTCAAAATATCCTTCATCGATTTCTATTCATCGACAGAACCGGTTCTAATTTAAAATCGAATTTCGAATTACTTGCGTTGGGACGAATATTATTCTTTTTACTTTTTTTTTTTTTCTGAAAACTGAATAGAGAAACGGAGAGTAATCAACTCGAGGCAATAATCTTCGATATTTAATCTGCCTTCGTAAAAATAGAAAAGTTCACGTCTAGTTCCTTTACGCGATTATTTTATTACAATTATGTAATAAAATCGAATATATAAGGGAACGCAGAAGGCACCAAGGATTGTTTTGGAAGGATCGGACGAGGAGACGAGCCGGATTAACTCACCGAAGCGTTGCCTCGAGTTAAGAACCTTGATCCATATTTCTCTACGTCGCGGAGGCTGGGTATTGATCGCGAATTTATTCCATCTGGACGATTGTTTCTCACGATAAGCGGAAACGCGATTTCTACGTTTAATTCCATTCCCGTTGTTGACGAGTATTGCCTTTCAACGTTCTCATTTATAGTTTTCCAGCTTGTTTCTGGGGACGTTTTCGCAAATTCAAAAGAAAATTACGCGTTACGTACATAATAAACGTACGGTGTAACTGGAAAAATTTCTCAAACGATAATATGCACTTGGAGCTTCAAATTCCATTTAAAAATGATAAAAATTCGATTTAAAGCGCTCAGCAAGTTTCGAAAAGTAATTATTTCAACGTTCGTGTGTTACTTAAGTTAGATAAGCGGTTCAAATATTCTAGCGGTTGAAAGTCTATGAGAGGCACGTGACTTATCTCTGTTCCTTTAAATTGATGTACGTTCCTAGTCCTCGAGGAATAGAAATTTCCAGGAGAGAGAGAGAGAGAGATTTGAATTTTCATATCAGTTCGATATTTTTGCGTTGTATTTCAATACTGTTTCTAAATATCAGCTTTTTTCCTAATATCTTTTAACATTTCCTGCTCATTCTTATAAGGCGGTCTCGACGACTTGGTGTACCACTTGCACGGATACACTTTCTACGTAGTGGGTGCTAGAAAGTTCGGTCGCAGCGTTTCTTTGCACGAGTTAAAAAGCCTAGACGACAGAGGTCAACTGTTTTCTCGGAATCTCGACTGCACCGTGGCTAAAGATACCGTAGTTGTTCCGAAATTCGGGGCAGTTGCTCTCAGGTTTAAAGCGGATAATCCAGGTAATATATCATTTGTCTGTTATCGTCTAAGAAAATATTCTTTCACTCCATTACCCCTTTCACGATTCGATCTTTCAAAAAAATGTCACGTCTCTTCCATTTCAAAAATCTTTCTATAAATGATCGTGGAAGAAATGTTCTCTAGCCCAGAAAATTACAATACCAGATGACTAGACGCATAGTGAAAGATAGTTTCGATCATTTTATCGTTTTTATTTACGTCGAATAATTATTAATTTATTAATTCTAAAATATTGTTCGATTAAATCTTCAGGCTACTGGATGTTACGAGACGAGCATGCAGCTGAATGGACGCGTGGGTTGGACGTGATCCTTCAGGTTGGACAGACGAGTGATATGGTACCCGCTCCGGAAGATTTCCCTAAATGTGGATCCTTCGTTGGACCGGATTACTTCCTTATATAGACTGTTAGTTGCCCTAAGAATCGCGTACGCCGTGTACATAGTTGTAAATAAAGGCGGCCAGACTGAAAGTTACACACCTTGGCAAGGATTTTGTATTATTCGCATTTTTCTTTCGTTGTAAGTAAAAGGTTAATTACGTGGAACGTGGCTTTATCATTGTATAAATATCGGAGAACTTTTCTATCTATCATGTACTTTCGCATAAACATTAGTCAATAAATATTATTTCGAATTTTGTACCATTACCTGTTATATTCGTCTCCCTGTGTATTTGCCAATCTTGTTTTGTATCATTCAATGTCGCATACCTCTTTGGCGACAAAAACATCCCTTCTCTGTCATATTGCCATCTTCGAACAGAAACTGTTCCTTTCTCCCCTCTGTGTTTTACGTGTGTTAACCCCTCTGGTGTAATGTCACCGTCACATGAAAAAGTAGCCCATAAAGGTTAGCCAAGATATTAAACAGAAGAATGGGAAACTTTACGTATGATCGTAATAATAAAAATAAAATAAAATGGATCACACATAATCCAACGAATTAATACAAAACAAGAAATATTGCGCATCTATTATTTCCTCATAAAACGAAAGAAACTTTTCGGACCACCTAATATTTAGCTAATAAGAACTCGATATTTGACAATTATACTCGACCCTCTAATGACGTGAAGGGTTACTCCGTACCACATTGCCTCTTAATCTTCGGAAACCTCATTTTCTCACCCCGAATAACGTCACTCCGTTATCGTTGTCCGCGATCGTTGCTTTCGTCGAAACCTCGATCGCTATCACGGATCCTACCGATCAAGAGCGAAGGGGGGAGAAATAGAGGAAGATCGGCGACGCGGTTCATTTCGGCCGCAACGTCACTTTTCTATCGTCGAAAATTCTAACCATCGTGGTCGATGCTGGCGTGAATAAATAGCCAGTGACCAGGCTGGTGCACAGCCTCCGCAGCGATGTCCTGTTTGACCGCTCTCGATTCGCAGATCGTTTCTCTGCTCTCCGTGCCGCACGAGATCCTCTTCCTGCAGCACAAGGTCTTTCGAGAGTATGCCAAGATTGCCGTTGGCCCGGACTTCATCCACACCTTGCCCTCGTTTTTAATTCTGACCTCTATGGCGATCGTTCTGTGGAGGAATCCACCCTGTTACAACGGGTTAGCTGAATGCGTAGCCTCGACGATGGTGTACAAAGGTCTTCAGGTATCGTCGTATCGCGTAGTTTCGGATAGTCCGTCCAAGATAACGTTAGACGTGTTTCTGATTGAAGCTGCTGGTCAGCTGGGTCGTCGCTATCGCGGTTTTCTGGCTCTGGCTGATGATGCAGAGGCTGCTCTACTGCTGCGTCTGGACGTCTTGGGGTTACGTAAGTTGCGAAAGCTTTGCGTAACCTATTCGATCGCTGTGTTCGTGGCCTTCGTGGGCCACGAGATTGCTCGCGATTTTACGGTGTTCTCCGTGCAACGTAATCCGCATCGAGTTATTTGGGAAATTCGTCGAGTAATTTAACGTGAAATTTGACACGACGTATTTATATGAAAGGATGCGTGAAAGGATAAGGAGTCATCGAATGAAGATGTTACGGTATCTAAGGGGCTGGCAGGTTACCTCATTGACCGCCACTCGAGTTTCATATATTTTGCTCCGACAGCTGCGATAGATTAAAACGTATACTAACGTCGTCTAAATTATTCACACTGTTGCAAACAGTCATATTTATCAAGACTGTCGTATTTAAAAAGAGTTAAGGAAACAAGCGATGTATAATTCTTCGTTGACGAATTTCTCGTATATCGACTGTTTGCTATATGTTTCCTAATTAGAAAGGGTTTCTTTCGTTTAGGAATCCGAATATCGAGACGTCTCTTATCAGTGGTGGCAACAAGTTTGGTCATCCTATTATCCGCCACCGTTGCAACCACCGGCGATGTCAGCTGGTTTGATCAGCTGGTTGATATCGATGTCGATCGCCACAACTGTCTTAGGCTGCGCGATTTCCGCGAATCGAGTGTGGAACTTGGTCACGGAATCTATGGCTGGAGCAAAGGACGCGCTCGTGATGGTGAAACGTTACGCAAAGTCATGCTTCAAGAGGTTGGTATAACGTAACAAGCTGCCATAAACGTATGAAGGCACCAAATTGAATTTCGCGTATCATGCATAAATTGCGCATTAATTCGTTTAATTCAAAAGTATCTCGTGTATTTCGCTACAACGCCAACAAAACCAACTGGTTAAAGAAACATCTTCAAACAACTTTACAACCATTAATTCAACTGCGATCGCGAATTTTAGTAGACGCGTTCAAACTGTAATTCCTACATCTCGTACGTTTCCAAACAAACGCCTGTAAAATTAAATACGAATAATCCCAATAATTTCACGTTGCTCCTCTTCGTTATACGTATTAGAACGTTGTTGAATCGTGTTTGTTTGATTAAAAGCGACATCCACTCGATATCCACCTTTGGATCCTAACCTTGAGAATTCCATCTGCCACTTGAATTCAGTATCGTAACGTCCGTACTGCAACCACACTGGCCGCAACAAGAGCCCCTGCTAATCGAGAAGAAGACGAACGCGCCGATGAACGACAGCGAGGCCAGCTCCATCTGCGACGAGTGTCGATCCGAGATCTCCAGCGACCTGATCAACGAATCTCGAAGAGAAATCCTGCCGATATCCTACGGCACGAACTGGATGCCAAAGCCGAGTTTCTCCGGCTACAAGGACGCTCAGAGGAAAGCGTCCATGAAATCTCTGCACACGGTAGCCGTGGTGAACGACATCCAGGACTCCGACGACTTATCTCCCCGACAATTACGTTACAAACGCGGATGTCACACGGTGATACCTAACAACTCGAGCGACCAGTCGAGCGGCTGCTGACGAACAGACGACTAAGCTGCGCGTCGTTGAATGGCCGACTTAAAGGTGCTGTTGTACGATAAACGGTGTTGCTAAACGAGATATCCTGGCTGGGAATGGAAAATTTTGACCGATCGAGTTTCTGGGTCGCTGTTGCTCGGACGGGAGCCTGAATATAGAAATTGATTTTTATACGCGACACGCGAAGATTAACAACGACGCAACTGTGACGAGTAAATCGGAATGTTTATGAGCGCATTGCGTGCTAAGGACGCATTCGACTGGCGACAGGTTCGAGAGACGCGGCACGAGTTGCGTCGCTACGCGTGTTTTTCTATTGACACGCCGAACGACCCGGTTCCAAGGGTAGAAATAAAGGGGAAGTTCGATAGACGTTCATGGTCGTGGGGCAGGAAATGGACAAGTTCAGCTGGAAGGACGCCGATGTTCGTATATTTTTTAATACAGACGCGGAAGGATAGCACAGTGTTTACCGATGAACTATCCTTGGTCGACGATGTATGTCATTCTTATCTTTATATATTTTTTTTTTTAAAGGCCACAGAAAAATTCGAAAGCTTTTAGAAACTATGTAATATATATATATAACTGTGCTCGTTTAGTCTTTCCTATCTATGGCAGGAACGATTAGATAGAACGATATAGATGTAAAATATTATAGAAACTATTGTATTGTACCATAAAAATTATACGCCTACATATTTTTCCATAATCCCGATGCTCCTTTTTATTCCCCGGTTAAATCTCTAAGATGTACAGACGTATCTTTCTAATTTCAAAGAATGTACAATGTAGTACAATCTATAGTTTTATAAATATAAGAAAGATATACACGTAGTTCGTGTTGTTCGACGGTGCCTGCATACGAAGTGTAATGCTGCGATACGGTGCGTTCTGGCAAATGGAATATCCGGAAAAGAACGTATATATAATTATATATACATTTAATCGTTCTGACGTATTTGTCAAAACTGTAGTTCGTCGGAACGCGCATTAAACTTGGCAAACCTTACTCCAATTCTTCTTCATAGCCTATGAAAAATCTCTCTGCGATATCGTGTTCCTTATCAAAATGAGAAAACCAACGAATCTAACTTTGCAAACTCAAATTCTGCTGAACGCAGTTAAAGAACCACGTTCTTACATATCGCGAATATTCTCTACATTTTGGCGCATTTTAAATTCTCAACGACGCACGAACATCCGCAATCTACTGATCCACGTTCTTTCCATCCGATGTTCAATTACAAACGATCACACCGCGCGTAAATGCATAAAGCCGAAAGCCACCCCTACGTAATTTCGACGTACACGTCGAACATGTATCATCTATGACGTGTTCTCGCCACCCGGTTTGATTATTTACCGAATCTAAGGGTCCTGGGGGCTCAAAGCCCAGGGACAGCTTTGTTCCAGGCTCCTGGAGGGGGTGTTCGCGGCCGCGCATGCGTTTCAAAGGGATAACACTCCCCGTCTTGCGGCAAAGCATTATTCCGTAACGACATCCCTCGCAGGGTAGGTCGACACGAGGCACACTCTCCACGATCTGACACGTAATAAAACCAGTTTCCAAACGAAAGTGCGTCGTTCGCGTCGGTTGTCGTTTGTACGAACGATTTCGATCGGAAGCATCAACGTCGGATAAACCAGATTTTGAGTATCTCGACTCTCGTGGACAGGAAGACCGAGGAGAAACTGTGGTCCACGACGCTGAGGAATCGGGCGTGAACGGTTTGTTTTTCTCTGGGGACGTCGTACTCCGCTGCTGAACGGGGCTCCCGAGCATCGAGCAATGTAAACGATCGATTGGAAGACGAATAATTCGAAGAATATACGAGTTACGGAAGTTACGTGCGTTGCGAAGAATTTCAGCAGAATCGAAAATCGTGGATCTCGTGGTTACCTTGAGATCTCGCAGCCTTCAGGTAAGATAAGTTGGCGCATCTTGTCTAATCTAATCTAATTTGCTAATACCGTAATTCGCCAAGGAACGCGCGAGCCTCGTATCGTTTTCACCATGTTCGCGAACGGATCTGTCCCTTCAGGTTCGTACGTCTTTCTTTTTAATCCTCCTCTCCGCTAATATATCGTTTTTCAATAACGACGCGAAGACCGTGCCAATTATTTTGCCACGGAAATCAACCGAATTTACGATTACAACGTCGCAGATTACACCATCCCTCGCTGATCTAATACAGGATCTAAACAGGAATAGCAATAGCTGTAAAGAACGGAAGAGAATTTTGTAAAGAAACAAGCAGTTAGAAGAATATACAAATCCACGTGTACGCCGTAACGTGACACGAAGCTGTTATTGATTTTGCGTTCAGCATCCGTAGCGCGCGCACGAGTATTTGTATACAAGCGAACTCGGCCGCGTGTGTACGCACACGTGTGTCGAACTCACGCGAACACTTACACCGTACGTATGGTACAGCGTAGAAACACGCGTGACCACACGAATACAAATAGTTGCGCCTGCAGGACACACGGATGCAGGACACGTGTACATTCTCTCTATACAGTTCCTGTTTGCTCATTCTGAATCGGCTGGGTGGTAATAGGGGTAGCGGGACGCGCGTCACGCAGGAATCAACCCTTTCGAGGAAAGGGGGCGGGTTTTCATTGAGCCGGAGCCGGTTATCGCGACCATCGCGCGACAGATCGCATTAGAAATAATCCTCCGAGATCGTCGACGATATACGGTCCAAGGGAAATTGACGACAGAAATCAAATGATCGGGGTTCGGTTCTACTCGTCGAATTTACAGTTTCGCTAGTTTTATTTCATTTCGTCATAATCGTTTCGTGGGTGTTTTTATTGATACTTTTGTGTCATATGACACCGTTGTGTTTGACGTAGCTAAGCGTATTTTATGCGTATTGAAGGGTTGGATATCACTCCCTAAGGGATGAGCAGTATATCGAGAACTGGATATCAAGGGATGGAGCAGCTGTTGTCATTAGCGAAGCAAATATTAATCGAGGGATTATAGATACTTTTTCACCACTGTGTATATAGGGATTCGAACGATACGAAGCGGTATTTGCGCGCAGAATTTGTCTTAGCTGAACGTCATACGCCAAGAGCATCATCGTTGATGTATGACGCCATCGATCCAGCGCGAGATCCCGGACTTCTTGTTCGATCAGGTTTCACCGAAAATTACCTACGAACGTTCCAACGACACACGACGTTCCAATTTAGTTGCATTCATCGAATATCGTTGTAATTACAGCGGCAAACTATTCTGAAGGATTTTGAGCAACTGAATCAACGACCTACGTACAATCTCGTTAGTGGAAATAATTTCGAGTACGAACATGGAAACGCGGACATTTGAATTTTATCGCTGAACCGAGCTATAATTCGCGCTTCGTCATTGCCAATTTGGTACGTTCGTCTGGCTGCATAAGTTTCATTCCCATCGACTGGTCATGTGAATGAAATGCCATTTAATGAGAATAAAGGTTACGCGTGACAGTGATAGAGTCGTCAATTGAGAGAGGTTTATCGGAACAGCCGTGTATAAACGTTGCATGCAACGTCGAAACACGAAATTCGATGTCGCGTGTGCTGAATCAGACGGATGGTAATTAAATCTATTATTTACGTATGTACCTACGTCCTGCTTTTGCTCGCGGTCAAGCAACGTGGAATATCTTGAACCGTGTACACGATTCATCGACGATACAGTTCGATTAACTTAATGAATTCTTTTCAAAGATTTACAAGCTCGATATAAACCTTGTTCCATCGAATCCTTCGTTTCTATATCTTCTTTTTACGTTTATGTTATGTACGATATCTTTTAATCGACTTTTCCTTTTTATTGAACCCTTAATCAATCCTTATCGATTAGAAGGATATATATACGTATCGCGTTCTTCCGTGTATAGCCGATATTCTTATATTTACGTTTCTACAAATGTACAGGAAATTCAGCTTGCAACGTTTACACGCGTTTCATACAACGCAAACAGACGATATCGATTAAATAAAACCTTATTAACATATCGTTACATTTTACACTAACTCAAACGCGTTACAAACGCGAGTTTTAGTTTCTAGCGTACTGAGTTGTATAGCGTATCCACGTTGCGATACACAAAGTGATGCAATAATCTTTACTTATTTGCTCGTGCTTGCAACCGCTGTTGAAACTTGCAACGACGTAGGTAGATTCGAATCAGAGCTTTTAATGTCGATTTCGATGCGAATGTAAATGTAAATTCGCAGGAGCGAAAGCACGCGTCCTGGAAAATTGACCAAGCTTTTTACGCCGCTCACGTATTCTTCGAAAATCACGCGTCGTTTCGCAAGGTTCCTTTATTTATTCATAGGATAATAAACATCGATTCCGCGTTAAACCATAAGAACACGAGTACCCATTAGCTTCGATTTCTAGGAAACGACGCGACGCAGTAACCAGATAACGCTGCGTTGTTTATCGACTGGAAATCGACTTTCGCGCGTTGACGAGAAAATTGTATAGATTATGCCGCCAAACTGGCAGAACGTTACAATGTTTGCGTTGCAAATTGATCTGCTACGTACGTTTGTATCCTGTAAACGATAAATGTTGAAACGTTTGAATTCTAGCGTCTGTTTGCGGAAGGTAGACTAGACGAAATTCGTTTAAGCAAATATAACAAATTTTATGTTTCAATTTAGAAGGAACGATATTAAAGAACGAAAATATTCTTCACGTTGGAATTATCGATCGGTCGAAATAACTCGGATTTTCGCTTTTATAGTTAAGAACGAACAAGCGTTTCTGGTAATATCGATGTCTATTTTCACAGGAACGGAATCGCAATTCTACGTATGCTTATTTACTTTCGTCGTATTTCGCTTTTAATTAACTATGCAGAAGATATTTCAGTACGCGTTGAAGTAGCCAATTGTAGCTTTAATTTTCTATCGCAATGCACGAGAACGAACGAAGGGAGATAGCGGGGAAATATGAATTAAAGTCAGCCGAAGCGCGAAAACCGTCCCATTTTTAGCTACAAAGTAGGATCGTTCGTTGCAAGAACTTGGCGACAGCGAAAGACGCTTGACGTAAAGTAAAAAGAACGTCAAAGCGTCGTGAAACCGTATACCACCCACGCGCAACCTACCCTCGCGGAAACCGCGGAATTCGAAGCTGTAACTAAAAAAGCGATTACGTGTAGCAGCAATTACCGGAGAACGGCCACGAAGTAATCTCCAGGCGAAACTAACCTCGATTATGTCTCATAACTCGCGTGTTTCACTATTGTCGCGTGTCACTCTCGACGAAGATGGCTCGGCACGTGCAGGACACTTTTACGTAATCTCAGCTGCAATCACGATCAATTACGCGGAATTAGTCTACTGCTGTCGGTCTCCTGAACCACGTTCAAGGTCACGAGCATGCAAAACGACAAAGACGTATCGCGTGATTTCAGGAATTATGGCGGAGAAGATGTATTATTGGGGAGAGCAGAAAGATCAGGTCGATCCGGAGCAGACGTTCATAGAGTTCAAGGCGAAATTAGTTGGCTCGAGTAGACGAAGGGATCCGAGTCACGGTGCGCCAAAGACGATCGTTTCCGTGCCGCAGAACAGAGCGGCGGAAGTGGAGGACCGAGAAGAGGACGCGGAACGCGGAGGCTGGGACAACAAGCTGGACTTTTTGTTCTCCTGCATCAGCGTTTCCGTGGGACTTGGAAACGTGTGGAGGTTTCCGTATCTGTGTTACAAAAATGGCGGTGGTGAGTGTGAGAATTACCATAGCTTTTACAACTCGGCTGTTTGAGTCGCGTTAGAGCGTCGCGTAAATGTCAAACGCGAGAGCTTGCTGGTCTGAAAAAGCGTCGTATCCGCCGTACATCCGCGTCTCGTCGTAGTAACGCGTCGACGTTGCTTTTCGGTATTTGCAGGGGTTCGTCTATATCGGGTGGGTGGAAGAATTTTTACTCGTAGAATCTATCGCTAGTATCGCTAGTAGCTCCGTGCAATTTCAACTTTTAATCGATGCTCGTAATTTTCGTAATATTCGAACGAACGAATAGATATGCAAATGATATGGTTGAGAACGCCGAGGGGACAAGGTCGAGGAAACGACTCGATCGAACTCACATTCGAGAAGATTACGAAATATGGTTATCCATGTGGAATCACGAGATTCGATCTTATGAAATTCCATGAATTATCTAGCATCTGCGATTTCCTGAAAGTAGGACAAAGCGCGATCGGGCGTATCCTAACGAGCAACGACCATCCACCTTTAACAATGACATATCGCGTCGATAGTCGCGTATTCCGCATTGCTCTATTGATCAAGCAAATGCCGATTCAACTTCAACTACAAATTCAAATTCAAAGCTTTAAGTCGAAATGCAAATTCTAGGTGCTTTCCTAATCACGTATGGAATTGCCATGTTGTTTTGTGGGATTCCGATATTTTTCCAAGAGGTGGCTATTGGCCAATACCTCGGGGCAGGCGGGATGACTCTGGTAGGACAGTTGTGTCCTCTGCTGCAAGGTATTCTAAAATAAAATCACTTCTTTCTAACGATCATCTTTCATTCTCATTCGAAAGATACTTTCGTTTAGGAGTCGGATACGCCACGATGACTATCGTGTTCTTTCTGGACGTGTATTACTGCATAATCATCGCTTGGACGCTTTTCTATCTCATAAGCACCTTCGCCAACATACCGAGCGTACCCTGGAGGGGTTGTGGTTGGTTAAACGATTAATAGCAATGAAATTTTTTACTCTTTCGAAAGAATTATTATTTACATTTTTACGTATTCCAACGATATTTTATAGAAAATTGGTGGAACACCGAAAATTGTTCCGACGGCCTGAGAAAGATCGACGAATCGTCCAATAGCACGAATGCCACGAATTCCACGTACGACAACTATACTCGAGCTGTCCCTCACCACACTACTCCGGTAGAGGAGTACTGGGAGTAAGCGAACTTTCGTAAATTTAAATCCACTAATCTGTTCGAGTAAAACCTTCGATATAATTGTCTGCAACGTTAGGAAAGATCAAAGATATCCACGAAAACATTTTTACGGCACGAAATTTACTTACTTAATGATGATAACAGTTTTTCATTTTCTCGAAAAATCTATCACTCGACCGCAACGATTGGAATAAAGTGTGAGATTGTAGCGTAATAATCGTCGAAGGGTGTGAAACAACGATATATATGAATCTATGGCGTGTTCAACGATTTTAGACGAAGAGTTCTTGGCATCACTTCCGGTATCGAGAACATCGGTGGCATGCAATGGGAGCTGTTGGGTTCTCTGATCGTCGGCTGGCTGCTCGTTTACTTTATCATCCGACGGGGTCTGCATCAGAGCGGTAAGATCATCTGGTTTTCAGCCTTGTTCCCCTACGTGGTGCTTTTCATTCTTTTGGGAAGAGCGGTGACATTGGACGGCAGCTACGACGGCTTGCTGTACTACGTCACGCCGAGATGGTACGAATTGCTATCGCCTGGCCCGTGGATCGACGGCGCCACGCAAATTTTCTTCGCCTACAGTATCGGCACCGGGGCTCTGCCTGCTCTCGGATCGTACAACAAGTTCCACCACAATTGTTACAAGTAAGCTTATGGTAATTTATTTCTCACGGATTCGGCGATTAACGGCCGGTTCAGAACTTTTACGTTCCACGCAACTAAATTCATTGTCGATGAATCGGTATTTCCGAATTGAACGTTTCGCCATAAAAGGCAATACATTTGAACCGATAGTAACCGACATCGTGGAAAATTTGTTTGATTTTCCCTTTTGGATTTTATCGTCACAACGAGCGCGTTAAGGTAGGTCCATTCGTATTCGAGCGTGCGGTTCGAACGAAAGTAAAAAAATAAATGAAAAAAGAAAGAACGAAAATTACGAAACAAATCTGAAAAAAGTCAATCGCTGGACGTACCGAATGACGCGAGATTTCGTTTCAGAGACGCGCTGATCACGTGCATAGTCAACACGTTAACCTGCTTACTGGCTGGTTGCGTCACTTTCTCTATCTTGGGTCATATCGCTTTGGAGCAAGGCACGCAAGTGTCAGAAGTGGTCAAAAGCGGGCCAGGACTGGTGTTCCTCACTTATCCAGAGGTGGTTTTGAAGTTGCCCGGTGCCTCGATGTGGGCCATCATCTTCTTCGTCATGCTACTTGTAAGGCACACTCGACTTCTATGATCAATGTCTGTTTATCGGAATCGATTACATTCTATGTACTACTTTAGCGCGAATCTAGGTCCTCGAGTTCGACTCGTTTCATCGTTTCAGCCGCTTTCATTTTCGGACGCGATTAAAGTCTGCTTTTCTTTTCTTTCGCGATAATTATAGTTTTATGTTAGTCTATGGTTGAAGTTGATTTAACTCCTTCGACTTTTTAAATGGAATACGTATTTCTTTTATATATATGTACACGCTATCTTTGAAGCGACATGCTTTTCTTGTACGATAAGTTTCTCCGCGAATGTAACTATCATCTGTTATGTATCTCTTTTTCGGACGACTAATTTTCCAACTGACGATGAAATTAGGTCGAATCGCAGGATATCGCAAGATGCGTGTTTTGGGGCGATCGTTGCTGCGTTGTTCGGTCAACGAGCTCGGCCAGCAGAGGACCATAGATCAGCAATTTATCGACTAGTTAATTAGTCCCATCCGAGAACACGGCGAAAACAATATGGTTTATCATTTTCTCTGACAGATACTGGGCATCGATAGCGAATTCTGTATCGTGGAATCCTTCATCACTGGAGTCGTTGACAACTGGCCGGAACTTCTTCGTCCCCACAGGAAGAAGTTCACCGTCGCAATCTGCTGTCTCATGTTCCTCTTGGGTATTCCCATGGTGACCAACGTTAGCATCGACGCTCGACCATTTCTCAAATTTATATTTATTCGAAAGATTTCAACAATTCTTTACCATTTCAGGGCGGAGTCTACATATTCCAATTGATGGACTTCTATTCGGCGAGTGGAATGTCGATTTTGTGGGTCTGTTTCTTCCAAACGATCGCGATATCGTGGATCTTCGGCGCGAAAAAGTTCTGCGACTGTATTCATCAGATGATGGGCGTACGACTGAACAAATTTTGGTACATATGCTGGGTGGTGTTCGCGCCAGTGATTATGGCTGTGAGTATCGTGTTTGTATCAAGAAGAAAAATTTGTAAAACAACATGAAAGATTCTCCTCTTTCGAACGGTTCTTCTTCGATCGTTCGAAGGTAGAAGAAAGCGACTTTTCTCGTACAAAGGTAGACCGATCTGCGAAAGGCTTGACGAATGATCGTTAATTTCTCGCCCTCTGTCTACAAAGAACAGCCTAATCGATCAGATAGTAATCTTTTCGAAGGTGGATGACAGGACTATTTATCTCGTCGTCTTCGCGCAATATCGCGCATTTCTATGCTCCATCGATTTTACGCTTAACGATCATCTTTCAACATTGCAAACGTATCTCGATAAGATCGATTCGCGAGCGAAAATTAATTAAATAGTCGAGATCAATAGCTTCGACTTTTGCTATCTATCTATATAACTGCAAGGGCGAGGTCTGTGAGAAACGAAGCTGCTTTTACGGATCGTGTTTCAAGTCGAGACACAAGTGTAAACTCGAATTCGAGAATTCCAATTGCGACATTCGATTCGTCAACGTTTCTTCTTTTCCAGTTCATCTTCGTGTTCCAATGCGTGCAGTACAAGCCTTTGAAATACGGAAATAGTTACGAGTATCCAACATGGGCGGAAATCGTGGGTGTCTGTCTCAGCTTGTCATCGATGATCTGGATACCGGGTTACGCTCTCTATTACGTCATCGTTACTCCAGGATCCATCAAGGAGGTGAAACATTAGTATTAGGTTGTCCGGAAAGTGTCTTTCTTTCGCAAACGTGTTTTTTACAACAGTGCACCTTCGTACAAACGCGAAACCAAGAACGGAACAAAATGTATCGTACGTAATTCGACAAAATAATATAAAACGAAAAACGTTGTGCGTCTATTATTTTCTCATGAAACGAAAGAAACTTTTCAGACAGCCTAATATATTCTTAGCAAACGTATCGATCTTTGTCGATGGAGATAAAATTCTTTTATTCGATGGAATCATTGTCAACATTGAACGAAACTGAAATAAGTCGGGAACATAGAAAATACGAGCAACGTTTAAAATTCGGAAACGCAAATCTTTCTCCAGATTCGTTACAAGTCTCGACGTTATGCCGTTTCAATCAGGCTACTTAGTCTGTAATTGGTATCGTTGTTAAAACTTGTAATCAGTTTTGTTCGCGATTCTTTTATTCAATCTCTAGTAATTTGAAGATCCGTTTTTGAGTATCAATACATGTACGTGATAATTTTCAGAATATCCTGAAAGGTTTGAAGCCGAACATAAAGACGCATCCGAAGTTACCAAAGGGCGAGAAATCATCGGTGATACCAATGTCAGAGAGCAGCGCCGGATTAATCACCAAGAACAATAGTTTCCTAAGTCAAACATGATCGCCGTAAACGGCTTTCTTATTCCCTGTCATAGGTTGTAATTACCGTAAGTGTAGTATTTTTAACAGAATTTCAAAATCGAAGTATATGTCGAACACGCAGAGCAGCTCGACTTAGTCTCGTGGTTTAATTGGAGAAACTGTTGGAAGGTATCCGCAGACCGACCGACGTTAAGAAAATTACTACGGTGACAGTGCATGATAGAGCGAGCGTAATTAGAGCGAGCGTAATTCGAGCGACTGCTGCAATCAAAATACTGGCCTCGTTCCTTCTACATGATATATTTAAACGATACTGATACCACGTAGAAAGAAGAGTTATTTAGAAAAATGAGAGAGAGATAGATAGAGAGAAAGAGAGAGAGAGAGAGAGCGAAGAAGAGTTGAACACAAAATCTAGAGTATATTACGATAGTAGCAGATATCGTTAGTTTTCGGATAGCTATCGAAGATAAGTCGAAGAGGTGTGTATATTTTTCTATCGCGATTTTGAATCGCGATGCTCCCACAAACGATTATTAAACGCGAGAAACGTAATTTATTTGATAGCCTGGTTCTTTTCTTTTTTTTTCTTTTCTTTTTTTGAGCGAGGAAACGAGAGACTAAAATTAAAGCTTGAACCTTTGCCTTGTAATATCAAACTAGAGACAGGTTACGGATCATAACTGATGTCCAAGAAAAACAGATTTTTCTTTTTTCTTTTTTGTAACGAGGCTCAATCGAAACGCTAATTTTAACTTTAACTTTTCAAACTGAAAATTACGCAAGTGATTTGAATTTCAAAAATGAAGATCGTAAGTCGTAACGCTGATTTAAATAGCTACGGAAGGAAACCACAAGGCAAAGGGTTGATCAAACCGACGTGCGAAAAGAAACGTCGAGACGTGAAATAATTTTTGGAGGAGCAATTGTATTTCTATTCAGCGGACGAACGTTTTGAAACTTTGAAAATCGATTTGAAAGTCTCGATCACAAGATGAATTCTAACGATGATTACGAAAGAAATAGTTCGACGTGTCTCTCATAAAAAGATACGTGTTTTTTTCTTTTTTTTTTTTATTCAGATCGATCGATATTTGCGGATTTAAAACGTTCGTTTATTTTTTCTAAGATGTTGTTTAATACGCGAGTTTCGCTCAACGGAGGTTTCACGAGATTGAATTTGCGCGAACCGATTTCTACCAAAATTTCTACCAGCATTTTTATTAGTCGACGGACGCTTGTTTTTCGAAACGCACGAAGAAATTCTTGCGAACGACGCGGTTAGTCAGATCGTTAGAACAGTTAAAGATTAAATTACAGATAATAAAATTTGTGCCTCAACGCTGACACCGTTGCGACCAATTTTTTAAATGGAAAAAATTTTAACGACACGTTAGACCTATTGGAAAATTCTGCCGTTTTTCGTCTTTTTTACCCGAAACTTTCTTACGAATTTTACATATTCAAATCGATGTTAATTATACAAAGTTAGCTACCTCTGACAAATTTATTTCTACACGTTTTCCTTCTACGTTCTGATTAAAGTCGATAAAGGGAAATTTGTGATATATCGTAGCATAAAAACGAGACAGAATTTTTCGTCGGAGATTCCACGAAAAGAGGATTTTTCTATTAAAACCGATCGAGTTGATCACAGGACAGAAACGTGCCTCGCAGAAACCGTTGGTACCGTAAATCCCTAAAAGCTGTCGAGTTAGAAACAAACGATTACATTTACAGATTTCACGATCAATTCGTAGAAGATCGAAAACCGAGATTAATATTTAGTAACTGTTTGTTCGACGAAGATGTTCGAATTTAGGTAGAAACTCCTTGTTACCTGATTCTTTTAACGAAGAAATCAAAGCTTTGTTTCGATCGCAGTGGTTTCATACGAAGGTTCGTAATTCCAAGATATAAGTGTAAGATAAAAGTATATATAACTAGTTTTATTGAAGGATATATAAGGATTTATCGATATATGATCCTAAAGTTACTATAAGAGCTATTTCAATATTGATTATTCGAGACACTGTTACTTGCATTAATAGTATATTTTTTGCGAATGAAATTCGAACGACCAATTAATAGTATTCAAACAAACGAGAAAGAGTATAATATCGTTTTAAACGAATGGCGAGTTTGAAAATATCGAAATCGATCTACAAATTTGTATATACAGAGTGGGTCAAACGTCGATCGTATGATACATACGTATACTTTTCTTTTAAATCCCGCATCAGCCTATTCGTAGACTTTTTACATGACCTGCACTTATGGGTGCATATATTAAGTTCAATTTAAATAGCGCGTACAACGTTTTCGAAATTAAGTTATCGGAAAGGTCAACGTTTAATAATAAATGTTTGCGTTGTTTACCCGTGCAATTTACGCATGCTTGGTATCCAATTAATAATTGCCAGCTATGAATATTCGATTCTATGTTTTCAGTTATGCAGCATAGGTTATAATTATTTAAATATCCTAAAATTAACTCGTCTGATCCGTTACCGAATTAGCTGCGAATAATATTCGCTTTATAGGACAAACGAACCGAATCGTCGAAGCTCGTATAGCGTCGAACGAACTAAATCGCGTGTCCCTGAATATTTTTTAGCCATTTCAAGTCCAACCTTGCATTCGTCAAAGACACGATTAGATCGTTGACTCACGCTGTATATAAATAAAAAGTCACGTTTTAGCAAAACTGGATGTTTCACGATTTATTTGGTTGGCGAACATGAGCAATAAAAATACTCGTAACGCAACGTTACAAGTTTGAAAACAGGCCTAAGTAATAGTTCTGTCGTTTAAATCGTTTACACGCGATCGCTTTGCGCCCTATTTAAACGAGTTTTAACAGTTGTTGATGTTGTACGATATCGAGAGATCGTCCGAAAGCTTTATACGACGTTCGTTTATGTATATTTTATTGTCGCATTGTTACGGCGCGAGTGACATTTTAATAGCGAGCTAAGGATACTGCAAGTCCACGTGGTTCAATATCTTCCACGATGACCGCGTGTTGTCATCGTTTCGTTACATGTATACTTTTGTACAGAAAGCTACGAAGCCGTTTATTTTTGCGATAGTTTACCGGACTGCGTGTATTTCTGTGCAAACTGAACGGATTAGACGCAACAGGATGCGAAGATGAATCGATAACGGATAAATCGTCGATTAAATTTACAATCTGAAGAATATAAGAGGGACACGATATAGATGACGCAGAAATTTAACGGGAAGAGGATATTTTTTCTAAAAATTGTCGAAATAATAATATCGCTGACGAAAGTCTTGGCGTATGTCCGAAATTAAAAATAAACAGAAACGCGTAAAGAATATTTCGAAGAGAAACGTTTCGATTGAAGAACCGGCGTCGGACTATCGATCGATACGTGGGTTAGGAATATTTTGTTGGAACCGGTAAACGGAATTACAAGAGATTAATCGCAACGCGTCGAAACGCCCGACTCGACAAACCATAAACAACGTAAATCAGCTTAAACGAAAACAATGGAGTATCACGGGTTCATCGGAATTTAGTAGCGGCCCTCGTGCGTCTAATCTCGTTCATTGATCAGCCGAACGATTAGCCGAGCATAGAGCAATTCACCGAGTGAATGACCGCTAATTACCGTCACGTTAATCAATATATGTACTTTTGATCGTTTCTCTGTGGATTAAGCTGTACGCGATGCGTGACAAGTATTCCCATGCACGAATCAACAGCTGACACAGATATCCAGGGTGCGTCGCAAACGCAACCGAAACGAGCAGAATCGTATCGCCTCGACATCGATGTTCCGTTTCGTGCCAATACGTTTTGGCCGATAAATGCCATATGCGCGCGTTTGTATACTATCGACGAAAAGTTTCAAAGCAGCAGGTCTTGTTTATTTTCTTCGCTGCATTTACGTTGAATTTCATTTTACCTTTGTCACTTATATTTATCGTAATCCTTGCCTTCCGGTTTACGATCGTAACTTCCGGCTTACGTCGTATTTAAACATATAAATGAACATTTGATTCGAATATATCGGAAAGAAATATATATTGCCTCGTTGATCGATCGTACTGTATCCATCTATGTTACATGCTTGATCGTTTTATCTATTTATCGTAGCATATAAAATTAGCGATAAGTTACATTTGTCGTTAGCGCGAAGAACGCGTTTAGTTTATCATGTTGTTTAACCTTTGCAGAGTCAAGTTGCTTCCAAACTTTCAGTGGGTAGTGTACGTAATCGTTTATAATAGGCTCGTTGCGCTGCGAACGATAGAATACGCCATGGAAGATTGTATCAGCCTGCGAACTCGGTTAATTACCCAATGCGAATTAGCCGTTTAACAAAGGATAGGTTAAGCATCGAAGAGATTAAATGCGAAGGGGAACAACAACGCGCAGATATCATTCTAGCACAAGATGACTTCGTTTGCCATTTTTCTCAATCTTCCTTTCATCGCGTGCAAACATTTGTCTTTCGATGGTTTTAAGTATCGTTTCGTTCGGTACCTTTTTGAACGGTCTTTTTCACATTCGTATGTTTCTGTATCTTTTACGTGTCGGCTTTTTGCCGAGCGGTTGGCTTTTCAAGATCGCGTTTAAAAAGGATCGCGTCATAACTCGCGGTTGCCTAAATTCGGTGTTTACCGTTCCAGTAATTAGGTCAGTATAAATCGATAATACGGTACTTTTGACGTCTTTTTATCTTTTCAAACGTTCAGAATTTTTGATATCTTTTATTTCGTTCAAATAATCGTTGCCATCTTACGATGAAAAAATTGCAAATTGCACCTCTTCGCATCTTATCCTTGCAACCACTCTGATTACTGCGACACGAAATTCAATCGAAATTTCCCATTTTACCATAGAATGGAATATATTGGAGAATTCAATTATTTACATATATGCGAAGAAATGGAATCTGTCTCGTAACAGTATTGTTTTGTAAGCGAAAATTAAATGTATCTACAATGGACACGTGTTTCATTTATTGTAATTCGTTTTGACAAGCTGTCGGCGATGATCCTCATACAAATTTTTCCCTTTGTCATATTTCACGTCTCTTTTGTTTTATTTGTCAGTCGAACGTTTAATTTGCAAAATCACTGGGCGGATCATTGCGAGAACAAAATACTCACAACGAATTAATAAAATTACCCGAAACCAGAACGATATCGATACGTGTTAAGTTTTTCCTCCTACGAACATCGTTTTTTACGAATTTACATATGTATAACGTTATCCATCTGAGAACCACAGGGATCAAATACGACGAGTCATTTTTTCTTTTTTCTTTTTCATACATGAGGGTAATTTTAAAATTCAGTAGCTCGTGAACCAGTCGTATATCACCGAAACCATCTTTTTGTCGATTTAGCCGAGGTTCTCCCGAAGAACATTCGCGTCAAAAATATTGATTTATGTACAGGATGTTTCATAACAAACGATCAATATTTAAGCGATGGATTCAGCACCTAAAAAGCACGAAAAGGTTCGTATCAACGTACGTCCTCTTTGATCTCGTTTACAAGATATAGCTAGTGTTGCGTGTTATCATCTCGTATCCGATTATTAGCTTCATAGCAGATGCTCGAAACGACTTGCTTGCGTCTGAATGCGTGCATGGAGAAATCTTGCTATCGATGTGCTGACTCGTTCAAAATCCACAGAAGTTGCTTGAATTTGTTGAAAACCCTGTTCAATTTTATGGCCAGATGTTTCGACACTTTCGGTATACGTTGAGCATACAGTGCATCTCGAGTATTCGTACAAATGAAGATCCAACGGATGCGTTAAAATGTAAGGACGTGTGTTGGAGCATCTCGTACGAAGGTAAGTCGAATACGAAATGATAGAATACAAAACTCGTTACGTCTCGTAAACAAGATCAGATTGTTAACATAAGGTCGATACGATCTTTTCTATCGTATTTACGAGGCAAGTCGCAATTATTGCTCGCATATTATGAAACAGCCTGTATATAAATCAATGTTTTTGACGAAAATATTCTTCAACAGTATGCGAACTAAATGGATGAAAGGGTCGATTTTACTAAATCGTTTTGGCGATCGGTTTATTTGGAAAAACACGTTGATACGAATATTTTTTTATTGTCTTTTACACGCTGAATCTGACGTCTCTTAAACATTGGCCGATTATTACAAGACACCCTGTATAGAAGACGCACATTTTTGACGGGGCCAAAATACAAGTTGCCAAAGCAAACCCTTTAAACCCCAAATAACATAAAAATCGGAAAACCAACAGAATTATACCTTCCGTGCTCCTCTGCTATAAAATTTTCACGTATTAACTTCGAGACAAACAAACATGTCGTTAGCAGATGAACCTTTGCGTATTTATCATCGACGAAATTGATATTCCTCGAGATCGCTAAATTATTACTCGGAAAATTTTCGTCACAGACGGGACCGAAAAACAAGCTTCGTAAAATTTAGGAACCTTGCGAGTGAACGCGCGCCCGGATAACAGGATCAGTGCGAACGGAGGACCCGTGAACGAATGACAGGGATTTATTTGCCGTTAGAAAAATTGATACAGTGTGTCGTCACCATTGCCGGCGCACACTTTATCTCCGGCGCGTCCGTGAAAAATTCAAAGCGCGCTTCGCGAAAGAGAACGACCTCGCGCCGTCGAATATTCCAGAAAGGAGAACGAAAACCGGCACGAACGCGGTACGCGTTGATTGTACAGTGAATAGAGCCTTTGTCACCGGACGAATTCAATCGGAAATTCTGTACAGGGTTTCGCGATTTCCTCTCTCTCACGCTCTTCCATCTTTCGTCTTGCGCCAGCTTGTTCCTTACGGTCTCCCCCGAAAGTCTATTGTCGGGTTTTCAAAGTCCGCATCTCGAATATTCAGAGCGTCCTTCAAAATAGGAGCTTGACTCTGGAATTATTTTATCGCTCTGCGTACACTTTGAAGGCGAAGAACTGGCTTTAGAGCCGTTTGCCGAAATTTCATTTTGCAGTCTGGTCGAAGGGGACGAAGAACTCGGTGCAGTATTTCCAGGTATTTCGATTCGTGCGGTACATCGAATAAATTGTAGTCGTGGATTAGGTGAAGCAAGTAAGTAACATGATTTTTCCAAGAAACGCGAAAGTTATGACAAGGCTCGCAGAGAGAAGAATGGAGAGCCGAGTGGAAAGACGACAAACGATGGTAGAAAATACGAGGAAATATATCGGTGGAAAGTACGTATATCGATAGATACTTGTTTATTTGTATTTAATACGGCTAACTATCGAAAGAATCGCCATTACCCTTGGGACGATGCAGCAAATATTGGCGAGCAATTAACATCGGTAAATAATCGTAATATCATCGTAAAAAATCTTCTCCTTACGCCGCTCGAAAACTGGATTCGAAGCATTTTTTGAACTTGCGAGATTCGAAATATAGAATTCTCTGAAAGTATAGAAATGATGCGAAAGTTTGGAGCTGAAAATCGGAAAGGATCTGAACTTTACGATCTCAGAAACCTTCCACTCTCGATCGAAATTGCCTAGATTCCTTTATCGCGATAAATTCAATTATTGCGAGAAAATAGTATAGAAAGAAGGAACTTGGCGGATGACGAGCAATGTCTTAAAGCTCAAAGTTTATCGAAATGTGGAACAGTATCGAAGAAGCGAATCGAAGCACGACTCGGATGTCAGACAAGACTGGAAGCTCGTCCAAACATGAAACTACGTTTGACAAACGTCTGATGCAATGATGGGAAAGGTATTGGCCCAGTCCTACGTTGCGATGAAGTAATCCATACTTGGCAGACCACTTAGTCCGCTGTCTCGTGCAATTGCATCGTGCTGTTTGCGCGCGTGGCAAACAAACGGAATTTCCAGAAAGAACCATGGAGAAACGTTCCCCTTTCCACCGATGGTATTACTCGTATCGCGTTGTTACAAAGATCGATGAGAACGTACCGGTTACTCTGTACATCAAAATCAAGCAAAGAACTTTATTTGTCAACTTTGCTTATGGAAACTTGTTTTAGGAATTTTAAGCGAGATTCGCAGTAATTTAAAAGTACAAATCGCCGGCGTTAAAAGTGTCAAAATATTTGTATACTTCAGAGGTTAGAATCCCATGTCTGGAATCTTGTAACATTCGTTTTCAATTACCAAACTTTTTTCTCTATTTTTTAAACGTAGATATTTTTCGACAGATTGCGAGTTAAAACCGTTACTGAATCGGTTTTCGTTTCGAACGGACGTCGATTACGAATTATCTTGTTTTATGTTGCATCGTTATTGCAATTTATCTTTTTATCGAATCATCGTACATCCGCAATACGATATTAACGGAATAAATAACGATTGCTCACTAGCGACGTTACATATCTTTTATTCTGTTTCAACGATTCGCAGTTATTCATATGTCCAACCAGGCTTTACTTAACTTTCAAACGCCATTTATCCGAACGTATACGGAATTCGTTTTAATATTACAGAGGGTCGTTCCTTTTTCGTAAGAATATCACTGTCGATCATTCGCTATATCGCGAGCAAGTTACGATTTTAAAATGATCGTCGAGCGATTTAATGAAAAGTCTGCAAGTTTCTTCGATTTAATAACTTGTCCTTCTTGCCTCGATTAAACGTTCTGTCGCAGTGGTCATTTGCAAAATGGTCGATCGATACGAATTTATCGGCAATTTGTCCCGTTCGTAAGTTTCGCACGATCGTTGATCCACTTCCATACAGTTTCCCTTTGAAAATTGTAGAAATCGTATGGTTTTTTTATTCGATCGTGAGTGATTTCATCCGAGAATCAAACTTTTACCCTTTTCGTATTACCCGAGCAAATATCTTCTTCCGATCGCTCGATTTTTCCGAGGCTAATTATTTTCGTAATTCTTCTATCAATTTTTCAAATAGAAATTCCCCAAGTCTTGGATTTTACAGAGCCTCCGAATCTTCCAACTTTCTAGCTTTCGAACGTTAACTTTCAAGCTTCGAAGAACGTTGTCGAACTTGAAATCAAGATCCTAAAGAACGTCGAGGACGACAGGTTTTCGTTATAGTCAATTTCTTTCCGCTTTCTTCTGAGATTTAAGTTAGTCGACTTTTACCGTACGACCAACGATTTTCTCCCATACCGATCATTATTATACAGAACTCGTAGCCAACTTCTACGCTGTAAACTTTGTTGCTGGGGCTGAAACCGCGCGACAACTATTCCAACGATTCTCGTTACTAACTAAATTAATAAATTACATTTCGTAATTATTCGCAATAGAAAAATAGGAAAATGGTCATTGAACGTAACTCGAAAGCCAAAGTCGAGCAGCGGCGACAACGTACAGGAAAAAGTTGTCCAACGTATCGACCGTGACGATATATTTCAAGATCATCGGAATCGGTGAGGCCATCTCTATTTCGAGCAATTGGCAAATATTTTTATTTATAAACTGCTCTCACTTTCACTGACGTAGGCAGAAGATTGTTCGACGCATCGTCGAAATATTCATATTGGTTTGGTCATTACCACCTAATGACAAAATCCGCAATCACTTAGTTGTCAACCCAATAGAACTGTTTCGATCGAACTTGCGGACAAATTTGTTTCTGTGTGTCGTTTAGATCTTCAAAATATCAAAACAACAACGTCGTTCGTCCGAAGGAACAACGCGGCGGACGGGCAGTGACGCGAGTCGGTGAGCCCGATCGATGATTCGAGTCCGCGCGATGAATAAATTGCGAATCACCTGTGGATACGTCGTGTATCAAAATCAGGCTGGCACCGGTGCCTTCAGCAAGCAAACGCGTTGCCAAGGTTGCGTTCTCTGTCGAACCAGCGACGCGTATAAATCATACAACGCCCTCCTTGGATGGCGTTGAAAAACCGAGCCGTCATTCCGACAAATTGATTCCCGATGGTTGATCGAGGAGGAGGAGGAGGGATTGGGACATCCGTGCGACGGAATTTCCGTCCAATTAGTTCGTTGCCCTTTTTTCCATTCGACAGCCGAACCTTCGCTTCCTTTCAGATTTTTTTAGTAGCGTCACGTTTTTGAAAAAACCAAACGCTTTCTGTATGTCCTCGATGAATTCGAAGCTACACAGTGGACCGTAAGTATCGTACGACCAGTTGAAGATATTGGTTTCGTAAATGAAGATTCGGAAAATTTAGGTTTAGCCATTGAAACATTTTAATTCTTATCAGTATGGCCTCGTTATGGTCCCATAGTCGTTTAAGTTGCAACTTTGCTCTGCCGTGTCGTACGTTTTCATTGTCTTGGAGCGATACGAGTTTGTAGCGGTAACAAATGTAGAGTGTCATTTTATAACAAATAACGGTGCGCTAACTTTCGTCGTAATTCTCAACCAGCCATAGTAGACGCATTGGTTGATATTGCAAATTGAACGCTTTTCGCTGCTTATAGTATTATATTTTAGGTGCTGGGTGTTTTACTGTAATTGCTATATTATTTGCAACATGTATACCTCGTAATGTAAAGTAGGTATTAAAAAAAAAAAAGAGTGGAATTTGATAGAGTTCTTCAAGACAGTTGTACAGTTGGTAGAAATAAAAGAAAGTCACTGTTTTCTGTATTGTTAAATATCAGGTTGCACCAAAGGTTTCTTTCGTTTTATGAGGAAATGTAAATTTATGTTTGTTCGATAAAATAATATAAAACGAAAAATATCATCTATTATTTCCTTATAAAACGAAAGAAACTTTTCAGACAGCCTAATATATCTACAGACATTTACGGTAATAAATTTGTAGAAATAAAAGTTAATTGCGCTTATTACAGCAAGTATCTGCAACAATATAAATTCACTTATTATTCGAATATATTTGACAATATAAAAAATATTTCTTCTTTATTTTTACATTCGAACTGTACGAATTCTTTCGGCTCTCGCTGTATAGCCAGTAGCGTGTATTAGATTGCGTTTACTTTCTTTCCCTTTTATTCCTCCCTCTTTTGTTAAATCTCTCGGTGGCTTAAAAACGTATACCACTATTCTTCCGCGCACGAATCAAATTGGCTCGTAGAATCACAAGAGTTGAATCACGTGCGAGTTAGTCGAATAATCAGAGAATCGATCCTCGTTAAGAAAATGTTCCCACGCGTTCTTAGGGACCGAAGGACGTTTAGTTTTAGGGATGCGACCCCCAAATGTTCGTCGTCGTCGTCGCCGCCGTCGTCATGACAACACCCTAGTACGCGCCTCCGTTTCGAATAATGTAGTTCGCGTTGCTCAAAGAATGCATTTAAGACGTTCGCCCCCTGCCCGTAAAACGGCATCCCCCGTTGTCAATCAAGTTGCTGTACGAATGAGAAAGTCTCGGTACGAGTCCCTTTAATTAATCGCAGGCCGCACAAGGTCAACTGGCTACACGGACAAGTTTCATATACGAAAATAAAGTATTCGTGTATATTTTGCGAAAATTATGTACATTTTTATTACAGCGTTACTCTACATTTCTCTGCATCGGTATATTTATGGCACTGATAAATTTCGTATCACAGAGAAACTAATTTTCCAGCAGCGTGCGTACTCAACACGTGGAGACATAGTTTCGCGACAAAATCAAAGATGCATCGGGTTCTTCTGGCTCGTTGGTCGCGTACGAATGCAAAACCGCGGGCGGAGAATCGTAAAAGTTGAGAAAGAACTTTCGTGATCAGTGACGCGTCAAGTACGTGCGCAAAGCTTTGCAATACGTAATTTATGACCATGTTTATGATTATTATATTTTGTTGATAAACTTATGTGCCTGTTATATATATATATAATCTATAGCAGAATGAAAACTTAGATCAACAGGCACGTGTCAACAAATTTTCCAACGATCCTCGAGATCGAATCGTCCAGCAGTTCCATCGATTGGCGACAGTTTGCATGGAAGTAGTGGAGGGTGAGCCGCATGGCCAAACAGCCGTGAAAAATGGTAGTCACTCGTACAGAAAAATGTAGTTTAAATCCGCGGCGAAGTAGCCCTATATTTTTTAGCGCGTTATGGTCGACCAGCTGGCGAAAAGTCGAGCCGGCGTTTTTTGTTTTCGTAGCCAAGATACGTGACTTGATTTACAACCGTCTGGTTTAAAGCCGCGAACGTTTGCGTTACTCGCGTGTGCACGTGCACGTGTCACGGGACTTTAACACGGAAACGGTGTTGTTCACGGTGAAAAGGAAGTGGAAGGTAATGTAAACGTCTTCTTAAATGAAACAGTAAGCTCGGGTGTTTTAACTGGAAGAAAAGCACTCCTTAACACCAGCCGCTTCGTTTGCTTTAGACATCTGCAGCGTCTTCGCTGTTTGTGAACCAGTGGAGCAATCGTGGAATCGTTAGAGTAAATTAACTCCGAGATTGCTTGAAGCACTTCGATGATCCTATCGAGAAACGTTTGTTCGTACGTAACCTCGACGGAACCTCATACGCTGTAGCGTTTCAATTTTCTGCCTGCGTAAATTGCATCTTGTAAAAGCGTAACTCAACTACGTCACTAAATGACCTGATAATTTCAAGAAACGCATAATTTCGGACTCGGTTAACGTCGCTTCCCGATATCGAAGTATCGTTGGCGAGAAGAGCAAGCCGAGGGTAAATATCTTGCAGCGTAAATTGGATAACACGAACGAGAAAAAGGAATTTCCAGGAACAAATTTTCTAGCTGATCGGTGATCGAAACATAAACCGTAGGCCACGCCTTTCTTTCGCCACGATCACCAATCTAATTTTCGAGATCGTTAGGAAGTCGCAAGTCGGAGGATTATCCGAAGAGGAAGTCAATTTGAAAAAATTAGGAAAGCTGGTCTGGTTTGACCGTTGAACCGGCACCACCGAATCTTTGGATCATCGCTAGAAAATCGATCGATTCGCGTCCATTAACAACCGCAATCTCCTCGTGCAGCAAACTCCGATAAACCGATATAAATGCATTCGCTTTAAACTCGATTCAACGTCAATTTTCCATGCGAACTGACCCGATGGGACATAAATCACCGAAACTGTGCCTCGTTCATCTTCGGTTTATCTTTCATCGACTAAGTCCCTCGACCGGACCATCGAAATATTCGTCAGACGCCCCGTCGACGCTTACTTTGCATCGCTACGCGGTGGATCAATTTGAAATCGAACAGATTCGCTCGTCCACACGTTTGGTTGATCGGACGTCGCAAGCTGCGAAATTACAATACCGTCTTGACGGTTGTCAGAAATTTTGCCAGATACATTACGCTGTACCAATCGAAGAACTTCGTTTCCAGAGATGTCGCGTTCTTTCGCGATTCGCTGCAGGACGAAGTTGCATTGAGTTCTTTACTTTCTGCGAATCGAATATAAAGCTCGTACGAATTTAAAAGAAAAGTGGTTTCGACTATCTGTTTAGGAATTAACTCTATCTTTGCGGAAAATTCGTCAGCGAGTTCCGGATGGCGATTTTAAAAATACGAAAGGCTTTGCGTTTCGTCAAAATTTTTCATCCGGCAATGTATATCCATCGTTGCTATCGGATTGAACGTAACGCGTAGGAAACTCCGATTAGTATCACACTTTAACCTTTGATTACAAACGTTCGTAACACACATTTTCTTTGCCGTATCCTGCATGAATTTCTCCTTTCAAATCGACATAAAGAACGAGCGTTTTCCAGGATTCTTCTTCGATATTCGAACGATCATCTGTCGCGAGGAACGTTTTCACCGGAAAAATACCTCGCCTGCGGAAGAAATACGCGGGACGCAACGTTCGGATAAAATAGGGTTGCGCGTGTTTTAGATCACGCTATTTTATGAGGTTTCCAGTTTCGCGACAGCGGAACAGCCGACATGAATCTCAAAGATTATGACGCGCGGAAGTTGCAGCGACGAAAGGGCTTTTAGTTATGCACTTCTCGGATTCGTCTGATATTTTACGCTCCCCGTGTGCACAGAGTCGCATTTGTTGCAGAACGCAGCAACAGAAGGGGCCGTCCCGCGGGATCCTTCAAATATTCAGCAACCTTTCCCGCTACTGATAGACGGCCACATGCTCGCAAAATTCTCTCTGCGTTTCTTCCACAAAATTTGCCGGAATGTATTTCATTTCCGCACGCTCGGAACTTCGAATTAGAATTTCTAACATCGACTTTGAACTTCGAACTACATTAGCAACTAACGCATGGTCCTGGAACACCGTGATGGTGATCCAGCTGGCATCTTTTGCGCGGTTGAATCGACAGTATCAGTCAAACTTTACGATCTCATCGCCAGTCATCGATCGTGCGTGCTTCGTCCGTGGTTATTTTATTTTACGACTTGCAACTTGCCAGTTCACCGATATTATTAATTGGCACGTTACTGCGCAGCGGGGATCTTTGCTATAGCTTTATTAAAAAATTACACGATAAATATGATTTTGTAAATATCGATATTGAATAAGTACGACAAAATGGAAGAGAGTTTATTGATTGAAAGAAACACAGATGTCCGTGTTAGTCATTTTTAATAAAATGGTTTCTACCACGTTTTATGCCTTCGTATCAATGCACAAAATTATTATTGTTTTTGTCGTGTGCTAATATTTACCGCATGCACAGTGATATTTTTATGCATGTGAAAATAGAGTGTGTTAATATTGGCGGTAATTAAAGGTTCTTGAGAATCGACGCTAAATGTGTTTTATTACATGTGCTGCCTACGAAGGACGTTAACTTATTGAATATCCTTAACTAGAGGTATCAAATATTTACATAACTTAAAAGTATTTATATAAAATATTCATAGATCGGTCAATGTATTTTCGACAAAGGGAAACCAAGGGAAACGACCGATCGTTTTACGAAATTTCGATATCGAAATTGACAAAATTATAAAAAGCCGAGAAAAATAAGCTTAGCGCGTTTGTCCCTTGCGATTATTGTTGTAAATGAAGAACGCTATTCAAAGTTTTATTAAATCTGCGAGAAGAATCTCCTAAGCTGCCAAACTAATAAACGGAAGGATCAGAAGATGGTTGATAAACGAGAATCCACTGCTGGAAAATGAGAGAGATTGTAATTACGATGGGAAGGATGTCTGAGATGGAATCCTCGATGCCGGAAACGCGTCCTATACAAATCTTTTCTAATCCCTGCGAGGTGTCGACGTTTCCTATTTCTTAGATTCCTTGACTTTCATTAAGAAAGCTTGTGCAGACATAATCACGCCGTCGCGTCGTCGCGATAAACACGTTCGTTCGTCGCAAGCGTTTCGCTTCTTTCTACGAGGTCCAAGAAACGCGTCTCGAGGGCGCTTTCAGCCGAGTTTCAGTGCACGTTTTTCTGAATTGCTAAACCGTTGTCGTCCAGACGAATAGAGCCACGTTTCGATGTTATTTCACCTCTCGTTTTTCTTTTCTCATCTTTGCGTTTAATGGGAAAAGGGAAAATGATAGAAACGTGTTACGCCAAGGAGGTCGAACGAGTCTGTCAGAAACGGATATAAATTATTATGTGGCTTTCTTTCAGCGGAAGATAAATTAACCCAGTAACTCTCCCGCAAAATAGATTTTTCATTGTTTGTAAGGAAACAAATTAAGGCTAATTATCATTTTTGATTTCGACGAAAGAAATAGACACTATCGCGCTGTTACAAACAGCGATGCAATCGCGTAATAGTAAAATAACGTGTCACAGTGATAATAATACAAAATGCAGATATATTGTAGGATTTTTACTACAATTACAAATGGATCAAACAGGAAACGATGGTTGTTTAACGCGAATTAATCACAATAACGTATTATAATTAAGACAACTAGACAGTTAATTTGCAACTCTCGTCACCACGGATCCAACGCTCTCTCGTCAACGCAATTCGCACTCCCTGACTTCTCGATTTACACTCTCTGGCTTCTCAAATAACGCTAACTGTTAATTCCTTTATCGCCCCTTAGCAACCCCTTGTCTCTTGTCTCAGCCTCGCGTCTTTTGTCTTAGACCCATCACGCACATGTTCCGCAACCGCTTGTTTATAATTTGTTCGACACCCTCAGGCCTCTCGTCCACGATACTACAATATAGTACCTGCAAAAAGTATTTACGCGTGATCATACTTTTCAACGAAGCATCTCTCTACCAAGTTCTATGCATTCCATTCTCATAGCATCAAATGTTTAATCGTGCGAAAGTACTACTAAATGGTAAGTGCTGTAATAAGTAGAATGTACAAATACTTTTTATAGCCATTGTATATCTACAAGCGTCAGGGAAGGTTGAGTAGAAGCAACGAATTAATAGCACACCGAGTAACTCGACATTTCGAATTCACAGATCCTTTATCCTTCACTACATTCGTTGGAATTAAAATCGATATAGCTAAGGTTAATCCTTTCCGGAAACTTCTAATTCCGAGCCCGAGGTAATTTCCGCGTAACAAATAGTAGCGTAAGACGCGACCCAGTTGGCGGACTGAGATTCTTCGCGAAATCTTTCAAAACGATTTAAACAGTTCAACTCGTTAGCCAAATATACATATATTTCTTTCTTAACCTGCGACATTCCGGGCAATTTCTCACGATAAAGCTTCGCAACTTCAACAATTTCCCTATCCGTTTAATTGCCATGCGAAGCGTTTCCAGGGAAAATAACAAATTTCATCCGTTTCTTTCGATACGTATTACGTTAACGCGTAGATGTGCCATTTGATTTATTTTACTAAACAGACAAGTACAGAAGTCTCTCGGAATTAACCTCGAATTAATCAATTTCGCTTTCTGTTCCACCGTGTACGAGTACGTATCGCGTCGTAACGTAAGTTCATCTTGCTTTTACGTTTGTTAAGTTAAGCGTAATCGGTCCATAAACGAGAAAATGTTGTACGAACGTAGATCGTTTAAGACCTTATAAGAAAGTTACGACAAAAGAAGAAAAAAGGAATGAAACACGGAGGGATGATAAAGAACTTGCTGTTACTGCGATACAACGAAAGAATTGATCAGCGATATTTAGAACAAAGGGTATATCAGCACATACCCTCGATTCGTAAATAATCGAGATATTTTGGTAGAAAGCAATTCATTAACCGCGCTGGCAGATACTAGCCACAGGATCGTTAACGACATAAGATAGTAATCGCAGATCGCATAAGTAGATTAAACGTAAATATCGCTAATCTGTTCCTACATTGTGTAACATCAACAGCATGTTCTTTAACGTTCCCTTCGTATTCCGTATTTTTGTCATAACTTTTCTACAAGATCTTAAACCATCTATGTTTGTACAATATTTCCTTTTTTATTTAGATCCATAGAATATGCATAAATATATTATTTTTTTCATAAGGGATGATCTCGTGCCTCTTGTACATGTTATTCGGTCGCACCCTGTATATACACAACGTATATTACAAACAGAATAGTTACAGATAGACTGAAGATTTCTATGGAAATTCGTATCTCGGAGAATACGATGAAAAGAGTAGAGTCTCGGTAGGAAATTGTTTTTCCTACCATGTATCGTACAAAGCACCATACCATGGACGCTTTATGTATCTTTTCGTCGCGTCATGAGCATTCTGTGCGATTGTGCACCTTTAAATTTCCTGTAGATGAGCAGTGCTGTAGTTACAGAAACATCCATCCATTCTTATTCCTTTCGAACAGCGGATAAGATCTATTCTCGTGATTCTCCTGCTGACATTTACTCTCGTCCTTTTCACGTTATCTTACACCATCGAATCAGCAGTTCGCACACGGTACGTTAATCACGACGCCATAAATCGTCGCCAAGCCCATCCTTCGAACATTTAACGTCTCGTTATCATCCAGTTTCGCGTACGTTTATCTCTCGGCGCGAATAACACTTCGACGCTGGCTTCGTCATAACGCCGCCGCCACCTATCGCGATCTATCCACGTGGAATATTTATCGGCCAAGGTTTATTTACCACCGCATGGCAGCTTCTGCATAATTCATTGGACCTGTAATTATTTCGGTTCACCGGGCCACCGTTTTCCGACCGTCCTCGTATGATCGTTAAAACGACCGCGACAACTATAACCGAATTTGCCTGGTGGAAAAAAGAAAATTGTTACGCCAACTGAATTTCATCGACTCGACCGAAACTTAACCTGCTGGATCAACGTATCATGAATAAAACAACGTTTCGCCGCTCTCGCAACGAGCAATAAGATAATACACGCCGCATATATCGTAATTAAATTAATACAACGCGATCTCTCTGCGCTTCCTCTTCGGTATTAATGCGTTCTCTTATAGTAAATTAGTATCGATAAAGCCGTACCATGGATTCGACTGGGGATCGTAGTTGACACACTCGCGTTGTAAGCTCCGACATTTCGCTAATGAATCACTAAATTGTTTGCGTAGAAACTGTAGCAGCACGCAATTCAACAGAGATACACGCCAAATATCTAGAACTGGTTGTTGTGTATTTACCGAGTGCAACACCACGCAAATTTCGTTCAATTCCGGCTCGTAGGCGAGTTTACGTTTTCCGTGGACTTTATCTCGAGTATTACGCGTTTCTTTGCAGATTATCGAAGGATATAGATTTATTCTCTGTTTGTTGAAAGATTTGTTGCTCTGTTTTAAAGTCACCGATCCAGTCTTCCATTTTGCCACCTTTCACCGGCTGTGCGTTTGTTCGTTTCTATTACAAAGAGCTCGTTAGGAAGAGAAAAAGAGATCAGACGCAAGGTAGGCGGACCAAAGTCGAACTGCGAAGCTACCAGTCGATGAGAAGAGGCGAGAGACGAAGGATAGATTAAAAGAGACTATCGACGCAGGTATCTGCATTGCATAAACCGTCTATTGGAGATGTATCGACTAGTGGCTGACTAATCGGTTAAGCCGACTATTCGGTCACTTTTGTAGTCGGCGACAAGAAGAGCCGATCGGTGGGCCTTCGATTATTAGTATTACCGATAACTAATGAAAATGTAACGTTCTTTATTTTCTCTGTCATCGGTATAATTTTAATATTCTTTAACGCGTGGTACTACGCTGATAGATACATATTTGTATTAGGTTGTTCGAAATGTTTCTTTCGTTTTATAAGGAAATAATAGACGCACAATGTTGTTTGTTTTATATTAGTTTATTGAATTATGCACGAATATAGTAATAGAAATAGAACGAAATGGATGATACCTAATTCGATAAAATAATATAAAACAGAAATTCTTGTTCATCTATTATCACCTTATGAAACGAAAGAAACTTTTCGGACAACCTAATACGTAACGTAATTATTATACGTAACAAAGAACGTTAAAAAGATTGTTGTTCGATCGCGAATGTGGCGCGTTTCGTAGCGACGTTTGAAAACTATCGGCGGAGACGACCAGTTAGTCGGCTTCTTGAGAGTCGATCAATCGGTTAGTCGGTTATTCGGCCAAATATGTAGCCTGTTCCGCTTATCGCGGAAAATAGTCGAGCAACTTTCTAATTTGTAATCTATCCAAGAATCTATGTAGCCAGTTCCGATTTTATCACGCCTCTCTTTTCTTCTCTTTTTCCTGCTTTTGTCGTTATAGATTCAAACAGGTGCGGACGTGTTCACGGACAGAGTTCCTGTCTGCGTGACGAGTTAGAGTCCCATTGTTCGTTTGGTTGCCTTTTTGCTGTTTCCATTACCGCAGCAAAATAAAAGTGGTTACGTAATTGCCAGGCATTGCAGTGTTTTTCTTTGGCTTGACTTAGCATAGCAGAGTCTGGCTGTTACTTTCCTTTCCAGAGAAAATGTTCTTTCGTACGATGCTCGCTGCACAGTCGGTCGCAGTTAACGTCGGTTAGCTTGTCTCTCGTTTCTTACCAACCGTTTTATCGATCCTGTTCTTATGCACTATTAAAAAGCGTCTCGAAGCGTAGCTCTGATTAGAAGCAACTCCTTAGAAAGGTTCGATTAACGAAACGACTTCGATCTCTTCTCCGAGCAACTTCCTCCGATCCAATTTCTACAGTTTCTTAGGTGAATTGCGATTATTCGCGCGGTTAGAAACGTAGGATTTTTTGGTTAAACTCGCGATCGAGAAAATCGAGTTAACTCGTCCCTCGGTTTGCTAATATTTTGATACAACAATTTCTTCTAACTTTTAAGGTATTAAAAATATCACGAATGAATTGCATCATACTTAGATACGCGACGACTAAAGTTCACCCAACAAATTAATTTGTCTCTATTAACTTCTAAGACCCAGTAATAAAATTATTCGCATCGTAGGATTTTCTGGTTAAGAAACGCCTCGACTGTAAGGTACAACGATCAGATTTTAAGTTGCACTTTCTAACTTTCGTTGTTACAATTCAACGGATAGAAATGTAAGGCCCTCAACTCTCAATATCTAAAAGCTTGAAAAGAGAAGAAACAGGAGGTAATTCTATATAAAAATGTAACAAGTATAGGAAAAGTTCTTCAAAAGCAGACACAATTTTTAATAGATACGATAATCGATCGGGGAAACTTTTCGACATTGGAAATTGGCTAAATGGTTCGACCGAATTCAACATTCGATAACTGATTAGCGATTTATTGCAGCCGCAACGAGTTCTTCGATCATTCAATACGTTAACCTCACAGAAATCGATTTCCAATGTTTTTACTTCTTCTAATATCTCGTACATTAGGTACACGATAACATCTCGATCGATATTCGTGTCTCTAAAATCCTCGTTTTCAATATAATTTTACGAATATTAATTCGATAGGAATTTTCGATAGAAGAAACAAATATCGCGACCTGAACTTTGATTAGACTTTGCAAAGTCCGTGCATAAATCCCAGTGGGAACTTTTCGTTTAACATGAAAATGTAGGTTCGGTGGCTCGGCATTGGAACAGCGTGCGTTGATACTAATTATCTGCGTGATTAAAATGGAAAGTTAACGAGAAAATGGTAGCAAACGTTCCGCCGCGGGCTCTTACTCCAGCTTTATGGAGCCAGCCTTCTAACTTCAAAGCCACTGGTAACTTTTCTTTTATTGCGTTAAAACTTGGAGACGCGGCGCGGCCGGCTCGAGTGTATTGTCGTGTACGTCCACCTTCCAGAAATCATGGCTCGTTTTTACGGTTATTTATCTTAAAACGCTTCCAATCAATTTTCCTCTGCTTCCTTCTTTCATCGGGTCTACCCTGTATTTCTCTCAACGTTTCACGAAAACCGAAGAAAAATCTAAATACAGTGACCAGAAAACGCATGCTTAGATACTTACCAACAAACTTTCCGCTTTTGCTCGTCAGACTCTTTTCGTTGTCATTAATATCAAATTTCCTTTAGTTTCGCAGAGAGTACTATCAAACGATGCAAAATTTAATGTACCACCTGTTATATTCGACCCGCTTAATTGGTGCGCGAATACCGTCACAAATATAACGACGTGGAAAAAATTTTGGCAGCCACTGTAATTAAATTTTCTATTCTGCTTAACGAAGTAAACGAAATTTCAAGCCGATACCTTCAACGTTAAAACTATCGAACCGTTCAAGATGTCTGAAACGATTGTGCACAAAATCGCGTTACGTTTTAACGTCGGGATACGGAGCGGCGTTCGCGTAGTTTCGTTACGAAGATAATTATTATAATGAATCATAGAGCACAGGCCCTCAAGGCGAGCTGTTAAAGGGAAACGCGTTTCCCCAGCAAGCATGAAAACTTGGTAATGGAAACTCGTAATGGACGAAACACAAATAACGAGTCGATACGGTGCAAGCATACGTGAATTTCCTAACCGTGGTAAGTTTTCTGTATCTCGTCGCGGATTTAATTACATCAAAGCAAGTTTCCACGTAACGTTAAGCTCGCAGCAAGGCTATCTCGACCGCGAGCCGATTAAGAGGCGAAAATCAGGTTACAGTGTACAACACGATCCATTATTTTCTCGTTAATTTCCATTTCTTCGTTGGTCAGACTTTCTTAAGATTAAAACATTATCTTCTCAACGCGTAAGCGATTTACAAGGTCCGAATACAATTCTTTTATACAAATTGTACAATCATTTATTAGCTAATAGTATCGGTAAATCGACAAACTATAAGATATTCGTGATCGATTTCTTTTTAGGATTTCACAAATGTACAATATAGCTTTTCATCGAATAGAGCAGTAAATCTGTAAAATTCACTTATAAAATACTTCGATAAGCCTATGATATCTATAAACTGGCACAATCGCTCAAGAGAGTTGAGTTTTAATAAGAAAGCGCGCAACTAGATATTCAGAAAACTTAGCAAAGAATAGCAAAGGATACTTAATTTTGATAACGAGATCCGTATCATATTTTGCAAAGTTTCGCGGAGAAAGATTTCTCAGAATATAAAACAAATATATCCGAGAGGTACAAACATAATATCGTGGATAATGAGATGAAAAATCTTATCCCTGATATAATTGCATCATACTCTATCTCGGTTTTCTCCTAATATAACGCGGCAATAGCAATCGAGAATTCCCATAAAAATCTTTTTACCATTCCAGGGAAACTTGCATAGTCGAAAGAAGCAAATTTTTTTACGACTTGCTGCGAGCTTCGAGGTAGTCCAAAGTAAATCCGAACGACCAAACGACCAATATTCTCTTTCATATTGCTGTGCCAGCCGTCTGGGCGCAAGTCACCGTGCAATTTGTCTCTGATTATTTATGAATCACTGCTCTCTCACGCGTTTTATATTCCATCCCGTGTATCGAAGTTACTCGGAAGAAACGGCAGGGCAGTTTTACTGGGCTTCGTTAATGCACCCCGAAAGGATCTTACCCTAAAAGCTGCGAGTAATCTTTATCGCCTTATCCTTGCCAGTATCTTATCTGCTCGCCTTCCACGAAGATTATGCAAAACTTTTATACACGAAACGGCCGAAAGAAATTCGTTCGTGCTAAAGACGAATCGGAACAGCTCGTCCTACTTAATCCGTTCACGTTTGTCTCATCAATCCGAGCCACGATCGACGAACGACGCTTTCAGAACTATCTAACGAAGGTTGAAACTCTCGTACGTGCTGCATATTTTCAGCTTTTCGAAGTAACGCCTTTAACTACCGACTCTGACTACGATTAAACGGATTTCAGTTTGATCGGTTCGTATCGAAAGGAGAATAAATAAATAAATATTAGGTTGTCTGAAAAGTTTCTTTCGTTTTATAGGGAAATAATAGATGCGCAACATTTTCTATTTTATATTATTTTATTCAATTACGTACGATCTATTTTGTTCTATTAAGGTAAAGACCGCAACGTTTGAGAGATTAGGCTTCATTGTATAAAGATGAATTACTGTAAAAGACATGTTTGTAAAAGAAAGACACTTTCGGGACAACGTAATAAGTAGGAAAATTTAAGCCAGAAAAATCGAACGTTCTCTGCAACTGGTTTAAGGTAACTTAACCCCCGACGTACGATCGCGTTAAAAGAGATCTTCCCCTTAATGTTAATGATATTTCATCTGTCGTTGATCCTTATTCATAGAAATTACGCAAGCAATAACAAATGTTACTTAATGTCTTAGTAAACATAATTTCGAAACGTAAACCTGCAAATTTGTCCAGCTGTCTTTCAGCGATTAAAATATTACTGGCCCTGGAACACGAGGCAGTGTCGACAGTTTCACAAAGTTATGTACATTAATTAAAAACCCGGGCAAACGTTTTCATCGAGTTTCGAATGTTTTCTTAATGAAACACGATTTAACTGCGTTCTTATGCAACAATCTAATGCATTTCACAGTGAACGGATCGAGAATTCGCATTCGAAGAATACACCGTTGACGTTGCTTTCAATTACACATTCGCGGAACAGCTTTCACGATGCTGCTAAAACGTCGAACACATAGAACAAATATTTTGCATATTCAAATGCACGAGTTCTACTCAACCAACGATCGATATAAATATTTATATTTTCCAAGTTGGTCGGCCGCCGTCTATCCACGCTCTTTCGCCAACACGAATAATGCATGTTTCTGCGATTCTTCCTCGAATTCGTTCCACGATCATTATGTTGAATCGAAGTTCTTGCCATGGACGCAGATCCGTAAACCGCCAGCGTCTGTCACAGGGAGCTAGACAGCGCGTTAATGTCGATAATCATCGTTAACGAAGACGGTCGCGTGTAAATATTTAGCTCGGTAATGATCGTATTGTTATAACAGACGCAAAATGTATTTGCGACACCTGTTGTTGCCACGAGCGTATCGTCGTTATGTGTCGTGCCATAACCGCCTGGGAGTCATAACGAATCTCCCCTATTCGATCGTCGAACCAGTCAGACGTGTGTACAATATACAGGTGTGAAGCGTGAAATACACGCGATCGCCCGTGAAAATGTTCGAACGCTTTCAAACACTTTTTACGTGTACGTCCCATAAAACATTTTGAAATCCCGTTAGCGCTACAACGAGATTGACAAATTTGAAACGAATTTAAAAATGTACATGCAAGTTGTAAGATATTTATCGGAGGCACGCATCTCGCAAAGATCACCGGAGAAGTCGAACGGTAAATTAATCGAGTCAGGAGACGTAGCGACGGCATTCGGCATTGTAATCGTACGTTTAAGAATACTATTCGGTATCAAGTTTTACAGTTTCGCATTGCTTCCCAATTTTACTATCGCAGTCGCGACAGTCGCGTCCCGTTACGATGCCAACGAAATTTCAGAAAATTTCGTACAATGCGTCTGATGTACTGAGTTGGCAACTAAGCGATTGCGAATTTTGTCAGTACCGCCTACTGACAAAACACCTAATGTCATTAGGTGGTAATGACAAAATTCGCAATCGCTTAGTTGCCAACCCAATATATAATTTTCTGCGATAAATCTTCGACTACTTTCGAGCCATTGTATATCGATCAGGTACCATCGGCAACTATACGAAGCGCACCTTTCCATTTTCTTCAATCGCACACGTTTAATGTTTGATTCTATGGAACGACAGAAGAGAAATTAAAAGCAGTTTGAAGATGATCGATCGAATCGAGACGGTGGTTGTTTATCTCGGTAAATAACACCGGAGAATAAGAAGAAGACAAGCGGGTGGAGGAAGAGGCAACTGGTTGGCGAGAGAGGAAGTCGGGATCTTTACATCACGAACAGGATGCGCGTAATACTTGGGCGGGGTGCGAGTCGGGTGGCGTGACGAAGAAGAACGGAAGAACGGGTAGCGGAGGATGGGGCTGGGTGAAAAGAGCGAAAATAGGTGGCGAGTTTCTCGGCTGCAAGTCCGGGAGGAAGAGGAAACGTAAGTGACTAGCCAAGCGAGACTTTTGTGTGTTATATTGTCTTCGAGTTCCCCTAGTCGAGTAGGGCGAACTGCTCGCACAGAGATGCGGCCGAAGAAATGGAAAAGCAAGGGAGGCAGGGGGCGAGAGAGCTACGGCGATAAAGGAAAAGTGGGTGGTACAGGGGGAACGAAATGAACGAAAGGGGGATAAAGAGAGGGACAGCGTTAGAGGAAGAACGAAGTAAAAAAAAAAAGAAGGGAAGGAGGCGAAGGAGTAAAGCGGAAGAAAAAGGGAGAGCAAGAGGGATTGAGAAAATGGGAAAAGGAAAAGGAGGACAGGGAACAGAGGAGATTTCTTCCCTCGATCCAAGAGTCCGTACGAATCGGTTTCGTCGCGAGTCGGCGCGCTATTCGTCTCTAGCGATTCGTGAATCGTTCTATAAAAAGCTCACCGTGCATTGGTATGCATTGCTCGGGGAGATTTATGAACGACGTCGCGGTCGTGGACCGAAACTCTGAAAATCGCCGAATAAAAGATCCGCCTCCCTTTCCCTCTCTGTCTCAACCCTTTCGACGATCGGAAGATAATGCGCATAGTCGAGCAGATCTTTTATCCTCTTTCTCTCGCTTCGCGCGTTTCTTTATTTAGGTATTATATCTTTTCCTGTTCGTCTCTCTTATGAACGAGATATTTTTCTTGCTGGCTCGATCACCACGAACCGGATTAGAGGACAAGAACAACGAAGAACTTGGAAAGGAGACGCGAGTTTTTAAATACTTCAGCTCGCTTCCGTCGGACAGAAATGAAATTATTAATTCAACTAAATGAAATCCTGATGTTCCCAGTCTGCTAGCTTCCCGAAATGCATTATCGAGGGGATTAATTGGTGGCTGAATCGCTGAATAGGTTCCTCGTTCAAAATAGAGCAATAAGCTATTCTGCTCGATTACGTTAGATTCTTTCGAAAAGGACGACACGTTCGTTTTATTTATAGATATTACTCGGAGGATTAGACTGGAGTTTGTTAAAGCAAAAATAACGATTAGGTCCGTACGTCACCAGACGCCATAGATGTCATCAGAGGATTGGTAATATTCTGACACGATACGCGGTTGCTTCGAATCACTTTCGGCCCAATTTTGTATTTCTACCGCTAAGAAATCTTGTAAGCCATAAAACAAGGTTAAAATGCAAGGTTCAAATAGGATAATTAATGATTAAACTTAAAACGCTCTCGTTTCAAAAAACGAAATTCTAATATTCGATAAAAATAGAGATACAGATATTTTACTCCGTATATCAATGCTTTATCCTTTCAAGTAGAATGTTCAACGATATCGTCAGCCGTGCAAGGGGATTCTCTATAAAAATCATGCGATATCAACGAAAATCAAAGGAACAAGTTACTGAAACATATACGAAGACATTTCTTCGGTATATTTCTAGTAACTTGATTACGCGTTTAGCCGTTAACTTACTTTGTGGTATAGGATCGCGGAGGAGCTACAGCTCCATAACGTGGCCACGTGAAACGAAAGTCAAAGAGGGAACGGCACATTCGTCGTTCGATATTGTGCTTTCACCTTTGTACGTTTCTTGAATTATGCAGCGCCATCGGTAACTGTGTAACCATCGCGTCGCGTCGTTTCGCTCAATGGAAAATAGAAAACTGGTCATTCGAAGCCAGGATAAACAATGGAACAAATGTTCGAGAGGGTGGAAAAAACAGGCATAGACGTGCATTTCTGTGTCATAAAATTCAACCATTTTTGTTTCACGTTGCCAGAGAATCTGTTCGAATATCGAATCGCGATATAGACGCGCGTAAACTCTCGTGTTGGTTGAAATAGGACGATCTTTTCTCGATGGAAAAAAACAGAACGGTGTAAAATTGAAGACGTTGAATGATTACGCGTCGACTTAACTTTATTCATTTCCATCCAACGATAATTTTCTCTCGTCGGCCAATTTTCCACCGTTTTTCTCCGCCTCCTCGAATTTACCATAATCTATCTGCTTCGTGGTAAGTTAACACTTTGACTGCCACGTTGGTCATATATGACCGAAACGCTTGAACCGTTTACAATTGTAAAAATTGTATGAAAATTGACAGTTTGGGCATTTTGAATATAACCGATAAATAGAAGATCTTGCATCCAACGGTGCACTGTGTTTGTATCCATATCTTTGAGGAGTAATCTATCTAATCTAATAATTTTTAATTATTATAAACACAGCTTGGAAAATAATCGCAAACGCTGCTTTATAATCATATAATTGAAGTTAGAAGTGTGCACATACCTTACTATTATATATAGAATGAGCAAATACCGTTTACTAATATTTTCTACACGTTTCGACGATATATTCTGCACGTTTTGCTTACGACGAAACAACGAATGCGAATGGCTTGTTGAAATAAACAAAGCCTTGCTATAATACGTCGCTATCAACTGTTACCAAGGAGCCACGGTGGTCACCCGTGACCACCAATAAGATAAACGGTCCACTGGGAAATAATGTTGTCTTACATCGTCAATTTATTATTATTATACCATTATATGCTTTGAATAATAAAAATACTCTCGTGGCGTCCCGAGCGAAACAAGTGATTTCGGCGTGGCAGTCAAAGTGCTAATATATACACATGTGCACGTATCGAGGGAAAAATGAAAATCGAGATACACGTAGAATTCGATCAGTGAGAGGAGAATGCGAAAAATAATACTTCCAGACTTGTATGAAACGAATGAAATTACAGTAAATAGCTAGATACACGTTCGTTGGTCGATCATTGCCAACGATGTTGTGTCTGCGTTGAAAGATCATATTTTCAATAAAATGAACGATTTCCACATTTCTGCGATCTACGTTCGAATTAACAGATAGGATATTGGCAATCCTGTTACATTTCAGACTACGTTCAACCGGAGCCTGTAACTGTGACAACGAAAAGGAGAAGATATGGTGACTGGCATCGTCGCTGGTAATACGTCATCGTACGAGACATCCGATGGACGTTATTGACACAGAACCACGTTTAAAATATTCGACGATCGATCAACCAAGACCGATCGACGAGAAATTTCCACGTAGCAATTATTCTCGAGCGTCGACTTCGTAATCATCCACGATCCGGAAAATTACAGCGAGTTAAAATTTTGCGAACGAAACGAACCAGCGTCGAACCCCCAAAAAAGGCAAAAACGTAGAATTGAAGATTCTCATTGTGAATAATATCTAATGGAATATTTCGCAGTCGCTGCGTTGCAGCTAATTAAGCGGAAAGCTTTGCTCGTGCTCTATCGTTTGATATCATTCGCGTAGTTATAACCGTCGAGTGGGAACGGCCAGTAATTAAGTAAGATTGATTTTAAACAGAGCGAGCGTATCGTTTTCAGCCGTGAGCTATATTAATAACGGAAGTTACATCGACTCGAAACACAGGATAGAAAAACGAAAGGGATCGTATTTGCTGGAACGTTCACGCAGCGGAAGTGCGAAATCGGAGTATCAAATGATGCCTAAGTAATTGCTCGAAAGGATATATACGACACGGAAATTTTTCTTCGCCTCTGTCACCGCTTCCTCCTTCGATTACGCGCGTTTAAGATCAACAGAATTTTGTCGGTTCGAACGCACGGTCGTATGTTCGAATATCGTAAAGTGCCACTCGGTGTGCGTTTTGTGGGCGGCGGAGGAGGAAAAGGAGGAAGAGGAAGAGGTAACTTGGAGTTTGGAATTTCTTAAATATGATCCAGAAAAGTTCTCACGAGAAAATATATTTCTATGCTACTTTCCCAGTTCGATGAATAAGTTCTTTCTTTTCGTCATCTTATGTATTTGTATATTCTTTCCTAGATTCTTTGTTTGATCGATACAAGTTATTTACGGTAGACGAATACAGATGACGATGATTCTAGAATGCGGAACAAATTATTCAGGAAAATACGCATACGCTTTCACAACCAATTACTAATTTTAAAGTAAGTTTCATCGATGGGACGTGTATGGAAACTTTCCAACTACGAGTCTGATGGGATTTCGTGCTCGCAGGATAAAGCAAAACAGAATACTAGTAAATCCGTGCGTGTAAAATGGAGTTTGCAAAGTGTACGGGACGCGTCGAACGCAAGAAAATGTCAGCCATTTCGTTAATGCGGTACGAACAGCTGCTATTTATCAGCGCGAAAATGGACAGCAAAATTACTTGCCAACCAATCTCCAGGTTAATCGAACGTTCGCTATCTACTGTACGGGAACATCAAAAATTTTTGACCAAATTGCCGATCTTAATCGTCATTCGTTTAAAATCATTAAGCATTTCTTTCAGCTACCTCATCTGTGAAATCTACGAGAAACTAGCTGCTCGAAACTCGTTATCTATTAAAAGGTTATCACCTCTCGTCACATATAGAAACTTTGAATTTTAGCATCAAGAAGATCTAAACTTGTCATTACTAGTTTTCAACGTTTAATTTTTCCAATTACTTCTCTTTATATGTCCACGGCGCTTAAAATTCTTCAAAAACCCCCGCGTTCCTAAAATCTTCCTGCCTTCTTTCCAAGAAAATTCCCCAGAAAATTCATCGTTCCAAAAACCTGTAAAGCGTTTCCAATTTTTCTCGTCTTCTTGACGTTTTATAATAATTCGACCATATGAACATAACGCGTGTAGACATCTACGAACAAAGTAATTGAATATTTAGCCAGATTTAAAGAAGAGAGAAAGAAACGTATTCTCCGGCTGTCGAAAACAAAGCGCGACAACTGGTTCGAGAAGCTTTTTCTTCTTCAATTTGTACGAAATTTGGTGCGCGGTGCGACACTCGAATCGGCGATATAAATCTCGACTGGACGAGGGAGAAAGATCAATGCGACGGTTGCGAACTGTGCGGTTTCGTTTTACGAGAAATCACGGTTTACCAGGGTGCATCACGTTCCACGTCTTTATTTTTCACCGTACGAGGCATCGATTTGCCTGCTGACACAGCGTGTTGGTATTCAAAGCAGCCGCGAAAGCACAGCTTTCGACTCGTTAAGTGGCCGCGCTCCACTTTACGGCAAGTGGAAGCCTGTGTCGGAGGTGTTGCTCAGGATAAACTGTTTGATACCGTGTAACACATCGTCCAACTCGCAATTAGATGCGTTAAAATTACGTGTTATTTAATAGCCATCTGCTGTTTCATCGCTCCTTATTTTCCTCTTAATCTTTTCCTTGACCTGCTTTTTTTAATTATTATACGAAGTTGGATAAACTATAGCGATCGTCAAAGATTCCAATTAGATCCAAATTGGACTCAAACTAGACTCACTGACAATTATTTTAAATTACAACTTGACAAGAGTGCAACGCCTATGGAAATCATAGGATTTACATTTGTCGATTTCGCAGTTACCAGAAGAACGTAATTTTTTTTTAAATTAATGGTGATTTTTATCGAGATGGGCGTAGAAATCGTGTATCTTTAATCTCACAAGTTAGGCTCTTTAATATTTTCATTAACTTCTGCGTCAGTCTTGTCGATCGTAGATGCTTAGAAAAAGATACGATTCGCGACTAACAAGATTCTAATATCTTCATCGCGTATCTTATTAACATTCAACGCGTAATACGTATACTACGAAAGATGGCTTCTCTTTTAGCATAGATAACTATCGGTTTGTAGAATTTAACGGTCGACGTTGATTCGTCGAACACGAATTCCAAAGAAAAAGCTTTACATATGTCAAGCTAACTACAAATTGATGATATCCGATATGATATCGATAGCTGTTGGTAGCATCCGTGAACGCGGTATAGGGCGCGAATAAGTGACAAGAAAAAGAGTAAACTACCGTGATAGCAGGTAGTTTAACGAACTCCTAGTTGGCCAGCTATAATTAACGTGCCAAGAGTAGTGGATGCGTGTTTGATGCGTTGCAGACACGCAAGCATGTTAGGACCAAGATTAATTGCGATAAAAATGACACCAAGTTATAATTAAGACCTTCTCGGAGAAGTGGCTGCGGCGTCCGCGAGTTCCAGCAGCAAGTTACGCTTTCGACTCGGCGTTTAAACTTCGATCGATGCCTCGTACATTCGCGAATATTCCCTTCCCGTGAACTCACATTCGCGGAAGATCGATCGGCCCTCGCGCTTTCTGCGTTCTCCGAATCGACGAGGCAAGACAATTGCCGAAGCTCGTTCCAGTATCTCGCGTTATTTGCATTTGATTGCGATATTGCAGCGCGTTCCCTCGGATCGCATATTTCGCTAGCTCCCTTCCCTTTTTTCCCCATTTTATTCATCGATCTTCGGTTTCTTTCTCAAATGAAATTTCGCTTCTACGTTTCTCCTCGTTCGACGCGATGCATCCACACGTGTATCGCGATGTGTATGTATGTTGTGTGTGCAACCTGAATTTAACGTGAATCCTGATAAAAGTAGGTTTTCAGAGGTCATTCTGATAAGCTAGAAAATAAAGCGGAAAGAGTAAATTGCGACGATTTAACCGAATTAGAAGCCGTCTGGTAATTAACAATCCCGTTTCGACGTAAATGCAATCCTCTGTATTTGTAAACGCGTTAATGAGCGGCCCGAACGTGCCACGAATCCTTCCAGATTTGTCGCTCTCTTCGAATCGTTTGTATTTCCATTTACTTGGGCGATCGTCCTCAAAAACCAGATGCTGCGGTAATCAATTATACCGTGTCCTTGGTTCACGTTCACAGTTATCGATGCTACAAATATCCATTGGTTCTTTAATCGTTTTTTTGATGAAACAACGTTCTGCGTTCGTCGTTATACAAATTTCGTGGTATTTTCCTCGGGTTATGGAAATGTATCCCGGCAAACTTTCTACGATTATCACAACAAAGTTACAACTGAATTAATTATAAAACCAAGGGAATGATATTTCGAAGAGTCGAAATACGCGACCGGATTCTCATTCTCAAAATCTCGACTCGCGTCATTATGATTATCGATTTATCAGACGATCCAGCTGGTACAATACCGGAGAAATAAATATTCCAATCACCAAGCCAATGAAAAGTTACCAGTATTTCGTGTTAGGTTTGTTTTACATTCGCAGCTTTCGTTTTTCACGAAACTTGTTTCTTTTCGTCATTAATTCGCAACCTTGGCAAAAATTAGAATGCCAGGAATTCGCGACAAGTATCACACATAAATTCTATGAAACAATTTCCTCTGTCGAATGAATTGTACTCTTGTCATCGTATTTAAGTGTAAGGTAATTAAATTTCTCAATTAACTGTACTTCAACAGAAGACATTAACCCCTTGACTACAGGTGTCGCGGGACTGAAACTACACGCAGCGCCGTGAGCAATTTTAAGACAAAGAATCGCTGCAACTCATCCTGCTAATTTAACTTGCAGTAGTTATTATTATTCGTATAATATATTGTATAATTAAAATCGCAGAAATATGCACATAATGATCTCCCTCGTTAAATTAAAAACATGTTTTTAATAACGTTGATAGTAATAACGAACGGGACTGTAAAAATATCTAATGTCTCTTCTCTCGCCTCCTTCCACCCACGGTACATACTTCTTTAGGTTCCTCTTATTGTCTTTTTTTCATGGATTAGCCTTGCTTTCATTTGGAATAACTTTTCTTCGTTGATAATACAAAATTGCTTGTAAAACAATTCTTCCTTTTATCGCACGGTTTAATTTACAATTAATCGATGCTGGCTCCCGACTATTGCTGACTATTGCCGACGATGCTGACTATTTCAATCACGCGTCAAGATTCGGCACCTTTTATTTGCAATAAAAATAACAAGTAAAAGTAATAAGTAATTACTTGAAATAAAAGAAGAAAAAAATTTATTCCAAGGCAAGAACGCAGAAATATAAATCCGAATATCCTATTGGAGAAATAAATTGCTTTCAACCGATAATTCCAAATAATAATGCAAAATAAAAAGCTTTTCATACACGTATACACATATGATAGGCATTCAAATTATTGCAAATTATTCGGAATATATTCGCAAGTTATTGATACAATTGGTAATTCAAACATTTCATGAGAATTGTATGACCATTAATTATAATAGAGAAAGGAAAAAACAGTCGTTCAACTGGACCTGATGATGGAAGACGAGCACTTGTTAACGAAATCAACCATATTTACAATGTACAACATGAATGCCAGTGGTATTACGTATGTACATTATTCTACACATATCTGTCGAACACAAATCGAATAAAATTAATAATTAAAATAGACAATCAGAATATGAACATTACGGTAGGTATAAATATCGCCGACGATACGTATCATCGGAAATCCGTGATTTTGGAATAAAGAAAATTATTTGCCTGATAAATATCAAATATCTAAATCCCAAATGAAACAACAAATAAGAAAATAATTTATTTTTCAGATACACGATTACTTGAATGGAAATCATTTAGTAACAGGATAATTAACAAATGAAATAAATATTTTATTTGAATAACTATTGGAACAAAAGTTTATTTCGATAATGCCCTGACACTATTCTACTAATTAAAAATCTAACAATCTGAGATTTCCTACGACTTATATATAGTCCGTTTATTTCGAAAGTGACGTAAGTTCGTTCTCCTTTGTTTTGAAACATCAAAGTGTTTGAAATTCTGATAAGGTCTCTTTGTAGTTTGTTCGTGTCCCTACGTATTTATGTAAATGTAAATTCATTATGCAAATAGTTTTTCTGAGAATCAACTAGGCCGATATATATTCTCAGGGTCACGAATGGACTTACACTTTTCAAATTACTGAATTGTGCAATTCATTACATTTTAATTATTCAGAATTTATAATTGAAACAAAAGTAATGAATTAAAATTATTGTATCGTTATATCGGAGGTTATCCATTGAGAAAAGAAAGCAAGATAGCAACGATATAAATATAATGATCTCTACGATCTTAGATTTGTGCTTACGATACGACCCGATAGAATTGTAAAACTGTCGTTCGTTTAACAATGCTTCAAATGCAATTATTATTGCGTTTAATTGGAACAATTTAATCGAATAAGTGTCAGAACAGTTTACGAGTATATGACCGAATCGTATTTAAACTCGTTCGTGTCCGTAAATGCAAGGTACAAGTGAAATACCGAAGTTAGAATTACACTCGCTATAATAGATTTGTTCTTAATTATTATCGGTGCGTCGACTGTTTGACCAGGACACAGATCACAGAAAATTGACTCGCATCAGTTTCGAAAGATAAAACGATTATGCAACTCCATTTATTAACGACATTTCAATTGATTAAAAAAAAAAGACACGAATATTTTAAAATTTAAATTTACGGTAAGGTGAAAATTTTTCGTTTTCCCACTTCTCTTTCAAAAATTGAACTTACACCGCTTGCGAAATAAACGGTCCATTTCCCTCTTCGTTGTATTAGATACGATGGCTGAAAGCGTGGTATTCTTTTGTACGAATAAGTCGATAGCATAAAGTCAGCTTGTTAAGCGCGTTAATATTTCTTATGGGAGATGAAAAACGTATGGCCCGTACGAGATACAAAGAGCCGTCGTCAAGAGGTGAATACAATTCCAACAGAATATTCAATTATACCCTTCTGTCTGGCTCTTGCACGTACATTCTTGCTTCTACATACTTGGCTTATTCAAAGACGAAGCAAGTAAATTATTCACCTACCACTTTCTATCCATTACGATACGTTCCTTTCATTTTCACGCTTTTCGATGCATTATACGCTCGCCCAATGGAAATTCAATTCTCTTCTCTTCGTTACCTGGCTCCTTGTTGCTCTTCGGCCTCGGGTTGTATCCAATTTGGAAAACTGACGCATCGACGATCTTCTTTTATTTCCCGATATTTCTCTCTTCGAATCGAAACAAAGGGACGATGAGAAACGGCCGGCTTGTTAGTAGAAAATGACATTTACAGGAAAAAAGAAAGGAAAATAGCGGAGGTACAGGAAGCTGGACAAATTAGGAAAAACAAGTTACGAAATAAAAGGAGTTGGCGTTAAACGTTTAGGAAAATGAATCGTGCTACTTCGCGTTTAGTAAGTACAAGAGGGCAGTGACGTGTGAAAACGCAGTCTGGCCAACGCGTCTCGAAATAACGTGTTAATTAAAACAAAACGCGAACGTTACAAATAGAGCGTAACATCTTGTTGCCGCTCGCGTTGAACCGACGTATTTCGTTCCCCGTGTAACGAGAGAAACAACAATTTCGCCAAAAGAACGCCGGTAGATTAATTTCTCTCGTTTCTTTCGAATTTTGTAGCATTGCCAAATAGAGAGAAAAACGATGCTCGATCTTTGCGAGGAATACGTTCCTTCTCTCTCGTTTCTTCCTGCCGAGTTTCTTTGGATAACGACGAATCGCCATTTCAACTGAACCAATTGCGTCCTCGTTTTTACGAAAATTCACGATAGACGAGCACAATGTTCCCCTGTAAAATCAAGTTTGTTCAAATTATCTACGATAATTCCGCGCGTCGCGTAAGCTCGTCGAATTTCCTCGAAAGATCGCAATCTCGTTCGTCTCGCGGCGAACCGGTACGGCTGCGATTCAATGTACCTTGGATCTCAAATTTCTTAAAGTTCCTGCCAGGCTTTGGAAATCTAGAATGGATTCCATGCGACAGTATGCAAGTCGTGTATCCACAATTCATCCTGGACTTTCTCGAAATCCTTCTCGACTTTGAAAAATCTAGATTGAATTTCGGATAGTAATTCACGCAAGTTTCACGATCCATCGTAGACTTAAAATATTTTTCGTGAACGAGGATTCGATTTTGCGTATTAATTTTCAGAGATATACCGCGAACGACAGACTCCAAATTCCCTTAAGAAAAGAGATGTTTAGTCCTAGAAGGAAACCTGCTGCTATTTAATACTCGACTTGCCCTACACGCTTCGTTCCACGCCTCCCTACTTTCTTCTAATTAAATCTTAAGAGGTTCCGTTATCTGTTACGTTGAAAGAAACTTCAGGAAAAAAAGCTACACCCAAAGATCGCTACTATTTAAAGCTCGATCTACTTATATACACCTCGTTCCACGGTTCCTCCATCGATCGTATCTCCGTTCTTCATCTCCCTGCGAATCTTCAAAGATTTATCGATCAATCGTGTACATTGAACGTGCCTACGATGTGCCAGAAAAGAAAAAGTTACACTCGAAGCTTGTCGTTGCTTAACACCGAATTAGCTTACACATCCCATTGCACGTATCTGCAGCCCAACGACGACTCTCGTTCGACCATTCCAAGCAGAAAATTAGCTCGAGCAGTTCGACCAACGAGTATTATACCCGTTCGCTTGGTTCACCGTACGCCTCTTTCTCCTCATCCCCGGAAGTCGACGCACGAACGGCCGTTTTCTTTGACGTAGCCACGCGAACGTGGTGCAAGGGTGGCAAGAACATGGAAGTGAGGCGAGTTAGGCGAAGGGAGTGGAACCGACGAAGGACAGGGACGTCAGTATTGACCCAGTTGGTGGCGCTCGCTGTTGCTTCACCCTCTGCAAACCCCCGGCGACGGTGGCTGCTCACGCGGTACACCGACAGAGCCCGCCAGCTACGTCTGTGTGCGTGCGTGGCCACGCAGCGTGTGCAAAACCACGCAAAGTGTCACGTTACGCAACCCTTCGCCCCCTCCATAGACAAAGACGTCGGTTGAACGAGGCTACACGCAGCGTTCCCGGTGATTCTCGCGACTTCCTCAAAGGACCGCCCCTCCAACCAGGGGATGATACTTTTCAAGGACTTCTGCCGATGACAAAGGGGCGCCCGCCAACCAGGTCTGTTAAAGCGGCCAGATCGACGTTTAAACGCGAACGATTCCGCGTTTTAATTAGCCTTTGTCGCGCTCCGCGTCCACGCTCTTTCGCTGTGCCGTGGCTCGCGAAAATTTTTAAATACCCGGCATAGAAGATCTGCGCGTCTATGTTACGCCAGTTTATCGTATTACGAAAGTAATTTGTTATATTTTGGTATCGTTGGAGCGAGCTGATTAGGGAGGTACAACGAAGAGATAGATAATGCAGCTTGATAAGTGGTACTAATTAGCGAGATAGGGATCGTTAAATATTAACGCGGCTTGTATTAGAAAATTACATCGTAAATAATCGATCGCCGCTATACAACACCGTAGTAACTAAGGAACTTATTAAAACGTATTTATATGATATGATAAATTTTGCTTCGTGATTTAATCGAACATCGCTTCATCGATTTTAACAGTGCGTGCGTAATTGGAGTACCTTGTGCGTCGATTATTGACTTTTCCAATGAAGTTAATTATTGTAACGAACCGACTTCGTTAAGCATCGATTTCTCATAACGTGCTCGGAAAATCAACTTCTCCCTTTATTTTTTTATCCGATGGGATATTTTGAAAAAATACCGGGCTGCACGTCGTATTCGTAGAAATTATATTCTCCGGGCAACACGTGTATAGAGAGAGAATAAATTTTCTCGATGGCAAGTTGCGCAGGAAGATCTGGCCTTTGTTCTGAGTTCGCGGCCGGTGAAGGGAATCCTATTCAACGGTTTGAAAAGGAAGTTCTTCGCGAGTAGATCTGAACGTTGTAAGTTCTCTCGACGAGCTCGCAGAGTTTAAAACGTATCGGACATTGTCCGCAGTCTGGCAAAATTAAAAAGGGCACAGTGTCCGGCAATTAAGCGAGAAGCATCGAAGACACCGTGAAAATTGTATTACAATTAAACGGTCATTTAATAGACGCGACATAATTGCTGTCCGTCTGGGTGTTCTTTGTTAGTTTTAACGAGGAAACTTCTTTCCGTTGCAAGTTGCAAGTAACGTGCCGCAAATTATTACACGATGAACGTGGATACATTATAGAATAACAGAGCACCGTTCAGAAGCTCCTTGCATAATTTATCTTCGTTGGCATAGTTCATTCTGTTGGATGGAATATCTCGCCGGTCGGACGAGTGCATCGCATCGATAAATAAAAACCGAGACGGTTAAGAAGAAATAACAAATGACAGACAAAAGGAATGTGGATTAATACTACAACTGCTACATTTGTCCAAACGACCAATTTGTCGGTTTTCCTTTCTACCGGTCCAATACGACGGCACATGATTCAGCGATCGAACGATCTTTAACGAAATAACGATCGAAACACCGATCATATAGGCAAAACTTGTTCATTTCGTCTCAAAAGTTCGCGTAGAATCGCGTTAAAATAAATAAATGTATCGACAGAAACCGATGCTGTGTACTATCGCAAACATCGTAAGATAGCGTCGCTTTGATCGTTGTAACTTACATCTGAATACGTCTGTTGTAATGGAATTGTACACGTAAACATAACCACGCGCAAGAACGATCTGTAGATGGCGTTTGTACAATTGAAAAAAAAAAAATTTCGTTATTTTTCAGCCAGACAGAGCGTGTACAGGTATGGACAAAAGCTTGTTTTTTTTCTCCCGCGTCATGTATTTTCTTTCGTATACATTTGATTTTTTTGCTATACGTTTTATACTTTACTCGCCGATAGTTCTACCGTTTCAAACAAATAGATCCAGAAACGAGGTTGCGATCGAGATTATTATTCCATCGATGTCCGATGTGTTTTAATTCGTTCGGATATTTCTAGTGATAACACGTCGCGACATAGTTCGCGCATGCCGACGATCGAGTTAATTAAGAAGGAAACACGATCACGAGGCTTACGAACGAGGTTTGCTGTTGGTAGCGTTGACTGCCAAGTGGTTCGTGGAGATGGCACCGGATACGCGTATCTTCCGCTGTTTGAGCAAGTTCGCGAAGAAACGGAGAATTCACGAGTAAGCGATCGAAATATCCTATTCGCGCTGCTGTCGATCGGAAGGGAAAATTTTATGTTAATTAAATAATAAATATACCGAGCGTAATAATTAATCTCTTCCGAGCGTAATAATTCTATATCTTTTTCAAGAATTTTAGAATCAGAGAACAATTGCAAATTCAACAAGAATTGTAAGGTTTCCATATCTTTCTCTTTTGTTTCATTCGAACGCCGGCCATAGAAATTTTTTACGAACGTATATGACGTTATATAAAACACTTTGGAATTTCATTATCGATGTAACGAGACACGACTATCGATATTACATTTTCGTAACAGTTGAGGTGAATCTGAATATATCCATAGAAATTACAATACTTGCTACGCGTAGTAAAAACGTTAGCACACACGATGAACATAAAGTATATCATTTTAAGCGTATAACAAATCGAAGTATTATACAAAGAACCAACTATTTAAATTCTTTTGCGTTTTCTCTGAGGTACATGCTCGTATTAAATATCTTGCAACGTCCATATCTATTTGCAGATTTGTCTCAAACTTTAAAACATCTTATTACTCAGCGTTAATGAAATTTTCGTACAACATATAAGATACAGGATAAGAGGTTCCTACAATATAAGCGGTCGACTAGCAGTTTCGTAACTACACACTTTCACATAGCGAAGACGATTTTCATCGAGACGATTGGAAATGTTGAACAATGGAATTCGTTTTTCACACGTACATGGAATTTACGGTGGTTGGAAACTACGTAGACATGATTAATGAAGCTTCGGTATTGAATTATTCGGAACAAACAGCAGCGCGTTTCAGACAACGTCATCGTTAAATCTAAACTAATTTGCTCGGGGGATGTGGATGAAACGCATCGATTGAAAAACCCGCAACGGGAAGCGGGCAACCCGAGAGAATTGAATGGACCTTGACTAGAGGATCCGCAAACCATTCAACGAATGCAAACCGAACGATAATTTGGCAGCGAGGATGTATTTATTTTCCTTTCCTTTTCATCGTAATACGTTCTACGACCGACATTGAAACATTCGTAGCCACGCGTCCACGATATCTCGTTACCGCGTCGGTCCTTTGTCTCTCGCGTTTCATCTTTTGCATTCGTTCATTTTTATTAAATATTCACGCTCTTCGACGAATCGGCGCGTCGATCACGATAACGATTCGATAACGACTGAAATAAATATTTCCGCCACGCGTTAAACATTCCACTCGATCGTCTAACGTAATTTCGAAGCTTCGTCGCAAGTCAAGTGTCTTTGAATAAATGTTTCTTTTCGGAGCATGGCGTGACAGTTTTTTAAACCACACCATCACCCGGGGAAACGTAACGCAAACATTGCGAGTCGGAAAATATTATCAGTTGTCCGGAAATCATACTTCCTTGCAGACTTATGCAAAATGTAAGGAAACTTGTATTGTGAGAGAACTTTGTTATTCAAATTGCGATACTAAAAGGACGCGCTTAAAAGATTGCAGGGTGTCTCAATGGCGCAACCGTTATCAACAAACCAACGTTTCGAAGCGAAGTTGGAAGTTAACTTTAGAACACAAACGTTATTCGATATCCTTTCAACACAAATATTTGCAGAATCTGCCATACCCAGTTTTTCTCTCTATGATAAAATATTTCACATTCCACCGTAGTTAATATTTTACCGTATTATCGTACATATTTGCTTAATAGTCGATAATCAAACACGAAACATCCGACAAACGAGAGTTTCACGCTCCGAGGCTCTAAGGTTAAATAACACTGAATATTCATATTCGATATCCGATATTCATCGAATCCGACGAATCTCTATATTGATTAACCGTCTTTTGATTTCGCCAACTATAATTCTTGTTAGATAACTAACTTGGCTAAATTATCAAGGAAACAGCGGTGATACTTGCTTCGCGCTGCTCCGTATAGGTAACTGACGTGGCTGACGTGGGATTAGTTTCAGAACTAACGATAGAATAGCTTTTACGTCGTATAGATGGGTGATCCCATTTGTGAATGGACAAGCAACAAGAACGTATGCAAGGAACGGAGCAAGTTCTCGATGTATATTTACTTTGACTGGAAACTTTGCCATATAATAACGTCAGTTTTCTGGGAATTCGAGCAGAACGGCGCAATTGTAAGCACCGTCGTTTGTTGCGGCAATTTATTCCGGGCTTTTGAGACTGTAAGCTCTAAAATTTTCCGCTTTTGTTTCCCAGGCTGGAATATAAAAAGTGGCATTAAAAGATTTGTTTGTCAGTTTCATAGATGAGAACAGCAGAAACGATAAATGGTATTTTTAAAATGGATATTTATGATAATGGCCGAGAGATACGAAGAATCAGGAGATCCTGGTCGTTTAAAGTATCGTAGAAACCTGACAGAATGAGTTAGAACTAATCTTTTAGGCCTCTTATCCGTCCCCATTCCCCAGTCTCAACCAAAACCAGCTCTTCCATCCACAACGTCTGGGGCGAACAAAAGCCACTCCGAGCATTATAATGCAAACCAAAATTCTGCTGCCTTACCACAGCCACCCAACAGAATGCCATTAATGAGCAATCTCTAACCAACTCTGCCAATTACAGCACCCGGCGAACGAGATCGTTCCGATCTTTCCTTTAAATTCTTGATTTTTCGAAAAGATAATATACAAATAAATATATTAGAACGAACAACTTGCGGAACGACTAGCTTTTAGCAAATACGAACACTTTATAAATGCATTCTACCTTCGTAACGTCACATACATACGTCGTTCGGTCGTTCTAGTCGATTTAGAACGACAGCCTATGCAGTTTACTAATAAATGAAGCATAAACTAAGGATTAAAAACGTGGATAAATGTGTGGATTCGCTGATAATACATACAGGCGTGTGTATATCTATTGTCGGAGTTAATCGCGATGATTTTCTTATCAGATTAAAAGAACTCTTGTTACAGGATCTATACCTAATTCGTGAAAACTATTAACGTAGGTAGAAGCTGCTTTTCTAAATATATTACTTTCTAGGTATATCTTCGCGTACTCTCGAATTTGTACATTATTCTACATTTAAATTTCCCAGGCGCGCATGCACATTTACACGCGATTAACTCGATTGTCTTTAGCTGGTGTCAGAACCAACGGAAAGCAGCTTAAATCGTAGAAAGAAAAAGCTGCGCTACAGGAATTAAAAGACCGGAATAAATAATCTCGCTGGGAGAAATTGCGAGACACGGTGAACGGACATTTTGGCCACGTTGACCATGCCCATCGTGCAGAGTGTGCGAGTCGCAGACTCGTACGTTATGCTTTCACGGTGAAGAATTCATTGTAAAAGGAAGAGGACGAGTTGTCTTGGCGTGAATGGTTGAAACACGGCGAGGCGAAGGGCAAAGGGCGAGCCGAAGTGCTCGATCCGCTTGAAACGGGCTTGGGCCACTCGGCTAGGAGGACGAGAGGAATCAAGGCGCAGGTGCACCGTAGCCTCCTGTCGTCGGCGTCGGCGTCGGCGTCGGCGTCGGTATCGGCGTCGGCGTCGGCGTCGGCGTCGTTGCATGCTCCGCTAAGGTACGCGCGCTCCGCCACGGTACAGAGCGCGGCAGGAGTCCAAAGGATCACGAGGTCCAATCACGCAAAGTCGCTCGCCGGTAGCCCGTTGTCGTTTAAACGACTCTTGACATGAGCCTCGGTTCCCGCGCGTCCGTCAGCTAGGGGAGCAACTTCCGGACTAAGGTCAGTGATACATCGATCATCGCGATCGTCCAGTCGAATCGTTCAACGCCACCACCAACCGCTTCGACGCTTCTATTCTTATCGTATCAGTGATCTTGTCATTCGTTTATTTCTTATCGATTCAGTGAATCTATATATCGTTATAACGTTATGTATATACGATATAAATTAGAGGAAGAAAGTTGAAAATGATATACGTATATATATGTATGTAGTGGAAAAAGCACCGAGCAATTGTCGAGGGACAAGTAGAGGTGTTTGATCGGATCGTTAGGCAAGGATCAGTGCTGATCAGTGATGAACGCCCGTGAACAAGCGAGCACCTTTCCAAAGATTCTCGCGGGAAAATCAGGACAAGTGACGATCGTGTGCTTCGTTTGGATTGTGGATGAAATGATATTTCGGGATATCAAGTGTGGATAATCGAGGATTCTTTGATAGTTCTATCCTTCGTGCCATCCTTCTGTTTGTTCGTACGAGTTTGAATAAAAGAACGAGTCTTACGAAGAACGTTTCATAAGTATCGTTGTCTATGCTTGCTCGAATGCTTCTAAGACTGGTATTAGTCTGCAGTAACGAAGAAGGTGGCTATTTGTTCACGGGCCCGACGAATACCTATCAGACACCTGTTACTATGCTCAGCAAGAATTTCTCGTCGGCAGCGTTGAAGTTCTTGGTGACGGGGTTAACGAAATTTCGCCTCACGGAAGATTTTTATTTAATTTAGTTGTGTGTATGGTTCATAAAATTATTCGGAGAAGTTGGTATCTCCAGGCTGCAGTCAATTGCACGAGGTCGAAACGGATGTGAGTAACCATTTCTCTTCCCCCCCCCCCCCCCTTTCACGCCGAAAGTTTCAAAGAGACTCGACTGTACGTTCGTAACTTCGTGCCTTCCTCTCTTCGTCATCTTCTTCTCCAAACTCTCTCTCTCTCTCGTATCTACTTCCTCTGTGAATGCTACATAATAGCCGTAATACAGCTTTGAAAAGGTACGAGAGTTGGCAAGTCGAAAATTGTAGTTTTAAGGGAAAAAAGACGACGTTATGCGCGGCCTGCGCGAATTTCGTGGTAGCGTCGTGTTAGCGCACGTATAGCAGCTCGGACTCGCGGAAGTAGCGTAGAACTAGGATGTCGGCGACGATCCTTCTGGCGACTTGGAAATCCTAGCGTGCTCGAGTTTAATGAGCTTCTAAGCCGTTTTCCAGGAAGACCCTTCTGAATTTCTTAAAACAAGAGTTATCGATCGTTTCGCGGCCTCTCGCGGATACACGCCTATACCCGGTGAAAAAATATTCACCGACGCTCTGCTTAAGGTTCCGTGCATCGCATCGAAATATCAAGCACGCGAGAGTATCGGATTCTTTTCCTCGACTATCGTTTGAAACGGAACGGAAGGAGGCGCGCGTTAGCGAACGAAACGAATCGCGTAATGTTACGATAAATACAGCAAGACGCTTGGTATCGCGTTGGTTTTTAAGAAAACTATAGATTTAAATACGCATTTTCTACCCTGAACGTTCGATGAGTTTTCCGACTGAGCCGTCTCTTTCTACGTCAGCTCGTCGAATGCGTAGGTTAAACTCGTTAAAGGCGTGTCCTTGCCTTTAACGAGTCGCATCTTAACTCCGAAATATCGACGTATACCGACAAGTTCCTTAGGAAAAGGAAACGCTCGTTGCCCTGCCAAGAGGTTGTGCGTTCTACTCGATTCATACGACGGATAATGGGAATTCTCGTAGTGAACGAGGAACTGGGACTGGTAAAAGCTAGGAACATGATGCTCTTTGTTTCGCCTTAACAAATATTGACTGTACGATGGAAAAATGATATTCCCGTTTGACAAACTTCAGTCATGAAAGAAAATCTTCAGTCGTGGATACGTGCAGCGTATCCAAACGTCCAACTCCACCCTGTTTCGTCAATCGTCTACTGATAAAATAACCACGCGAAACCTGTAGTGTAGTATCGCGGAACGAATCACACGTTCCGTTCACTTGTCGTTTTCGCCACAAGATCGATTACGCGTCGTGGTTTGTAGCTCGAAATATGTACATGGGCGCGACTGTAGGGCTAGAATTACAGCAATTACGCGTTCCGACGAAACATCCGAAACACGATGCAGCTCTCCAAACCGATCGACTCCTCGAATTTTATTAATTCTTTGACCTCGTTACGTGAGCGCACGGTTAACGTTCAATTCTAAGGAAACAAACCTCTTTATGAATATATTGAGTTGGCAACTAAGTGATTGCGGCTTTTGTCAATACCACCTAATGACAAAATCCGCAATCACTTAGTTACCAACCCAATATTACACGCGTTATACGAAACGTATACATTGTGCAATTTTACCAGCGACAACGAAAGAAATTTCAAGATGTCTTGCGTAACACGTACAGTATGGACGTAAAAGTTTGCTGTGGTAAGCCTTCAAATACTTTGGTGAGCCGGTGTATATACATAATTGATCGGTTTGACATATTCGTCGGTATGACAGTTTGTCAGAACACGCATCCACCGGTAACCATAGACTAACGCGATTCGTTGGAGCTCGAACGCGATATTCCTGGCATCGACTAGCGTTTCACGGTAACCGCGAGCGTCAAATGTCAATGCGCGTGTGTGTTTTAACATTCGGCGGCGCGACGCGACGCGTTTCGATTGAACCAGGCCAGGGGACTCTGACAGAATGAGCACGATATCGATCGCGCCGAGAATATTCACCGAAGCGAACGTACGACGAACCGAAGAAACAACTTTGAACGCGCGTTGCGCGTAACAAGTGGCTCCGTTCTTCCGCTTCTGGTCTCTTTCTCTCTTCTCCGTTGCTTCCATTGTTCGATCTTGCTGATTCTCTCTGGTCAGTGTTCCAGAATCGCGCAATACGTTCACAGTATAGAGACACGTTTTCATTCTGTACAATAGCATCCATTGTGCGGTCGACTTACCGCGTGCCTTTTCGTTCGTTCGGGTTTGCGGATTTTTCGACCGTTTCTTGGCTCGATTGCTTGCTATTCCGCGCTGCGATGTTTTGAAAGCTTGTTCCGACGATGTGGACGTTCGACGATGGGATTAGAATGGAAAAGACGAACGTTTCGAGGTCGATTTTGGCGAAAAAAATGTTCTATTGGTAGAGTTGTCTTTTGTAATTGGTACAAAGACCGAAAGGAAGCTTTCTAGAAAACCGTGATTAACGACTTTTGAATTTATACACAGTGTTACTTGAGACTTTGTTTTCCCACTAAGAGACAAAGCGTACTCGAGGTTTTTCTTCAACACAACGAAACGTCGTTTCCTTTTCCAAAGATCTCACATTTTTCAACTGCTTTCACGACTGTGCGTTATCTTCTTCCGACTGGAAATTTAATAAAACATTTTTCTAACCGCCGTCTACGTACAGACACTGTTCATAAGCGTAAGGACACCTGCTGCTTTTAAACAAAGCTCGATAACCGATTCAGATTATTAGGGAAATGATTAATCGTTTAGAATTTTACATTCGTGCAAGATAACGATTGAAGATAGGAGAAGAACAAATTAACAACCACGTCTTTTCTCCCATGCGCCTTCGTTTAAATCCTGTCCAAAAAATTAGCAGTTTTTTGGATAAGAATCTTTATGCGAGAAATTTGAATACGCGATACGATTATCATCATGACTGAACCGATGCTGAAATGATGTAGCAGATACGCAAGAATAGATTTAATTTTATACTATAATATATTCATAATTATAGCGATGCTTTTCTCAAGTTCCAAACGAGATACCAATTCGTACAATTCGAATAATTTGTCATAATCTGATTGTCAACAAACTTGTCAAACCTCATCTTTTCATATGCGTCTTATGATTCTCTTAAATCATCTTATCGTCAGAAACAGAGTTTTCATCCGAGTCAACCTTCTCGAACCTACTCGTAAATAGCAATTCATTCTCGTTCGTTCGTTCGTTCTGCATCTCCAACTGCATAAAAAAAAAATCGAATATACGTTGGCCGACGTATTCGTCTAGTAATAAAACACATACATCGAGGGATTTAACGCGAGTCAAGCCATTTGCTCGTACGCGTATGTTGCTGGACTGCGCGATATTAGAAGATGGAAACGTTCCGTTGGTTGAAATTTTCCGTACCGTTGGTTGTCAGCCACGGCACGAAGAATTTATGGGACCGGGTGGAATTCAACAACGCCCTCTCCGGAGAGTTCAATCCTGTTTCGCGCGTACCTCGTCATCAGCAATGTCCCGAATTTCCGCCAGTACCACACGGCCAAGCAAAAGCATAGGGTGTGTCCGATTCGAGTGTGCGTGTTCGCTCACGGTTGTTTGTTTAATCCCTCGAGGGATCTGCAACATGGCCACTTGCCGTTTTCGCTTCTATCAAAGGCTCTTCTCCATCGACCGCACTTCCCAACTAAAACCTGCCCCCTTTCGCTCTATGCAGTGTCAACACGGTGTCCATCTGCTTGTTGCTCAACTTGTTCATCTTGTCTCGCAATTTCGCGGTTTCCGACGGAAATACACAATTTTTAATTTAGGTTTGTAAGTTTGATGATATCTGTCGAGCACTCATTTTGTATCCTTCCTTTTTTTTTTTTTTTTTTTTTTTTTTTTTTTTTTTGGAAGATTGGAATAACACGGACGACTAGACCGTCAAAGATTTCTTAACCAGCAACTTGCGTAATTATAGAATGAAAAGTTAACGGAGTCCAACTAAGTTCAAACAGAGCGATCGTAGTCGTTGCAAATATAAATACGGTTTAATTTATTTCGAAGAGAGACGATCAGTTGAGAATCAACGACTAGTCCAAAGTCGATGGTAGACTCTTGTTAGCGTGCAATTCCAACGAACGAAGATATAGAGCAAACGATAGCAAAAAGGTTTCATCGTTTCTTCTACGATTTGCCGTTTCAAAATTTTAGCTCTGTTTCTGAAGATTCTCCGAAATGTTCAGTTTTCCAGAGTCACGATCTTATCGAATATCAATAGAATTTAGAATTTGTATTCGCCGTGTCCCAAGGTTTATTAGAAGCCTCTTGTCGAGCTAATAATTAATTCATCGACGAAGGTAAACGAGCACCGAGATACGACCACGACCCTCGACGAGCAACGAATCGTCTCGCGCAAGCTGTCGATCAAATACGAGAGAAGAGCGTGTTTGAAAGCTCGTAAATCTGGTCACCCGTGGCTGGAATAAAATCGAACATTTTAAGTTCGCCTTGTTCGCTGCTATGAATTTCTTCCTCGACGTTGTGAATTTACTTGTTGCCTCTAGCCAGCGTGCGGCTTTCTTCCCTGCAACAGTAATAAAAAGTTCGCAGCCGGGAAATCGATTTAAGATATTGCTTTCGTTAAAAACCATTCGGCGCTTTCCAGCATTTTTAATGCCATAAAATTCCTCGTCTCGTTTAATCTGCCTTTCCTTTCTTCTTATTTTCCCTCTCATTTATTGTTGTCTCTCGTTCGTTAATATCGTAGGAATGAAATCGGGCGTGGTTTACAGCGTTCATTAGCTTTCCAATAGAATATTTGGTCCTTTGTAAACGCATCCTTGTCTTTGCGCCACGATCGATACCGTTATTATCTTCCAGTCACCTTAACTGGCTTTCACGCGATCAGTTTCAACCGCCTCGTGACGTTTTCTCGAATTAAACAAGGCGACGTATTAAAATTGCTGAACCTCGACTAACTTGATCGCGTACGTATTCCGATATCATCCATTCGTACGACTTCTTTCTGACATTTAAAAATACGCGATGCGGCTGGAAAGTAATATAGTCGGAGAAATAAATCGCAATTTCGTAAGTTTTTAAGCGTTCCTTTCGATTCCTGCTGCGGAGAAACGCTGGCTACCAGCACAGCGATTTTTAATAACCAGACCAGAACTAAATTGCCAAGAGCGAAGCCATTTCTCCAACAATAAATCCTTCGCGAGATTTACTTACTTAATTTTCGAATGTTCTGTTTATAGGAAATCTATTAAAACTCTACACGCTCTTCGTCTAGACAGACTCGATCGATTCGATTAATAACTTAGCCGTCGTGCCGCGATGCTTTAACCCACGCGACCAACTTCCACCTTTATTTTACCAACAAATGCACGTTTGCGCATCCAACCGTTGGGAAATCATAAAGGGTAGATTCCACTGGCGGCTTATGACCAGGAACAGCGTCCGTAATCGCGATTCCCGATTTTCCTTACCCTGAAAACACAGGAGAATCCGTGAAACGCAACGAGTCGGTATTGAGCGTTATCAGATAGCGTCGTCGTGGCCCATTCTGCTCGAGGTCGCGTCGCGACGCTCGAACCTTTTCGGCGTAAACCGAGGCAATGGCAATCGCCTGCCTTATCTTCCTTTATCCTCCTACCGAGTCCCTTTCGCTCGCCAGCTTTGTTTCCCCTGTTATACCTTTTTGCAGTGGAAAGATCGTCTCTTCGGTAAAAATCCACCTACTCTTTTTACCTTATCCGCAAGAGGACAGTTGTACGCGTGTACGACGATGATACCGCGAATCTGTGCTTTCAAAGAGACATTCCAGTGGACTGCGATGTTTTACAAGATTTCTCCAGCGACGTGCCCCTTATTTTTTGGCTGGCTTGAAAGTTTATCAGGCAAAGGAGAAAGTTATGCAGAGGAAACATTTTTTTTTTTTTTGTACTTTTCGAGAGAGAACGATGACGACACGAGGCTTGCACGAACAGGTTACAATCATGCGCGTGATTTATTCGATCGTAGAGTTTGGTGCAATACTTGATGGAATAAGCGCGAGTAAATGGGCAAAATTAGCGAACAGCTTGCGCGAGCGTTTGTATTAATTTCTTCGTTAGGTTTGTTAGATTCATAAGTATAGGCTTCACGAGTAGGTAATAAATGTACGAGACTTTGTAAACAATTGAAGCGGTATTTAGTTAAATGGATATAACAGTTTCATTAGGTACCTTCGTAAAGAAGGGTCGATTATTGAATTTGAAAATTGCTTATCGCGTTTCTTGATCCTCGGACGATACCTCGAGCTTTTTCTAGTTAACGTTGGAGTATTTTAAGGTGGGGTGAGAGTTAACGCGATCAACGTCCAAGGCTATAAAATAATATTTCATTTCGTCCGAAATAAAGCTTCGTATTACACGGGAGGTAAAGCTGTTACGACGAAGCTGGAAATATAGCTTTTGAAATATTAAATCATCGTATAGCTATTGTCCAGACGAAAATGTATTTCATTCGAAAGATCTAAATTAAAACTAACTTTAAAATTAAAGAACAAAATAGATATAAAATAGCGATAACAAGACTGTAAACGAGTCAATTGATCGAAGCAGTCGTCGTAATCGATAAACCACGAACTTTCGTGTTGTGAAACGGTCGCGCGATTGCACGTGGAAGAAATTAAAGGACAGCTGCTATCCAGAGAAGATTGATTAAAGAACTCGCTCCAATATCCTTACATTACACATTGTCGGCTTGCTACACGTCCAGAGAAACCAAAGAGTGGCATTTACGTCAAATCTACGTTGCAAGCTTTACCCACAAGTTAGAAAACACAAATAAATACAGCGAAGAAGTTACGCTAAACCAATTTCCATGCAGTGTTTCCCGTAGATCTCTAAGGAGGTTCATAACGTTAAATCGCGTTCTAAACTTTGCTTCGGCCAGAAGACAAAACGTTTTAATAAAAGAAGTACTAAAAATAGAGTGAAACGACAAACACAATAGGAAAGCTACGTTAAACCGGTTTGGTCTGTTCTCTACGGGTTTAGGAAAATTGGTGTCAACGTTGGATGTACATTTCAGACTCTATTCCAATAAAAAAAAAAAAAAAAGAAGAAGAACAAAAAGCAGGAAATTTTCACAGAAGAAATACGAAAAACCAAAGGAAACGACAAACAGTATAGAAATGTTACGTTAAACTGATCTTCACGTGTCTTTAAGCCAACAATATTCGACCAATGTGCCACGGAAATTCTCGAACCATACGATACTTAATTACCTGTATTTAATATTTAATCAGAGCCACTGACTCCTTTTTCTTTAGATTGCCAAATAAAAAAGTAACGACAGCCGTCTGGTATAAATACTGTGTCAAATACATTTGCTGGTGTACCGCAGAATTTTAGTAATTAATTCGCTTGCTTCGTGAGATGAAAAAAAAGGCTGTTTTAAACAAGAAAAAAAAAACCGATGCTACAGGTATTTTCCTGGTTAATCGGCGAAGAGTGCTTCGTCAAAACGATTTTCTAAAAAGCTGCTGCCTTGACACACCAACGTTCGTTACTGCGAGCAGTTTCCGACGTCGTTGAATATTTCCCTAACGAAAGAGGGAACGTCCCCCTCGAGATTTTTAACTATCGTCCCCACGCGATCGGTACTGCAAGTTTGTCCCGGGCCGAGGTTCAACTTTAAAGCGTTTTACATAATGCAACCCGAGAGAATCTGTGGCAATTATTAATTTGGAGATCGAGTCGTGGCGTTTGGTGATTAAAATGGATGAGCTTTGAGCTGAGACGAAGAAACGCCTGATGGCTTAAATTCAGCGCGATAACGCGATTCTGATGATGCACGCTTCGTGTTTCGTTATGCTTTCGTCGACGAATGCATAAAATTTGCGTGGAAAGACAGAGAAGGTCTGTCGGTGGTCTAAATCTCGAAGGACGATGTAAAATATGGACAAGACGTTTCATAAGATAAAATAAAGAGACAGCTGATTGTATCGCAGAGAGTAGCACGATAAAAGAACATTGAAAAATATAGAACAAATTTTATAACGCGTTTCTTACATTAATGTTACTCGTTGAATAAATTGCACGTTGCGTCTTTACGTCCGAGATTATCTTTCGTGACAAGAAGGTCATTAGAAACGGCGTGAAATGTATTTGCTTCTTGGGAAAAAGGGTCAATGAGGAACAAGACTCGTCAAACACATCCAATGTCTACACGAAACATTGATTTCAATTTCCACTTCTCCATGTTCAGGATTAAACTTCGTTAGCTCGGTTTAAGGCTACTTCCATCAAAGTTTGCTAACGAAACTGTTACACTTTTGAGTCAATTAAACATTGGAAACCACAAGTATACATTTAAATCACAAACTTTTTTCCCGTGATCTACGAATCTAGTTGAAAAATACTTTTCTTCTCGCTTTGTACGAATCCCTGTTTGATTGAAATCTTAATTAATCGTCTTTCGAGATGAAATAAGAAAAGAAAACGAATCAACGATCGGAAAAGCGAGAGATTTTTATATAGAATAGAAGAATTTTCTTCCCATTGGTAGAAGAATCGTTTTCTTTTTTTTTTTTTTTTTTTTCTTCTTTCTCCCAGTTAGAGACACGAAATTAGCCGAGAGACAGAGCGTACCAAATTACGCGAAATTAAGTGTTTCGAGAAGCAGACAGGCTCTGGTTCGTTACAACGTTAGCGTCCAAACGTAATTGCACGAGACCCGACCGGACAAAAACGCTAAATATTTCTGCTTCGAGAGATAAGACAAAAGGGAAACCTGCCTGAAAGCAACCTGGTTATGGAAATAATCTGCGGCGAGACAGGGGCGAGTTTTAACGTCTTTATTGTCTCTTTAGCCGGCAGCAATTACCCGTTTCGTTTCTTCGTGTTCGAACAACGATTCCGACAGGAGTGCTACTCGAACAAACTTTGACTGCGTTGTATAAATACAGTCGATGGATTAATAACGACAGCGGAACTGAAAGCATCGAAACGAAAATATCGCCCACTCTGTGTATCAAATAAATTCAATGTAAACCGGCTCACGAAAGTAATATTTGAACCTTTACTACATAAAAACTTTCATATTCATATTGTACGCGTTTCATAAAGCATTTTGAAATTACATTAGCGTTATAATGAGACGCGACACTGACGATCATATTGGTTAAATTGGAAAGCAATTTCAAAATGTATATTAAAATTAGAAGATAATTATTGCAAACACGTGTTTAATAAAAAATTAGCGTACAGCGTAAATACACACCTTTGCTATACGATAAGTGGTAAATACGGTTTCACTGAATATAGAGGTTTGCTAGTATGATGGATAATGGTTTAAATGCTTTTGTCATCTTTGTGAAATATACATGTACTTGTGTCAAATATCTCGTAATTTCTCTTTGTATTTTTTGATTTCTTTCAAACTTGTCGCGATAGTCGACAAAAGTGTTAGTGAACTTTCAAAATGTTTCGTACAACGCACGTGAAATATTCAAAAAAGTGGGGTAAAAGTGTTGGAATTTTCACGAACCTGAAATGAAATATGTTAAATAGAAGATTGTAATCGAGGAGGGCAGTGTAGTGCCTATTTGACATTCAAAAACATTTCAGAACAATGCACAATTATTTACCATTGTATTTAATATTTCATAATGATTCATAATTATTTGAAAATTCGTGTTTAAAATCTCGCAAGAATTTGTAATTATTGTTATGAAATATAATGTACATGTACAATTTTACGATATAGAAACAGGTGCTGTATGAAAATTATTTGTTAACGTACGTTATTGTAAATAACGAAGATCAGATTCGCAGTGAATTATCAGTACGACGACTGTATGAGCATTAATTGAACATTCCATGGCATCATTTTCGCTAAAGTAATATTTACCGCTCGTCAACGTTGAAATTGAACATGTGAATTGAACATCTCGTCAACACGAAGTTTCTTCATCTCCGGTAGTGGCACGCGATCTCGTTACAACTAGAGCAAAGATCGGTCAGCTCCCAATAGGGACGAATGCTTGCTTCGTTTCGAGAAACTTTTCGCTCTATCGGTTTAAGTTTTCTTTCTCGTTCGCTGACAAATCCCAAATGTAAATGGGAGTCGTGGAGACGGCTGAAAAGCCAGAGGAGTCGCCGGAAAAAAGAAGAAGCGCGATTCAACGTTCAACTTCTCCAACGTTAACATTTCCTTTTATGGGTCGTTTTTGCGTGAAGATGGATATTGTAATTTATGCTGCGCGCATATACTCGTTTAGAACCATTCTTCTCGGGTAAAGAAATCTCTCTCTCTCTCTCTCTCTCTCTCTCGCTTCTGTACATCCTTTGGTGGCAAAGTACCAAAATGTTAATCAGGTAGAAAATAAATAATGTATATAATTTCCTGTTAGATAACACTTTGTTCTAGTAATTATAACGTGATGGAAATGTCGCTATGAAAAACCATGTATGTACTGGCTTATAGGCAAAAGACTAACCGATTCTGCGAAAACAAGGCTCTACGACTTCGAGAATTAATCAAACAAGGTTCTTCTATGATACAAGTAACGCTATGAATATTTTGTAGAAACACGTTGAACCATGGCAAACAAAAATTCAAGACGCTCGGATATTCTTCCGGTAAGAGACAAACGTAGACAAGTAATGGGACCATGTTTGTAAATGTCTAAAATATAGAGTGACAGAGTAACATAGCACGTAGAGACGTAAAGCCTCGACCTAAGCTGAACGACAACGTCATTTGTAACAGGGCTAAGTATCATAAACTCAACTTGAATCATAAATCATAGAATAAATACAAAGTAGCAGGTAACAAATATCTATAACAGGTTGTCACACGTTGGACAGAGTCGATCGCAAATAGGATAAATGAACGTCACAATCTACTTGGGTACACCTGTTCGTCCGCGTATCTTCGCACGACAATCACGTGGTTCGCGTCTACGTTCATAAAATATTCCACAAGTGCCCATTTCAGCGATAGAATCGTGCGACTTTTCTTAGAAAACGTGCAATTCCGATCCGAATTATCGAGGCAGAAACGCGAATCAGAGGAAAACGGAGAAATCGAACGAACGCTTTTTACGTTGAACGCTTCCACGACGTTGTTTCGGTGAATATCGATCCTCCTCGGCCAAGATGAATACCGCGATGTATCTTTTATACCCTCGTGGCGGAAGTTACTTCACGTCCTGGTTCACGCGGTCAACATTCGTTTCTGTTACACCCCGAGAACGTCTTAGCATGTATTTTTAAAAGAACAGCGAGTTCCAAAGGCATGCGTGAAAAATATCAAACAATCTCTGAATTATGTACCTTGCAGGATCCTGCAGATGAATATACCTAACAACTTCTATTCTTAGAATTTATAGACTTGGCGTTTTAGAATTCAAGAATCTAGAATATCGCACGATTCCTTTGCGCTACGATATCATTGTTGAACGATTTAGAGCTGCGTGACCTTATAGCCTTAAATTAAAGGCTATTCTTATTACGAGGAATTTAATTTCGCGCGAATTCAGTTATCTCTTCGTACTGCAGCGAATTTTAATAAATTTACGGAGGAAAGAAAACGGTCGATTGTTGTATATTCTGCTCGCGTTTCCGTTTAGACGTACACTGCTTTATGGCAAGTCCTTTAAAAGTCGCTTTACTCAAAGGAAAAAATACACTGAAAAACATTGCGCTTTAAAAAAAAATATCCCAAAGCACGTTCTCTTGCAAAAACACGCTCTAAAAATCTATGAAAAAATATATACATTTTTCAAACGCTGGCGCGAAGTAACAAATTTTACGCACCAAATTGAAACAGCATAGCAGCAATCTCAACCCTGCTAATAATTCAAGGGGAAGTTCCAATATTCTTAGGAACAGGTCAGAAGGGTTGCCCATAAGACAAACTGGAAACCAGGGTCTGTTGTTATCCGATATATCGATAAACAGTCGTTTCCCGGTGTCAAATCATAAAAATTAGCCACGGAACGTCGATTCTCGGCGGAATGAACGCGCGTCTGCAGTTGGTTGGCATTCGCGCCGCCAATCGAATTTCTGTACCGATACGACTGAAAAATCAATATTCAATTACTCGTTACGCCGTGTAATTACGTTTAACTTTGGGGACACGTTAATTGCGCTGACGCGTCGAAAGGAACCGATCGCACCTGCAAACTAACGCAGCGAACTCGTCGAATTTTTGGTCAAGTTGTCAAGGATTTCTGGCCACTTTCTATCAGATACACGTCATGATTCGTTGGACAGGTTTTGGTTCGGATTACTTTCGATCGGTTAACGTTCCAGCCGAAGATTAAAATAGAATTTACGATTTCGATCGACGAAAACCGCGTGACATTTACGACCTTGCGTGGCTGCCTTTCTTCTTTTTTTTGAATTTTAACGATGGATACTAAAAGACTGTTTGATATTCCAGCTTCTTAGAAGCCAAGTTGACTAACTTTGCTCTTAATAAATTGCCCAATTTTATTATGTGCCACGTAATACGACTAAGGTTGAATTTTCAAGAAACAGATGATTTAACTACACGAGTTTGCTTGTAGTAAGCATAAACTACAAATTCCTAATAGCGTGAGAAGTTTACTCGAGAAGAAGTTCAAGGATCGTTTAAGTGTACGAAGATGCTGGATGTTGATTTAACGATTCGCGAAGAAAAATAGACGATAAGAGTTTAACGACTCGTACTTCAAATCTGCGACAACCTTCGGTGCTATGCTCGTGCTCGTGACAACAGGTACAGTAGTTTGATGGAAGCGCGCGTGCTTAGGGAGATAGCGAAATTTCAGTAGCATGTTACGTTAATTAGCATTTTAATGAAGCATTGCTATTTAGTTCGCTAATTAAAATAATTTTCAAACAGAAGTCGATAATATCTACATCGATGAACATTACGATTCTTAATTGCGGAATGTGCTGCAATAATATAATTGTAACGAAACGATAACAACGAAGAAAACGTCGATACGACGACTAGTTCGTATTTATCACCGGTTTAGGGAAAAAAAGTCTAATTCTTACGGCTCGTTATCAGAAGCATCAGCAGCATCGAAAAAAAAAAAAAAAAACAGCAAGCCTCGTTAATTCACAGGTTCAACTCGCCGGTTCTTCTTTAAAATCAAATTATTTCTTTATCTTATCTCCGCTATCGTCCCCTTGTTTCCTTTCGGCCACCCTCGCAAGGAATTAATTATCCACGTTTTAATTATTGATGTAATCTTGCGTGACGGTCTAATTAATACGCACAATGCGGTACGCGTTCTTGGTTGACGATGTTAAATGGTTTAGACAAGGTAATTGCTATCTATCTAGGTTGTTGCTGTTCTCAACTATAATTTTCTTTTACATTACATGCTTCAGAATTTACGAGGTCGCGAGATATAAAAATTTTGCTATACTAGATAGTTAAAAGTTTCGCAAGTTACATAGATCGTGGTTGGACAGCTTTTGTAACGCATTTTATCAGGGTTTTACTATGATAGCGCAAGTCGCTCCTTGGCGAAGTGCATAATTCAAAATTCAAGCTTTACTCGGTTCTTGAGGGACGCCCTGGCACTAACCTAACTTGGTTCGAGTTTTAGCCGTATAGTTTCCAGAGATTACAGTCGTAAACTGGAACATCCTATTCGAAATAAAATTTTCAAGGCGACCATTTCCGCCACCACTAATCCACCAACTGAATTCAAACGAACATTTATTAATCCTCGAATTACTCTGCCATATCTACCGCGAAAAAGCTTCTACCGTTCTATACGTGAATACAATCAAGAATCCCATCGAGTTACACGATCCTCTTTGCACGTAACTACACGTTGAAAACTCGGAAATGAAAACTCGAAAGACAATTTTCCTGCGTTCTAGTACGCGAGTGTCATATTGCGCGTGAAAACTAGCCGATCAAGCGTTAAATTCGTAACGATAATAGGCGATATGAAATTTAAATAAAAGTGTCGTTCACGCATAGCTAGAGGCTATAATTATGGAAAATTCACGGACCAACGCTTGAAAACTCGTGGTTCTATCGTTTAAGTTACGTTTCTACGAGTAAAACTACGTGACCAACTTTTACAACGAAACCGTAATACGTGATGCGATCTAGCTGGAATGGAAGTTTTGCCCGAGTGTGGAAATTACATTGGTGGGAAATTTTCAAACGGAAGGTAACTTCCTTCGATTATGAGTTTTATAATTTGAAAATCGTATTTTCTATGCGATAGGTATACGACTGACCGTTAAAATTGCAAGCCATAACGTTTAACGATCGTTCGCGTGAAAGTTGAATTCGATGAATGAACGGGAGCAAAAAGAAAAAAAAGAAGTAGAAAAGAGATAAAAGATCGTTAAAATACCGAAAACTTTGGATATGTAATTTTCAAGTCGCTTATTTTAAGCCGTTTGATGTTCGGTTTCTGAATATCTCTTAAAAACCAAGAGTTCCACTACGTCCCAGGTCGGTTATTTATATCCGTTCTTAAATTGAGAGATCTTGCGGAGGCATCCGTCTAGAAAATTTGCATCAGCAGACGCCACTTCGCGCATAATGTCTGCCAGCCGAGAAAGAGTTTGCGTAATTTAGCGCGCAAGATGAAAGGTTATATTGCTTTCTCCTTTCGAGGTATGCACAGAGTTTCAGCGCGCTATTCGACCAAACTATACGCGTAACTTTCGCTGTGAAAATTCTCTTCTTGCGGAGAAATTATTACCTCCGCGAAAAAGAAACTCCATTTCCTACCAATTGCGCTTTCAGAAAAACATATACCATAGGAATTCTTGATTGCAAAATGTATCCGACGCGTACAGTAACTCGGAAAAGTACTTCAACGCTTGTAGAAACCTTTGCTAAAAATTATAGCCTGAGAGATATCCGACGAATCGTAAATTCTTATTCTTCTGTATTGAATAATTTCGCTTTGTTCTTTACTTTTAGCTTCGTCTCGTTTCAATGTTCTTGGCGACATCTTTTTAGTAGAATTGCGTGTAAGCGACGTTGCAGGATCGTAATGAACAAATCTTGGTTGGAACAGATCTGAACGTATGTCACGCGTGTGCATATGTTAACGCCTCGAAGTCATCGACTAAATTCACCGTTTGAAACGGAGATACAATTTTGCCTGTAGGTAGACGCTTCGTAGCTATACTCTGAGGTAAATAACGCGTTGACATTATAAGCTCCGAATGAATATGTATCAACGTGCAAAGTGCAACCGTAATAACATAGTATATTTGACTGTAAACGTTTAGCGAAAGAACACGTAGGTTGTTCGACATTTTCTAACGGTATCGAACAAACTTTCGTATAATACCTGGTTTTAATCATCGTTCTAATCATCTAGAATATCGTTACATATAATATTCACGAAATTAAAGGAAAATCGATGCCCCAAATATAGCGAATTCCCCTTACAAGAATTTATTCGACAAACCGAAATTCATCGATCGATATTTCTCATCAACGTCGTTAAAGTCGACCAAATAACGCCTGCTCGTAATATAAATCGTTAATAAGAGAATAATAGAGCACTGTCCCTCGGATGTTTAAACAAACACGAAGAAAAGTAACTCTAACCGTGTTAATGACAAGGGGGATAAATTGTGGCATGAATTAAAAAGGATCCAATAAACACGGTGTAAGTACCTTTCCGTCACGCAAAGTCCCGCTACGAACGTATCATTAGACACGCGTATCTGATCATTCCAGCGTAGGAACAATTTAAGAAGTAAGAATCCATCGAACCAAAGCAGGTTACGAAAAGAATGCCACCAACTACCGTAAATGCGAAAGCGTAATTGAAGTTAATGATGGACGAACGATAACAAGGCCGCTGGCAAGAAACGATGCTACATTTTTTGTTCGAATAATTGCCATCTAGCTTTCATCAAATTATACGAATCGTTACTCCCTCGACAAATTCGTATAGACGTAGTTTCATTGCAATTAGAGAAACAAAAAGTCTGAAACTATTAGTTTACTGTACGTTTATATCACTTCCGTAGTGTGTCGTCGATATCCACGCCATTGTCACACTATTGTCTCATGCATATGCCACGATCTACGCCTTACGGCGCATTACCAATGCAGGCCTCCTGGAAACACAGTATTTTGATGAAAATCGAACGACGCACCTTGGATGCTTCGACTCTCTACAACAGCGGAGATTCGCTGAACCTGCAAGAATTACGAACATGTGTTTCCCTCTTTCTTAGCATCCACCAAGTGCGAAGGAATGACGAGATTACGTGTTGTTTTCCGCCTATTTTCTTTTTTTTTTTGTTTTTTTTTGGAAGATATCGATAGCATATGTTGCAGTTTACATCCGTGGATCAAGAGCTGTTATAACTGGGTAAGGAGGAAAAATATTTGGAAATTTTTTCACCTGCTATATCAATTTCCTACGGTGAAATTTCACCATAAAATTTCTGTCCTTAAAAGCACGAACAAAGGTGGGCAAGCATAACAAACGTATCTCGTATCGATCGGGGTGGTTTGAAGAGAGAATCGTAAAATTTCAAATCAATTCTCGACAAGGTATATGGGCCATTAATTTATTTTATACGTTATACTATTACTATCGTAAGATTTTTCCGATAGAATTTAGTGGTAGATTTCGATCCGTTTGCCCGTGTTTGCGAACGTTCTTAGAAATTTTCTATTTCGATGCCGTTGATAAATCTGGAACAACGATCTACGTATAATCGAGCTCCGCTACTGTATCTGAAATCGTATTAACAGGATTGTAAATATATGTATTTAAGTGTAACGTGTGACACGTAATCTGTAATCTTAATGCTCGAAAAGACTTATCTTAACAACGGCGGACCTAACTAGGTTGCCAAAGTAAATGCACCGAAGCAGTTCTCACTAATCTGAAATCGTGAACCCAGTTCACCGGCGAGAGAATTCAATAAGAAAAATAGTAGGCCACGCTTCCGCGTGCAAGCGGAATAAAACGAACTTACGATCCCCTTTCGTGTTCCTCTAAACGCCACTTACGTCGGCCGTTATCTTCTTTAAATGAAAATCGGAAAAAGGAAACACACGCGAAATTATCGCGCTGCTTCCACGCTCGAGAAGAAAAAATTCCATTTTCGATCCGATATTCTCTTCGAACGAATTAACGCAAAACGGCAACAACGAATTTAAACAACGAAAATACCAGTAACGTTTGCGCTTAAATCCAAATGTGGTTCGATATTGAGACTGTGCAATTAGCGATGAAAATTTGTCTAACGGCATGGTTGGGAAAAAGGGTGCGGGCTGTGGGAAGTTGACGAATCATTTCCATCCTCGTAATATGATTCGGCCGAGCATATACGTTGAACGAGATCGACTTCGTCACGAGAGGTCTTCCGATCGTGACACGTGACGCACGCAACGTGTAGAAATAACATTTAGTTAACGTAGAATCGGCCCCGTTACATTATAGACCCATTTCGACGATCGCAATTATCCTCTCCCTCGACGGTTTCATGGCTGACAGTTGTAACGAAAGAATTAACCTCGAGGATCGTACAGCCGAGACAGAACAATTACGCTTACGACGAACCGATCGAGCCACCAGAAATTAAATCGACCACCGGGAGAATTCCAACGATAACGTTAATGTGGAGCGCGTTTCCGACTACTGTGATTGCTATCGATAAGAAACGATATCGTTTCGGTGTATGTACTTTAAACAGCTACGTTAATTACAATACGTAGAATCTGTTTAAGTTATAATAGCGAATTTTTGGTAGGCGAAAATTTTGGTAGGCGATGGTCGGAAACGCCAACCCTACTTTTTAGACGGATACTTTATTTACCATCGTATCGTTTAGGGCGAACGATATTACAATTTGTTAGATAGTTGCGGGAAAGTTTCACGTTTATCGTTAGCCGATTTCTAATTTTATATTATTTGAACGTCATTTTGAACTCGCGTATCGTTAGTACTCTCCTGTTTGAATAGCTCAAGCGTACTTGGACTTTTCTAAAGATTTATCTTTCTCGTATATGACACGCACAATTTCAGGTCCATAGGGATGTCATCGTGAAATTGTCGTATGTGTGCATAAGAAATTTCCATACGAAGAACGATGTGGCGGATTTCTAAGTGTACGAATGCGATCAACTTCTTCGTACGAGCCAAGGACGAAAAGAAACGAAAGGTTTCATCGAGCTGAAATTTAACCTGGATCGGACGTAATCTAGATCTGACCTAAACAGAGTCGAACCGCGTACACGAAATCTAAGCTTGTCCTTATCTGGTGTAATAACGTTGCTCCGTTTAGTGATAAAAGAGGCTGGAACAGGTTATTATTAATCAAGCGTGCTCAATGTGCCAAGTTATCTTGTAATTTGATTAATTAAAAGTTTCCTGGCTAGTCGATAACGAAGGAGAAAAACCTCGCAATTAACGAAGTCTGCTTTATTCGGTGCCGTGACGTTATGTTCGAGCGTTCGATAAAACGTTCGGAGAAAGAAACGAACATAAATCATTTTCTCAGGCGCGAGTTACCCGGCAGAACTGGTTTCGCAAGATCGAAATGAACAGATTGTATTCGTGACCGTCGTGTAACCCTGCGACTGCGATAGATCACGAAAAATAGTTAGCGAAGATCATTAATCGAATTCAACTACGTTTTAATGAACCTTCTGGCAAAAACGGTCGTCGCTTTCATTATTCCGAGTTACGAGAAATGTAAACAACAGGAAGAAACGTAAGCGACCACTCTAGTTCCCTCGTTCTCCTCTCTAATTGCGTTTTCCATCGTCCGTGTCTCAACAATGAGAATACCGTAGCACCACTCATGAGATCTAACGTTGTTCGAGCTTTCCTTCTGATGAGACTTAATTGCGCGTTCGACACCCACGGACAAGCAGAATTTGCATTCCTCGTTTCGATGGTTCCACCGACTATCGAGAAGCAACGGCGCTCGTGTCGGAGAGGAACGGAACTGGGCTACGAGAAAGAGGAGAGGAAGAGTTGAAGTGCAATGAAAACGCTTCAATTTGGTCACCAGATGTTTGGTCAACTGATGAATGAGTAAAGTTAACTTTCGCGTTGTGTACCAACGACGTTAACGCGGCGCTGCACGACAGACGTTCGGTCAACAATAGCGGAGAGAGAAAAGTAAAGAGAAATAGAGAGAATACCCATCGACTCGACGCTTGATTTTCCGAAGCGCTAGAAAAAACTCTGCGAGTTCATATTTTGACTGCGCCAACAACGCCAACAGTTGACCTCTTCCAAATGAGAAAGTAATTTACCCTTCCGTCTGTCGTACATTTGCATGAAATTATCTATCGAACCAGTCGTGCAACGTTATACACGTGCGCGTAACAATTACCGAGGTTGACGGAGTAGCTTCTACGAGACGGAAGTTCTTACACGAGTATTATTACCTTCTATTAACGACGATGACAAATGCGTTTCTCGGTACTCTTTACGTTACTCTAAGACTTTTAACGAAAGTTTGATCGACGTTTGTTCAATTTGAGCGAGGAATATATCAAAGTGAAACGTTGTTCAAAACGAGAACCTAGAGCTCGTAGATTAGAAAGAATTGCAGAGAGCTGTAGGGTCTCTTGAATTAAAATAGATTGTCCCGAGTTTTTATAAATAAAAGAAATTGTAGAAAATTTCTTACGGTGGAGAAAGTAACCTGGAATTTCGAGAAAAGAAAGACCGTTCTTTGTGATCCCCACTTCCGATAAGGTGATGGAAGAGAAGTGGAAATGTTTGCAGCAAGAGGAGCCTCGACTATATAATTTTGCATCCTGAAATGATTAAATGACAGCGGCGAAATTACGCTTAATTGGCGGTATACGTCGGTAATCGTACGAAAAACGCATAAAACTATCGTTTGGACGGGGCGACGTTAATTTGAGAAAATGAAACCGAGATAAGATTTTAGTTATTGCGGCCGCGGTGGCGTGATATGTGTCGCGTGCTTCACATTTGATCCTTCACGCAACGTTTGCATTTGTCTGCTTTTTACCCTGCTCGATGCGAGTCGCTTAAAGTGTTTCCACGAAACGCGATATTTTCCTACGAAAAGCACCGAGACCCGCGTTACACTGCAAAAGATCTGTTCGTTCGCCGCGCTATTTCTGTCTCTCTGTTAATTTCACAGCGAAATTCGTTTATTTTCCGGAGTGCTGCGCTCTCACTTAATAGCAGAACGTTTTTCATTTTTTAATACCTCGCAAGGCTTTATATGAAAAAGACACTTAACTGCTGCTAATTCCATCTGTTTTTTTTTCATTCGTTCATCATTTCGCGATTCGTTTTAAGTTTGAGATAGCATTGAATAAAAAACCCGAGCGATTATTTTCTTTATGCGAAAATTTCCAGAGTGGTTATACACTATTGATTCGTATTCTATTTTTTAACGTCACCGCGCGGAATGACGAAATTCCATTATACTTTTATAAAATGTAACAGCTTACTATAAAATGTAAATCGAGCTTCGTGAACCGGTATGAAAATGGATAGATTCGTTCTGTCGCGACTCTGCTAATGTATAAGCTAATTACGTACGAGAACTCGTTGTTATTACTGGAAATTAACGGTTCTAGGAACATAAAGTATATTTTTTCAACGGAGGGTAGAGGAGGGATCTAAATGAAATTAACAAATGCCGCGAAAAGAACGATAATTAAATTCCTATTAAAATCCATCAACCTGCCTTAATCGGCCTGATTCAAGACAATTCCATTCGGCACTTCGATATTTTGATTTACCAATTAAACTAGCTACGATTTATTGGAGCAGTCAAACGTTCGATCCATGGGATACAACGCAATTATCTAGATTAGTACCGAGTTGCACGATCTGATGTGCAATTAATAACGATGTATCCCACTTCTGACCTTCCAGAATTGGATGGGATCGATACCATACGGCGAGACAACTCCGTGTTGGTTTATGTCCCTTTCTAGATACCGCACTTACGCTAAACTCGACAGAACCAGGCCAATCGAATCAACCCGATTTCCAAATTATATTACGTCAATTACCAAAAATCCTTATCACGAATTTTACTCTCGTCTCATTGCTACAACGATACTAAGATCGCAAGAGAAAAACGCGATAAGTACGTTTTCGCTCGTTCTCTTGATTTTGATTCAATAACATGTTAGACCCAAAAAATAGTCGATAAGTAAATGCGTTACGATAGTCAAAGGTATAATCAATAGGCGAGCAATATTTTAAAAATTCTGGAGGGAATGGAAAACGCATGTTCAGTTGCTATATTGCATATTAAATCAAGTTTAATAACACGAAATTAATCGACAACGCGGTGAATCTTAAAATAGCTTGCCTGTACAAGATAGAAAACGTGATTTATCATATTCTTTCTCTATAGCCTTCATATATCATTTACACTGTCATTTATCAAACGATGCCAATTGTATGCAAATAAGAAGAGGATACTCGCTTTACTGTGTTCTGATGTATATTGTTTGGCCATGAAAGATTTTCCAAACAAGCTCTCGGAAGACGAAAAATATAGCCGAAGCAGAAATACTTTTCCGTTATATTTTATCGGCACATCTTCGCTACGAACGCTATGGTGGCGATCGATGAATAGTAATTCTTCAACGCTTGAAATGCACTCCGGAACAGAGAAACAGGAGCCGATAGTTCGCTCACTTTTTACCAAGATACGCGTCGATACTTCATATGGTTTTACCGTATCCCTGCTGGCCGATATGTACGGTCCTATTCATTTCGCCAATCATAAAAGACTGCATTCGTATCCTGGGGTTATGTTACTCTATCGAACTTGCAGCAGCGTGGACGAGCAGAAAGGAATAAACGTAGAGAGCTATGTATAAAAAATAAAAAGCGATTGCCGCCGAAACAGTCGTAAAACGTAGATTCAACTATTCCCTTAAATTACCACGTTCCTATTCGATAACTGTAAAGGGGCCACCAAAAGGCTGAAACTGAAACGTTGATACGACGAATGTTCGAAGCACAGGGCGCAGTGCAATCCCGTTTTAATATTTATAGCCTATAATTCCAACGCGGAAAGCAAAGAAATTGCCGAAGGCTGTGTTCAGAAACTGAACTGTTTTACATTTAATCGAATCTTTTTCTGCCACTCGAAACCACCCCTATCGTCGTTTCGTCGACAATACGAGAAAGCTCTCGTTTAAATTTACGCCATCCAAAAATTTCCTTCCTTCTCTTTATTTCTACGGTATACTTTCGTTTAATCGCCTCTAATTATCATATTCATAGGCTGTTAATAGAAAAATCTGCACATATACATCTATAACGTTTAATATTTATATACATATATTGAAAAGTATTTTTATTAAAGTTACTTTTAGAAAACGGTCGATGATCTTTTTCCGCTTCTTTAATTTAAGTTTGTTACAGTAAAATCTCGCTTTCAGTTCGGGATCCACTGTTCGTATCCCAACAAAATTGTGTTCGATTAAAACGGCATCAGATAACCGCGAGTCTACTCTATGTTTTGTTCCCTTTTTAATCACGAACAGAACATTAGCCTTTTACTATTATATAGCCGAATGATATATCGCGAATATACAATTTTCCAAGGTACAAAGGAGCAACACAATTCCCGATAGCCTCTCTAAAAGGCTAATTGATGTTTCGTCTCACGTGAACAAACGTGTACCTGTATCCATGGGGGTAAAGGACCGATAAAGCAAGCGGCCGCATTGAAATTTTTCGCGCGATCGACTCGCGACATAAATATGCCCGGGCGCATTTACATTTTTATCGAATCTCGGCTCTACGTACACGTGAAATAAAGCTATCGTATAACGGGCGGGCCACGACGAAACGATAATGCCGTGGGACGTGTACAGCTGTATACGGGGTGAGGCCGGGCTTGAAATTGAGACTAAGTGGCTGTATTCCGTAAAACACGTACTCCGATATCGTCGTTACACCGTGCATACTCGTGAACGTTATTATTTTTTCTTTTTTTTTTTTTTTTTTTTTAGAGATAACCCGTTACGCTTGTAATCGTTTAATATTTCGGTGGTTCTAGATATGATATATAGAAGAGATATAATAACGTTTTACTCGAATATAGCGGTTAAATTAACGTAGTAGAAGTTTGGAGAAATTATGCAGAAGTTTTGCTAATTAAGAAAATATTCTCATGTTCTACTTCGCTTGCCTTATGTATCGTCGCGTTATGTAAATTTACCATTATCCACTGTATTATTACGCTACATTTTTTTTATACTTATACGTCATACGTTTGTTTGAAAGTATTTATTGGAGCGAGAGAAAATAAATTTACGTATGAACCGTTCAGTAGCCACACTGTGATCAGCTCCATAAGTTGAAAGGTATAACTCGAAAAGTACAGAAGACTGGTGATGCTACAGGCATTGTCCATTTCTACATTTACCTTAGGATTTACCATTGTTTATGATTTATGGCAATGAATTTATAAGAATCTTTGAGAAATAAATATTAATCGTGAACTTATGTAATGAAATGAATAAAAAATGCAGTTGATCAGTTTAGTTTCTAGAAGGTTTATATATATATATGAAAAGTATGTTTGGTTCACTCACATTTTGTAGAATATAACCTCGTTGTGACTGCATCCATTATTCGGCAATATCCTGTAATAAATACAAAAGTAGTTTATTAAATATAAACCAAATGATGGTGACAAGAATGGAATTCTTCTGCGATCCAGTAAACGGTTGAAAAGAATTATATTTTATACGATGCTTTTGTAGAATTACAATTGCCAGAAAAGTAGGATCGAGTCTATTGTTATGGATCAGGGAGGAATCAAAATTCCCGCGAGCGGTTGTTGGATTTCCAAGCAGCAGACAGCGTTGTATCTACACAACACTCGCGTAACAGTGCTAAAAGACCAATAGATTTAAAAGAGGCCATCTGCTTCTAGGACGACGAAATAATGACTCAGTAGAAATGAGGATCTTTAGGTGCGAGGCTATCCACGACAATAACTCTATTACATTGACCAGACACATTTTCTGTGAAATTTTCTCGCCACTTAACGAACTAAGAAAGAATATTAGCCATTTTTTAAAGCGAAATTTCGAAAGCGATTGATCTTTCTTAAAATTCGATAAGAAAAATTGGATGGTTGGTAAAACGCAATTGGACGCGCATAATTTGACAACTGCATACGAGCATTGTTTGATTTTACTCAATTAGAACGTTCTTGAACGTTCCTGTAGCATTAATAAAGTTTTTAGTTGTTAACGAACTATTACATAAAACCGAGTATAAGTATGAATCATGAAGAAAAATAAGCCCATCAAACAGTAATCTCGATATGATAATATTTCTCGGAGAAAATTGGTCACGGGCTCGTTTAATAGCCACATAAATTATTTCTTTTCTACCTACAAAATGGCTGCCGATAACGTCGACTTTATAAATTTTCTTTTATGTATCTTTGATCGAAACTTCAGAAGTTCTGAACGTCATTTCTTCCCGTCTGCGCGTCTGCAAACTTCCGTATATACAACGGCGTTTGTTCGACGTAAGAGTTTAAACACCTAATTTCATTATCGAACAATTTTTCACGTTGAAATATTCACGCGCATATACGGTACGTTGGGATCAAAGATAACAAACTCAATATTTCAAAATACAATGACTCGTAAAGGCATTTGAGCGGTTATCATAGAAAACGTATTACTAAAACATTTCCAAACTTTATTGGTACAGTAATGAAATATGTCTGTCGTGATTATATCGATAAAATTTATAACCATTTCGAAAATATAATATATGTAGAAGCTACAAGATAAATGACTTCGTAATATATTTACGATAGCACCTTCTACGAGCAACCGCATTTATCATAGCTATTAATGATGAAAAATTATATTTGAAATATACGCTCGTATCTACATATATCTTTACTAATAAAATTACTAACTGTCATTCTGGCGAGTACACCAAACCGATCAAATGTTTCATTTGTCAAAATTGTAATTCGTCAAAACATATAACCACAAACCACGGGATAACATAGAATGATTGATAAAAATCTGGTTACCTTGTGCGATGGACGAGGAGTACACGATATTTGTTAACAATAATTTCATCAAACAATCATTCGAACATGCTTAAATTATTCGTACTCGTAAACATGCACGACGCACTTATTACACTTTACACGACTAGTTCGTTTAGCAATATCTTTCCCATGATTCCCTTGGCATGTCGGTCGATATCAGCGCCACTTGTTCGCAAAAATCGATATCGGAACGCACGAGTACGCGATCAATCATACGTCATACCGCATCGTTCTTGTTGCGCAGTTTCCATCTCGATAGATTTGTGTTTATCAGTCGCAATTTGTATCGTGTCTTGCTACCGTTTGAACGAGAGACAAACGATTTAACGAGTAAGTGATAACACGTGTATACCGCTCGAAATGCCAAACAACGACGACATCAGGAATGGAGTGGGCTGAATTCACCCTACTTTCATATATGCCACGTAAGTGAGTCAAGTTTTAAAAAATAAATAAGTTTTCTAGCTTTTCACGCATATAAATTAATGTATTTATTCGAATACAATGCAATCGGCATAGAGCGATTCAGAACGCGAGCATTTATGGAAATGTTAGGTTAAAAACAAACAACCAATATGCGTCTAATGTGTAGTGCAAACGACAGAGATTATGAATTCTGTTCACTTTTCGAACACTATTCGTTCTTTGAATGTAAAAACAAAACAATACGAAGAAAAGAATCATAACAAACGCTGGGTTATTCATAAAATTCTTCAGTGACAACCATCATGGTTTGAAATGTTTATCTCTCAAAAAATGTCTGTTATTACATGCTTTGAAACGTGCTTGAATACGTGAAACGTACAAACTTTGATTTTTTGCCAGTTTTACGACTGCGTCGTTATATTGTTTTCGTCTAAATACCTATGTATGAATGTAAATAAACACACGCCTTCCGCGCGCCGGAACACCAAGAAAATGTGAGCTACTTACAGAGAGAGAGATAACCTACTTGGATTGGAAGGAACGGAGCGCACGAAGAATGAAACACCGAAGGAAATCACGTTGGGGGAAAGCGAATATGAGAAAATGGTACCGAAAAGACTAACGTATTGATTCATTTGCAATATTTTTCCCATGATTCCCTTGGCGCGTCGACCGATATCAGCGCCACTTGTTCGCAAAGATTGATATTCAAACGCGTGAGTACGTGATCCGTCATACTATGGGAACGTCGTTCTCGACATATGTAAATGTGAAACAAGTGCAACATACTCTAATTCTACAGTAATTATTGTAAATGTCATGGTAGGTAGCACGTAACGTAATAGAACTATTTTTATAAAGATCGAATTAAATTATAATTAGTTACGTTGAAAAATTGATCACAAAGATTACATGTCGTGAATCAGCGATTAATCCTAACTGTCATGGCGTCGATATGTCAGGAGTGCCATAAAATTTCAAATATTTATACGTGTATACTACAACGGGTTACTTGTTTGCTACCACTTCTTGTAAATTGCTTTTCTGACTTCAACTTTATCAAAATCGATAGTTTCATACACGAGGATGAATATTGATAGATTAAAAGAAATATAACCTTTTTTTTTTTTTATATAATTTCAAAAACATCCATCTTCCAGTATACCTACGTACATGTATCATGAACGCTGTTTCTTATTTATAATCTTCCATATGTTTAGGTGTTTCATTGACTCGATGAGAAGTAAACTGGTTCCGCGACAAATCGTCTAGGCAGTGCTTTCCTGGGCACATCTCATATTCTCATGCGACACATCATACGCAAAGTTACTTTAAACATCACTGTCTTCATCAGTAAGTACCATCATGCATTCCATACTTTCTATCAACAAACTATTTTCAATATTTATTGCTGTAACGGTATAATCCTTGCGTGTATCATGTAACGGAAATGCTGAAATTATCAGTTGACAAAAATTAAATGAGAAAATCGGTTTAAAATTTGCATATATTCGTTCAATTAATACGAGCGTAACATGATTTGCTTTAAATTAACGGTGTTACACTAGCGTTACCTGATCGAATTGGCAATTTATCAAACACATTGCAAAGTTGCAGTGGAATATTATAGGGAATTTATAATAATGAGATAAATATTAACATTATGATGCTACATAAGTAGGAAAATATAGCTTACTTCATATTGTGTTCTTGAATATTTAACGTTTAATAACACGAACATGGAATAAGCCTGAGGAACATCAGATATGTTAAAATACACGTTTGTATAATAAAGCATGCTCCAAAAATAGGTACATAGACACATAATATTACAGTATAGAATATTATAGAGTGTTATACGATATTAAAATACTTTGCTCGAAGGAAACTACAGTGAGAATTTTTGTTCCTTTTACAACTGTTAAGTAGATTCTTCAATCTACTAATTACAACTTCTTTCACGCGAGGCCCTAAGGCCAAACAATTTTAGTAATGTACATATGTATCAATGAAATTAGTCGTTCGCATATTAATGCTCTCATTATTATTCGCACAATAATTTCGTTTAATAATCACGCCCTTGTTTCACACGAGGTAGGAAACTGATTGTGCTAGATCGAACATGAAACTAGATGAAAATTTGTTTCAGGTGGCAATTATATATATATATATATATATATATATATATATATATATATATATATATATATATGCATAACCAATACTTAACATTTTTCTATTGCTTGCAAAGTGGCAAATACATTCAATGCAAATAACGGGATTTAACGATTTCATTTAAAAACTACCGATTTTGTGCTAATAATAAAAACAGCATATCTCATAATGATCTTCTATAATGAAATGTCCGTCACGTTTATGCAGTTTAACATGTACGATATCGATTCGATACGAAAGCTAAGAAGATTCTAAGCTCAAGAGACTAGGAATAAAATACCCCAAAACAGGACCATCGCAGACCATCTCGGGACCATTATTTCAAGCTGCTTGCTCCGTATGATGAACAGACTATCGGTTTATCGATCGACCCATGCGTTATTGTTTAATAATTTCTGGCCCTTTCCGCGGTCAAAAATAATATTTCACAGTTAAAATAGGAGACAGACACCGAAGTTCCAGATTCGTATATATTTACGTCTCGGACATTCATTTTCAGTAGCTGTGCTATTACGATTCCGAAAAAATCTCATTTTACCAAAAATTGTACGAAGCTGATGCTATTTGTTAGCTTTTCAATTACTAGAATTTAGTTTTCGCGAGGACAGGGTTCGAAAGTTATAAATTCGTTCACTGAGTATTTTACACCGGCTAGAATTATTTTATTTCCCGGTTTCGTGAGCAGAGTTAATCATTAATCGGTGATCAGTGAACACGGAACCGGTGATTAGACGGTCTGAATGGACGATTACGTTTGAGAACGGGACTAGGAACCGATAAAATTTCTCGTGCCTGCAACGAGCGCAATTATCTTCGGACGTCCTGCAATCGAAATATCGATTTACGCTTTTAAGTAAAAGCCGTGAGTCATGCTGTTGGTGTCTTTCTCGCCGAGACTCTTGACGTCAAGCACACTCGCTCGTCGAGCGGCTATGAAACAGCAATGGATGTCTTGTGCATGTAAGTGGCCGCATCTCGCAAGATAGAAAAATGTGCAAAAAGAGAGGAGTTGTAAGCCGCAGGGAACCAGGTAAAACGAAATTGCGCCGTTTTATTCTTACCACATTTGTGGCCCCGTGTTGGAGAGTTGCAGATAAACCTCACCCACCACACGTGACGTCCAAATATCGCGAAATGTCATTTTCATTTAATCCGGGCAAGCTTCCAGGAAATACATCTCCGGATTGAATAACGAAGGAACACGTTCCTTTCAATCTCAAATTGGTTCGATCCTATTGTCGGGGAATTTTCTACACACTTGTAGATACACGTTGTATATGTATATTACGTTTTCCTTATGCAATATTATTATTTTTTTTTCTTTTTTTTTTTACAAATTTTATTCCACGATATTAATATTACAAATCAGCTTCTTCTTTCTTTCTTCGTAACGAATCGATATACATACTTGACTCCTCAGCAACTTCCACGTTCATCACTTTTTCATTCTTGCCTATTCTTTCCACCGACACAGTTCAGAACTGGATTACTAAGCTTTGTGGCGTACGTTTCAACCCCTCCTCTTTCTCCTGATCATAGACATACGGTAAAATCGATATCGTGCTTTGTCTTCTTCAACCCCATTCGATGGTAACGTGTTAACATTCGGTCGGACTATACCCGAGCATTGACGTAACCGTTACGATATGTCGATACCCCGTCAGCTCCTCGGCGTACCGTATTCTTATCTCCTAGTTCGATCCTATCGCCTCGAATTCCCTTCGAATCCGAAGGCCAATTCTGTCGATTACCTCTGCACGATTATTCCTCGTCGTGTTTTCCTCTAACGATCGTATTTATGGTATTCTCGGGATCGGCGTACACTACCATGAAACACAATATTTCCCGGAGACAATCGCGTGTGTACGACTACCGGTGGTTTATTCACGAGCAGGGTATATATGCAAGTAAGCAGGTATGCACGGGTTGGGAAACACCAAGAAAAGCAATACACGCGACCAGAATAACTTCGCATCTCGACCGCTGAGTCCAAAACTGGACCAACAGGGTCTAGAAAACCACTGTTACTCCAACTTTTCTATTTAGGCAAACTGATTTATGGGTCAATTATCGACCCTCCACTGAGAACAGATAACTTAACTCTGTCTTCCTTGGAGAGTTCCCCTTCTTTTTCTCGCAGGTTCTTTTCTCTTTTTTACGATATTAGTTTTTATATGTTTTTTGCGGACGAGTGCCACTCGAGTTTAATTCTCTGAGTGATCGTATCGTTAATGGATGGTATGTGTAGTTTATTGATGTTTGAGTAGGTATTTTTTGCTTCGTGACCATACTCTCAACGATGTTTCGGCGGTATAGTGGAAAGGTCCTTGATAACACGTTACGACATAGTTATTTGATAGGTGTATTACTGACCGCGTATCTCGTTTTTCTGGTCACGAATTTCCTTAGCCGGGTGGAAAAAATATCAGAGATTCGGAGATGACAAAGAGATGGTAACGATTTTTCATGGCAAAGCCGTGTTTTACAAATCGCCGTAAGGAAACGTGTTCTGCGTTCAATTATATCTTGAAATATCCAAACACGCGCCGAGGAAAATGTACTAGTTCGTATTTTCGCAAGGAACGCATTTACTCAACTTTAATGTTTAATCGTTTTACATTCGTTTATATTTCTCTTCTCTCCATCCACAGTCTCGATACGGTTATTTTAATGAACGTTCGCGAGACCGACGATTCTTGTAAAAAGGTTTTAACGATTATTGTCGAGGAACAAAGGCAAGCCTATTAAACGCCTACATTTTATTTCATCGATCTTTAATTTTTAACGTTTCCCGTTACGGATAATAGACAGATTTGCGTGATTTTTCATTAACGTTATGAAAATTTGGAAAGCACCGTCAATATTTAATATTCGTTTAAAGCGTTTCGCTATTAAAAATATATTAAACTATTAACTACGGATTTAAATTAAGAATTCTAGGAGACCTCAAACAGTTCTCGTAGCACGTTTTTATGAAAACCCATCTTTTCTTTCGTATACGCCGGGAAATGTATTCGAACGTATCGCAAAGCTGGGATTCGTTATCATTCGAATAACGATAATCAGAAGCCGGTGTCGCGAGAACGAATAAAAAGAGGGGAAAGGGAACGGAAATATTTTCCTTTTGCATGCTAAATTTTGACATAAAATGCAAATTTCTTGGATCTCTGTGCGCGCCGTAGACACTCGACGTTCGAATCACGTGTGAATATTTCCGAGGTATAAGGCTGTCTCGTCCTTCTCTCTTCCAGTGAATCTAGGCCAGGTCTAGATCGACGGATCTCTCTCGTACAAATACACCTGTCCGTGTTTTCGTTATTAATACCCCGATCTCTGTACGAAATTCGGTTTCGCACGCGTCGTATGACTAATTTAAATGTTCAAGTATCCTCGTCTACGGCTCACGGTAACATATTTAATTTCCAACGCGAGTGCACAAAGTTCTTCTCAGCGTGGTAAATGAAATAAGAGGAAAATATTTATGTGGACGAAGATGAAAAATTCGAGAGGAAATTTCGTCTCGCGTGTCGATAAAAGTTTTCAATTTAAAAGCAAGTGTGCCAAATGAAAGCCACGCTTTTTGAAACGAATAAAGATCCCGCTTCGAGCTCCGTACGTTTAAAAGCGTACCGATTGACTTCGTGTTTATAATTGTAAGTGTAATTTTATCTGGTTTCCGTGTACCGGCCGGCAGAGCCTTATTTTCACGCATCCACGTCACGCTATTCTCTATTCCCATCTTGAGAATGACTATTTCCAACTACTAGCTCCATTGTATAGCCACGTTCGGTCGAACTTTCACCGTAAACTCATCTTTTTCGAAATCTAAAGTTTCGAACTTTCAATGAAACTGTTGGCGCTGACGTATCCACCAACGTGTTCTGTGTTTTAAAAGCTCCGCCTGTGAACTTGCCCGCAATTCTCTCCATCCTCGGATTCGTCCTACGAATTTATCCTGTAACTCGACAAAAGTTGGTTAAAATTACGTTTTTAGCAGAGAGGCGGATTCCAACTCGAAGTCGATAATACCCGAGATAATACATAGCTTTCTTTGGACGAAAAGAAAGTTATAAAATCGGGAATATTTCTTCGTGCAATACTTTTCTCGCTGTAAGTTTTAATTTTGCTCGCGTCGTCATTTATGAAACTAGCAACGTCTTCAAATATTTATTTCTTTATTTTAATCTCCCCTCAAACGAAATATCAATGAGAGCAAAAGTATGTAAGTAGCTTTCGTTTGAAGCGTCACGTATAGAACGCGCCACGGCGATAGAATTCCATCGAACAGACTGTAAACTGCATTGGCATACGTTCCGTAAAAGAAATACCGCGGTCTTTTACCCGATGCGTTTACCAACGAAACAAGATTTCTTTTTCAAGTAGATTCCTTCATCCGACTTTCATCGGCAAAACTTTCATCATCTCGCGGCTTGCATGCAGTCTGCCAGTGAATCAATCGAATACGTCAGATACAAGAAAATATTACCAACTCTCCGACTGATTAAATGTTGTTCACCCAATACGAAGTATCTCGCGCGTTCAAGGTGGGATACATTGATGGAACGGTTGAAAATCGAAGCAAATGTCATAAGCCAAAATGAAATTGCTTTCTATGTTCTATATATATATATGTATGTGTTACTTGTATAGATCCGTTACATCCCCTGCGTTGTTGCAACATTGTCGAAAGACTGAAGGCGCTATAGAAAAATGCTATGGAATATGGATGAGATATATCTCGAGGCACTTTCCGATATTATCACGAATTTGAAAATACCCGAGGGAGTTGAAACATCGTAGAAATGCCGTTAAACGGTGCAACCTATTCGAGATTCGAAAATATCCTGGGACAATTTATTGCGAAATGTGTGAAAATTCTTTGAAACGTTTCATCACATTATTGCAGTTTTAATTTATACTTTATAACGATTTGCTAGTTGCCCGAACATTACGGGTCTCTAGTGACATTGTTGCAAAAATTAAACGATGCGCGTGTTTGCTTCGCGCCATGCTCTCAACATTGTTTCGTCTCATAATGATGACCCAGGAGACACTGAACCACCTTCGCGACATTATAATGTAATATTGAGAAAAGTAGTCTACGTACTGTTCCGCGACGTCGTTTCCTTGCTCAAACACATAAAAATCTTTAAACAGCCTAGAGATACTTTTCGCAACATGACTGTAAATATAAACGGATAGGTCGAAGGTTTTATTAAAATTAAATATTTCAACTGAAAGCCCGTTTCTACCTCGTTGATAGAAAGAGAGATCGTAGGCCCTGGGATTTTTCTCAAAAACAAAATTTCCTGCGGCTAACGAATTAAAAAGATTTTGCTAATGTCGTTCGGTTAAAGTTCCCTTTCGTTCGAACAGCGAATAGTCGCCGGTTCGTGTTTGCGTCGCAATGTAACGAAATGAATATCCGCAGGAGCGACATTGCAAAAATTAAATAACTTTTAATGATATTTACGCGTTTTTTTCCCATTGAATTGCAAAATTACATTCGTGCCGTTACTCGGTTAGCTACTGAGCCGCTTTGAATGCATAAAAGTCCAGGAGACAGAAAGCTTAAATAGAAGAAGCCCTTCGTAATGCAATAAACGTGTTTAAAACTAATTTAAGTTACACAGAAACGAACTTCCTTTTTGCACCTTAATACTTATAAGCTCTTTGACTTGTCCCTCTTTACTGTCTCTTCTTTGTCTTTGTATAATTAATTCATCCGCTGTTTATACGCTTTAAAATCGTTACTCCCGCGTATACATATATACATACATACGATATACATAGAGTGGTTCGTCAAAGTGTTTAAACAGTTAGAAATATATCTATGAATGTACTATGTACGTTATACGGAACACATTGAAATTTCATTAACACTGCAATGACACCTGATTAACATGATTATACTAGTTAAAATTTCAAACCAATCTGAAAATATATATAGAAGTTGTAAGACGGTAATTGCAAACGTACATTTCGTATTATCAACATATTTGAAGAGTTAATATTTGAACTATCTTTAGCGCGTATGTCGAAGACCATTATTCTCACGTTGTATACTAAATAGATTATATGTTTGCAGTAAATATCTCGTAATTTCCATATACATCGCCAGATTCCTTTCAAATTTTACCGGTATAACCAGGATGGTCGTGTGTCGCTGTGCTGCTAATGAAATTTCTGACAAAAAATGGCAAACTCTTACGAATTCTTTTAGATTTTATTCAAAGTAAAGATTTGATTAACGCAATACAATTATTCCATCGGATGTTTGCGTTCAACGTCGACGTCGACGAGATACGATAATTTCATTAAGACGCGAATTCAGTACGGTTGAAAAGAGGAGTCTTGTTTATAAACGGAAAAGGAAGAGAGAAACGAGAGTAAGAGAACGTGGTGGGAACAAACGAGGAAATTGAAAACATTCTCGAAGACAAGTCTTTTAGAAATTCCCATTTTATTCGTCGGTAGTTCTCCCCGCTCCTCACCCTCTCCTGCAGTCCCATCTTACCTCTTTAACTTCTCGTCTATCTATTTACCTGTATTCCTTAGTCTCAGGAAGGAAAAGATGCTCGTTCGTCGGTTTACCTGAAACTGAAACAAGCTGCGCCTGACAGAGTTCCCTTTGCGCTATGTGGACCATTCTTCTTTATATTTACATTACGTCCATGGTACTTCTATCTTGTTTATTTATTTTTTTTTTTTTTTTTTTTTTACCCCTGTCCACTCTCCTTCGTTAATCATAGCGGTACGTACGTGTAAAGTAATTTGGAAAAATACATCTTCGGACGAAGCTAAGTCTACTTGTTTCTCCTTTGCTAAAAATCGACAAGAAAACTTCACGAAGATTTGCTAAATACTGCTTTTGCTATTCTGCCTCTCTTCTTTCTCCTTTTTTTTTCTTTTTGAGAATCACGAACAATGCGTTGTTGGATATATTTTCCATATCAATGTTGCCATCTTTGCTGCTCGAAGATCGTTATTAAATTGTTAGATCCGATCATCTTTTTCTTAAAAAGTTACACGTTAAAGTTCTACGATTAATTACACTAATTTCTTCTTTCCCGGGAATTATTACGAAAGCGTCACGGATCGCTAAAGTCTCGAGTATGGTAGTTTCAATATTCTTTTTTCTTTCAAAGTCGTTAAGAGTGAGCCACATGGAACTTTTCTCGGTATTAATTTTAATGAGAAACGACGCGGTAGTTTATCTAGTTAACCGAGTTGAATGATTTGAAAAATATTTAGACTCGGACGGAAGATTAAGTTCGTCTCATGACACTCGGAAAGGTGCTCCCTTAAAGAATGCAAAGCTAAATCACGCAAGATTTCCCCGGAGTGTGATTTGTCTTGAGTCCGCGAGATAGTTTGCTCCACTAGTGCCACAAACCACACTTCCACGGAGTTCCTAACCATTTATTACAATGCCAGATTTTAGTTCGCAGTCAGCCGAAATATTTTCGATGATTTACCTTCGAAAACTAACTGATCCGACCGCGAAAAAAGATCACAAATATTTTCTCTTCTCCTTTCGATAGCTTCTTCCTAATCTATAATTCGTCCGATCGTTTTAATAAGTCGATTATTATTTTTACGGGATGATTTTAATAGATTAGATAGATCTATAGATTCGGCAATCGTTAAAAATATTTAAGTGTCGCTCGAATACATTTTGATCTCGTTTATACAACAATTCACGATTTTGTCTGTGTATATGTTTATGTTACCAGCAAAGATGGACACGATACGCGGTGTAATAAATATCTGATATCTGAAAAGAATCGAAAGAAAAATTTGGATTTTTTATAAAGACACCGTCAAAGATATTCCAAGGGATATTTAACGATATCGTCTACAAGCTACATACGTTTTCTGCTTTGTAAGCAGCAAATTTAAGGATTGTTCATCCGAAGATACATTCTTCGACCGTATTTCCCCGCTTACACTTGTTTTGTAGGTGAAATTGTTTTCGGACTTAGCCTGATGTATTACCCTTTCTTGCGCGGCCGCGTCCTCCCTTCCCTTTTATTTTTCCAGCAGAATTCAGGAGATGTATGGCTGTCGGAGTAAAAGCCAGATCGTACGGGTGTATGTTGCTTTTAAACGAGCCCGTAGATACTACGATACATAGCTCGATCTTTGACTGGATCGCGGACTATCGCATTCTCGAGTATTTATTTTCCTAGCGAATTCTCGAATAGATTTTTAACCCACTTCGATGGAACGTACAAACTATGAAATAGTATAATACATAGTCAAAGATTTTGCAGCGAAATTTATTATTCGTAAGGAACTTTCGAATACTTTCTTTCGAACCATTTGCTATAGAATCGTATGAAATATGGTGGACATAACAGTGATATGTGAGTTGCGGTATGGTGAAAAATGGCAGGAGGTTATTTTTCCAGCAGGCATTTTTCTCTCGAAATAAATCGAAATTTCAAAAATTCGCGGAGTACGTGTGTCGCTGTATGTTATTTACGGAAAGTGCCATTCCATTATTTTCATCCGTAGTTGCGTCATGTAGAAATTTCACTTTTTAACTGCAACATGTTATACACGTTTGGCAAATTTTCGTTGGAAAATTGGAAAATGCATGTAAATGCAAATGATCGTATCCGAATTATTGCTAAATACGCGGGCAATGTCATATACAAATATAAGGGAATTATTTATCGTATTACGAGTAATATTATACAACGTTGTTCCGTATTATCGGCTACGAAATTCTATTCGAGTCGAGATCCATCTGCCCTCGGAAAAACGGCTTCTCCGTGATTTTCGTCTCGTGTCTGAGTTCGCTTTGTATTCTCCTTTCCGTTTGGGCGATCGATCCATCTCGTCTCTCCTCGTTGCTGTTTTTTTTGTAAATATTACTTTATACACGAGAGTGCTTTCAGTTAACAGTTTTCCGTAAGGACGAGCAAAGTTTTCTTCACGGTCGGAAAACGGTGAGATCCTTTTCCTGGGTGGAGTGGGCCAAACTATTTCTTATCGGTTGTTGTTTTCAATGTCGACGTCGGAACACGTTGACTGGAAATCTGGGAAAGTCCGCTAGCTCGTTTCCTTCTCTCCCTCGCGAAGGATCTGTCCTTTGAGAGATACCGTGACACGTCCAACAATTAAGCGTGACGTTCGCGAAGCTAAAAGGAACCTGCTGCCTGGATTATGCACCCTAAAATTTCCAGCTATAACCTACATTCTCTACACGTGTCCGAACTTTCCCATTCTACAACAGTTTTTATATCACTCTGTGGGATTTGAATTTTACTCCGCTCGTTGAATCGGTCGATGTTTATTTGAGGTTAATCGCTGAGTACAACGCTGGAAAAAATGCAAAAAAAAAGGCACAGAGGAACCACAATGGAAGCTTAATTGCAATGGAGTTTTTTGCCATTTTCTTTTATAAAACAACACGCCTGCTATTGTCGACTAGACGTACTACAAATTCTAAAGTCGTGAAACGTGGTTTCCTATTGCGACTTGCCTCGTAGTGGCCCGTAAAAGTGTTCGAACACTCGCCATAGAAAATTTCGATGAATACATTATGTATGTTATATTTGTAGAAAAAATATATATATATTAACAAACTCGTCTCAAGCTTTATCAATACAATACTCGGTAAGTAGCAAAGAAGTTACAAAATGTTTCGTAGAACACGTACCATATATTCGTGAAAGATTTCTAAAAGCATAGAGTGTTTTGGTGAACCATCGCTCTCAGTTGGCACCGCATCGATTTTCAGAACGGACATAATCGTAGGGAAACGAAGGTAACAAAGGTCAGAGCGAGACGCATGCTAAAGAGGGTAACTATGCTTGAACTTTTTATAGCGTGATGTAACAAGAAGCACGGGGGTTGGAGTGGCGGTGAAATTTACCCAAAGTTATTATCCTTCTTTTCGCTCTTTCAGCGGACCAGTTCTAAAAAGTCTCATTTTGCATTCTGTTTCGTAGCCGCCGCGATTTCTCGGCAAATTTTTCTTCCTCTTTCCTCTTCTCCCTTCCCCTCCCCACCACCACTCCTCTTTCCACGTTTACTTTGCTCTTTTACACCCCTAAACGTATTATAGTTTCCTCGTCCTTTTACATTTTTCGTCCCTCGCGTAGTCCTATTTGTTTGTCCGAAAAGGTGCTTTTAAATTTGGGCACAGAGTTGCAGGAAATTTGATGAAAATACCGTACGCATTCGACGAATATCTACTTTAAAATTCTATCAGTTTTTCCTATTATATTTTAAACGTTTCACGCCCGTCGTGCAATAATTACCACTCATCAATTATCCACGATTATACTAACGTTCAATAATAAATCAAGCTGCATTAAACCGAATATACGCTTTGTTATACGCGTAGTAGAACCAGAGATTAAATTACTAGCCTAAAATAGTTAAAAAATATACGTACAGTCACCTATTTTTATTTTATGCAAGGTCATCCTTAGTTCATACAAATTTACGTCATCAAACTTATATATATATATATATATATATATATATATATGTAATGTGTGTGTGTGTGTGTGTGTGTGTGTTAATAATATGAAAAATAAAAAGAAGATCTATTAATCACTACGTGACTGCCTTCGATATTGAACGATCGCTTTTAAAGTTATCTTCGTGTAGTTGTTGAAAACAACAGAGTCAGTTTGTGCAGTGAAAAGATAAGATCCACCGTGTACATTCGATAATTTTTGTTAGTTTACAAAAATTTAATGTAATTAGAGTTTATAGGCTCGAGATAAGAAATTTAATAATACACGCAGGTTAGTATTAGCGTAAGCATAACACGCCTACGCTAACCCATTAGAAGGTTGAATCGTTAAGGTAAAACTGGCGATAACGTGACGATCCCGAAATCATACTCCTGAAATACTCTAGGCCAGCCAGTTGACCCGAGCACCAGGCGTAACACCTCTTGAAGAAATGTCACGTAATAACGAAGTCGTTGAAGCGAAACGGCTGGATCTCGTACGCGTTTCGTGACATTTTGCTGGCTGGAAATACACGGCTCCCTTTCGGCTTGCAACGTTCGAATTGGGTCATTCACTCGCATCGATCCTCAATCGTCGTCCAACAAGCTCGTCGAGGAGTCTCGTTCGACCATTTCTCACGACTTAGACACAAATTCTTCCGATTTTCTCTAACTAGACCACGAGATCTCTCTCGATAGTACAAATAAAAGAGTAGGGATTATTTTAAAATAAATCTCTTGCGTTTTAAGGATGTAGAGATGCTGGAGTACGATAAGACTAATTTAAATATTTGATGCGGTAAGAAGATTGTAACGATAGTTAAATTATAATTTTTTTCCTTCTTTCTTTTTTTTAGCTGAAAACGAGAGATATAGCGATAACGAGAGTTTCAAAAGAATTAAAAAATATTACAAATTATAAAGTGACGTACTTCCAAAAGTTGCGTCTATTTAAAAATCTAACGTGTTAGTATATAACGCATTCTCTAACGTACAAAGAATCCAGAGAAATAATAAATAAATTTCCTCGTACGTCTCGAAGATTACCTAACTTTTTCTAAATTTAAAATAAACACACCCAAGTACCGTCGCAAGACTTTCGAACAGCAGTGTACATACGCTGTGGAAGAAAAACGAGAGGCATCAAGATGTTTGCCAGTAATACGGTTAATAGGACGTAGGAGCGAGCTCTTACCGGCCGATAAAAAAAACGACATTTCTTCTATTGCTCGTTAGCAGCGGGGATCGGTATCGCGGGTACTGTTTGCAGTGTCGATCGATGTTGGTTAACCGCGTCGTCACCGACGTCAGTTTGACAAAGTGGTCGCCGGAAAAAGCGTATTCGCAGCGTGATACTCTCCCTTATCGCGATCGAGGAACGAGCGTGCAACTTACCTACCGCGACAAAAATTGCCAGTCGCAGGGTCAACGGGATGCAAATAAATGCTCGACGAGAGTCTTGATAAATTGTTTCAGCGGTGGGTTTTTTTTCTGGTTCGACCAGTCGTGGGAACTGGCGCCGAGAAAAAGGAAGTGGAAAAGAAAATGTTGGAACTGGGGTCAATAAGGGTCGCGCCGAGTCTTCGGTAACGAGATCCAGTGACACAAGAAAGGAATACTTGCTTTTGAAAGGATGCTTGTCGGTAGTGTGAAGATGATAGGATTTTATCGAGCGAGTCAAGAGTGTTTGTAAATAGAACGATGGATGATGGTTCTTGGTCTAGGATGTTAGATGCACGAAGGAAGAGTGTTTGACCAGTGCTTGAGAATATACTATGAACGAAGGATGCATGGCTATTCAATATTTTAAACGCATTTTTAAGATAACTTTGACGAGTGGCTAGAAATAGAGAAAGAGAAAATAGATATAAAATAAAAATTGTCTGATTTTAATATCGAAACGTAGGACGAATGTTTAATACCTTAGAAGATAAATCATCAAGATGGATAAAGTTGATCGGTTTAACCTACGTTTGTCTCGTATATTTCTCCCTATTTTGATTTGATAGAGGTTTCACGCTTTATTCGTTGGTTGGTTCTACCGTTAAAAAGTATATCTATGGTATATCTATAAATCTCTGCGCTGTTTACCAGATCTCGCCATCAACCGCATCAACCGCTACAATATCTTTTCCAGCAAATCGATCGAACTATTAACCGAGCAACTCGCATCTCCGAGTTTACGCAGAGCCGAAAACAGGAACGAAAGACTGGAAGGAAAAAGAAAGAAGGGAAGAGGAATGATTTGTCGCGAGCAAGAAGATCTCGTCATTTTCATACCGACTCGACGTTACTATCGGGGTTAGTGATCGCAAGTAGCCGACCTCAGCCGATACAGGGCAGAACGAGAGCGACAGGGATGGTGCGGCGGTGAGAAAGAGAGAGAGAGAGAGAGAGAGAGAGAAAGAGAAAGAGAGAGAGAGAGGGTAAGAGAGGGAGGTTGCATCGAAGCGTAGAGAACAGGCGGAGCGAGAGAGGCGAGCAGGACGAGTGGGAAAAGGGGCGAGCCAACTAGCTAGAGAGACGAAGAACACGGCTGGGAAAATCGATAGAACGAGGGTCGCGTACGCGCCGTTGGAAAATGAAGCCGCAAAAGTTTTGGCTATAAAATCACGCCTGTATCAGGTTCAGACAGCTCGTAGCGGTCGTCGCTGGCCACGTTCAGTCTTCGGCCGTTGTTACCAACCTACGGAACAGGCTTATCCACCGGCGAAATCAGAAAATGCGCTTGAGCCGACTCCAGACTGTAAAAACGACGATAAGATCAGCCACTTGATCCTGTTACGAGGCCAGCAACTTTTCCGTGGCGATGCCGTCGTTATAAAGTCTCCCCAAACTATAAGGGACATCTCCATCCGAGGATCTTCCTCTGCTTCTACTTCTACTTCTTTTTCCTTTCCATCTTCTACGATTAACTTCTCGACTCCCTGACTTTGTGGATGAATTCCCCAACTATATCTTGTTCCCGACGTCGCGTTGCCTTTATGATTGTTCGGTACCGGCTTCCAGACCATGTAGTTGCAAACTGATACCTTTCACGCTGTTATCTCTCGATTCGATGCCGATACCGCGATCCGTCAAAGGGCGATAGGATTCTGCCATTTTTATATCTTCCTATGCATTTTCTAATTAATCGTGCGGATAACTTTCTAATTTTTTATTTCCTCTGTTTCAAGTCCTTCGAGTTCTCTGGATGCCCGCGATTCTTGTTTCCGCGTCGATATCAGATCTATAGAATATCTAACCGATCCATGTTCGAAATCGTCGCGTCGTATGCGATTCGAGTTATAAAAGCGAAGGTAAGATTCTCGCTTAATCCCGTTTGGAGGGTGCGATGAGACAAGAACGTGGGCAGGCGAGATGGGATTGTTTCGAGGTGATCTGGTATTCCGCCTTTGTGGCGAAGTTTCTTGCGTTTACGAAAGGGATTCCGCTTAAACCCCGCGTATGTTGCCACGTATCTGGTCGTCTGGTAGTAAAGATTAATCGATGCAATAAACGTGCATAGAACACGCAGCAAAATATACGAAAATAAATAGACTGTATTTACTCGACTAGGCGATTGTTCGTTTCCAAATCGATAATTAAATTCTCATTGCCAGAGATCCATCTTTGAAATTAACGATATTTGAATCCCATTGACGGTCTACTTTAATTTCCTCATCATTTTATACGGATATCGGACAACGTCTCTGTTTCGCCATATCGACAGTTTTACCCGTCTGAAGATAGATCGAGGAAGTAGTATATATGCCAAGAAAATTTCGAATTATCAGGCAGCCAGGGAAAATAAGACAACACTCTTCCCTTCCATTTAGCGGTTGATATATGGGCGACGTCTCGTGGATATAACACATCCCTCGACTCTGGTCTCTAGTGAATTTCGCACGCTGGCTTCCGTAGAACGCTTCGGTTAGATGCTCCGATTCTCTGGCTCTACCTCGTTGTTTGATAAATATTTTTCATTTAACTCACGGTTACCGCGCTAATAAAAACTTATGACTATACCAAGCATCCTTTCTTAAGTTGGACAACGATAATATCCTTCCTTCTTTACTTTTATGATCGACTCTTTTATGTGCCTCTTAGCATTCTCGGTTGACCTGACGGATATATCCGAAATCTTATAAATATTTTTAAGCAGACACGTCGTAAATAAGGTAAATGGAGAGCATCTGTTATACGATACGTTAAATCTTTATGCGTTCACCTCTCGGAACTGGAGAAAGCAACAGAAGCGAATGAAAGGGAATAGAAGGAAAGTAGAATAAAAATGGAAAAATATATATTAGATTGCATGGAAAATTCGTAACGAAAGTTAAGGAAGATTGAAACGGTTTCAGATCTTTTGTCATTTATAACTTCACAAATGAAATTAGAAAGAAGAAACGATGAATCGCTTCGAATTATTTTTACAAACTTCTGAAGTATTTAATTGCTTTCTCGTGCCTCTTGAAGCCAAATCATCGACTCTAAATCGTTGTGATATTTTTCTTGCATTCGAAATAAAGAATAACAGCGCATTGAATTTTTATGACGAATGAAAAATAGCGTAGCTCTAAATCGTCCTATGAATTACATAAAACAAAAATTTATGAACCAAACGATTCTCGTATTCGTGAACAACCGTGATATTCTATTTGCGCGATACGGGACGATATTGTCCGGGGAAATATATTTCGTTCGACCGTATCGGGTAAAGTTCTCCGCTCGCCTCGCCGATGTCGCGCGTTTTTTCAGATTCTACGTTTTAAAGTAACGGCAAGAGGGAAGAACGTAACAAAAAAATATTTCGCGAACGGACTAGCAAACGTTTCCCCGCATTGAGATAATACGAAAGACGCCTAATAAAATTGTAATATTTGATGAAAGAGATATTGTCTTTAGGGTGACGCGACGCAGACTGCTTGTTACGCATTATGCATTCATACGAAAGAACCGAGACGAAGATCGCGTTTGTCACGCCACCCACAACAATCGTGTAACTTTCTTTGTTATAACTTTTGCGACTTGGTGTTTGTCTCTTTTATCTTCATTGTTTATAACTTTGGCTGAAGTCGCATGTACAATTGCAAAAGATAGAATGGAACAGGTCATAGACATTACAAGCAAAAGTACAAAAATCCACGATATACTGAAACTATAACGATACACTTTCGTCGAATAAAGTTCTCCTAGTATAAGTGCAAAAAGAAAAAGACGATTATAACGGGACTCGTAACTGGACACTCGAAGATATCCCGCGAAGAACAATAAACCAGCATGTTGCAAGCTACAGAGCTTAACAACTACAGAGCTAGCGTAGTAACACGTTACACGAGCGCGGGAAACTCTAAATACAGCGGCGGGAATATAAGAACCACTTCAATCCATCTAAATTATCCGAAAGCTTGTAATCTTTACTACGATATCTAGCTTCCAATATAAATCCCAATGAAAGAAAACTGCCTCTATTAATATAAAACAAGCGCACAACGAGTCCGATCAAAATAATATTTAACAATTATCTTACTAATATTAATAATATTTAGCATCCGAAATAGTTTTATCGCGTTCATCCAAGCGAAACCATTTGTGTTTCACAAATACCATTTTTTAATATTCCACCTTCCAAAAAGCCGTACTTTTATCTGTTATCATAAAAAGCGGCTTCGAATGCACAAAGTAGTAAAGCGCATAAGCAGCCATAAACGTTAATGCAACCCACCGTCTACCTTTGATTGCAAGAAGCATTATTCCGCTGAACCGAGCTATTTTCTGAACGTTTCACCGATCATAAATTCGAAACTCGTACGCACGATACCGCTGCATTGCATTTGCTCTATCGCTATTTACGAACATTTACCAGAGCGCTCCTCTCTTCGCCTACAAAAGACAAGAAACAAGTACGGTGTATTCATATACAGCTATTATCTGATTTTGCTAGCTTCTCGCGGTAAATATCACGTGCCGTTGATTTACTCCCAAAACGAATACATCGACACGACGCTATAATTATTCGGTTTTGCCTATCCGCTAACACTTGTTTCGTACTGTTTGCGGTTATATGTCTCTTGCAGGTATCAGGGACGCGTTTATCGTTAGATATTATCGGGATGAACGCATTCGTGGATGAATCGATGGTGTCCCACTGGCTTCATTAACGACGTGCCACACGTTTCTCATTGACATACGAATATATCGCCGTTCAAAGACGTCGACAGAAGCGTACGGAATTCCGGATGCATCGCCGCGTATTTGATATACGAAATGGCTCGCGTTACGGCGCGATTCCATCACGCCGTTCTATGAAAGCCACAGATCAAATAAATCAGGCGCAAGACGGCACGTTTCGCGATTCCTTTGTACCTAGTGCGAATGAATTGACCGATAAAGGCGGGATACGCTACGCCTCCGCTGCCAACAGCATTTTTATCGTGGCTCGATCTAGATTCGATTGCAAAGGGTCGTCCTATCTATCAGGCTCTGGCCACCGTGACGTCAATCGATTTCCAATGCAGAATTTTGCATCTCCACGGCGATTAGGGATATTAAGGCTAGATGGTAGGTTATTTTTTGTAATATCGTTGGAAGTCGACATTGGAATTACCAAACCAAATATCGAAGTAAACGTCATTGCTAAAAATATACGAATACGTTCGACCGATTGACGTAAAATCGCGAATGTACATATTTATCTTCACCGTATCGCTTTAATTCATCGAGGATCAAGCGATATAGCTTTTCGTAATATTATAAGTAGCTCCTCGAATTTCATGAAATTGTGGAACCTTGGTACGAATTCCTGGAATTCTATTTCGTTGAAACAATGTTAACAAATAACGTAGTAATGGGTTAATTATAATCTTTTATGCGTGATATATTTAAGACTGACATTTTTAGTATCAGGGAATCTTATGTCGTATCTGATTGTTTCAGAAACGCGTAGCGAAATTTAAGAAGAATTTGATGGCAATGTATTTTCATAGAGATAGCATTTCGTTGAATAATGTATCATTGCTTTCTGACTCTAACTTTTCCTATCTATTCCTTCGTCTACTTCGAAAAACTCTTCATCTTTTCCGATATCGAGCCTTTTCCAACAGCTCTTACGAGTTCCAGTTATAAAATATAATAATCCGTTGAATCATATTTAACGTCTGCTATATCTGATAAACGAGGATTGGATATTTTTACTTCCTCAACGAGAACTCTTCGTCAAAAATTAACGTCCGTCGATTTTAATTATCGAGATCTCAATATTTAACAAGAAACAGAATATTCTTGTTTCAGCATTCCATTTTTAATCGAATGATAAAAGTAAATTATTTCTTTTTGATTTCGGCAAATACCTGGCCGCGTATAATATTGATTTTCAGAAACGGTATGAACCTCCCAAACGACCAAATATAATAGCAGAATCATTTGTGGAGATGCCTGCTTGGACCGAACAAATTGTTTTGCAAGGGATGCGACTGGATTTGAATAATATTCAAATGGGCACTCGCACGAATAAAACGGCATCAATCATCAATGGCTGTATGAATTCCATCTTCCGTTTCGATGTACTAAATTTTCCTGTCGTTCTATCCTTTTTCTCTTCCGTTCAACGTTATTTTGAAATTGTACGACTCCATAATTTTAGATTTGAATCTATCGGTCGAAATTTGTCGCGTTTATTTCGTAAATTTACACGACAGAGACGAAAGATTTTGCTTTCGATCAACGTTTGCTATTGTTAAGTCAATTTGTTCGTACAAATATTTAAAACTATTTCTTTTCTCGTTCGCACTGTTCCGCGGAAACGAACGAGATCGTTGCTCTTCGAACGATCTAAACTTGCGGTTTCTTCCGTAATTAGCGTTTGGCAAATTCGCCGCGGCTTACAAGTCGCTCCGACAATGAGGTTCTACGATCAGAACAAGTTTCTTGCTACAAGATAGACCCGGAAACTTGCAGAATTGTTTTGTGGATCGAACGTCTGTATGCTGTATAAGCCTGGAAGGGATAGAATGTTCAAGTTGAGACGAAGGTAACAAGACGAAGCTGCTTGTAGTACTTGTGAAGATCGTTCGTCTCAAAGCAAACTTCGCTGGTTAAACGAAGTCAACCGTTTGATTCCGCGAAGAATGAACACAGAGCAAATAACCCACATATACTAGGGAAAATATATAAACCTCTTCTGTTGAATTTCCTCTCAGATTTCTGTACTGAATTTTTCTGCTTTATTTAATATCGCTCAACGCTTTAACCAGATCGCTGATGTTTACGTATTTGTGGGAAATTTGAAGTCGCTGGTACCCACCACAAAATGTACAGAATGAAACCGAATAAATATAGGAAGAAATATTCGAAGCTACGTTCAACGATAAAAGATAGAATCGACGATAACGTAACAACCGAGTAATTTTTCATTCTCTCATCGAATCTAGAACAACTCTCGCGCGACATTGTCGACTCTTTATTAATTTACTTCAATTCTACTGCTACTTAAATATTTCACGCGCGCAACGCACCTTCTCTATTCTCACCGATACATTTTAATGGAAATATTCGCTGGATTCTATCTCTTAATTGATCGTCGTCCATACGAATTCTCAGCCCGAAAATACAAAGACGCGTATAAAATATCAGTCGCGTGTAGAAGAATACGAGTTTGCCCGAACATTCGCAGTGCGGTTGTAACGTCCTTGCTACGCTATTTCTTCCCAAACATTTTACCCATTTGACGGGAGTTAAACGTTGGAAAAGTTTCCTGTTCCCAGGTACAACAGAAACGACACTCCGCTCTCGTTCAGATAACGCAACTTCCAATTGAATTCTAGCGCGCCGGCAGCCGAATAATACTTGTTTTAAGCACACCGTAATCCAGACGAATAACGTCATCAACTATCGCGACTAGAGTTCATAATGATAGTTCTTTCGTCGCGTAGATTGCCGTTGCTTTCGTGGAAACCGCGCGAACCGCTTAATCGCAATTGAATTACAATGCGTTCGCGTACTTTATGCCGCAACGATTTTTACGGTGAAACGCCAACGATGGTTTTAATTTGCGCCGTTCTAACGCGGCGGTAACTCCGGTTTTGGAAGAGTTGCCAAGATAAATCGTCCGTATTAAATAGCGTAAACGCGATTATAAAGGGGGCGGGGGCGTTTTTGTTAATCCGAAACGCAGCCACCGGCGTTAAAGGAAGGCAAACGCGCAACTTGAATGTGCTATCGCGGAAATTAGGGTGCTACAAGGGTGCTCAAGGGTGCTACAGCAGTTTTTGCTCCAGCAATTTCCGTGACGGGGGTTAACTATGCTAATAATCTTCCTCCGCGCTTATTCGTAAGCACGATCGTTTGTCTGTAATTCCGCCGACCGTCTTTCAATTCAGAGGCGCGTTAAGGGACCACGCGCAAGGGATCTTCGATTGTCTGTCTCATCCTTGCAGGAACTTTCGCCCCAGTATTCTGTGAAAAACGAGAAAGATCGTGTTAAAGGAGTCGGTAAAAATATAAACGAGGAATTCCGGTTATCCTTGATCATAGGATAAGCGAATTTGGCGAGTCACGAGGTCAATTATAAAGGATTTTTAAGCGGTTTACGTCCGAGAATAAACTGTTTAGCTCGTTGTTGGTCGCGTGACGAATAACAGAATGCATCGTGTACATTGACATGCTCGCTTAAGTATAATTGAACGAAAAACATGATAAAGTTAATATATTAGAGAAATTCTTTAAAAAAGTGTTTGACTCTCGATCAAACGCGGCATAATTATGGCTTGAGTAAAGTACAACTTAATCTACGATAGAATATGAAAGAGAACATAATATATGTAGAATAGCAATGTTTTTTAATGTATTCCTGTGTACATAAGGCACGCCATAGCGTCATAAATTTAAACACGCAGCAAGTTGCAATAGAAAGATCAACTTGTCATTTTCTCAAGTGCCGTGTGCCATTCCCTTGAAATCACGAAAGAACACGAGGCAAAGTTTCCGAAAGTTAATTCGCATGGCCATCTGAAGTCTAAGCGAAAGATTTGGGCATCGTAGTTTCGTCTCACGTACTTTATCAGCCGTTAGAAAATTTTCGCCTGCGTATTCTCAGGCTGTCGACGAGAAGTTCGAATCCACGTTAGTCAGGAAGCGGTAGCGATGGCGGGCCGGAAGTTAAACAAGTTCGAGTCGGGCTCTGATTTTACTCGAGCGCAATACCCTCGAAAATTGCTTCGATGATTCTATTTCTCCGTGAAATACTCGAGAGGAATACTGCGAGAAGAAATGGAAATGGTTATACCGAGAGGTTCCTTCGAGCATAATAACTAGACTTCCTTAGATAAGACTGCCTCCATGGATAATAAGCTGGGAAATCGTCGAACCTTTGTCAGGAAATTACGCTGGTCGATTTCAATCGGCAGAAATTACTTATGTACGTCGCGTTGAAAGAATGTTTCTACGATTGGTCTCTTGATGGAGAAAGCAGTCCTTTTTCGAATCTTTGAAAACGGTCGCCTTTAATCGCTCTATAACGCCGACTCGTGCTTTTTTTCTCTTCGATCTGATATACAGTCTGTCAGGTACGACGCGAGTTTCTGTGCCATGTTACTTAGCGTATGTATGTGACGCCACGTACGTTACTTTAATTCATTAACGAATCAGATTTTGACGTGCGTTATCCAGACGTATCTCGCTTAAAGAATTTCTAAAGAGGAAAATGTCGTACGGCTAGTACCTACTTCGATCTCGCGAGATAAACTGTAAGACGTTGCCGCAAATTAAGACATTAAGACATTAACATACAGACCGATGAAAATTAAACAGCCGAGAAAAGAGTTAAATTCGAGATCGGTGAACATCTTATCTTGTTCTTGGAAATAACATTTTTTGATCAATCGTGTTCCAAGAATTAGCATTTCCAAAATACTTTCGATTATCGAAGAATCGAAGGAAAAAAGCGCACGTATGACGCAGCTGTGTTTCAGTCTACATCATCGCAATCGTATAACCAAAGCGCGCGTAAAAAAGCTAACGTTGCAGCGGCGGTTTTCAATCCTAAACATATCCGTGAAGATACCGGGTTTAAGTATCGATGTCCTTTCGTCGACGATGTCCGTGATAGCGACTGGCAATATTATCGCAGAAAATATATCCGATAAACGACTTATTCGCTATCTGTTTGTAAATCCTTACATGCGTACTGATACAATCGTAAAACGGACGGAATCGTCGATTTTATCATCCACTGAAATAGGACTACGATTAACGATGTAACAGGCACAGCGAGATTCTATCATTCCTTGCTCTTCCATGTACAATATTATCGAATTACCGGTATACAAAGATCGAGCATCTGCCCACGGTATGAACTAACAGCTCGATAATGGATAAAAAATTCATGGGCTATTTCAACGACGATGTACTGCAGTATGACGTCGACGTGAATAAACGTCGCTTCTCTTGTAACGCGAAGATCGTTGTTTATTTAGTATTGTCTTATTGTCTTATTTCACGTAGAATATGTAGGTAATATACGACATGTTGCGTCGTATGAATTTTGTGTTTTACAAATAATGGGAAATGTATAATATTTCATTTGGAAAGTAGATGTGATTCTAAGATCTCTCGAAATCCTGCACGCGACTCGAAAAAATTACCCTCGACGCGGTATAGCCTGCTTCTGATATAATCTTTGAAAATAAGAAAATAATAAATAATTCTGGTATAATCTTTGAAAAGGAAACTTTTCCGTTTCTCTACAAGTAACCAAGATGATCGAAGATTCCGTTCGAGACGATCGAAATGACTGGTACAGCCTCTGTTTAAACGATAAACGAAGTTTCAGAGAATATCTTTACTCGAGAATAGAAGGATGTTTTCATGTCTTCTGACGTCTACGAAGGCAGCGCTGTCAAAATATTTCACGATCAAATGCCCCTTAGCCGGCAGCTAGAAGCGGAAACTGGAAACGGAATCGCGTTCACCTCGAAATGTGGTCGAAGCGGAGTCACGTGGTGCAACGTTCGCCCGAAGGCTGAACGAGTAGCCGGCATTCCTACAAAATTCACGCTACAATTACTTCGGTTAAAAGCCTCTTAGTACCTTTCACTCGGTGCAATTATAATTAGCTCGACGTCTAGGGGCTCGGTCGAATCAATACGAATCTCGACGAAGAAGGTTTGAAGCGTCTCGTGGAGTCGTTGGTAATATTTCATCGAACGTGATCGTCCGAAAGACGAAAGGAGACGCAGAAGAAGATCCGAGGTATCTTAGGTGATTCTACGCTTTGATCTGCCGGTTTTTCCTCCGAGACTAATCAAAGATTAAAGGTGGATCGACCGAATGAAATCTTCACGTCCGAGTAATTCTCCTTTCAAACGAGGATAGTCTGGACTGCTTTTTTTCAAACGACCACCGTCTGACGCGTCTCCAAGTTCGTTGATTTCGACACGAGCTTCTGACTAAATATTTTTCGCTCGTTTTCGAGTCTCGGCGAATGCTAGTTTGAGGATGATCGTGTATTGTAGTTAATTTTTGTGCAACGATTCGCCTTAATCTGTTATACAGTACACTACTGAACTCGAGAAACACGTTTTACGAGCGCTGCGCGTCTTATCGTCGACGTTCCAACGATTCTACCGTGTTGCACTGCTCGGTTGCATCTGAAGTAGATCGAGCTCGTTCGAGACAGATTGGTCTTGGTTCGTTCAGGATGCAGGTTGATCGGCCGATGTACGGAAATGGTAATTTTTCAATGAACGACATTGCAAGAGTCGCGATCCTTCGTGCATGCTGGACGCGTTTTTTTTTTTTGGTGAAAGAGAAACGGTGAGAGCACCTGAGATTCTTTTTACACGGTATCTTTTCTTACTTGGCTTTTTTAACACGCGTTAGAGGAGCCTCAGGTATCTCTGATCTCGTAGAAACGAATAATAACGAGAAAGACTACTCGTAGAAGCAATACAACTAACTGACAAAGTGGAACATCGTTTTACACTTCTTTCGAACGTTTTACGCGATTTCAAATTTTTGTTTTGTTTTGAAGAATCGTCGAAAGAAAAGAGAAAATATTATATGTCGTCACAACCGATACAAAACGATCGAACGAAGGATATTTCGAGCGACAAAGATGATATTTTTCCCAGTAATAAGAAAAGGCATACGTTGCAACGTAATAGAGAGCGCGACGACGAATAAAATGTCGCTATTCGAAAAAAAAAAAATATTTTTTTTGCTTTTCCTTGACACGTCACCTTTCTGTTCGTGTGTTTATTGTATAAAATGTCGTTATCGAATACAATTCTATATTTTAAATTGCTTTTTCCACTGTTAGCTTTAGTTTAGCACAAGTTTTATACTTTGTTGGGAACCAATTGTTTCGCGACCTTTTCTTTTTTCCCCCGCTTTTTTTTTTACACGGTACGCATCCACCGTGCAAAAAGTGTGCCAGGTGTACCGTCACGTGTTCCCTTTCCCGGGGAAAATCTCGCGAGCGAGTTGCCGTTAAAAGCTGTCTTTTAATTAGCCGTCGGAAATGCCGAGTTTATAATACGTTTTTGATTATTCAGCACGAAGAAAACTTTTGTCGACTGTCTCTGATGCCATTCAAAAACTTCCTTTTAGAATTATAAACTTCGTCGATGACGAACACTCACGTGCTTCTTTATGAGTTCCGAGACGCAACAAGGTAGAAGTTGAAAAGCGAAAAAGATTTCGAAGTGAAAGGAACATTTTTCTCGACAGAGAGAAAGGGAATCAAATGGTTGTTATCTAGGGCCACTATTATATTTACATTAGACTTGTCATCGATCATTCGCAGCTAAACATATCTAGGAACCCTTTTCCATCAGTAACGTCACGTGCTCACGAAGATTTACGGTCACGCAATACTTCAATAAAAATTAAACAAATACCATACATTAGCTTGCCGCCATTCTTCTCGTCTCCTTCCTTCTTTTTTCTTTTTACGGCTAATCAATGACTAATCAGTGGGTTGCGCGGGTAACTTTCTGTGCACGTACGCGGTCGCGATCTCGATTTCGTCGAAATTGCTAGCTGTGCTCTGCTGCTGTACGGATTTTTTCACTACCACTCGGACGCAAAACGTTTAAGAATAACGTCGCGTCGTGTAGAAATTTGTCGTCGTCGTCGTCGTTCTCCGTGCGATAGGACTCGCGTTTCGATATCTTTCGTTCCACATCTCCAAATTCGGGTGTTTCTTTTTCGTCGCTGCGAAAAGATCTCCGGAAGAAAATTACGAAAACGAAGCGTTCAATCGTGGAGTTCCGTACTGTATCTTATTATACACGCGGCAGATGTCTGACTCGCGGCGTCTTCTTCTACTGAAGCGTCCCGTTCATCTCTATCGCTTAATCCAGTTTCGCTTACTCTATCGTATAATGCTCCTCTATTAAACTTAATTCGAAACGAAAGAAAATAAGCACGAATATATAGAGCACGGAAAATAAAGGGATATTCTATTGAAATGAATTTTCAAAGACGGCGTTGCAACGAGTTATTTCACGAGGAATTTTAGACGCATCAGATACTATTGTCCAAGCATGATGCCGAGTCAATTATATACAACCGATGTATTAAATTTTACGCACGTAGCACAGGGTTATTCCCTGTAATATGGGATAGTTGAAACTCGATCGAATGCTGTTCGTCTATGGAACACTGGTCTCGTTATCCCGTTGACTGGATACATGCTTAATTCGCGATACATTATTCATCGATGCCTACGCATTCGCTAACTTCACAATGGGCATGATAACATTAGTTAGGGCTGATTTATAAGGAGCTTGTCATTGAATACGTCGAACTGCATATGCGCCACGACCGTAATCACTTGAAAACGACAATAGCTGTAACAATCCAGCACCGTATGATACATGTATTTCAATAGTATTTCTTTTCAGCATTTTTTTAGTCGGCAAAAACTTTTATAGAAAATAAGATAAGAAAAAATTTATTGAAACCTCCTACCTCATGACTCAAATAGTTCGTTGACTAACTAAACGCTAGAATTACCAAATTTATAAAAATTAATGGATTATATATCTGTAACTTTTATAATTGTGTAAAATATAATTATTTAAAATACGGGTGCCTTTGGTAAATTTAACGTAGAATTTTATATATATTTATATATGTGTATCTGTGTGTGTATATATATTAATTATATGTTAATGACATGCCTAAAATTGCTCGAGATTATTAAAACATAAAATTCCCTCTCTCCGCGTGGAATCGCGTGATGTATGGTCTTGAAAAGCGTCAGCATTCTTCTTGTCAAGGCCTGTTATATACGTTTAAACTGCATCGTTACGATAACGTTACGTGTCTTGACTGAAATCATTTACAAAATACGGACGAGACACGGAAGTACGGCTAACCGTGCAGAGTGTACGTCGTAGGTAAAAGATAGACAGCGATAACCAACCTAGAAATGACATCATTTGTAAAGGGGAATATTCTGTATGACAAACTTGACACGAAACATCCGTTTGGTTTATGTACGCCCCGCCTCTGTGTGCAATACGAACGATCTTCGTGTACGAGTTTCACTCTACATCTCCTATGCGATCCTTATTGACGCGAAATAAACGTTAGTTCACGCGTGTCTTTCGTGCGCTATTGTTACACTGTTATTCTTCCTCGAATTTCTCTTTAAAGTAACTCTCAAAGTATCTTGTTCACGATACTTATGGATACGTGCAGATTTTTCTTGACGAACGGATTTTTAAATCTGATCCAGAGATTTCTACGTTTTTTGCCCTTGGCGTTTTTACCTGCTTTGTGTGTTTCGCTACTGAATATCGGATTATCAATGAAAGCGTATCTTTGAAGCTTACATCATGAAAGTAACATAATTCATTTTCTTGTCGATCGTGTTACAGAGATAGTATCTCGTTGTTGAATGTCCTAGCGATATTTACTCGTGAATTATATGGAAAAACTTGAATGTTTTTGGTCGTATGCTAATTATATAATTATTTAGGTATAATAATTACACCATCCGCTATGTTTTTAACGTAGACGGAAATTACGTCTTTAAGACTTGCTGCATGGTACTTGGTATTTTTTGTATCGAATAAAGACTCGAGCGCACGATGACTTAGCCTTATTTTTTGGTATCTAACATCTATGTGACCAGGTAGAGAAGAAACTTTGGTGACCGAAAGTAAACGTTATAACGAGTATTATATTTTGACGTAATTCTTATCGCTAGATTTATTTATAATACGAAATTAGCAAGGGTAATTAGCCATCGTTATTCTGAAATATAAATTTACTTGCACACTAATGCTTAGAGACTCGTGTATTGTCGCTTTAACACGTAGTTACAGAGAACAGAGAATTTTTCAAAACCACAATGGAGCTTCGAAAAGTTCAGATGCTTTTTTATTCAACAACGAATCAATAACCACCGAGAGCTGCAGATTTTGGAAGGAGCCGATTCCCAATTCAACGGTGCATACGAAATTCCCAATTTGCATAGTCACGTACCACACACAGAGCAGATTTGTGCAAAGCGCATGTAATATTCAGGAAAACCTAAGCCTCATTGATGAGTCCCACACCTGCGCTTCTGTCTAATCCTTCAAGAAGATCGTGAAATTTTAGGCTTTCCTCTAATATTACATTAACCGTTAAGATTAGATTTTACAACATAAATTGCTCGCGAAACGATAGCATTTTTCGTCCCCTTGCTTTTCTATTAGGTTGTCCGAAAAGTTTCTTTCGCTTCGTAAGGTGATAATATTATAAACAAGAATTTCTGTTTTATATTATTTTATTGTATTAGGTATGAGATCCATTTCGTTATATTTCTATTATTACGTTCGTGCATAATTCGATAAACTAATATAAAACGAAAAACATCGTGCGTCCATTATTTCCTGATAAAACGAAAGAAACTTTTCGGACAACCTAATAATTAATCTATGCGCAAATACCACGATACCAAGTGGCGACCAAAAATATTTCGATACTTACGGCGAATATTTATAAATACTATAACACGATAGATATTGTAACACGAACTGTAAATTGTAGATATTATAACACGAACCTTTCTGAAACTTCATTAGCGCTGTAACAAGATTATCGTAATTTTGTCGATGAACTTTAAAATTCCGAAATTGCAAACATCGAGCACATTGTCCAAACACTTCTACTAGCGACTGTATCTCTCGGAATTTATTCTTCCAGACCCGATATTCCAATCACCAATCGCTGTTACCGAAGCACATTGAAGTATTTCATTATTAGAAACTCGAATAAAAAGTTACAATTTTATCAAAATACGAGTCAAATGGTATGCAAATACTTTTGGTAATAATCGTAATACGAATTCTCTCTCCCAAGTCATAAAATTCCGTGTCGGATAAAACTCGTCATAAACCCCGAAAAAGGACGCTTTTCCATGCAGGTAGCGGCGTGTATCGTAAATCGATAAGAGAAAAGTCAATTTTCCACGACCGCCCTGTCGAAGGCTTCGTGCATACGATGCGTATCGCGACTTCAGCGACGTTAAACAGCGTATACCGGGCCGTATATAACATTAAAGAGCGTAAACGGGTGAACGTATCCATCCTGTACGGTAAAACTTTCGATCGAAAATGCCACGGCTATTTGTAGCTTAACGAAACGATCGGCGATGTAACGAGGTTACGTAAAGCCCGTGCAGTATTAAACCGAATTTCCCCGGAGATAAACTATTCGCAAGATTAACGTGAAACGCGAACGAATCGATTGCTCGCAGCGCGTGAATCTCATTTAATAACTTAGACTTTCTAGTGTAGAAGCGCAACTCTGGTCGCGGACAAATGCCATGACGCGAACAAAACCAAAGAATACCTTGGTATCGCGTTACTTTTACACGTTCCTTTCCTTTGGAACGCTCTACCGATCGTCGCGTACAATGCGACCGTAACGTTAACTCTTCTAGCTCTATCCGCTAGTTTAACGAGCATGGCTCTCCTTCGGGAGCGAAACAGGACATTTCCGTAATGGCGCGCTCCACGGAAACACGCCGACCTTATCTCAACAGTAATTCAGCACGGTCGTTGCGTGAACTCGCGATCACGTGAAAGAAACGCAGGGCTGGAAAGTTCTCGAGTAATATCTCCGACACTATGCTGCCACGAAAGAAAAAAGAACAGTGACGGGGGAAGTTTGTTTTCCAGTCTGGTGACGGTGAGTTCTCGTTGTTTGAATAAGGGACTTGGAAATGGAAATTTGGAAGCGAGGATGGAGCGAAACGATTGGTTTCGATCAAGTTTCTCGTCGTTTGAACGAGGAACTTGGTAAGTGGAAATTTGGAAGCGAGAGTAAACCGAGATTGGTTGATTTAGGTTTCCCGAAGTTCCCTCAAGCGTGTCACGATAAGTGGAAATTGCATTTCGATTTTAATTTGCATCCTGCGAGCATCATACAGACAGAGTTACATATCAGTCTCACAAACTTAGATATTCATCGATCGCGCCATTGGATGTAACAGCAAGACACTTCGCTTTTCCGGTGTACGAGCTTCGTCAGCCTCGAAGAATAATTCAGACTACCCTGACCGCTACGTAGAATCAAAGTGCCACGGGTACCGTTAGGCTCCATTCCCGCCCAAGGACGCTAAAGCGACCACAGGGATCCTCTCTCGATACTCGAAACCTTCCTTGATCGAACATCTCCTTGGTTGCACGAGGCCCTGACGCGGTTGTAAGCGAAGAGCTAATTTGGACAGAAGGTCGTACGTCTACGTAAGCTACCAGCGAAACCGTAACACGTTCGAGGACGGATGCTCCTTGTCTAAACGCTGACTCGTTCGTATCCGATTGCTGGTTCAGCTGTGGCACGTTTTTCGACGTGGCGCACGCGACCAAGGAAATCCGGAAACGAACGTGGTCGGTTCGCAGCGAGGATTATAGTGCTACAGGTGTGCTCGTAGCCTTGGTGGTTCCTTTACGGCGTCCTTCGCTCCTCCAAATTGCTCGACCTCCTTCGCAAACGTGTAATCCAATTGTTACGAATTAACTCGTAGGGCATGGCGAGCTTCGAACAGTTGCTCGAATTTCATCGAAGGAAGGCCACGTTCCATCTGAACGACCCACTCGTTTTGGCCTTTTCTACCTGTTAAGACGTTGGCTATAGTTTATTTCGAGCTGGGTTTACGAGACGGTGGTTCGTTGTAGTCGCATATACTGTGTGTGACCGAATAACACGTGCAAACGGGCACGATTCCTTATGAAAAAATACGAACAAAATATGCAATAGATTTGTTTCTTGTTTATTCGGCAGCACCCTGTATATTTAATGTTGTAATCGCGCGATCGATGGTTGATCTCCGTGTTTCGATGGATCTTTGATCTACGTCGGTTGATTTCCGCACATCCAATTTGAGGCTTCTCTGTCCTTTCACGAGTAGAATCGAAAAATACCAGTTTCAAAGCGCGGAAATCTACTGTTTTCTAAAAGTTAGTACGGAAATTTATACACATGAGAATACAGTTTGCTGGAACATACATGTTGACTTATGTGCATTGTCGGCAGCTTGATTAACAAAGTCAAATAAGCGCTAGTATCGAACTAGGTTTCATTAATGTTATTAAGGAACATATCGTGGTCGGACAGATACGATCAAATAAGAGGAGAGAGGTCGGTATATTAGCAAAGTCTATATGACGTCCATGTAAACCGTACAATATACATAAACTTCGCGTAGAAGTGAAACATGCGTTAACGATTATTAACGATGAACAAGTATGGCATGAAACTATAGAATGAATGGACCAGGGGAGTGCGCACTTACAAATGTAATTGCGAGGAGAAAAATAGTCGACGAAGTGGATAACTTTTATAAATTTTAATTATGATTTCAGAGAGCGAACGCTGTACGCAAAAATTCCATCGATTAAATCCAATTATTATCCGTAATACACGCGGTAATTTAAAAATAACCTTCCCTCTGCCTTAAAGCTAACATTTTCGAACTCTGTCGTATTATTACAGATAAAAGTCACCTAATCGAAGAAGGAATTTCAAGCCAGTCGACATTGCTAGTTTCGAAAGTCGCGAATAATCGAGTCAGATGTGCAAGAATTCGCTTGCTTTCTATTTCGGTTTCAAGCTACCCTGAAACGAGCCGAACTACTTTGGACACTTGGCTTCAAAGGTAGTTCTTTGTTTCTAGGTCACGGCTAATTGGATAACGGGCATAATTACCGCATGATGCGTCGGCGAACGAGTCGTTATACACGAACGACACGGCAACCAGCTTGCGCAAATTGCCGTCGAATTGTACGAACGATTCGCGATGAATCTATTCGTTGGCGATGGCGATGGCGATCGACGTAAGACGAAGTTGCAATCGATGAAAATATTGGTCTCTCGTCGTTTAGTACGCGCGTCGAGCTGACGCTAGGAAGACTTTGTCATTGGTTATTTATCGCCACGAGAAACGACACGAGTAGATAGCTGTACGATGTGTTTGAGAATCCTAAAATTCTTGCACGGAGCTGCTCGACTTCCTGTCCGCTTGGTGATTTGCAGCGTCGGATTGGTTTCAAATTGGCCCGATACAATTACGACAGAGTCTCGTCACGGTGTCGATAAAATTTCAGCAAATTTCGTACAACGTAGATAATATATTCGTAAAAATATTCCGCGCCAAGTATTCGAATAGCTTTCGCGATGCTGTGTGGACGACGTGATTCACGAATATCCTGGAAATTTTCTACCGCAACGTTTGCGCTACGATTCGTTTTATTAAGTCATTAAAACCCGGTCGGGACGCGTACGAATAATAATAATGACAAAGAGTTGAAAAATTCGCGAGTGCGAGTTGCGCGCTCAACATTTGTCATAATTAACAGGACGAGGTTAAACCCGTGTAACATACATATAATAAAAGCATCCCATCAGAGATACCACGAGCGTTCCGTAAAAATGCCGACCGAACTTAACGCAACGTTTTGTCCGCGCGGAATATAAATGAGACTGGCCGCTGTAAATTGAACAGCTTTAATCCGCTTAGGAAGTATCGGAAAAGCGCGCACCTCGATTTAGTCACGTACGTAAAAATATCGAGAACTTGCCGACGACGGGGGTGAAATTATTTTCTGCCCTTTGAAAAAATCCCCGTGAACCGCGGAGGGGCAGATTTAACGAGAAAAAAGAGGATGAACTCACATTCGTACGTGAAACGCGATCACGCTCTTTCAAATAACGTTACACGGACCTTCGACGAACGTTCGGACGCTCGACGAGAATCTCTTCTCTTCTCGACGTTTCCCTTTGGCGATGTTCCCATCGTTGTTTTCCAATTCGCCGGCGAAAAAAACCCGTGAATTTTTCGACGCTCTATAAATAATACGTAGTATTGTCTGGTTGTTTTTACGTTAAACCGCATCTGCCACCAAGGTTTCCGGCGTTATTTCCCCCTGCTGTGTATCAGGCAGCCGTTTTTCTCCATTGTCACTCAAAGAAGCGACAAAATCCGAGACCGCGTTTCGAGCTCGTTTCATTTACAGGCCAAGTCTATGGAAAATGCATTTGCATCTCCGGTGTTCCAGAAGATGTCACCTGTTATTTAAAATACGCTGATCTACAGGGCGTTTACCTATATACTTCGGGACTGTGCGGTTTTCTATAACAGAATCTATTTTTGTAATGAAAATGCTCGATACGCTTGTATTTCAAATCGAAATGTTGATTATCGAATACGAGCTTACTGTATGGAGCTTCTATTTTAAGGTAGTATTTCCAACAAACATTTTGATTCGATTTAAATTACAAATGTCTACATATTTTTTTTTTTTTTTTTTTTTTTTTTTTTTAAATACGCGTTTATATCGATGCCGGTAGAATATTTAGAAGATACAGAACCGTCTATCGTTTGAACAGGGATATTATCGATTTTACGAAAATATGGAAAACGATTGAATCGTGTTTAAACGTAAAAAGGTAAATCCTTTCGAAGACGAGCAAAACATTCGATAAATCAAGTCACCGCTTAAATAAAATTATCGAATCCAACAATAAGTATATCGATTTCGTAGAGTTTTATGTAATTCTACTCAAAAACAATTCAAGAACTTCCGATATCCGAAAGGAGAGACTCGATAGATTATTAAGAGATTGTTGATTATTATCAAAATTAATAGATTATTAATGTTTATAGATTATATCAAAAGTGGAAATTACGTCGGTTTAATAACGCGTTGATGATTCTGCCTCGTGAGACTGGACGGCGGCAATACGAGAATAGTAAGTGGAGTATTTGTGATAAATCGGTCGAATCATATATATGCAATCGCTTATGAAGCAATTAAATCCATTCGATGAAATTTAAACTCCGATCTGAGCATTTGAGGAAGTTTGCTCGAAGTTCGCCTTCGTCGAGGTTTCGATCATTCAGTGGCGAACAATCGTTGCCTGTTTTCGTAGTCTGCGTGCATTACGCATAAATTAATGCGTTAGTGGCCATTGAATTTTCTCGCTGGAACGATTATACGAATTGAGTTTGATTAAACGAGTCGAGGATTATGCTTTTGTCTGATTATAGAATTATATCGGATCGATTTTTCATTTGGCAATTATCGTTACGCACATGTGCCAAAGTCCAGCTTATGCTCGTTTCACGTTACATTATGTCGATAATTTTTGTACGAATTCATTTGATAAGATGATATACGCTTCAATAGCGATAGCAGTCCTGTTTTAACGACGTTCATTTCATACGTAACGTCGCAATTACGATCGTATTACTTCCGATACGTGCTCGTAATTCCCCGCAATTTCATTGTCCGACGAGGTAAATATAACGGCACAGTTACGCGAACTGCCATCAAGGTTAACCTAACCGAAAATGATAGTCGCCGTTTATAACGATCAGTTAAATTGAAATTTCTCGAAATTCTAGTTGCCAGATTCTAGCGGTTTGCTTGCATTCTAAAAACGAGGAAAAAGACGAAAGGATCGAAGCGAACGTGTAAATTACGTTTTTACTAACAGACAGACAACGGCGAAATATTTTGCAATTTATTCAAAAATTTACTAAACTGTAATGGCATAACATAGTTGCGTATCCATTTTTTTCAATCTTCCCTTTTTTCGCTTTTACCGAATACATACAAATTTTTGCACTTTTGAATGTAGACGATTGTTTTCAACGATGCAGCGATCAGAACAGTGAAAGAAAGAAAATATGGATGGCGCTTCACAGTCGAACCGGCGGTATATCTTTGAAATAGCGTACAAACGGAAGGACCGCGTGACTGCGTTTTCAACGGGATTAACGCGGGTTTAATTGCTTCGATCGTAGTGTTAATCCGATCCACGAAAATCCTGGTGGCTTAATTGCTAGCAGTTGGAAGGCACGAACGTTAACATGCCACGGATGTACCCAGCCAATACGGGATTGCAATTAACGCGCGGCTGTTCTTCGCGTTTGTCGCTAAGAAAATCCAAGTTGATCGTTTTGATAACTCGGCGAACCCGTTTCAGAAATACGATCGCGCTATTGCCTGGCTACTAACGAATATAGAGATTAGGTGGAGTTTGTTTTTCACCAACCAGTTATTATATAAGTTGCAATTAAATTTAGCTTCATTAAAATATAATTCTATCAGTTTATAATACGTATTTGCAATCTATGTCAATGTTATTATGGTGGATGATTGAAGTTGTCCAGTTGGATTTAGGTAAAATTGACACGTCAGTTATTACTGCTAAAATATGCATTTATCGAGTGGTACGTAGTAATTTGTTTATGATTTATGTTAACGTTATTACCGAATGATTGAAGTTTGCTTTTTCGAATTTGTTTAAAATTATTTACAAATGGATTTAATCTTTCAAGATTCCACTTATCCACATATATACAGATTTCGTTATAAAATAATTACGTGGTAATCGAATTAATGAAATGTCTGCGAATTGACCAGTCGCCAGTTTTATTCGTGATATTTAATTCATTCTCTGAAATGGCCTCCTAACTGTTCCAAGAAATAAATATATAATACCGGCGTAGTGGAGAAATATTTCTATCGATTATGTAATTTGCACGGATACACGATTCGTTTAATTAGACTCAAATGTGGAATAAAGTAGACACAATTGTTTGAGTTTAAATAAAAGAATCGTGCGTCTGTACAAATTAAGTAAACGATGGAAATATTACTTCATTAAGCAAGCAATACTTTATTCACAATATTTAATTCACTCTCCGGATTAATCTCTGAATTATTAACATACGAAAATCTCGTTGGTTTTTTTTCTTTTTTAATTCATCGAACTTCCATTTTCTCTTCGAGCATAAAATGCTGCTCCATTTCGTCAAATAATTTCATCGAATCGTACCTTCTATTCACAAACTCCAAGTAATTCTCATCAAAGTGAAACCCAAGAAACGGAAAGAAACAAAAAGTAGATAAATCTACGACAATTAATAACGTACCATTGATTCGACCGATCGTTAATCATCGCTGGTTTCCACAACGATAAGAGAGAAAATAGATAAATAAAGGCGGAGGAAGGTAGAAATACATCGAAGAACAGCACAATATTCGAGTATCATAGAGTTGGCGTTGGTATCGGTTTGTGTATGGATTATACATCGCGTCGAGCAGGCACTCGACGAAGGAGCTTTTTCATGGGCGTTCCTTTTCATCGTCGATGACATAAATCAAATTCAGCACAGCATTCCATACACTCACACGTCGTTCGTTTCTTTTTTTCAGGTACGTACCGTGCGCGTCAGTGAACTGTTCGCGAGGGTATTCCGCTAATTGGCTACAACCGATCACGGTTCGGTAAGTAAACATTATTTCGAAAGATGGCAAAAATTCGCTGATACCAGAAACGCAAGAAACGATGCTGCCTCGTATCGTTTCCCAACGAGTGTCATTGAAATTCTGTTACGCGGATAAAATCGATATTGTTCGTTCTTCAGATACATCGGATGTATCGAGCAGAATTCTGCTTCGGTTTCTCAGCGATCGGAATATTAACGAAGCTGATACTTGGACGAACAAATAGAATTAAATTCGAATTGTCTCGACGTAGAAAATAGGTAAAAACGTCCAGATTACGTCGGTAGTCAGATATTTCGTTTGTTGTTTGACGTTCTGCGAACGTAAAACTTTGATATCTCTCGGCAAGTTTCATCGACCAACCGCGAACTTCTCATTCATATGAGCTATCGTTTGCCTCTGGGGAAATCTTTACGTCATCGTCGTAGCAGTTTATTTATTTATTTTTCAGGAATCTCATTCCCTTTGGAAATGACGTTTTAGACAACTGGTCGATTAAGAAAATTAATAGATCCCAGCTGTTACCTCTTTCAGATATCCTAACGCGAAGCATATTGAAACATTCCCGCTACGAGCAAAATCGCTATATTCTTTCCTCGGCAGTCAATTATGTAAATTTTTATAAAAGCTCGACATCGTAAGAATATAATCTCGGATAGATTAATCCTGCCAAATCGTTCTTTAGAATCGCGCGTATTACCTATCAGTGTCATTTTATCTGGACAACACTCGCTAGCAGGATGAAAAATAGCTCGATACCACGATATTCAAGGCCGTCCTTCGATAACGATACGGGAGGGCAAGAAAAAGTATGTACTTGGGTATTTATATTATAGTAAGGTCGAAGAGTACGACGACCGACGGTGGTCGAACCATTTAATGCGAGTTCCGGGTGGCTGTTGCATTCCAGCTAGTAAAAAAAAAAGAAAAAAAAATCGGTAAATGTGGCGTGACAGTGGGTGGAGCTTCCGGTCTGGTCGTAAATCTTATTTCGTGACAATTAGAGGCTCGACACGATGGTTCGAATAACTTTCGCAAATGTAATAAAATGTTACCGTCGCGTTCTACTCTGCTTCGTGCACCGCGTTTACCAATTTTCGATTTTCGCCATTCCTTTTCATATTCACGTGCTTTCGTTCGGTTATTTCATCACGACATTGCTCCCGTGCTCGTAACTGGCAATTAATACGGCTCACGACTTTTCTACACTTGCCACGCGAATTATTAAATTGTTCAACAAAGAGAAACGCAAAGAAGCAAAAAGAAATAAATACTTTTGAAATTTTCATTCTCTACCTTTTCTTTCAATATCAATAAACAGTTAATTTTGAACTATTCAAGATTTTAGATACCCGATGTACCAATAAATTTCCTTTCGTCTAACAGGTGACAAATTTTTCGTTCCGTCTACTCGAAAGCGTTGCAAGAAATCGGCGACAGATTTTCTAGTTTATCGGATGTGAACGATAGAACGTCCCGGTTGCTCGTCATTTTGTATTTATAAGACACAGGAATTAGAGAAAGAACGTATCGTGACAGAAACTCGTTGCACGACGTAATAATTACTCCATTCTTTCCTCTCTGTTCACCTTTTTCTCCCCTACACGATTTATTATCCAGTTATAATCGCATTTGACGTAGTTGCTTTGCACTGTCAAGCGTTAACGAATAACGATTAATTACTATTAACGGAGAGCCTCGTAAATCATCCGACGCAGTCATGCCCACGTTGCGTTGATCTGACTACATGAAATAACCATTTATATTCTCAACGACTCGAGAAAGTGTCGTTGCATCCTGTAAAACAAAAGCGAAACAACTCTGTGATTTCGAAAATGGAGCTGTCGGAACAGATTCGCGATTATTTACGTTAAACGACGATAACTCTTCATCCGCGCGATGTAGATTGCAAGGTAAATATTTTTCAACAAACTCGCGTTACACTGCGAATTATTGCAATCGATACGCTCTCTGTTTCTTTTAGCGATCAAACGGTTACGTTACTCGCGCTGCGCGTATCATATGTATCTTCAGTCGTGAAAATATCTGATCGTTTGAATATTTTCTACCTCTTGTTAATTTTTAATCTCCAAGTAGCATCGTTGGATCATAGATAACGATACCCACGTAGGTTACGTCGTAAACGTTATTTACGATCTTACTCGTGCAATATAAATTGCGAATTAAAACGAAACCCTTCGAGATTTCAGGCTACTTGAGCCTGTACATCCTTTGTTGCTTCTAAACGCATGGATCGTCGCTGCAAAGTAGAATGTACGTCTGTCAATAGTAAATTTCGTGTTTTCCTTTCTTCGATACGAGTATAATTATACGGAAAATATTCTGAACGTGTGACGAATCGCGGTTCAAAAGAAGATTTTGTTTCGAAACTTTGTAAAGTCAAGATTCGTTTTGTTTACTCCGTAAGAGAAAAACAAGGATTAATTTATCGATTCGACTTATGCGTGACCCAGTTCTAACGATAAATAATGAGACAATAAAAATCTATTTAGATAGATCTACGATGTAATTAGACGTTCGTTCGGGCAGACTCGTGCAACCATTTAGACTCAACTTCATAATTCCTTGTCTAAGAGCAATTTGCGAAATAACTTCTTCTTTAAGTTTTTGCTTTCATTTCGTGCCCCGGTATTTTACGGAGAAAGTCGTAGTGCAAGTCTTCGTTCCGTCTCGTGTGCTCCACTGTACTTGCTTACGTGGAAGTTTACGGTCAGTTCAGTGGTAACAGTCAACGTATCTTCCAACGAAATCGTGATCCCACATAAAGTTCTTTGCGTGCGAACGATGTAATATCCGTGTAATATCGTCAGGAATTCGCGACAAAATTACTACGCAAATATATTTATGTTTATCATGCAGAGAGAAAAAGCCCACGCAAAATCTGAAAGTACATGTCTGTTACTTCCTACGCACTCGGCATGAAACGCAACTCAATTTTCTTCGAATTTATTCACCCTCAGAACTTAATATAAACCGAGAAAATAATTTTAATCGCGTCTATGGTTTACTTCGAAATTAATAAAGATCGCGTTATTAATGATCTGACTGTCGCGGTGGTCGTCGGTTATCCGAGTTCCATTTATAAATTTATTATATTTATTCTAACGTTTATACAATTTTTACAGCGATTGGGATAAGATAAATTTCGCGAAACGAAAGATTTGCAACGATGCGAATGTCAGAGAAACGTGTGAAAATATTTTAGAAAAATTGAATATTACGGTGTAGTATATTTCGATCTGTCGCAGCTCCCAAGACACAAAATATGTAAAATTCGCGTAGCAGCCAACGTGTTAGTAACCTGCCAATCTTGCAAGGTATTTGTGGCGCGACAATATCCCTCGAAAGTAAAATACGATGAGCCACGTCCTTCGCGCACGTCTATTTCCTCTCCAGAAAGAAATTTCTTCGCTGTTTCCGCTCTCTACACGCGCACGCTGACAAAGAATTCAGAAATGGATAGAACGACAACTTCGCGTTATATTAATACCTCTACAACATTTTGCATGCCAAAATTACCGATATTAAATATTTCACGTTAGCTATGCTCGAATACGGTGAGATGTCGGAGTTGAATTTAAAAAAGGAAGACGCTCTTCCAGCCATTTTACACGACATATTGGCTTTCTAACAACTTTGCAAGAACGGTTTTTCCATAATTAATCAAAAAGCCGTTTTTCCAACGGTTTACTATAAGCACTACGTATACGGGCAATCTTTCAACGTTGAAGATAAATGGCTCCGTTTCTGTACGACTAGGCTCTTTGAAAATTGAATTATACTGCAAACAGCTTACTGCAAATACGTTGAATTTAATGATATAATATATTCGGTTGGCAATTAAGTGATTGCGAATTTTGTCATTAGGAAATGACAATATCCGCAATCGCTTTGTTGCCAGTCCAATATTTCTTTAAAAATCTTCTCTCGTCTTTCGTCAAAGTCGAAGTATGGTACAATTAAAGATGAGGAAGAAAACCGGAAAAAGGGAAGTATCTTTGTTTACAAGTCAATACACAGCTAATTAATTCCGCTTTATCTTTCTCGACAAAATTTCAAAGTAGAATATTCGCCGGTACTTTTCGCGCGTATAACGCCAATTTTACAGTATTAACCGACCATTCCTGTATCACGATAAGGAGGGAAGTTCTGAAAGTTTCGGAGCTTAGTTCGGATAACGGATAGACTTAGAAGGAAGAAGATGCTTGGTAGAAAATTTACCAGACGAAGATAAGGTAATGTCGTAGGTAGCCGGTTGCTGAGCGATTTCAAGAATTAATTTTCTTGATCTGCTACAAGGTAATATTCTCTTCTCGTCTTAATCGGAAGATTGGCCAGAGTTAAAACCGCTTGTATCTCGGCGCATTATCCTCTGCTCGGAATTCGTCTGCTTTTTTTTTAAACGATACTAAGCGAGATTAAACGCTCGTTGCGATCATTTACAGTTAGTCATAAGCGTGACAAATTTGAGGAAATAAGGTTGAGGTTAAACAGGCTCGAGTGTCTTTTATCAGCGATAATAATTGTTTGTAGTTGTTTATTATCGCTGATAGACGGCTAAAATGAAGATAAAGAGAGAAGCAAAGATCAGACAAACGCGGATTATTTATAGAAAAATTTCTTGCGGAATGAGCATTTCCTCTATAGAAAACAATTGCCAGTGATCAAACAATCGATTATAAATAAATTGAAACAACATTCGAAAAATTGTACGATAACCAAAGAGAAAGAGAACAGGAAGATGTGGAGTAACAAAAGACGATTAAGTTATCAGAAGCAAATTATCCTCGAGTATCCTGGTGAATGCACAGTGAATTTCACCGGGAAATTCACTTTGCTCGGACAAAAGTCTGTCGAACGAGGAGCAGTAACGAGTATTATTTTGTTTTAATATTCTAATTAACGGAGCTTATTTGGCGCGACTGCCGCGTATTCGAAATCGTACAACTTCCAAACCATCAGAAATACGATAGCGTACACGAGAAAGCTCTTTACTCGTGACTTTCGACGTGACATCTAAAATCGATCAAGCGTGTTGAACTCAGGATCCCAGATTAATGGGTTAAATGATTTCTCTTCGATTTGTGCAACGTAACGGAAGGAATTGTATTTTCTTCTTGAACGATAGTATTGGCATACGGTACTACAAGTTCTGACACGTGTTACTTCCTGCTCCACGTCTACATGTGTCTAACGATCACCGTAGAATTGGTGGAAATCGAGAATTCAGAATACAATGGATAGAACGTAACGAGACTTAAACATTGGCGATTGGTTAGTCGGTAAGGTAGTCGCAAATAGTCGTGGCAGAAGAACAACATAGATAGGCAAAACTCGAGTCAAAGCAGGATTAACAGGTTACTGGCGAAAAAGAAAAGCACGATCTAAGACAGAACGAAAAAATCGATCAGAGGTAAGCTCTGTTTCGCTGTAGCGTCTACGGCTGAATGTTTATGCTGTTAAAACTAGTTTATTTCTAATCCGTTTTGTTTGAAAGTTCGTACCTATCAACCGATTTTACGATTTTGCGAGTTTCCTCCGGCTGGGTGTAGTGTTAAACAGCTGCTCACGGAATTGGTATAATACAGTCGTAATAAAATCAGGATAAGAGTGTAGTGAACTTTAATTCATCACTCACATAAAAATATGTACAAGGTTATATCGTAGAACTCTATTTATATAAAGTTTGTCTGTTTGGACGATATTTTAATTATTGCCTGAACAAATAAACTCCTACTGGTTGAATAATTCGGGAAAATTGCTTATCTCGTATGAAGACCATAGGTGAAAAATACTTCATCATTCGATACAACGTCGATCAATCCCATTTCACCACATCTGTCTTTTAATATGATTTTCAGATTAAATATATATTCTTGCCGACTCTTTTAATTCAATATCACGAATCATATTGGAATCGTTTAAAGTACATTCAATCGACTAACGTCGAATATATCGATTATCATAACATCTGATATACTTTATCCGAGCTTCTCTTTCGCATGCATACACGCGTTTATCACTTCATTTTAGAAATTTTATATCTTTAAACTCAAGAAATCTCCCTCGGTTCAATCGTCATATAAAAATACTATATTTTAAAAAATCGAAGAGTATCGACTCCAAGTGTATCATTTGTCCCGCGAAAGATTCGTATAAACCGAGTTCAACTACAGAAACAACAATTCCAAGCTTCATGGACAATTCTTGCTTTCAAATCGTTTCGTTCCTCGAAACATCGGTTAAAGAAATTTGACCAACGCTGTGCGTATGCAGAATACCAGAATTATTTCGCGGTCTGTTCGACCGGTCGGTTTATCGAACAAACTGGACCAAAGGAAAAATAAATAAACGAACGCGACGACGTGGATTCTCCATTAGTTTAGTCGGTCCTTAATCCTTGCACCCTGGCGTCGTCGGCAGGGTTGGTTCCGTGTCGTACCGCAACAGGCGAATCTATTTTCGCCAGCGGATCCGTGCAGGGTGCTGCGCTTTGTCTAGCGCTCGGCCAGTATGCGGGCGTGTCACCTAACGATAGTTAATTATCATTAACGCGCAGTATAATGCGCGCGAGACTATAATCTCATTATGAGCGCATTTCGCCGGCGAATGCGTTTTCATGCAGTCAGAGCCAGCATGCGATCCGTGATACCGTCGAACCGGTGTCCGACACGAATCCAGGGCACGCGCGTACGTACCCCTTCCTAAGTGACGTGTATGGGGTTGTGATTTAAATATACGGCCAGCCACTTCAAAAGGTAACCACCTCGTAAATTTGAAGCTTTATGAAGCTGTGTAACTGGTTATCTGCCGACAGTCGTGCAACAATATCGTTTGACTTTAGCCAAACTAAGTTTGCCTGGTGCGTGTCGCGGTTATGGCGCGATCGCGAACGTGTCGCCGACCGCAAAATATGATTTCGGGTAAATTCACACCTAGTCGAGTTTGCTTTTTTTCTATTTTTTTTCCTTTTTTTTTTTTTTTTTTTTTTTGTGATGTGACTTTATGAGAGAAAATTTTATTTTCACGGTTGAAGAGCGGTACGTTCTTGCTGGTGTTCGAGAACAGGCCACCATCGGTTCTTCGTTTGCTCGTCATCTGCTCGCGAACATGTTTCTTTCCCGTGTGTATTACGCGTATACTGTGTACGTTTTGAAATTTCGTTAGCATTATCGCGAGACTCTATTGTACGTTATATCGGTGAAATTTAAAACAATGCTGAAGATGTAGGTAGAAGCTACAAGCACCGTTCGTGAACGTGTTTGTCAACGAATATGCACGTTCGGTAACGACGGTCCGATATCGTGTAACCGAATGTAACGTAACATTTCCTTAGAGGAGGATCGATAATATTTTCAGGGTATCACACAAGCAACGTTCAGTCAAGAAAATTGGATTCTTAACTGGATGATGGTAATCGGTAATCGAACGAGGCGCGTGATCGCGTACCCCTGTACATCAAATTTAGAAGAACGCAACTGCTGAGAGTGTACGAGCAACGGGTCGCAATTGCTCGTTCGATCAGTGTACACTTCCTTTGGTATTTCACGCAACTGTCATTATGTGTTCAAGCCGAACTTCTTATACGTTTAAATGGCAAACTAAGCGTGTGGGAAAATGCGAGAAAGTAGTTGAAATTGTTTAAATTATCGTTGCGATTTTATTACGATTAAATTACCATCGAACATTCGTCGAAATTTTATTACTAAAAATAACTTGGGTTACTCCGAAGGTTAGATTTGCTGAAAGTTGGAAAGTTAGTTTCCGTGCGTTCAAGTAAAATAGTTTACATTAATCAAACGTAATATCGTCGAGGGCTTTGTAGCACAGAAACGTCCGGTTCTCGTTTGATCGCCGGAGTTAAGTTACATTGAATACGGTTAGTGCTTGGTGCTAACCGTAGCACTGGCCAACTTCTGGACAGTACTCAGACTAGATAGAAACTCTGAATGTTATTAACGTCGATGGCGTGCGGTTCTCCTAAAACTCTAAGTCCATGGCTAATGACCATATAGAAGCAAGCTGATATTGACCATAATCCTTACATTCTCTCAACACTCTACAACTGCTAACATCTTCAATCTACGTAGTTACGATTCTACCCTGGCTGCAGCGATAACTACGTTTCATCGTGAAATTCGTATTACTATACATCTCAATTGAATCGTCGAGTTTACATTACCGTAGAAATGTTGGGTCGAAGATAGATTTTCATTCGAAAAACGTTGAATAGCATAACGATAACGACGTATATGAAATTGTCTTTTTACTTGCTTTCAAAAAGCTGATCACGTATTTATCATTCCTCCTGCCTCTTCGTAGTGTTAAAAATATTGCTTGTCATAAAACTAAAATACCATTTGCGTTAATAATTCGGTTCTAACACGTTGCTTTAATTTTCTATAATGTGGTAATAAAATATTGTTCTTTAGTCATAAAGTGGCGTTAAAATAAAGAAAAATCACGTCTTTTAATATTTTTTATTAAAACTCGGTCGCTATGCGTCAACGTGCTTCAAACTATCCTCGTTTAGATGTTTTTTCGTACTGCGGATGAACTCGTGCGGATGTACTTGTCGGAAGTTTATGAATTTAGCAGAAGCAGCGCTTGATATCTTCCTCCACCGAAAATTACTCGATTTAAAGCCCGTAAGAGGAATCGTGCTGCAAGATAGAAAGAGGAAATTTCGAAATGTTTCGCGAATCAATGCAATTGCCCGAGTTTGCAAGTCACGAACATGGATCTTTTCGACTTTACGTTCCCGAATGCAGCAAACACGATTTCCAAACTGTAAAATCGATGCTAACGACACCGGCTCGTAAAGCCCGATAGCAACGATGTCTCTCGTGTCGGCGCCGTTAAGCAACTTACCTTATGGAATTCGACATTGATGACTTGCTAATTTCACTAACATTTCACCTTTCGAGTTTTAGAAAAATCTCCTTACGACTATCTGTCATGTAATCCTGGCTTTACCGACCTAACAAACCTTTAACGAACGAATATAACGCAACGAACATGTAAAACAAACAAGCTCGAGAGAAAAAGAAAAAAAAGCGAACCCAACCAACTCCCAATGGCAATGGGGAGAGCAAAAGCTAACGGGGAGTCTCGAATTCCCCCCCATCGGCGTTTCTTGTCTCCCATATTTCTCTTTCACCCCGGGGGGAAAAAAAAGCGATTCTTCATTTTCAGCGACGTTCGTGTCGGGAGTTCCTTCCATCGAACCGTCCGATATATACGGACCAGGAGGAGAGAACCTCGTAAGCACTTCCGCTTCTTCACCGTCGAAAAATAAGAAAAAAGGGCGAGAAAAGGAGAGAAAAGAGGGAAGGAAGAAAGAACTCGTATCTATTCGAGGAGTTTCTTTCGCCATAAATAAGGAACGGAATCGAGGAAATAAATGCTCGGAATGACGTCCGAAACAATTTCGTGGCGATTCTATTTTGCCTTTCCTTTCGTAGCGATTCTATTTTGCCTTCGCTTTCGTGGCGATTCTATTTTGCCTTCGCTTTCGTGGCTCCTTCGGCAATTCCTGTCGCAGTTCCGCCATTCCCCACGGGACGACCGAATCGTATTTTCGAGCCGGACAATACACGAGAACGAAATACGTAAGCACTACTTACACGGTACGCATGCATTCGCACACGCGAGCCATCGCGCATTCCGGAAACAGGATCGAACGCTCCATTTTCCGTTTCTGCTTCGAACAATTCCAGCACAATTGCCTGCTGTAGGATTCGCTGTTCCTCCGTCACTGCCTTTTGTCCCGATTTACCGTAAACACATTCGGCGAATTCTGCTTTCTCGATTTTCCGCTTAATGGGATTAAAGGTGGACTATAGGGAGAATTCTAATATCGTAAGATAATGCGATCGAACGATTGGGGCAGTTTCATCATGGGGATACCGTGGTTTGGTTTCTGCCAAATGATTTATAGCCGAAGTTTATCGCTTGGGGTATTTCTGGAGCGAAGAAGAGGCTTATTGGAAGAGGAAATGTTCGTAGCTGTGGTAAGGTACGTCGTACTTTGCTGGTTTATGTGACGAGTAATGGGGATTGTCGTAGTTAGAAGAGAGATGGCATGATAGAATGACCGTTAAGACCAAGAAACGTGATAGTCTTCCTCAGTCGTAAAGCGGAAAAGCCTTATTCTTATTTTTAGACGTTCTGGACGCGTACATAGACGGTAAAGAAATCCCGAAAACATTCGACGAAATTACAATTTCAACGGCAATAAATGACACGGAATAACGTTGAAAATTACAAGCGAGCGAATTACTCGGAGAGTGTAGGCCACGCGTCTGTCTAAATGGAAACAAATATCGCCATTTAAGAGAAGGTTACCTTAAAATCTCGGAGGCACGCTCAGACACAGATGAGATTTACGATTATCCTACGATGTCTTTCTCGCAGCTCGGTAACTTTCGCTGCAAACATCGTATATGTGAATACGATGTACGCATGTATATGAGAAGCGCGATATCGCGGTTCGTAAAAACTTCATCGGAACGTTACGGTATAGCAGCGTCGATTAATACTTCGATCGCAGATTGTTACCTCGCAGCACAATTTCTACGAGACGTAAATCGATAGCCTCGCTCGCGTACATTCGCTTCATCTTCGATCGCGTACCATTCGCAACTGTATCGGCCAGCTCACCCATTCTAACGTACATACGCACGCGTACGTTCGCAGTCATCTACAAACATAATATGAAAAACTTGGAAACGATGCGAGTATCGTAGCCATTCTGTACCCGCGATAATCTGTAACAACGGAAGCCGAAAAACACGAAGCGTTGTTTCAGTTTCCATTTTCCTACATTCAGCGTAATCCATTATTTACACCGGCAACATCCAGGCGTGGTTGCACCGGTAACAGCAACCATTTCGTTTCTCGCTTTTCGCCCAGAGACAAGTATGAATACGCGCTGCGCGATGGAGAGAGAAACAAGCGAGAAAGACGCGGAAGGGGATAACACGTCTGTGCAAAGAATAACGCGACCCTTGAAAAATGATACGGCCGGCTTGATCCACGAAACAGCTCGATGCAGGCTTAATAAATCATTCTGGCGTGTACGCAAAACCGTGTTAAAAGAATGCGGGATACAGGAAGTAAATCGGACGCGAAGGGAACGAGAATTATATTCTACGGGGACTCGTTACTTCGACGGTCGACCGTATTGAGACGACGTACGGAGAACCGGAAGACGTTATGCTTGGCCGTAATTTATCATTTGGAGGAGACACTTCTCGTCTTGACGAGGAAGAACGAAGGACGATACAAGTTGCAACGTCGTAGAAACTTATTTCGTACACATTGTACGTAACGATGCATTATAGGTTGAGTGGTAATGTAATTGGGTCTTGGTGATATCTTAGAATTCTTACGAGGATTTCGCATGAAATTTTAAGCTCTCTGAACCACGTTATGTGTTTCCTTTGAACTTTATCCTGTTATTCGATAAACTTTCCCGGTAACTGAAACTAATCCGCAAGATACTCGCACGCGTGTTACACACCCTCTGTTGACGCTGCAACCTCAAATATTTTTCTATAGGGAAAGTCTAATACTCTTCCATACGACCTCCGCGTTATAGAGAAGTCGCTTGCGCGTTTACGATATCTGGACGAAAGAATAGACGGAGAATCGATCAAACGAATTGACTAAAATCTCAAGTACGAGTATCTACCTTGGTCTTAGTTTGTGATATTTAAAAGACAGAAAAGAAGAACGTGCTTCATTGCGCTAATCCGCCGCTTGATACTTTAATCTCGGACTCGTCACAGAAAAGATTATATTTCTTCGTATCCTAAGTAAGGATATACGTTGATCGTAAGCGCTCTTCGTAGTATCTTACAAGTATCAGAAACTAATTGATGTTACACGGTAACTTTATTTGACAAAATAGCTGACGATCTCGTGAATTTCTATTGGTGTTCGTTCCAATAAACGTTCAGTAGTTTAACGACACCGGTGAAACGACACCGATTGTCGCACAGCGAATGAGCCGGGAACTTTATTTTATATTATTGCGTAAATGGATAAAAGATATAGAAGATCTATAGGATGGCCGACATTCTTCTGTATTAACTTGGACAATTAGTCCTCTAGACAAAAGGAAGATTAAAACACTAACATTAAAGTACTAAATCAATCTAAACAAACGCTGACGCGGTGTCCTACGAAGCAATAAGAAAGAATAACAGGCAAAGAGAACGAGAAAACGATTGCCAGAGAAGATTAGAATTTCTAAAACTGGTAAACAGGATTTAACCATCGCTGAGGCTGTGGTTGATGGGGCCAGGGCAAATGTTGCTCGCGTTTCATCCGGCTTGCGCTCTCTGTGTACACTGTACCGCAATTTTCCGTTTGCTTCTCTCTAACGAAGAATAATGGAATTTGCTGCCGAGGATGCTGTAGAGTTCTGGCCTTCATTTCCTGGCGAAAATCTACCACCTTTTACCATGTGTCGATGCACGCTCTCTTCCTTTCTATCTCTCTTTTCCTGGCGACATACACAGGTACGTTTATCCAATTGCAGGCAACGGTACGCGTCTCGTGAAAATTATAACAGTATGGAACGCGAATATAGAATCGCGAAACGAATTGCAGGAGGTGCAGGAGAAAAAAAAAACGGAACGAAGGAAACATTTTCAATTTAACGCGCACAGAAAATACGAGGAGGCAATTTTTCACGATTCGACCGGCAACAAATCTAATTGTCACGTTTTCGGCTACCTTCCCACGGCTGTTTAAATTGGCATGTTTAATATTTGTTCGAATACATCGACGATTGTTCCGCGATCTCGCCAACGTTGCAGCTCCAACGTTTCCAAACTCCAGCGCGAAAGTCGAATCTCATGGCGGAGAGCATTTTTATCGTTAATCCGCTGTTAAAATCGCTCTTCGCGCGCTGTCTACGAACCTTTTACCGACACAAGTGCGTTCTAATCGCTATATATATATTTGCAGGCTGGTTTCGTATTTCACCAATTTAATTCCAACGCGTTTCGTCTAACACGCGCAATCTATTAGGTTGTCCGAAAAGTTTCTTTCGTTTTATGAGGAAATAATAGACGCACAACGTTTTCGTTTTATATTATTTTTTCGAATTACGTACGATTTTGTTCTGTTGAGACAAACACCGCGACATTTAACAGACTTGGTTTCACGTTTGCACGAAGGTACATTGTTGTAAAAAGCACGTTTGCGAAAGAAAGACACTTTTCGAATAACCTAATACTCGTAAAGGATTTCTACAAGTATTCAAATAGTTTCGCCAATTATATGAATCACAGAGAACAGGTAACGTTATATAAATAAAGGTCGCATTCGCGGTGTTCTCTTAAAAATCTTCTAGATTTCCCCTTTAAAGCTTTACCCGCTGGAGGCATCGGCCCCCTTAAAACGCCTCGTGCCATGCACGCGTATTCTCAGCGGCCATTCAGCCTTTCGCGAAGGCCCGCACTTACGCGCTCCTAACGATCCTCGCTTTTCATTCCAGCCAACGCGTCACACTTTCACCCTCCTTCATCTTTCAAGTCGCATGACTGTCACGTTGTTTCGCTGGAAGCAGGGCGACGAAATTCTCCCCGTTCATCGAAAACTTTCGCGCGTTTAATCCCACGAGCTGTTCGTAGTTATTACTCTTGTCTTCGGTATCCTCTTTGCACGCGCGTTAAATCAGAGATTCGTATCGCGCACGAAGTAGCAAGTAGGTTTTTCGCAGTCCATTTCCCGTAACGATGCTATCAGACGAAAGTTTAATTAACTTTAACATGCCGTTTTGTTACGGACAAAAAGCTCGTGCTCCTTCGCCGGCCAGCCCAACTAAACTTTGCTGTTCGTTAAATAGCGCGCGGAACAGCGGATGCTATTCCATAAAACTATCCCTGGTTCGGCAGACACGGCAGGAAATATAAAAATCTTCGCTACAACAAGCTCGCCACGTCGTTGTTAGCGTGTAGATGAGCATCCCAGTTTCCGCATTGTTCTTTCATAGTATCGTCCATTACGCGACAAAGTACCAACGTTGAACAGCGTGCAGGTACGTTTCAATTTCAATTTTAATTCGAATTTCAATTATGCATTTTTACGTCTCATAGTGTTGTAACGTTTGAATTACAAATGTAGAGCAAACGATAATAATACGGCACAAGGCAGACTAATTACGAGCAATCGTGATTTTAAACTGCATACGATAGTAGCAGTATTTATGATAACTTCCGTCGACTGTTTGACGTCACGCTTTATATCTCATAGTAAGAGACGTTGATCTTCGTTGAATTTTTAATAATAATATTTTTCAAATAATTGTATATCATGGAACGTTGGTGGCAAGTATTTTCAAAGATCTGCCACTCTTGGTATCAGCAAGCCAGCAACCGGAGCTATCAATTATCTGGAAATCCTCGATTCAATTTCGTGAATTATCAATCTCCCTGATATAAATGTTAAATGGTCGTCGTATCATCGTCATCAAATTCTCTTTTTAGCAATTCATCACCGTGAAATACTCTTGCAAGAAATCTTACAGCTCGTGGAATCTCATTTCGCATGCATTCGGCTCCTACTTTCCTGCATTCTATTAGCTGCAATTTTTTAGCCTCTTAGACCGAGTAACGCTAATCCGGAGCAACGTACTTTTAAAAATAGTCGAAAGCAATCGTAAATCGTAGATTTACAGTGTTCGAGATAGGGGCTGTATGTGACTGTAAGATTGATCGCTGGCGGAAGATGCGCGAGAATGTTTTGAATTGCAAGAGAATCGATGTTGCTTCCTTGGGGAATGGAAACGTAGTTCGTGAAGAACCTGAGCAAGAAAGGGGAAGGATAATCGTCTCTTGCATAAGAAAGAACCTCTGAACAGCCAGACTCTAAAACCGAAATACGTGTAAAAATAATTTAATCGCTTTTTCTCTCTAACTCATTAAGGACATTGACGTATCGCGATTGCGTACACGCAAATCTCGTGAAATTTCATAAAATTGTGAAATCTAGAAAATATTAAGGGACGCGATATTGAACGATCCACGATCCGTGTATCGAAATTGGTGATCGTTGCAGCGTATCAAAACTGACGTAAAATATGGAGGAAACTCATCGCAGTCCTTCGTGCGTCAGTTTATTTCTACAGATATATTGCAGGACTATTCGAGCCTGTTGTGGCATATCAAGGACGTTTCCTTGCGAGGGACTATCACCTACGACAACTCGAAACTCCAAGGCCCTCAGGATCGATCTAGAACCTCTGGTATTGTGAGGCTACCTTATCGCCTACGGTTACCCAAAATCTCAAATCTCTTAAGACCATTTCTAAGCGTTCCACAGCAAAGCGTTATCTCATTGGCCGCAACAGCTCGAAATTCCTCAATATTCAGAAACCTACGTGATATCCTCTCTTTCTCTCTTCCTCTACCGCGTATTATTCAAAATAGGGGTGTATAAACGCGGCAACCTACCCCGAGCAGAGGTTATTATAATTCCAAAGCACAACCTCGAGCGATACTGTGAAACGGTGGCTCTGTATATTTCGAATAAATAAAATACAAACTGAGAGAACGTTCCCTGGGTTTCCGTAATAGTTTTTCGCGTCTCGTAAAGGTCGAAATATCTACGTTTCATCTTTTGCTGTTTTATCAACCCTTCGCAGTGCTAAGTCGAGCTGCATTTGACATTACGATTCCTTTTATCAGGAATTGATCGTTTCTCTTTTTTCTTTCCTTCTTTTTCGCGTGTGTAATTTAAAACTTGATACAGCGTTGAGAAGAATTACGTAACTTATCAGGGGAAAATAATGACAGACACTTGATACGTTTCTAAATGTAGAATTACAGAATGATAGAGCTTCTTAGTTACGCGAATTGAATACCAACCGGGAATAAAGGTCTGAAGCGTGTTTAGCGTATTTCGAGATCAGTCGGTTTGTAGGTTACACTGTACTCGTAATGTTGCGGTGAAATTCTATTCTCCTGTGCTTTGCACGCCTGTTACATCGAAAGATGGTTCCGCGGAACTGCTAGGGGCCGTAATCGTATAATTCATTTCGATATTTAGCGCAATGATGCGAAGTAATAAAAGCGGAGAATAAACAACAAAAGATAAACTTGCTTCGTGAAAAGATGCATATTTCGATTCAAAACTTCTTATCGAAAAGTGTTTTAATTAAACCATTGCAGCGTAACACAGCCTTTGAATTTAATCTATCGAATATGAGATCCAGCCACAACGAAATGTTGAACGGTGCTGAAACTGCAAAGGTTTAACTTCTTTCCACTTGTTTAATCAGTCCGCTGTAAAACACGAAATTGATTGGGAATTAATTAGATCGAATGAACGTTCCCAAAATTCCTTCTCCGTCCACGTGAGACGAAAACCGCTGGTTCGTCACGCAATTAGTCGCCTAAATGAGTAAAAAGGAACGCGTTCTCTAAAGTTGAAAGGACCAAACGCGATCGTGATCACGGAGGTCAGCTTGGAAAATTAATTGACGTTCTATTAGCTCGGAACCACCGTAACTGTTGATGAATTTCTGATTAATAGCGACGTCATGATGTGCGACCGGAGAACTTGGGATAATGTTTGAGCATAATGGATTTGGACCGGGCCATTAGCCAACCACATTAGCGTCCGGCTAAGAAAACAGGGTAGGGGAACCGGGTAATACGTTGCTCTAGCCGAGTCTAGTTCAATTCATGTTGCAACGTTCGCGAAAATAATTGAATAAAAAAGCTGTGGATCCTTAGCTTTCCTTAAATGCATTCTCTTAGGTCCCTGAAATTCTATTCTGGAAATATACTTATCCGGCATGTTATTTTTAACAGAAGTAAGGAAGTTAAGGAAACGAAAGTACTCGTTTGTCTCGACTAACTCGCACTGCAATTTTTTCGCCGATTATTTTCGGCCTTTATTTCCTCGCTCTCCGAGTCGACGAACAATTTTTCACGATGCAATTACCGACTCTTCGTTTAGAAGAAATTTATATCTCGCGATATTTCTTACTGGATAAATTTTCTAGCGCCGATGATTGTACTCGATCGTCGAATTAAACCATCCAGTTTCCGGCAAGTTTTTGAGTTTTAAAATAGTTTGACTTTCGGATGCAAACAAACGAATATCTTGTCTTCTCTAGAAACTATATCGTCTATTCATAGCATAAAATAAAGTTTGGCTACACATTTTTAGACGGTTTTCGCCATTTTAAGGAGCATTTCGCGAATATGGTTTAGATGCGCGAAACATTGACCTATGACGAAAGTGGAGCAGGAGTCGAAAATACGAAGCACAGGCAGTTTGCTTGTATTCGCAACGCAATAGCATCTTCTTCGCTGACATCGTATTTCGTTTAGAATTCCTGCCACGATATTTCTCTTTTCGGCCTGCGATGTGTCAAAAACTTGAATTGCAACAATCGATGTTGTTCAGGAATTCACAAGATCGTCAACTATGTGGTTAAATAAAGTTATCGTATAAGATGCCGGACAAAACAGGGTATTTTAGCTACTAGAGTAACATAGAATATATTAAAGGGAAGAAATTTATTCCTTATTCAATTTCCTACTACGTTACGAAACAATTTCCCAAGGTAATTTCCAGATAATTTGGCACGAGCGTTTACAGGCTGGCTTTGTAATTGACTGGTGTTAATATATTAACGTATCACATGCTAGAAAGTTCAATTAAAGTCGTGCAATATGTTTCCTTTAATTTCACCTCCACGATGAACAAAGTTTCGAGAAGATACGACAAAGTTTCATCGATTACGCTGTCCAAAGTTTAATTATTTTTCTCTCATCGTTGCATAATTGATAGAACCGACGGGATCTCGCACGACTCGTATATGGCCGGGAAATTTGATTTTTATTTTATCATCAATACATGTCGCGATTATAACGTTTACGTATAAAACACCGTGGTGATAAAAATATTACGCTTTAATTGCTAGAAAAATATTTCCCATCGTTGTAACGGTAACGATATGTAACGCGACAAACAAAACGATGGCAAACTGTGTGTTTGCCGCTTCGTTGCCGAAGAAGCGAAATTCCCCAAACACCTCGACTCATCTCGAGAGCCATTCGAGTTCGAACAAAACTCGAAGCGCTCGTGTCTCTCTCCATCGGCATGATCCTTTGAGAGAAAAGATAAAGAAAGGGAAAGGGCGCGCATCGTATCAAGCACGGGGAAAAGCTTCTATCGATTTCTTGCCTGTTGTTCCTCTTCAATGTAGGAGGTTGGTTAATTCAAGGCGATGTACAAAATGAAAGATAAATGTAGGTACAAAGGGGGGCGAAGTTCGTGCTATACTTCGATTCTACGATGAAACGTAAATCTAACTCGTTGACGAAGAAAGACGAAAGTTAACTGGTCAACCGAACTGCAAATCTTTTAAGTGGAATATTAATTTTAGATAACCAAGAAAGTTGTGTCTTCTTTATTTTATATAAACCTTTATACAAAGTAACAAACTTTCGTGAAAATTACTAGAGATCATCGTCCTCTGTCATAAGAGAGACAAACATTTTTTGACTTGGTAATTTCTGTTCGTAGACATTTTTCTATTTTCTTGTCTCTTTTAAAATGTCCTTTCGTTTCTGTTAAAAACGAATTGTACGATATATATGGTGGAAAATGGCACGCGGTTTATTTAATTAAAAGTTTTGAAAACAAAACTCGACGCGCATCGAGAAGGTGACGGAAACTTTCGATATCTGTGCTTCTGGAAGTTTCTTGTTCGGAAACTCGACCTCGTGAAACGACGCTAGCTTGGAAATAATTGCCAGGCGAAACTTCTTTCCCGAGAAGTTGGCATAATTGCACGCAACCGAGTGTCCAACTTTTTCTTATTATCCGTGTCAATTTGTATCTTTATTGCCGCTTAAATCAATGAACAACGCTTTCTATTTTACATAACTTACGAACGAATATATCGCACGACGAGCGAAGCTTTAATTTTTAATTAGTTTAATCTACGATTCACCGTCCATAATTAAAATGCGCATTTCAAATTTAGCGTCCCGAATTTCAAAATTTCATGTATTTCAAGCAACAGAATTTTTAATCTTTTGCAAACTAATTCGTCGATTTTAACTGAATTTTCATTTCAATTGAATTCTTAACTAATTAAACTAAAAATTATATTTAAAATTGTATACTTAGCGATAAATCCTCGTAGAAAGATCACGATGAGATCGCATGTAAGGTCTTTAACCTTTAACCGTGTTCCTTGTACGAAAAAGTTCAAAAGTGCTCGTCGAAGTTTTATAACGAGAACTGGAATGCCATCCTTCCCGAAATATATTCATTTTCTGATCAAACGCAACTTACATTTCCTTCGAGTGCCACGTTTCGTCTAAGAATTCTACGTAGCAACGACAACTTGCCAATATTAACGAAGATCCTTAAACACGGTAACTTTATTACACCGGAACAGTTTGTTGCAATCGTACATTTACAATATATCACGATATGATTACGGTTATGACAAAAAGGTATTTATCGTAAAAATCTGTAATGAAAATCGAGACAAAGCTGTAATTAAAAACAAATGAATTTAATTTTATCTTTATTCGATATTTTCTTTCCAATTTAATCAAATGTTACTCGTTATCAATTTACAAATATTCTTCCAAAAAATTGCTTCATTACCATCCATAGAAATGTTCTTTCGCTTTAATCCTTCGAATCGAAAAATTTCATAATTAGCGGACCGCGCGAGCAAGCGATATTTGTTTTATTCCTTTTTTATTTATTCTTTAAACGACGCTGTGTGTATTTTCCTTGTACAATCGGAACGCATTGGAATGCGTAATTATGACGAAAAACAATACTTATTAGAGCTTACCGTCGCGTCGTGTCAGTTCGAGCATGGAACGATAATTCGCAGGCGTAACGCTATCGAGGCGAAGTTCGAACGTTCCGTGGCGCGGTGCGACCATTGAAATTTAATTATGATTCACGCTCGAATGTCTGCCAGTCATGCGAAGCTTACACGACGCAAACGACTCTTGCCATATGTATGTACATGTATTAGTACGTATGAATTTCTGCTCCATATTTCTCTTTTACTACGTGCGGAACCATTATCGCGGTGCGCTTATTTTCCTTCGAAGGACGTTTAAAAAAAAGGACGAAAAATTGCAGACATTTCGTCTCGTTGTTTTCCGCAAAGGATCGCGTGACGGGGGAAATTCTAAACGATAAATCACGCGTTTTGTCCTATTTCTTCCAGCAGGTAGAAACGTTTTAAACATTTTAAGCTTAGCTACTCCGTCTTCCCTTTTTCCTCCCGCGATATTAGAATTTTTACAGAACCACGTGTATCCTTCATACACTGACCAATTTACTTTTTAACTCCTTACAAAAATCTGTTGCCAAGTACCTGCCCTTCTTTCCCGCGCAGACACAGCCTGATCGCTTTCGTCCGTCGATGCTTTTAAAACAGAAACTGTTGAGGTTAGTAGATGTGCGAACAAAGGAACGCGTGGATAAATTGTAAGGTAGAAAATATATTTTAATACAGAAGTGTAAATACAAAGAAGAAATATAATTTGAACTGGTCCAGATCCGCACGCTAGCAGTGTTACCCTATGACCGAAAGCCGTGCAACCATCGTCGCCTGTCTACTGTTTGTGGTCTGCCTTCGTCCCAGTCTTTTGTCTATACGCTGTCGATGGCTTCGGTGCTTGAGAAAACTAAACAGACCAGATGTAGAGTTTTCTTAGAAGTGGTGACCATTTCAACAGAAACGACAGGGATAACAACGAGTACGCAAACGCGGGCCTTTCCTTATTTCCTTATAAAACGAAAGAAACTTTTCGACCTAATATTTCGCAAACTCCACTTGCGCGTCTTAACGAAACACGAAAATCCGTTGACAACGCGAATTATTCAGGAGTGAAACTCCCCTATACAAAGCTATTATGCGTACACTCTAAAAGCATCGCCGGTTCGCTCCCTTTCCTCCGACATAAACGAACGCGATGGAAAAGTAGGCAAAACCTCGTGAAACCTTTCTTAAACCACCGAGCGTCCAGCCGCGAGCAAGCAGAAACGAAATGTCGAAGACGACCACGTATGTCCGAAAGCAGCGTTTACAGGCGCCATAGAAAGTAACGTAGGAACGACGGGGCAGAGGAAGACGGAAATTATCGACGGTGAAGCGATCCGGTTTGACAGTGACAAATAGCGAGCGTTTAGCGAGGTGACAATGTCTCGCGGGTCGATGGTTAACCACTTTATAACGCAATGCGGGCCAGAAGCCGCGTCCTGATGGAACGTATCAGCCACGCGTATCCGTTTTACTGCGACCCGTTGTCGGTCGCGTTATGGCCACCATAAAAGATTCGCGCCGTATAGAAGGTAACGCCGTGCTAACGTGGATGGAACAACGACGAGGAGATACGCCACGCCGCCGTTGCACGGTCCATACGTACTCACACAAGCACCAGGGCCTTTGTAAATATTTAAAGCGCAGAAACCTTCGTGAATGTTTATGAGGAAAGTGGCTGGTCGAGCCGAGTCACGTGACCCCATTGTGTTTTCAGAGCAGCGTACGTGCCGACTTCTCCGGAAGGTTGCCGCGAATAGTCGCGTCTGAGTTTCTCGAAAAGCAGCTAGAAGCCTGGAATAGTTGCGAACTTGCTGGAACTTGGCAATTTAAAGCGTTTTGATATCGGAATGCAGGGGGTTATGATGTGGGAGATAATCGCGTAATTGGAGCGGATTATTTGCTAAGAAGTAGACAAGTGGAGCAAGGTTCTTAGAACGATTTTCTTCCCTTCTCTTCTTCTCTGTGTTCTTCCTTAATTTCATTTATTTATTTGCCAAGGATGATAATCAAGTTAGGAGAATTCTGACGTTGCGGTTACGCAAAGGAAATTTCAAATGAATTGCTTGGGTAGTTTTCTATCGTAGCTATCTTTTCACCCATATGGATCGGTTCTTTTTAATCGATAAGCCTATCGATCATCCAATTTCTTAGCTATTTAGGGATTAATGTTGCTTGCAATTTAATGGAACAAATCCTTTTCAGCTGGAGAGGAAGCGTAACGATGTCAAACAGCGATACGTTGTTATATGCCCATCGGTACATGGTTGAATCCATCGCACGAATTGTTTAATACATGATTCAGATTCACGATACGATACGTCGACTGTAATAGTGATCACTTGTTGCTGGCCGTAGTCATTAATTTTAGTCATTGAGCAAAGCACGTTCAGTGCGGTTCGTATATCATTGCTGCAAATCTAAACGCCTAGTACCGTGATGAAGACTTTTTCTATTGTCTTACGAACGTTCGGACGATCGTTGGATCTCGCTTGGAACGAAATACCCGGTAGAAACTAACAGAGAAAAACGCGGAACAAACGCAATTCCTGCGGGCGATTTGATACGAAGATTGAATTATCGCGAAAATGAAAATTCCATCGAACGTGCGGAACACGATCGATCGTAAACCGATTGATATTCACACCCAATTCGTTCATAAACACGACGTTTAAAAACTCTGATCTATCGGGCGATGTTTCAAATTCAAACGATATAAAATTCTATTCCTCGAACTCTTTCGATTTTCTAATTCGTTCGAAACAAAAGTTTTCCTCTGGTTGTTGAAAAGTTGAAATTCGATCTCGTTACCAAGTATTCGATAAACGAGCATAATAAACGATAGACTAAAATTTTCATTTTCCACGGCATATTAATTTCACGACTAGATAAAGTCGTGAGCGTTGTTAATTGGTTAAGCGGCGATTAGAAACGAGTTAACGCCGCGATAATGAAAAAGTTAAGAGCTCGATTGCGTGCAATTATGCCAACTTCGCGGGAAAGTTGCTCGCGACGATTATTTCCAAGTTGGCGTCGTTCCACGAGGTCGAGTTTTCAAACGAGAACTTGCACCGCGGCGTAGATATCGGAAGTTACCGCCGTCTTTTTGCTACGAATCGAGATTCGTTCTAAAACTTTTGATTAAACAATCTCCGTACGGCTTCTTTCGTTGTACCGACCGATGAAAGAAGCACAGAATGTTCAACGGGCTTTAATCTAAACGATTTTTCATTTCATCGACTTGGTGGAGGTATCGAGAGACTCCAAGTTAATAGTTTCAAATCGATACGTCATATATAACGTCCTGTGACTTTTACTAACGAAAAGTATTCTCTGTGGAGAATGTGTATTCCTTTTAGAGCCAGAATTTATTTCCCTCGTTTCTTCTTTTCCGTTATTCGATAAAGACATCGTCCTAAACTATTAAGAAAATCGACAAATAGCGTCGTGGTGAAAGTTCTACTTTGAAATTTCCAATAAATTGTCATAATACTCGAATAGAATCCTTTGCATCGAATCTCGTACACGCTTTTTCGTATATTCCGAAAATATATATAATTCAACGTGCAATAACCTGAGGCCTTTTAAACGTATCGATAACGATTATCGAAAGTTTGTAAGGCAATCGTAAGATATTCAGAACGATTTCAATGGAATCGCTGTGCATCCATTATTTCCTTATAAAACGAAAGAAACTTTTCGGACGACCTGATACACTAGATAAACAGCATTCTGACTCGCCCTGATCCGTGGAGACATTATCGGGCTGTCTGTGCGATGGCCTGAAGAATGCATTTTAACGTGGGACATGCTACGAAAGCACGACACATCTGGTCGTGATTAGTGTATAACTAATATCGTAATTAAGCTTTCACGGTGACGCGGAGGGAATACGAGGAAGCATTGCGATGGAATTTCACGAGGTCAAATCTAATTTCAACCGACAACTATGCACATATTTGATTGAAACGTACACATTCAACGGGGCTCTTCGAAACCCGATGAATATTCAACGACCCGTCAGTATCCTTAAAACGCGTCGCTCAAACGTACCCGGACGTTACGTTTCACGTTAATTTATCGAGCGAATTATAAGCTGCAACGGGGATATATGTATATAAACCGAAGATAGAAAGGGAAAGAATTTTCGTCCTTTGGCTTGGCAATCCGACGCAACCTTTTCTTTTCTTTTATTTATTTTTCTTCTCTTTATTATTGCTCATGCGTTTGCTGTGTTTTAACGAAACGATAGGACGGAATACAACCTCCTTAGAAATTCTTTGAAAGTTTGAATGACAGAGAAGCGAAGGACAAAGTTAGAAAATTTATTAATAGCGGTAATACGTTTTATGGTCGAGTTTCTCGATACCCTAAGAGCAGACAGTTTGTTACGCGAGTCCGTTTTTTATTAAACAATGTCGGACAAAGTGGAAGGAGATGTTCGCTAGAAAACTCGCGTATCCGTTGTCTCGTTTTTTAATATATCCAGTTTCTGGCGTAGCAGCGGCGCAGAGTATGTTTATTACTGCTCTGGTTTCTCGGCTCTCTGAATATTTTAAAGATTATTCGTCCGCCGCCCTTTCGCAGCCGCGTTTCAAATCGACTATACGGTTTACAAGATGCTTCGACGTAACATGCTTTCACGGATATCAAATATGCAGCTTGCGCGGTAAAAACGTGAACCGTTGGCAAAATGCGAACGTTGCAGAAGGTGAAAAAAAAAAAAAAAAGAGACTGAGCGAACTTAGCGAGGAATTAAACGCGTTTCGGACGCTCGTTAACGATTACTTCCAAATTATAAAACATCAAACTTCGTCAAAAATCAATGTTATTCGAACGTTACACGTTTTATTTTATGTAATTAGCTGTTTGATCGATCGTAATCGCGCTCAACGGACGGTATTTGTCACCCCTTCTCGGATCATTCGATGATTTTGCGAGGAATTTATTAACTTTCAAGCTTGTGCGACAATTTTCAATTTACGAGTTTACGCGGATCGGTGTTGTTTCACGGTAACAACGAACACGGCATTCCGGATGAACATCTGTGTATTTAAACAACAGCTATTGTCATCGTTGGCTAACTTTTTCAGTTCGCCGAATTACGATGCTTTTCGAACGCGCCGGCTGGATTTTCCACGCGTACTCGTCCATACACACCTACATACATATATCTTTCACGCCTTTGTGTACCCAGAAGTTTACAATTCGGTATTTGGAAACGTACACGCTGTCTCGCCAAAAGCCAAACACCTAAACACGTCCTTTGTTTCTAATGACAGATAGCTCTGTTTGTTCAAACGATGCAATCTACATTTCAATGGAGGAACATGTTTCAGTTGTATTTCCACGGTTATTTCCATGGCTTTTTTCTCGCTGGAAACAAACTTTTACGATCTTCCCGTGTCGTCGTTATTTCTTCGAAAGAGATGCTCGTCCGATTTTATCGTACTGTTACCAAGATACCTTTAAACCAGTCCAATTGTGAATTACAAGAAGATAATAAAATTCGCTGCAATGTATTTGAGATTATTAAACTTCGTATCACGCGATACACATTTTCAATATCACGATATAAATATATAAAAATTATATTAATATCCATTGGCAATATGTGTACGCCTGCTGGATAAGAGGCAAAAGCTTACGAAAGTTGCTGAAATTTTCAAAAGCCTAAAGCGACGTTTCGACCTGGATATCGCGATGTTAAAGGCTGTCGGAGGATCCCGACGTGGAGAGTATCAAGAACATAAAGTTCCAAAGCGTTATGTGAAACGAAAATGGACATCGACGCGACGCCAGATATAATCTTCGCTTTAGCGACCTCGTAAAGCTCGTTCATCTGAGGCGTCATATTCGCGGGACGGTAAAAAAGCGATGGTCAGATATCGACGCCGATGAAACCTGCACACGTCGCTGAAATCCGATAAGATCGCCGAGACGCCCGTGTATAACGCTCCTCTCGGTATTTTCCACGCTTTTCTTGGCGCTTCCAAGCACCGGATACCGGATTTCCCTGTCTTTCCCGCTGGCAGACCGGAAAAATAAATGTTTTAATTACGGTGAAGTTTACGGCCAAGGTTTGTAGTGAAATTACGATAAAAACTGATTGTTAAAGAAGAGGTTTACGAGGGTTGGTTCTGTGAGAATTTTAATAACATTTGTGTTTTTAATATATTTTCAGCGTTTTAGAAGGCAACGATAGCGAGTTGATTATGTTCTGCGAAAGTTCATCGACTGTAAATGTTCCAGGAGAATTTTAACGATATTTCCTATTTTTGGCGCTTTTTAAATAACGAAACGGTTATCATCTGTGAGGCAGATACATCGATCGCATCGACTCTTCTGCGAATTTTCATGAAATTTGCATTTTCATATGCTACGTTTCAGCAAAGATACAAAAAAAAAAAAAAAATAATAAATAAAAGAAGATCGCACGAATAAGAAAACGTTAGATCTTGCTTCATTTTAATTACCTTTCATCTTTGTCAAAGAGAAAACGTGAAAAGACATATATTGAATTGGGAGTTGGATATACCATTGGCAAAAGAAACATATCGAATTGGGAGTAGGATATACAACATTGGCAAAAGAAACACGAGATCGTAAATTCGTCGGGCCATCAAACGACACGAGACTTCAAATACTATTACCTCCTCGGACGAAATAAACCTACAGCGTATCCTGGTTCAAGATTACCGTCACAGACAAATATACTGGCAACGGAGTTAAAGAAAAAGAAGTCAGACCTCAACTATCTTCAGTACAGTTTAAACCTTCGTTCCTTCTTCCATTCAATTTCACAGCCGCTTTAAATTATTGCAAAAGATCCTGCGCTTGTTATCAAAGATCTTTCCATGCTGAAACCGCACACTCAACGGGAAGACACCCAAATCTCTCGAAATCGCCGTCTACAAAAACCTCTAAAGGTAAAAGGAGATCATTTAACGTAAAGTACTAAACGAACTCAAACTTTGTTTCTTAGAATACCAATTTACGTCGTCGTTAAAATTGTTCATCGACTTCGAAACGAAGAAACAATCCGATAGAAACGGACGGAAGGAAAGTACAGGAAAAATTTACGGCAGATGGTTGCGCGTGAGGACGAAGGCGGATGAAAAGCGAGCGGCTGCACCGTCGTGTTTTTAACACCGGCGGTCCGGTTTACGCACTGAGCGTATTCCACGATGCTGTTAAATATTTCAGCAGACACTGCCGCTAGAGAAGTAGCGATGCTTTCGCCTGGCAACGCAAATTGAGCCCCCGGGGGTATCGTCTTGCCGCAAGATTGGAGAGCGCCGCGAAGATGGCTCCTCGTCTCGAGGATATACGTTTAGCCGAGTCAACTATCGTCTTCTCCCAGCTTATTATTATCTTAGGAAGGAACCAGCCGTCGCGTAGATGCAATTAGCGGTTTCATTAGTCGGCCTCGTAACAGAACCGATTCGCCCCGAGATTGCTCCGGGTGTTTCTTGGTGCACGCCTAAGCGTACGAGACACCGGGACGATCGCAAGAAGCTTGCGGCCTTGTTTTTCACCGCGATAACGTTCCTCCTTGCGACTGTCCGTCTAATTTTAACGGGCAAAAACTCGTTTACTTGCTAAGGTCGGTCGTCTGCTCGTCTGCTAAATTAGAAACTCGAAAGGAAATAGAAATGGAAGAGAAATTGCAATTTCCACGATTCGAATATCGACGACTCGATTTTGATATCGTTCCGCTGGTGTGTTCTGCGATGAAGCAGAATTTTGTAAATTGATTTGTCTAGAGAGAAGGAGGGTTTATATGTAGATAATAGGAAATTGATGTTTTACGTGTTTCTCTATTGTTTATTCCGATTGCATATTTATTTGAGGCACGCCGAAGAATATTTCTTTAGACCTCGTATGCGATTAATTAGTAATTAATTAGTGGACGTGTGTAAGAGATTTTACATATTGTCGGCCTTGTTCTTAGTCGTTCCAGCTCCATTTTTTAGAAGAATGTAATTGACCGATCAAACAGGGATGCAACAAATATTCTGGTCTTTTAGATTCTAAGTTCTAATAACAATAATGTTAAAGTTTACAACCTCGAAACTCAGTTTCCTCAATTTGCAAACTAGTGGAGGTAGAACAGTTGACAACTAGGGCGACGATATCACCAATAGGAAGGACAGAAGAGCAGAACTAGCAGAATCAATTACCAACAGCAGTCATCTTTGTATCATCTGATTCGTTTCTTCGCCCAATCGTTTGGTTGTTGATCTTTATTAACGAAAATCTTGAAACGATTTTAAAAATAGATCGACAATAGCTTTTTTAATTCCGCACTCTTCTATCGCTTGCAGCAAATTTAGCGGACGTTGTTCAAAGACTGAACGATCGAAAATCGGGAAAAATCTAACGTCACAACGATGACGAATATTTGTTCTTTCGCTCCGCGGCGAAAGATACGTTCGGTATTCGAATCGTGCGACGTAAACCGTCAGATTCACGAAATTGCGAAATCGAGGAGGAGGAGAAGAAGAAAGATGATCGGACCTTTGTACGAAGTTCACTCGCGTGCATCGTCGTTGTTGTGAAATAATTTTCAAATCGATGCGACGTCGTAATTCAACGCGAGTTTCACCTGGAAAAATTCTGACGTGGATAGCTACCAATTACCTTCGAACGCGACCTATCGCCCATCTGAAACTAAGAAACTCTGATACGTCGGTACGAGAGAATTATTTTCCAAGACATTGGAATTAGTATTTGTTTGCAAATTTTCCTAGAAAAATATTGTTCCCACATCCGATAATTTCTGTACTCAGTGCGCATCTCTGAAACTCTCAGTCTCGAAACTAAAAATAAATTGCAAAAACAAATAAAATAAAGACAATGATAATCGAATTACGACGCGATATGATCGTTCGTTGGATTGCCAATTAAAAATTGTCATAAATTATCGAGATGGACCTCCGCTGTTTTGAATGGCTATATGCTAATTTAACGGAAACACGCCCGTTCACGTTTATATACGCTGCAGCCACGTTCCACGCTTCAGTCACGTATCAGCGATATAAGTGGATTAATTATCTCCGAGAATATAATCGGCCAGTTAATTTCATTCGTCCGGGACGGTTTAGCTACGTGACTACTACAAGTCAATGTAACCGAACATAAATATCGGAATAGGGTAATCGTATCCCGTTTTGTTACGTCGTTCGTGGCCGGAAGTGCGGCTGTACGTTGACCAGGAACGTTTTCCTATCTATTTTCAATCCTTCGTTTCTCCATATACTGCGACCTGTGGAAAAATTCATTGAAGCAGCGTTTCGCGCGCGAGCAAAATTTATTAGTTAAAATCCTGCGAAATTCTATTTGTCGAGCATTCCGCTCGAACCGAAAGTGATACGGATATTGTAGACGATCTACCGGAACAGAAATGACGATAAGAGTTTAATTCGATGGGAGTTCGATCGAGCATAAACTCGAGAACCGCGGTATACGAGCGACGTAAAACGATCTAACTGTTCTGACGATTTCTCGTTTTCGCTGAAATTCGTGAATTTTTCATATATTTTTACAGAGAAGCGTAACGTTCTTTATTCGAAATGTAATATCCTTTTACGCTGCTAATTAATATTATTTTATATTATAATTAGCTTCTCTCGCACCTTTTATCCTTCACGCGTTACATTCGCAAGATTTGCAACATTTCCTTCCCCAAGAAACGAATTTATTAATTGCGGTGTACACGAGCTGTATACGTCTAACGCGTTTTCGCCTTTGCGGCGCGGAAACTTGAGGACGAAAGTGTTGCATATTTTAAACCGTGTACACTGTGGTAAATCTCGTAGGTATCAGAATACGGATTACTTCGTGAATTCTTTTTTATCTTTTCGTGAATTTTATTTATGCCTGCTCGCAGTTTAATTTTCCCGCCGCTTAAAAAATCCCTCGGTTGTTTTCTGCTTATGAAAAAAAAAACGAACATCTTCTTTTACTCGTGCTTTATTCCGGACTAACGTAAATTAATCTGGAAAAACTCTATTTACCGTGAAATGGGTAATCGGATACACGGCGTCTGACTACAAACGCGTGATTCTACTTGAATTATATCTATTCGAATGTCTCGCTTCGTCTCTTTTATGGTGAAACCTTTGTTAATCTTACGATCCGGTCGTCTCTTATTTTGATCAAATTTATCCCAAAAGGACGGTACGAGTCACGTAAAAAAATGAAAAAATTCTTTGAACTTCGCATCGATCAGGACGATCGTTTTTCCAGATACATTTTTTTAGCTATTTTCTATGTACCCGCTGAATTAAAATCCCTCAAATTAAAAATTTCGCTGTCGCGAGATCCTGATAAGCAATAAAATTACGCTGTGACGTAATTTTACGTCGGCAACAGTCGACTATAGCTTGAGGAGGGTCGTAATTTCGTGTCGGTGGTTGCAAATGTTTAAATCACAAAACTATTCTATGAAAAAAATACTCTAAAGAAAAGAGAAATCTCGTTGCTTTTCGAAAATGTAATAGACCATCTTTCTCTCTCTCTCTCTCCCAGCATCAAAAATTCCGTTTTTCCTAGTTGTTAAACAACCTACTTTCGTCGTACACGCACAGAACACACAACAGCTTGTAGAGTTCGCTTTGATGCGTGTTCAACGTTGTGCATCTGACAGTATTACCGAATCAAACAGGTAAATTCACCCGATTACATGGTCTTGTGTCTTCGAACGTGGGTTGCCGGGAAAGTGAACCGCAACAAGTACATCCGTGACGACAACGTGTTGGTAACGATTTCACCGAGCCAAGACAACGCTGCAACTTGAGCAGAACCAAGCTAATTGTAACACTTACGAACTGGAAACACTACCAAGCCGTGTTCTTAAACGATCAGGGTAATATCACGAAGATTCCTCGAAAAATAACAATGAATGTTTAAGAATTTATAGATTGCAAAAGCTTAAACATTTGCGTGCAATTACGGTATATCTGATCTAAATTTATTAAACGTATCTATGGAAGCAAATGAAGAAACGAGTTCTGTAGGCGAAAATGAAGAAACGAGTAAAACGGTTCTGTGATAACTCTAAAGATTAATAATTCATAACAATGTCATGTAACAACGTTGGAGCGCGTTGAAAAATTTAATACGTTGAACTCGCTAAGGGAATTTCTCCTGTAATATATTTAATTTTATAACTTACATTCAATTTTTAATTTGACCAGCTAATTAGTAACGTAGTTAGTGAATTAAACTTTTGTGCTGCTTAACTTAATTTTAGCTAAAATTACCCGTCTATTTGCTACCATTTTACGAAGCCGCGTGTCACGTTCTATCGTACTTCGCCAAAATAGAATCATCTTGCTCGCTCAACGATAAAACACCTCAAATTCAAAGACTCGTTGCAGTTCTATAAACAGTATCATTCGTAGGAAAAATTCATCGGCATGGGACGCGGTCGAGAAGCTTCTACGCGTCACGTTATTAATCACTTTCCCGCGTCGACCCGTCACAAAATGGAATCTATTCGATGCATGCAGTTCGACTGTCCTCGAAAACCGTATTTTTCATCTCGTGCGCGTTGCGACGCGTTCCTTTTTTGTTTTCTTTTTTTGTCCGGGCGAGAACAGAAGTTGTTCAAATTGTACAGCGGACTACGGATCGACGGTACACGACACAAAAAATAGGGAGAACCAGCGGTGCATACGGTAACTAGAAATCGCGATTACAGCGTCCACTTGAATACGATATTTTATCTAGATCGCGCTGATGCAAATTTCCACCGTTTCACCCTTTTACCTATTACCGTGTTTGCTCTGTAAAATTGTGATATACAGCCTGTTCGCGTTATTAGTTGCCAGAGCTTTTTTCCCCCTTAAGCGGCTAATTATTCAGAAAAATGGAAGAAGACAAAGTTTCGCTGCTCTTTACATCATCTTAGATAACAACATCGTTCACTGGTCTCCATGTGTTCTATTTTACACGCTGGTTATACCCGTGACGCGTTTACATGACGCGCGATGAGCGTCATTTATTCTAGCCGTCTGACTGAAGTAGAAAAAAAATCGCGAAGGTAAGTTACGAAAAATCTATAGCGTAACTCGTGTTCTTTTAATCGTGCAGGGGAAACAAGTGTTTCGCCAGGTATACGGCTGTAGCAGCCTTAAAATCGTCGTAATGGGTGATTCGTTTTCAAAGCGAACGCCGTTAAAGCGTTAGGTTTTAGCCGACGACGGTCGAGGGGCGGAGTAAGAAAGCTACGGCACGTATATCGTCAAACGACTATGGCTACGTGTTCTTTATCCCTGACTCAACCGTAACCCCGTAAAAAGGGTGGTGGGAAAAAAACAGGACGGGAGAAGGTTATCGATTTCTAGTTAACGCGAGTTACGATATGATTCAGACTTTGCCGCGCTCTTCTCTATCGGCTAGCCTTTCTTCTTCTACGCTCCATCCGACCTCCCTTTTTCCATTCGCTACTATCCGATTATTTCCGCTTCTATTATGTTTTCCTTTCGCTCTATTCACGAGCGTTTCCTTCGCTCCGCGTATCCTTCACTTTTGTCTTCCGGCATCTTTGTTTCGTTCCTAATTGCTTTTTCGACGTGATCGGTATCCACGTCGACGCTTTAATATCTTTTTAATTGTACAGCTTCGTGATACGAAGCTACCGCTGATTCGCGCGATCTTACACTCGTACAAAGGTGGCAGGATTTCGAGAGGATTCCACTGGAATTTTATCTGTGACCTCGCCATCGTGGCATTCCGGAATCTACAATTTCGACGTTACATATATAACTGGAATTCCAAATTTTCGGAATCATAGAACTTTGAAGCGAATCCAACGATTCCCAGGATCCTACGACTTTGATGCGATCCAACCGCGTGCAATATTACGATTCTGAAGTTTCACCAATTCAGAGTGATTCATATCGAGTTTTACGATTCCAACTTCAACGCTATGACCTCTGCATCGTCAAACTCGAGAATCCACGATTTAACCGCTCGGAAGCCATACCGATCAACGCCATAAATAGAAAATCAGAAAAAGACGACCGTGTCGTAAACGTTATCGTTTGAAATTTATTTTTCAATTAATTATTTATTCGTATCAGCTTCTTACGACGAAGTTTTTAAAAATTCCACATCGATGATGTACCTGCGTAATAAAATCGAGAAATCTGTCGAAAGAACAACCGATTACTTTGCTTTTGGAGAGGGTTAATGGCGACACCAGTTGAAACGATTGATTTAGTCCGGCGCATTTTCCATTCCATTCTTTGTTATTTAGTTCGAGATTTTCTGTGGATATCACGTCTTGTTCGCTTTATCTTTATCCGATATCTGTCTAGTTCGTATTTCACCTCTTCCTCTGTTTCCTTCGCCCGGTTTCTCCTCAAACTCTGCCTTCGTTCTCGTTTAACCACGTTTCACTCCGACCAACCGGGATATCCCTGTGTAGCGAATTGAAAACATCCATCATTTTATATCGAATGAAAAGAGCGGGTCAGACTGGTTGAGCCGGAAAATTCACTCGGCTGGCTGGCTCTGCCGATTCTCCAGATTTACCCTGTAAGAAGGATAATAAAAGAAAATACCTGATGTCGATCGTGTTACACGAGAATCGATTTCTAACCTGTTGATGAGCTTACAGGCTCGAGAGATATTTGACAAGCGAAAGGCACACAACGAACGTTTTAGTTTAATTTGATCGGAATTTTTCAATTAAACGTTGTCTGTTTCATTATTACCAATCTCTCTCGTTTTTACTTGATTTTCGTGTCAAGTATAGTTAAACCTATCTTTGCCACTTTTTCGCAATGCTTCAAAGATATTGATCGTCACTATGACATTAATTTGTTACGAAAATTCGTAGATTTATGTGTTTCTAAAAAGTTTATAATTTAATCTCAAAGATCCCTTACAAGATGCGCAAGTAAAATCAAGCAGTGACGAATGTACGCATCGAACGCAGGGCAAGTTAAAAGTTAAAATTTTACGAAAATGGTAAAACAGAACGAAGAGAGACTACAATTCTTATTCGATAAAAAATTAACGATTCGTTGTTGAAAAAGGTATCGTTATTAAAAACTTGAACATTGCTAAAAAAATAATGAAATTCAGAAAAAAGAAAAATTAGAGAAACAAAATTTAAGAAATTCGGTCGCTTTCAGCGTGGTATTTTTCAAAGCACAGTACCACGCAAAGTGGTACCTCGCATGTTGAGCACCGGTAACCTGACTCCTTACGCATTCCATTTTTTGAGCATGCGGCACATCTTCCAAGTGAACTTGCTTTTGATGGTGTAGCTGGTATAAAGCGCAAAACAATTCGGGGAATAGCCGATATACGCACCAAAGAGAATAACAAGTAAACTTTTTTTATAAAATGCAGAATACATTCTCGGGAAGTATAAAGAAAACGTATCGCCAAATGTTACCTTTTACTAAAATTCTGAGTTTTTATAGTAAATGGTAATTCTTTTATTTCGCACGGCGAGTATACGCGTCAACCGCGTCGAAATAAAATTTTTAATCGACGCGTATACGCGTCGAACGCAGTTAACTGGTTAAAATACCTGTAGTCTTCGAGTAACATCGAAATTAGTATATCGACAAAAATAGATTTATCTCGTTTCTCTCGCGTGGTCCTTATGTAAAATGGACACGCGAGCAAAGTACAATCGTCGATATAGTAATAGGATTAATCGTTAACGAAATTGAAAATTTGGAAAAAAGCAGTGAGATCAATGTAATAATTCGATATTAGACGATATTAGATATGGACGATATAACAACGTGGTTGTAACGTAGATCAACATCAGAATACACGTCAAATTGAATTGGATAAACGCTTATGTACTCATTTAGCGTAAATAGAAACGATGTTTGTCTTACATTATCTTAGCCGCATTTGCATTCTTATTAAATGCACCACTCGGACGACAAACACGTACACAGCGAATGAATACAAATGATCGCATTAATTTTTTCCTACGTCGCTAGTTATCTATATAGGCAGAGTCGCCGACCGACTGTCCGACATTCGTTTTAAACGCGATATCACCCATGTAGACGTGTCTTTTATCTCGTTCGACCGTGTCTCTTCTAACTTATGCTAACGTCTAGTAACCCAATCGCATTTAATAGTTACGGACGATCTATAGAACAGGCTGTTTACATTCTCGTTTATTCTCGTTACTCGTTTATACTCGTTACGTGCTGAGAATCTTGATTCTCGGTTTTTATGAAAAATATTAAAAGAGAGAGAGAACAAGAACAGGGAAAAAATTATGAAATTTTTATTCAAAATATGTATGTTGCTCCTGTTTCATATTAATATTTATGAAACGGTTTCAAGTAAACGCCGTTCTCTCTGCAGTTGCTGTCTATCGAATTAGGGCCGCTCAAAACTTTCAATATTTTCCATTTTTCTATAATAAAATTGATCGGTGAATTCTAATAGCAAAGTTAATTATTAAGGTAATATACATAAACGTGTTAATAATTAATTTCCTTTCCATTACACGTCATATTCTTTCCGATTTTCTTCGTGTACTTAATACATCCATATCGTATATTTTACGTTCCTATTATTTTGCTAAACGTTCTAAATTTTGATCTTCGAATCGACAACTAACAACGTTAACTGCTACGATTCTAACAGAGTAAAAAATCTAAAAGGGAAATGAATCTATTAGCTTTTTCGCATCGCGTCCACGCGCACACACTACGATAATGTGGATTCGACGAGTTCGAGTCTGAGTTCGCATAATTAACGACCCGAAATGTTCACGCACGTACATACAGCTGTCGAAACATCGGCCACACCGTATGGCAATGTCCTCTGTTCGATACTCGAGGAACGAAACTAGTTTTACAACTTCTGGAACTCCATTTATATTTACCATACATAACGCATAAATCTGTACAAAATTTGGTAGCTTAAATTAAACAAAAGAAGAGAACTGTAAAATCATTTTTTCAAAGTGGTAGAAAATCGAACCGTTAGATGGAATTTGCTAATTACTTTCATAATTACCGACACGTTTCTTTCTGTGATCTATATATTCCAGGTACAGTAGAATCTCGATTATGCGATCTCGTGACGTGGAACTCGGAACTTACCACGAACAATGGGAAACTCGAATAACACGGAAATATCCATAGCGCGTTGATAAGTTGTGCGCTAGAATCGTAAAAAGCATTTTTGATAACGCGATATTGCACTCGTATTCGAGTTTCATTGTCTATTTAATTGATCGACGATTCGATCAACCGTCTTAATAATACCGAACTATTTACGTTAAACTTTCGAAAAAGAAGAAAGTTGGGATAAAGTTCGATACATCTCGGATAACAAGGAACTTCGTTTAAGCGAGACTTTTGCCTCTTTCGTTTTTTAATCACGCCTAATCTATCTTCCATATCCTCATCGTGCTTCTTCCACTCGCGTTACCGCGAAAAATTACACAGCGTAAATGCGTCGCGTTTCCAGTCGATCGACTCCCGGCCGCGACTCAACGAATGTAAAAAAATCGGCCGTTTATCGAAACCGACGTTTAATCCGGTGAATACGTCGCTTTCTTGGTTTTCCGCTCTCGCGTTCCCTTGTTTTCATCGGGGCCGAATGAACCAGCCTGTAAGAACATCCGACGGAAATGAAAATACCGGTGGTATTGACCGGGGGGTTACTGGCGCACCCCGGGGGCTGCGATACAATCAGCCACAAACGGAGTAATTTCTGTTTGCCCTTAGAATTCGTTTCCGATGGGTAAACTAGCTTCCATGCGAATCCCACCGAGTAACGAACGTTTTCAGCGTTTTCATTCGGAATCACCGTGGCGTCTATGTATCACCGTGTGTATAGCCGCGTACAAAAGTTTCCACGTCGATAGAAACTTTGGAATCGTCGACGATCTGCATGAGATTTTGCCGATCAGCGAACGCGCCAGGTATTTCGAACGAGAAACGACAGATTAATTATTCTAAACGTTCGCATCTGGCATCGAACATCCATCCTACGAACGTTTCCAGCTACGTGGCAGCATTTGAAATATTCAGGCTGATGGTAAATAGATATCGCATTAGTTGCTATTAATTTGTATCGTCAGTTTGTATTAATCGGCGCGGTAGTTTATCAAGCCAAGCTACTTTATAACACGTGGCACGCGATTCATACGGCGAGTATACGTAACACAGGCGATTTAAACGGTTTATATTTAGCGAAGTTGCTCCCATGTTAGTTACTTTTACGCTCGTAGTAATTCAGAATGATAAACCGGCGTAATGTGACTGGAATTTTTAAGAGATTGCCAATTAAACCGTAATATAAGTTTGCGTTTAGGACAACGATAGTCGTTTCGAATAGTTTCTACAATGAGATAAGCAACCGCGCGTTGCTACAGCACAGACTTGGTCAAGTCGACAACAAAATCGAATAGAATTACGTATTTGCATGAATTTTACCCATTCCATTTGGCGTGTTCTATGCAGCCACGAAGCAACGAAGATCTCTACGCGTTGCCACGCACACCTATGATTATCCAAAATTATCGAACAACTAGAAAACGTACATAAAACTTATCGAATAATTTAGTTTGGTCGTCGGCCGTCGCGTTTCTAATCTACAAAATACTTAAAATGCTATTTCGCTATTTCTCTCTTTCCCGATGTTAATCGAATCTTGATACGAGACACGATATTTCGCTCGTTCTACCGAGATCTGACCTACTACTTTCATCGAATACTACACGTTCATGGCTCTGCTATCCCCACGGATACTCGACAATGGAAACAGACACAAAGTCGTAAATACTTTGGTCATCGATCACGATTACATCTCGAAGTCGATTCGATCGTCCAACTTCGTTGCTATTTGCTGTACGCTTTTAACGATAGTACCTTTGCAAATAAAAAAGAAACAGGATGAAGGATTAATAATTCAACCGGCGATGCTTTACAGAATAACGCGTTTCTCCGTTTATTCCTAAATTTAACGGGTTAATTGCATTTTCCTATCGGGTTGTCGGAGAGATTTACCGAGAAGAATTCAGACATTTCGCTATACGTAATCTCGCGTAAAGTCCCTTTCTGGAAAATTTTTCAACGTTTTCGATGATCGGTCCCTTCGATTTGCGGACTCTCAGATTATTCAACTCGTTCGATGTTACCGTTAGCTTCTCTACGATTAAACGACCATAAGTCGGAACGAGCGTGTTGAATTAGATGCGAATCAGATGATTAGACGGAAGATGGAAATTGTTAAATCGTAGCTGTTTCGTGGAAAACGAAATCTCAGGCAATCTTGAGAGAGAGAAATTAATAGAGACACGAAACCAGGCGAGTTAGCCAAGAGGTCGGAATTATTGAAAATGCAATTAGGACATCTCGTTTAAAACGTGTTTGACGTGGGATTAATTTTGGAGCGAGTACCCGGTGTCAGTGTTTAAGCGGCAGTATTTAAACTACGACACTGTGTGAACGGTAATTAATCGTAGATACGGAATTTTGAATAATCTGACCATAAATTTCACAGATACAGGTGTCGTTGTTACGTTCACAAACTTTGACCGTTGCAATCTCGTAATTGAGGTCAATGGTATCACGGTATTATTTTCCAATAAAATTTATTCGCCCGAAATTTAATCAAATATCGTTGTTTTCGATGTACGCGCTAGAAAATAAATAAATTTTTAGAAATTCCGAATTTACGTTCCGGCTATTATTTGCGAAAATATTTTCCATCCATGAGTGCGTCAATGCTTAAACTTAATTGATTTATCGCGAATGTGATTCCCACAACGAGTTAAGTTCGACGAGCGAGCAAACAAGTTACGCGTGCTTCAACGATTAAACATAAATCTTACTTTTCTGTCTTTTTATCGGAAATTTGATAAAATCACAGGAAAGCGCTCTTTTTCGTTCTTTTTCTAGTTTCAAAATCTAGTTTCGAAATCTCCGTGACGTTAGAATTTGCGTTAGAATCGTGATCATATCGTAACAGCTGCGCTACGTCTAAATCCCTAACGTCGATCCAGAGTGTGGAACTCTGATTCGCAATCTTGAGAACTGTTTGATCTCTCGAAATTTCTGTAATTAATTATAAGGGACTAAATTCTAACGCCTGGCTGGAAATCGAGATAGCCCCAACTTAGTTTGAATTACAATCAGGAATATCGGAGTACCTGAAGCTACAGGCCACGCTGCTGTGTACTCGAATAGGAAACTCGTTAACAGACTTCAATTTTGACACGCACTGGCTACCTTGATTCGTACTCTGACATTTTCATCCTGAACTTCGCGATCTCTCTCCCTTAAAATTCAAGACGAATCGTAAGAAATGACCAAAATATCCAAACATCGTCGTTCAAGAGCAACGCGTTTATTAAATTTTCTTAAATAAGAATAATAAGTTATTTCGTAAATAACGCGGATTCTATCCACACGCCACATCGTCTTTTTTTTATTATTATTTAATTTGTACTTTACAATTTATCCAGCTGGACATTTGGTAAATTTTTCTAATTGCTAAATAACATGTGAATGGCTACCCCAGCGGGATACCATCTTCGGGTTTGACTATTTTATTTCTTTAGTGAGGTCAGTGGAGCGTTTTCTTTTTAGTCTTCTTTCTAGGAGAATTTTGCTCGCTTCAGTAGCCAGCTGGTACGCCCATCGTGAATATCAAAAGTACTAAACTGCATCTCCGCCAATGATGTAACCCGGACAGAGAAATAATGCAGCCAGATAATACGTAGAAGTTACGCGAACGTGTAAATAAAATAATTGACACGTTCCTTTGTCGAAGTACGGAAATTCCATTCCATTTGCAGATTGGTAAATATTTCACAAAAGCTCGCGTTACGACACGATCGGAAGAAGTGAAATTTGTCATTGCGATACAGATATCCGAGCGTCTTCGAACTTTACAAAATTAAGCAGAATCAAGATATCGAAAAACAAAAGAAGATAACGTAAATTGACCGATCGAAAGTTACAAACGAAACGCGAAGTTAACCCTTTGCACTCCGAATTTTATTTCAATTTCGTTACCAGCAGCTGCCAACGCTTTTAAACGTTTCATTTGAAATTTACTTTAACTAAAAAATAAGACAATTGAAATAAATAAAGGAAGAAACAAATTCACTTAAATACCAGTTTTATTCACACTGTTCTTCTATTTTGTAATTTTTAAATGTATGGTATATCTTGGAACAGTTTTCAGGATACAATCCTGCTTTTCTTTCGCACGTTTCACAAAATAAAATGGCACTGAAAGAATGTCGAATGGTACTCGACATAAGAACGCAAAGGGTTAACGCGATGTTGGTTAACGCGATTAACGTCAATGAACTCTTCCCGAAGATGTGGGCTTCGCGCTCGCAAGAAATTACTTTTAGCCTCGGAAATTCGATCGGCAATAAACCGTAACTGTTACGTGGGAGTAGGGAAAGTTACAAAACCGAAACTATTGAATTTAATTACACATCCCCTTGGACCATCCGTTTCAAAAGCGTCACTGCCTACGCTCCTCGACACTCAAGAACCTATAGATGTAATTTGCTGCACGCATTACCTAAACTGTGTAGGAGGCGGATGAAATTTTCCAGAGCCTCGTAAAACGAACTTATAAACCAAACTCCTTTCCTTATTTATTGTTCGAGCCTACAATGCTGGTACCGACATCGTTTCGTTTTTATTTATTTCCAATGAAACTTCCTTAGACTTTGAATACGTAAATTCGTAAATTTCGGAAAACGCGACCGTGGTAAACGAACGACACGTGTTATATCAATAACGTCATATCGTATCTAGCTTTGTCTTGTTTTTACGTTCGAAGGGAGCCGTCTATGAAAATCTACCTATAGTTAAACGGTTAAAGCGATGAAGAGATAGTAACGTGTCTCTCATCGCGAAGCCTTGGTAAATAGAAAGAAAACTATAAAAAAGAACATCGAAATAGAACAACTGCAGAAGCACGAGACTCTCAGAGGACAGAAATTCGAGTCACAAGACCAGCGTTATTCCATCCGATAATTCGGCGACGTCTTTTCCAACGACGTTAACTCGCACAAGTTGAATAATTGGAATGCGCGAGACGCGATGCAGCCGCTTACGAAATATTACATGTTCTCTGTCTGTTTGAAACTGCATTGTACCGACATACCCGGCTTGCCGGTTTTCCTCGCGCGATCGCCGTCGTAACACCGCGCTTTGGTTAATTCGCGGACCAATGAATGTCGTCGCGATTATACGAACGTGACCTGAAATACCACGGCCACCGGAAAACAATTTCTTAATTGCGAACTATTAAAACTAGTTTAGTTGGTTATGTGACGGCTGGCCGGCCGGAACTCGGGAATTTGCGATTAAACGTTGAAAGGACTGAATGAAGTGGAATTAGCGGCCGTCGACCACCGTTTTGCACGCGATTCTTCAAACCGTTCCATCGGTTAGACGCGGGTCAAGACGCGACCAGACGAAAGAGACTCGTCGTTTCCGCATACGAAACGATCTCTGGATGTCCGCGGAAGTATGTTGCAAGTAAATTCAGCATTGAAAAGGCCGCCTGTAATTCGCGGAGAAACGTCGAACGACGTTGCAGAATACAATCACTGGTGAATATAATCCGCGAGAGCCGCTTTGTCGCAGCCTTTGAACGACCCTGTGCAGCGAACAAGTACCAAAGGAAAGGGAATAAGAGTGCGATAAAATGAATGTAACGAGTTCTTCGATAATGGCTTTGATAACGTTTGCTTTGCGTCGATTCGTGGGTGCGTGGCTGATACAATACCGCGGGACGAGCGTTGTGCGATTTACAGAATCGACAGAACATGATAATTATATTAGTTGCGTTATTTTTGTTACTTCTGTTAATGCTATCTGCCACGACATGAAGCAAGATCTGGTGGGGGATTAAGAGATACAGCGCGAAAAGAAGAAAGCAAGCAGAAAAGAAAAAAGGACAGAGGAAAGAGAAAGATGCACAGAGATATGGAGAAAGGAAGGAATGAGAGAAGGGAAGGAAAACCATTAGACCTGCCTGCTCGTCCCAGGGTTTAAATAAGAATGAGCCAATGCCTGCCTGAGATAACAGTTTTACAACTTTCTTGTTGTTCTTTCTATTTCATTCTTCTGTTCGTTCGTTTCTTTCTATTTATCGTTCTTTCTGTTTCTCAACTTGAGAATATATGAGAACTTTATATCTTTCAGTGTCGCAATACCTATACCGTGTCATAATGTTTTATAACAGTTTTCACGGCCTTTTGATTTTGTCGAAAACCTTCGCTTCTGCCCGTTTAATAACATACAAACGTTGTCACGGAAAACGTAATGGAAATAAAATTCCATTAACATATCGCGTTATATACTAAAAGGCATTGTTACGCTCGATGCTTCGTTTAAAACGGCACAGTGTTTTGTAATGACCGACATATCGCCAAAAATCAAACAAAAGCCTTTCCGTCGATTTATCGTAAAAACATACCACACTGTATATATTCGATGTTCAGACGTGTACGTATCTGAAATCTGAATGTAACTTGTAAAATAAAAAATGGTTTGCAAATATAAAAATTCCTTGCAATATTCGCAAAATTTTATAACGATCGATAGACTTTTTTTTACAATACGATACCTCGCTATCAAGAGACAAGCGTTAAAAATGTTCCAAGAGACTTTCACTCTGTTAACCACGAAGAACGTTGGAATTTATCCTTATCCTGTTCTCAAATGTACCGACTTTTCTTGCTTCCATGGAAATGACAACTGTTCCACTCGTCTGACTAGTTACAATTGCTATTCTACTTGTTCGACGAACCACAACCGACGCGTCTCTTGTCTGACCAAGCGAGAACCTATTCTACTTGCTCGACTGGTTACGTCTTATTCTACATGTCTGCCTACGGGCGGATCTGTTCTATTATCTTCCAGCTATGTATTATTGGTCGTATGACAGTGAAGAATAGGAGTATCATCCCCTGATTTCGATGAGAAATTTCGACGAGGAAGAACTTCTTTAGGTATAAACGTTGATTTTCATTTCATACGTTTGTACTATTTTTTTTTTCTTTTTTTATTCTTTTTTACTGTTCTATATTCTTCAATATATTATATCTTGTATATTTATTCGTTCTTACGTTTTCAACGATCTATGATATAAGTCATCAGAAACAGTGCCTTGATGTTTCGCTTAATTCGTAGCTTCTGCAAAATAATTCTTCCGCCAATTACAAGCCACAAACCATGTTTCGTTATAAACTAAAATGAATTTTTCATCAGACTCGGGCTTATCTATTACGTATTTTATACGTTCTAGATTGCTACGTGTCTGGATGGCTACTATCACGGTGCTAAGGTATCATTGAGTGGCTCTGACCAAACTAGGTCGCAAGCTAACTGTAGAATTCTGGTCACAACAATCCCGTACTCGGATGTTACTTGGAAACCCGCACTCCGCGTGGAAACACTATACATCCGTTAGAATCCAAAATAACTTAATCCCACGAGTGTTGGGAAAGATAAATTACGTATAGAGAGAAGTTGAGAGGAGATTACAGATACGAATATTACAAAAACAACAGCTGCGTAAATAATTTTTCGCTTTTTGTTTTTTAGAAACTTGCTTCAGTTGCGCGAGACATTTTCGAAACACGTGTGCGTATTCTCGAAGGAAGAAACACGCGATAGCCCTGGTACGAACGTTGTTATCCAGCCTTTATTTCTACTCGGCCGTGCCAAGTATTTACTGCGTAGTTTATCGCAAACGGATTTCACATGGCGGATAAACAAAAAGCCGGAATATACGAGCGTCGACGGTGCAAACACGCGGCAAACTTCGACCAGTCCGGCTATAGAGCAGCGCGCTTGTAATTTCACGCAATTCGACGAGTTTTATGTCGCGGCCACGTCGAAAGAGCACGAAATTGTCGACGTGCTTCACCTCGCGCCACAGAGGCCTGTAATTGTCGTTCGAACGCCCTTCCACGTCTCTGTAATTTGACGTTGTTAAACCATCCGACGCGACCTCGTCGTCGAGTCTCGAGCGGAAGGATTAAAGCGACGAAAGTCCGCAAAGAGGGCTGAAATCGTCGCCAACAACGCAAACGAAAAACCTTTTGTCTGACGCGATCGTTTACTCGTACGAGCTGCTCGGACTATCGTTATTTCTTACGAATAACGCGCAGTAATTTACGAAGACGCTTAACGTTCAAACCACCGAACAGATTAAACAGCCAATTTATAATTTTACGTTGTACAAGGGTGCAATTTAAAAAATTCGAATAACTTTCCTTCTTTGATATTCGTCGGTGATCTTAACGTCGACCATTTGCTGTAAATCCCTTTTACGAGCATGCAAGGTATGGCACGAATCAGTCGTCGCGCGATTTCAGATAATTTTTATAGTTTAATAAAAAAATTTTGCGACCTCTACTAAACCTACGTTCGCGATAAATGTCTGGCAAATTCCGATATTACGTATGTCGTCAAATTTATTCGAAGCTATATCAGCGGCCGAAATAATGGTATCTCGTTATAACGCTAATGGCATTTCAGAAACTTTCGTACAGCGCATATAATATTATCATAAAAATTTTCTACGATAGATGTACGTAGATGATTTCGCGAATCGCTACGGTTCTCTGAACGATAGACGTATCGTTGGTGCGTTAACCAGTCAGCCGTTTTTGACGAGTATACTCGTCACGAAGAAATGACAATATTTCGCGTTACGACTAGCCCTGTCGGTAATGAAATTAAAAAGTAAAACAGTCATTTCCTTAGGACTTAATTCTATATTATAACAGCCATACTCTGTGTTTGACGAGTATGCTCGTCGTCGTTTACTTCTCGTGGCACATTTTAGGTACACGCTGTTCAAAGTTTTCGCAAAGAGATCGCAACAGCTAACTGGTTAACGCTTTAAATTCGATGCGATTTTGATACGAAACGAGAAATATAAAGAAGAAAAGCACCAGCAATGTTTTTTACTATCGCAACTTGCGAACAAAACTACCGAATACCAAATTCAAACGAACTAAAGCAAAATTGTATTAGTTAAGCGTACGATTTCTCAATTCGTTGTTACTTCCCCGTCAATTTTTACGCAAAGCGTCCAAACAAGCAATTCTTACCGTTTTTCTACGTTTCTCTACATTCCACTTCAATTTTTCATTTATTCGCTATAGTACTAGCTAAACACGAAAAAAGAAGACAACGCGTGAAAGCACTCGCAATTTTTTTTTTTCTTTGTCTTACCCAGAAAAGCACAGTGCCTCAAGTCGATGGAAATTTGTATCGCGTAAATGATATCGTTAGATAATAAGCGTGATAATCGATCAAAGATCGTTTACTAGCAGGAACAAAAGTTGACGTAACTCGATTCGCATGAAAATTTTAGCCCGCGTCGTTTTGTGTAGCCGGTCGATCGATTTCAATCAATCGATCCCAGGATTCGCGTAACGGTTCGATTTCGTGAGCGGTCGAGTGGATAGAGCTCGGTTATAGCTTATCGAAAGTTCGATTTCCTGGCTGTGCGATGCTAATACTCGTCGAACAGCCGTGGCAAGATGGCGAGCTCGAAAAGGTGTTCCGGATTCATCGAGTTATCCCGCTTGGGTAATTTTCTCATTACGCCACGGAAAATTACGCGAAATTCTCAGCCGCCCCGGCGAGTAAGAGAAATTTTATGGGCTTCCAGCACCGGCATCCACCACCAATTTCAATTCTCCTTCACCCACGTGGATAATATCTGTCACGCGAATTGCCGCGTATACCATGCGCCGTCCGAAAAGTTTCCCGGCTCTGCGAATGTACATCGTGAACTACACGCTCCACTTCGCCAGCCATTACGTAACCTTTGAAACAGTGTTCTGCGAACTGCCGCAGACTTATCTCGCACTCTTTCGCTTTTACCCCTTTCTTTTGAAGAGAAGCTACACTTCGAGAGAGACGGCCGACGTACCTTCTTATCTTCGTACAATTTTCATGGTGAATCGATCCGCGTGCGATGTACGGTGGCTACCAAAAATATTTGCGCACCATCGTGTTTATCGCTCTGGTGCATAGCAAATTTCGAAATAAATTCCGGAATAATTCTACCGAATCGCTGTTAGAATCTTCTCGCCGCGTTCTCTAGCGTCGATCGAGAGTTAATTAATCCGTTTGGAATCGGAAGCACGGCGTGGATTCCTCCCGTTTGTCGCGGCATGGAAATAAAATGAAAAAGGATTGGAACGAAGGAAACGGAATAAGGTGAAAAGACTCGTCGAACGAATAAAAAAGAACGCAGACAGCTGGAACGTAGAACATTAGCCCGATGTCGTTTGCGGAATCCATAACGATCGCGTTTCTGTCGCTTAACGATGGGATCGGGTGCACGTTGGCGCCTCGTTTGACACCGTACGCTGCTTTCAAACGTCAGTCCTTTCAGAGCATCTTCTCACTCCGTGGCTATACAACGCCGATCTTTTGGTCTGTTCAGGGATACCAGACAGCTTGATGGTAATTCGCAAACCTCTAAGGAGGGAAGGCTGCAAAGGTCGCGCTGAAACAGGCATCCTACGTGCGTTGATCCTTTGAGGTCGACAATCCTAAATGGCAGACAAACGGAGAATTAATCTTGTCTGTGCGATTATGGAATCTCGACCGACTGTAAGTCACAGATTCTCAATACCGCGGCGGTATTTTTCGAAAGGAAACGCGTCTTTTGTGCAGCTCGATGAGAATAATCGAATAAAAGGCTTTTTAGCTTGGTCGCAACGATTCGTCGAGGATGCAAAATGGAATTTGGGAAAAAGTACCGGATTGACAAAACGATGTGCGAATTCCAGGGAACAAGGTTGATGGATGGTATTGTAGAACGTAGTTATTCTTCGCCGTGCCTCCATTCTCATTCCTTTGTCATTGTTATCCATTATTAATCTTTTTTCATACGGTTTTATGGGGATTCGCACAATGGAGAGAAAATACGCGAAAGAATTCGCTGCGAATTTTAGCTCCATCGTTAAATTTCGCGACTGGTAATCTGAAAATTCCCTTCGTTCTTTCCCGTGTCGTTTGCATAAACCAAATGCCCGTTTTAATTGCAACAGTCGCGTTTCAGCGAATAAGGAAAAGACGCGTAGGAGCTAATTTCTTAACACGTTCGAAGATTCGAACGTCAACTAAAGAATACAAAATGTGGGTTAAATATTCCGATACGCGTACCGATTTGTAGCAACGGTATGTAGATCGCAGGGAAATGTACAAATTAATATCTCTTCGTCCAGCCACGGTTCTCTTGCAAACTCTCTCTCTCTCTCTCTCTTCCTCTCTCTATAAAGAGAGGGTACTTGGGCCACGTTTATAGAAATTTGTTTCGACAATCGAAACGCGTTGAAAGAGAGAAAAGCGCGAACGAAAAGCGCCACGATTGAATTGGTATTCGTACAAAGGGTGGAAATTGTACTTGAAACTTGAAATGCTATTGAACGAGACTCGATATTTCACCGATATTACACTTGGTGACAGGAAATCGATTAACTCGTTGCTCCTATCTAACGAACGATTATGTTTCGTTCTTTACGTTTGCCGCTTTCAAAAGTTCGCCAATACGCGTTTAAGCTTTTCTCAGTTTTTAACTGGCAAAGATTCGAAGCGACGTGGCGATATATTCTTTGCAGACTGCAGACTATCTTCCGAGAAACGAAGAACCTGTTTAAAGGTATCGCGACGAGGTATCGGTGAAACATTTTTCACGGTTGAGGATTTCCTAACTGCGGCGCGGTTGTTCGCGAAAGTTGGTTCGAACAAAAGGTCGGAACGACGATGGTAAAGGCGCGATACAGGCGGGAAGATAGCAGCAGGAAAGATACGATCGCGATGATCTCGTCGCAAAGGAGTCGAAACGACCCAAGAACATGGCCATATTCTCGAAAACAAGGCTGTACAATTTCATTTTGCCAGCACGCGGCGAGAACAGGTTTTAAAATAGAATCCTTCGTCGTGAAAGAAACACGTTTTTCCGTATTTTGTTGCTCTCGAGGTTTATGAAAATGGCAAGGAAAGCGAAATCTCGAAAATCTGGCAGGAAATAAAAAATCCTCGAAACTAATTCGAAGGGCTTCAGTAAAATTTCTATCTATCGACAACAAACTCTGCGATTTCCTCTGTGAAAATGCTCTTGCTAGAAGCAAATCGTGGCGCTTGAATGTTTGAGCGTGCGATTATTTTATTCGGAATAAATTTCCATGGTTGATATCGAAACAAGATTCGTGATTTGTTGCTTTTTCGTAATTAGTAATTCAGATGTCAAGCAAGAACGCGTATTCCCGCAAATTTATTTCGGCAATGAGAGAAAATGGTGGATTTTGCATAGCGAGAGATGGTAAACGATATCAAACCTCGCAGCGATATTTCACGAAAGTGGTTGATCGTACGCGACCCAGACTCGTCAGCGTGAAGCTATTTTGACCGCGATATCCATCCTCGCCTTTGATAGCGTGCAACTGATAGCCCTTTTCTCTCTTCCCGTGCAGCGAGCAGATTAAATTAAGCGGACAATTCCATTGGTTTTTCTTCTTGAACGCCGAATCACGGCGAAGATCGAAAAGCGAATCGACCTCGGAACTGACGTCTCGCAAATAGTCTACGCTGCTTTAACGTACCATACTGCGAATATTCGTCGAAATTCGACCCTCGATTGTCGCTCGATTTTGCTATTACGATCTATTTCGTTTCAACGAACACTCCAACTTCTCGCACCTTCCGCGCCGTAAAAGGAACACGTATTTGAAAATGTATACTCAGCATGGCAAGTTCTGTCACTCGTTCGGCTTCGTATCTTTTATAGTCGCGCGAGAAAGAGAAGAAAGATACGTCGTATCGCGGTCATCTGCTTTCTTTGCGAACGCGTAAATTATAAGGTAACACGCGCGAGGCAGAGCCGCCACTCAAGTCGTCGATTATTTCGTATTAATTTTGGACCAACGATCGCGGTCTCTAGGTAACAGTTTCGAGGGTACGCACTCGCACACGCGCATACGTTCACACGTTTATACGTAACTGTACACGATCAAGCCGGAATTAACGCGCCTGTAATTCCTCCTCGAGTTTTAATCGTATTATTGGTACGTTGCGTTTTGTTCCTCTGAGCTACGGTTTTCGGACAGGAAGATCTCCCATGCAATGCAACATTTACGCTTGCTTTCACAGTTCCCACGCGCTCGATAGACTACAGACTACTAAAGCCCATTGTCCGCGAAGCGACTTAATTCGCGGAAGCGTAAGCGTCGTCTATTAGACGTGACGATACGTCTACGCCGGTTTTCAGCGTACGAAGCGTTCAGTAAGGTACATTTTGCCTCATTATCAAAATGTCGGGCGATGAGGAAAACGCTTTGTCTGTATCTGCCACATACGCCTTCGTTGCTGGTTAACGTCAAAAACGTCACGACGAAAACGCGTAAACGGTTCGCCGCTGCTATTTCGCAGACAGCCGCGCGTTACTTTGCAACGAAAGAGTACTCTTACCGTTAGTACCATACAGACATGAAGATACAGTAAGCGAGATAGACAGAGCATCCGGACTTCTCTTTCTACTCGCGTTGATAATAATTTAATTAAACATTTTAAATAACTTCGTTTAATCAGAGCAGAGCTATGTACGCAGCAACGTGGTCCACATGTGGAACACGTTGTTACGTTAATGAAATGATTTCTTTTTCAACCAGTACCGCTATCGTTATTTGTGAAACCGTTCCAAATGCGCACACTGGCTGAAATAAAACAACGATAATGATAGCAGATCTTACTGTTGAGGTTTTATATGTCTCGGAATAGAGAGAACAAACACGTGGATGAATGTATTATAGAAATTCTTTATTTAGAAATCTTAGAAATTAAGATCTCCAATGGTTTCTAGTCTATACGATAATGTATTGATAGATGGATTTATCACGGTGGATTAAACAGAAAACGATGATTATCTAACGTGAACTTAATGCGGTAGTGTGATACGACAACTCGCGATTGACGACTCTTGACTCTCGGGTGGCTAACTGAACTATTGAAGTTTCCCGACCCTTTCGGTTTGTCGGCATTTGCGCTTTATCGTCGACATTGTCCGTACATCGGCGATCTTTCCGCGGTACTCTAACAGAGACCAAAGAAGCCACTGCAAAGAGAATCGTTGTGCCAAAAACTAAACACTAGAGAAGATGTAGAGTTTTCCCAGAAGTGAAACCCACTTCAACACTTACAATTAGTACACGCTTACCTAATCGATCTACAAACTGACTTTTCTCGAAAACCGGGCCTTAAACGAGAAAGATGTTATTCTTTTTTCGCGGTTCGCTTTGCGTGTAAAACCACCATTCTACCGCTTGTTCCATGATTTCGGGCACACCCTGTATTCGCTGTACGATTGTGCATGCGTTTTTTAAATAAGGACACGAGGGGTCTCCATGCAACGATCTTTTTCCATTGCTACGTCGTTTTTTCAACTCGCTCGCGCTTTATGCCTCTCTGTGATTGGCATAAACGTGTCTGACACGCATCTACGAAGCGTCGCTTCGTGACCAATGAGTCCCTTTAAACTGTAGCGGCACTCGACAGCAAAACTCTCCAACGGTTTCTGTCCCGTGGCTTGCTACACAAAGACGCTATCCTCGACCGGACGACGGCAGAACAGTGATTAGCGCCGTTGGTTACGAACGTTCTAGACCAGGTTCAAATCCCGGCACTCGTAGTCCGATTTTTTCTCCACGATTCCTAACTGAAAAGAAGGCAACCCGAATGAAGACAAAAATCATATACACCAGCAGTAGCACTATCACCACGACCTATCCAACAAACACGCAGCTGTTTCATCGTACAAGTGACGTGTACATACCGCAAGACGAAAAGCTCAGCCTACGTCGATACATCGCGTAAATCTGTTCTTGCGGATATTCCGACGTGTTCGAATCCGACAACTCGCGAACACGTGATCGCATCATCGTGGAAATTTAAAATGTAGAAAGTTAGACCCTTCTTCCAAACTCTTGCCATAGTCCGCTGCACACGCGAGACCAGGCAACGCGGCGCGCATAATTTCCACGCGAACGCCATGTATCGTTCTATCTCGCAGCACCAGCAGCAGCTCCTAGCTGCAGTTTATTGTAAACCGAGTAGATTCGTGTCTAAGTTGAATTGGGAGTCTGGTGCAGCGGAGAGAGTCGCGTCGGACAATACAAGGCTCGTTCATTTTCGCTCGCGAGCCTCGCTATAATTTACTTCCACGGGCGCCAGCAAATGCATATTGCTGAATGAATTAGGTAGGTAAGATAATGACTGGAATAAATCCCGCGAACGCTTATACCGTATCTCTCCGCCTCCCATCCCCTGCCACAGCGGAACCTGCGTCGCGTTTTATGCAACCGACCCGCCCCGTGTAAATAATTACCGGCGAACGTTGCAACCGTGGCCAAAGTTATACAGCCCGTGAAAATTCAACGACACGTTGGAACCGAGCAAGAAAAGTCTGTGGCGAAGTTTTTGGGGAAGCGATCTCTGAAGAGTCGGCCATCTACTTGTTATTTCCGATTTTCCATAAATTGCACCGAGCGAAGAAACGACGAAGGCAAAGTAAAGCGATCGACGTTTGCAGCAATAAGCGGCCAACTTCGATATTTCAATTGTATTCATTATTTGACGATGATCGTTTATTGTTACAAGCTTGTACAGATATCGGTCGGCTGTGAATTTCTGGCACGTTCAACTTGTTCTTTGTCGATTCGCTCGAATTAATGGAAAGTGGAGCTGCCTCGTTGCTGCACCAGTCCTCGCTGTTGCCAGCAGCCAGAGTAAGATAGCAGAGATACTACACAGAAATGGAGAGAAGACTAGTAGAAGGAATATGGATCCGATCGATCCTAATGAATTAGGTCCGCTCCGACCTCGTACACGATTTTCGTTGTAGCTTATCATTGTCCGAGATCATCGTCCGAATCTGCCAAGGCTGCATTTACAATGAATTCGTGTCCTGGCGGATAAAACATTCGAAGAACTGGAAGAATAATCGAAGATAAGAGTCTGCGTTACGAGTATTTCATTGTTTCAGCGTATTCGTCAGGGCCGTAGTTTATCGGAACATGTAATTATAATGTAATTACGTTGCTTCACGAGTAAAAGACCTGTTTCGTCCCTGTACTTGTCCCGTTACGTAATTTTCTTTGCAGTTGTTCTTCGCGTAGAATAGCCTTGTTGCGTTGCTTCGTGAGCAAAGTACCCAATTTGTTCTTGTACCGTTATACGATTCCCTTTGCACTTCTACTTACGTAGAACGTAATACGCGGCGTTAAAATACGCGTCGATATATCGTCGTGGAAAGACGTTAAAACACGTCGCGCGAGAGACACTGGTAAGTTTTCAGCTGTTTTCACGCCTGACGGAATTAAAGCATGGAAGGAAAAAAGAGAGCAGTCGATCAAAGGGGATCCATTGAACTCGCGTTAACCAACGCTATCCATTCTGTTTTTCTCTCGTTTCACAGCGGATAGTTTAGTGTTACGTACCTTCGTTTCATCCGATATACCTTTGCTGCTGCGAAATTGAGTTGTCTATAAATAAACGAATAAATCGAAAACGGACGTTTCACGAGTATCGTTAGACCTTCGATCGCGAATTATTAGCTCTCGAGTCGTAAAATATCAGGCGAGACAGTAACGACTATATTTAATAAGAATACGACGAAGATAACAGTCTAATTGCACTGACTTCTGGTCCTACGCGATTAAACGCATTGGCAAATTCTCGCCTCGAACTCTGAACTCTTCTATTGTTCTGTCTCGATTTCTTCCTCTCAGGTACTCGCGCATGTATCTTTCGCGACCATTTATCTTTACACGTGTTTGCATCCATTTGCACAGCCATTTCGCCGGCTAATGTCGAGCGCTCCAAATACTCCTCTTTTAACATCGTGTTTTAACATCGTGAACAAAGTAAGCGATTCTTCAGTCACGCACATATCGCTGTTAACTCGCTGGGCAAACATCTTGCCATTTCTAAGCAGGTGTATGATAAATTTTCGAAACGAAAGAGAAGCTGGTATCGCGATGCGGGTTACGCTTATTGCGAATGTTACGCGTATACATTTTAAAGAATGCTACGATAGTAAATAAAAGTTAAAGTCTAAAGAGAAATTTGTTTAACTCTCGCGCGTTACCCGTTTAAACCGAACATTGTCACTAACTTTTCGAGAAACATGAAATCTAGCGAGTCTTGTTAACGCTACCTGAACGATGTACCAGGCAAAAAGAAGAAAAGGAAGATGAATTTGTTGGCATTCGAATATTACAATAATCTCTGATCATCGTGAATACTCACATTTACTTTGGATGCTTTATATATTTTTACGCATTACGCGTACCCTCTACAACTTTCCACCTTTCTATCGTCTGCTTGTAAATGCATAAACGTTCGCAGTTTGTGCCTCCAACGAACGACGAATTAATAAAAGTAAAATCACCATTTGTTCGTTTAGTATTTCGTGATTTTAGCGTTTCGATTTAACGTTTCGATAATCGAGATGATCCGCAATGGCACAATACGGATGACTGGTTACAGATAGGACGGTTCCTCAAAATCTGGTTACACGGAGAATGGTCGTATCTGTGGTGGTGCTAATTAAACCTCCGTGACACCTCGAAAGCTGTGCGATACACGTGATTTGTAATGGTGTTCGTCGTTTACGAGAGCGTATCGAGGAACACCTGCGCTTCTGTTAATGAACTCGCTATGTTCCCATATCGCGATTGATCATCGATCAGTCATTGGACATGGTCCGCTATCGGCAAACATCGCAATCCGAAAAGACGACAGTCCAGTTTACCATGTTATATTGTTCATAGTCGTGGAACCAGTTTAAATAAAAAAATCTCCACGTAAGACATTTTTCGAATACATTTTTAAATCTGAAAATCTTCTATATATACGGGGTGTCTCGTTTTAATCCATCCATGCAAATATCTTCGAAACTATATATTGTATTATTGAAAAAATCGTTTCGAACGAAACTGGATGGACGTGCCTTTTTTATTTCACGATGATCTTTGCTTTTCTTAACGCAAATGTACATTTTTTTATACGCCATTCGATGTATTTTTCGATTCTCTGGAAAGACGTATCAAGAAGCTTGGGTGGAAAAATGATTAGTTCAAAGGTTATTTTAACTTTAATCTTGTCAAGCTCGTCGTACAAAAGACGAGGAAAGATGACGCGGTGCTTTCCTACCTACATGTGTTTCCCTTGCCTTTCTTATACTCAATTTGATAAAATTAACTACTTTGTGCCTTAGTACTTTTCTATTTACTTATACTTTAGCGAATTGAAAAGTGTATGGAATGGCGTATAAAAAAAAGAAATACCATTTAATGGGAGAAAGTTCACTCAGAGATCTGGGAAACGCTCGAAAACTTGGAGGAATCTGGTTGGTCGTCGTAAGAAGTCTGCTCTTTCGAACAACGTATAGTTTGAGAGATATTTGCGCGAGTCTGATAAAAGAGAACGAGACACTCTGTATGAGAAACTGAAATTTTAATTTCTTAACTCTCTTAAGACGCAGCTCTTTCGAAAGGAATTACTCTTTCTTTAGGACTTGAAAATGCTTGCTCTCGCGAGAGAGAAAAATTGTAATTTTCGAGGCCTCATAGAGGCAGGATTATTATACATTTGTTCCGTAATTGTGGAATTAATGGTAAAGCGTGGATTGGATTTCGTATTAATTAAACTGTTACGCGTTAGTGCTACGTTTTATCTGTGTGAGAAACTTGATTCGATAAATTTTTTTTACGCGATGGGCTTAGATCGTAGAAGTAAATAACTTTATCAACCGTGATTTTTAATTAAGCCGATGTTAAAAACAGAGTAAAAGGTTTATTACATCGATCGTTCACGAAAGCTATTTTCGGTGCAAATAATACACGCTGTGCGTGTAATTCGAAACGTAATTATTTCGCGAGAAAGGGAGAGAGGGAGAGAGAGGGAGAGAGAGAGATAAAAATGAACAGGTGTGTTATAATTCACCGTAATCGACAACGCGTGCATACATCAAATGCACGACATCGATCGACGATTCAATCACATTGCAAACGAGGATCGTGTGAAAAATGCAGATCGTTCGCACGGTTAACAAATCAAAAGATTATTTATCCTCAAAAGAGAATCTAAATTATCTGTATTCGTCATGCGCTCGACGTCGATCGATGATTCGATTTAATCGTAAAACGAGACGAGAACCATTATCGTGTGTCTTGGTAATATACGTGGCCGAAGCGATTCTGATAAAACAGCTCTGTCATCCCGTTGACAAATTGAAAACTAAGTTCGTCGAAAAAGTAACGCCCATGCTCGGTATACTTGATATCGTGCATCATCAATTCCATTTAACTCGCAAGAGCAAATAAACTTCATCGTTGGATAAATTCATCCAACAACCCCTCGTATATTAATATTAATTGAAAACAATTTCCGCTATATCTTACAATCAGTATTATATAGTTGTATATTAATATATCTATATATTTATCTATTTACGTATTTATATATTTATGTACGTCGATGTATTTATATGTCGCGTTGTTATTACGCTGTTACATTTATATACGTTCGCTTAGTCGCAGTAACATCGATCATCAATCATAATTACAACCCAGAAACAATTTCGTTGTTAAACAAACATGTCCATTAGCGTGCACTGAATCAACTTCCATTAAAAACAACTCTTCCTGTATTTACTATCACCATAGGGCAGAATTTACCTACCGCACGTATTACCAACAACTAACAATCCAATCATCTCACCGAAACAACATCATCGCCGTGCAAAGATACGTACAATATTATTACTAAATAATACGTACAATAATATTATTACTAAATATGTTCGATCTTGTCGATCCACGTTGCTTAAAATCGATCTATCTTTTTTTACTTTCGTAAGCCTAACGTACGAACAAGTTTGTCGCTTGTTCGTCATCGCGCTCACTCTTTTCAACTTCCCCATCGCATCTGCTCATAAATGCTAATTACCTTTCTCCTTCCTTCAGAGAGATTCTCTGAAATGCATAAAGTTTTCGTTCGCAAGCGGGTCCAAAGATAGCAACTTTTCAACGTCCACCTTTAAATCGAACCGTCGATTCGTCTTACCGTCTTACCGTCTTCGTCTTACGACCTTCCGATTCTACGATAGTGAAATCGGTTACTCCGAGATGTTCGATCGCGAGAATAAAAATACCACAGGCTGAGATAGGATGACGTCCGAAAAAAAGGAGCGACGGTCTGGTTGGAAAATTCAAGGCAAAAGATAAACAAAGTGCCGGATGCGACAGATCCCCCGGTTCGTAATCCCGAGATGAATTCGAGTGATCGCGATCGGGATTACGCGGCCATGTCACGTTATACGGTTGCGAAGGTTTTGCCGCGCCGCACGTCGGCCGTACACGCCGATCAATATCACGCCCCGAGGAACGACGCAGAGGGCCAACCAACAGGTGAAGTTAGATCGCGGAAGAGCTGCCGCTACGAGGCCAAGGGGAGAATATAAAATTACCTGGCCCGGATAGAGGGTTGCAGAGTCGAGTCAGCTCGCCACAAGTCGCCCACTTAATGGACTCTGACCTGACTATGCTTTCTTATGGCTTTGCGCGCGGACCGTTGTCGACCCAGCTTCCGGTTCCCGTGACGCGTCAACGACATCTTCCACAGCCGTTCCGCGGCTGATTTTATTTGGAAATAGAATTTTCCTTCCTTCCACTCGTTTTCCCGTCCTCTTTTTCCTGCCTCGAACGATCGAGGAATTAGACCAGCGAGATTTTCTCGCGCGTGTTGCGGATAATGATGTAATCGTTGCAATTCTTTTTATCGTTTTCCATTCTTTGCCGTGGGAAAATTGTTAAACGGAAAACAGAGAGTAGCGGGATTGGCGATAATCGAAGATATTTGCTCGACTTCTGCTCTTCTCTTTTCTTCCAAGTATCAAGGTTACCATTAACGCTGTGTTTGGTACCTCGACCTTCGACAAATCGGTAAAGGAAAATCGAACAACGAAAGATTATCGGCATTGGCGGTCGTTCGAGCTATTTGACTTTCTTCTTTTTCCCTTGAAGCGTTAAAAAGTTATCGCGCGTATCGATCGTGTTTTATAATTATCGGAAGTCTCTCTAGCGTTTCGTATTTTTGTATCTGGAGATCGGAAAACCGATGTGATTTCTCGTTATTGCATTCGCTATTGTTAGAATTACTTTTCAAATTTCCCCTCTTTCCTCTTGAAACTTTAATATATTAGCGTAACAAGATTGCCGCGTACGACCGTACATCGTAATTATTGGAATTTTCCTTTTTTACAGCGTCGAACAATTGCAAACTTTATTCCATTTTTCCGGAGCGAGTTTTCGTTACAAATATTTCCTCTCGTTCCTGTCTGTGAAAAACATTTAATAGCACAGCTGAATTCTATAAATTCTACAGCTGCGGAGAACTAGGCAAAATAAAGAGCTGGACGAGACGCGGTAGTCCTTTTTCTTCGTTAGCATGCAAATCCGAAATTCTGTCGGGAACGTTGTCGGAACAAGTCGCGCCATTGGTCGGAGCAAACGCAGTTTGCTTGATTCTATCTATTTTTCTCGGCTGGCAAAGCTGACGGACGCCTCGTCCGTGTTCCCTTTTCGCTTCCGAGACTCGACGTCTGTCTGCTTAGTATAGTTGACGCGTCACGTCGCCAAAGGAACTCGAAAAGAGCACCATTTGTCGCGAGAACGTCTTGCTCCGATAACCTACCTTCTCGTTGATTACTGTCGTCATTTTCCTATTTTCCAAACTCGGAATACTCGCAGGATATTGTCGCAACACGAGTAACATTACGATGCGTATCGAGAGATCGAACGTGAAAGGGACGTTCATCTCGTTGAAGGGAAAAATTGGTGAAATCAAAGGATCGAGATTATGGTCACTTGGACATTGAGGATCAGCAGCCGAGCCTGATCTCGTTGCGACTGTTCAAATTATAAAACGATTTTTGCGATTGCATCGTGCTTCTCTACATTTTAATTACGCTTGCATTTAATTGCTTTTAATTTATTCGTAAACAACCTTTTTCACGCACGATTACGTTAGCTCGTTAACGTTATATTATTGCGGGTAACATCATCTCGACGGAAGATAAAATTTCACGAAGAAAAAGCGGAATATCTGCGCGTTTAATTATCAACGTAAACGTACGTTTCATGAAATCGGACGAAAGATATCGCGGCTTATATCGTCTACTTATTAAAACTGGGAATAGCGGAGCAAGCGATACGTGTAAAATTGACAGATTCGACGTGTACGTCGTTCGTAAACACCTTTGCGTACCAGTCACCATACATACGTACACGAATATTGGTTTCGATGTCTGACCGTAATCGTCTTATTTCACTCGTATACCGACCCATTCCGTTTACCGTCGGAATTACCGCGTAAACATTTCCAACGACGGCGCTATAATTTTCCATTGAAAGGATAATATCGATGTGAATCTCCGCATCTCCCCAGTGATTATTTACGGCGACGAAAAAGATGAAACGATCGGCTCGCCATAGGATTTCGTCGCAACAGAGAATCGAACGAGGCGACGTTTTTAATCCAATCAAACGACTAACACTTTTCAACCTGCGATCGATCCTTCGCATCTGTTTACAATTAATCGAATAAAGCTCGCGATAATGCTGTAAATATTATTTCATCGAGAACACGGTGACGCGTTACAGGTGTTGCAATTGAAACCCCTGCCGGGATTCCCACGAATTGTTTCGTCGTGCTTCGATCACGATCCTCGTTGTTGTTTTTTCTCTCCCTTCCTCCTAGTTTTCTCTTACGCGAACCGTTTACCCGGGGGAAATCGCAGGGGAAAAATACACAAACGGCAAACCGTATGAATTATTATGGATGTATGGCTATTTTTAGAAATTGAAACTCGATTAATTCTATTCGCCACTGGACTCGTTCGATTTTCTTATTCCTACGAATTCTCGTTACAGCTCGTTAAATAGGGAACGGTCAATTAACCCTATAAGTAACCGAGTATCGGTTGGTTAATCGCACTGCAATTATGCGAGCTACAATTGTGTATTAGATCGACCGTAACGTTCTGTCCGTTTATTTTCACAGGCAAAGAAATCAATTACTTTGATCGAAATGTCTACGTCTACTGTGTCGTTTATAACTCTACCGACTACCCTCGTAAATTATTCATTCTGATGCTGTAAAACATCTCATCTCACTTATTCCAATACTTCTTCCAACGTTTTGACAACGTAGCAAATTAGAACGAGCGTCGAATTTCTTTCTAATCGGAAGATTTTATGACCGATAAACTGCAGTTCCTCTGTCATGTAATTTAGCCCGCAGTCGAGCTATTATAAGAACGAAAGGTTTGCTAGCGAAGCGACTGACCTATACCGCGGTCCAATAAATTCCACGATCTATTCTTCGACCTTCTACTAAAAGAACAAAAAAAAAAAAAACGCGAAGATTATTCTGGGTTTGTCGAACGAATATTTCGCTACCAGCTAAAAACCTCTTCGCCTACCCAAAATACCACCATCGATAAAAATTGCACCAAACGACGATAAATCTAACCCTGTTGCAACATTAAGCCCGAATTATCCACGCGTCGATTAAACGCCAATAACAGATTGGAGAAAAAGAGGAAAAGCGCAGAGATGCGGTGATTTAAATAATAATTGTTGGCGCATGAACGAAAGGTCAACTGGCCAGTCGCAAATGAGTGGGACGGAGGGTGCAGGAATTGCGCCACGAGCACTTTGTTATTTCACCTGGAAACGTAGAAAGCGTATCGCGATAGAAATTTTATGGAAATTGCACCAACGATCATTGCGCGTCTTCCTCGGGCGTTGCGTGTTTTCCAGCAGCAGCGAAGAACAACAGGACCGAAGAGGATGTGAAAAAAGTGGTAAAGGGCAGAGATGGCACAACGAATGGGTCGATCTCTGTTCGACGATGTACATCTCGCGCTCACGTATGTACTGGGTGGAACGAAAGTCGCGTCGAAGAGCTAAAACTGTATCGCGATGTAACTAGGAATTTTCATTTGAAGAATTCCGGAGGAAGATGGAACTTCAAACAACGCGAGGCGAACTTTCATTTACGAACAAAATACGAAGTACGGAGATAATTACTTTTTTAATTTACGCTCGCTAATTGCAGCTCTAAAATTATCTTTTCCCCTTGTCCTTTCTTTTCTTTTCTCTTTTCCTAATTCTCGAATGCTTTCGAATTTAAGCAATTTAAATTATCGTAGCTTTAGTCGAGTAGTTTCATTGCAATTGTTACAGCCGCGTGAATATTCATAGAGAAGATTTTTTATTTATTATTCAATTCTTCGATTTCGTTCGTTCTTTGCTCGTACGATCTTTCGATGTTCGCCATACGCTTTTCGGCAAGACTTTGCACAAAGAAGAGAAACGAAGCGACGCGACGAGACGCATCGAAAGTTTCCGGAAGAAAGAATTGAAAATTTGCAGATTTCCGCGAAAATGGAACGGCGTCAGTGCGATCGTCAACTTCTGAAGGGGAGGGGGGGGGGGGTAATCGTACAACTTTGATAAGCTTCTTTCCACTCGCTAAAACGAACGGGCGAAAAATCCGAGAAAGGAAAGAATTCGCATTGGAGGAATGGATATTCTTCCTGGTTCTTTGCTGATTTATCTTTCACGATGTTTGACGCATAAACTCTGTGAAAAAAAGTCCTATAACGAAGGACATTCGAGCGATAAAGTTAGAGAAAAGTTCTACGTATTATTATTGCGATGTAAAATAATGATATTCGAATGTCAAAGAAAATCGTTCGATAGACCTCGGGGAAAATATAATTATCGTTTCGTTCCTTAAATAATCGCATTGTGGAAACACGGAGCGGTTCTCCTCTTTGGAGTGTCGTATTTCGAACTGCACCAAGTTATTTCAATGCACACGAGAGAAAGGTTCAGTAGGGTAAAAAAAAGAAATAAAAGAGGAGAAAAGCTGAGAAGTCACGAACAATGAGGTTTACCGACTCTTTGTCTTACAGAACTTTGCACACCGTACAGAATCTCAGCTACACGTTATATTCCGCTATCGGAACGCTTCTTCTTTCGTAACGCCGTTTTAAAACCAACAAATTCCATAGCTGTTTCTAGAAATTACACAACATCAAACGACCTTTCTTCTTACTTTTCTTACGAGCAAAGCACAGAGAAGAAATTCGTCGTTTCGCATTTCGAAATAAACTCTTCTGAAACTTCTCCTTCGCTGTTCCTTATATCTCACGTTTCAAGCAGAGATGGTTAGAAAGAATCAGCGACGTTTTCAAACCGCCACGGTTATCTTATTCGCGATATTCTAAATCTTACGATGAGCAAAATTATATCGAGCAACTCATTATTTTTTCACTGTGATCGTTGCAATATCTTCGTGGCGTTAAAACTCGACTAACGACGACGACGAAAAGGGAGAAACGTCGTGGGCTAACGAGGTAGGACAGCCACGTATCGAGCGTTCGAAGCTTCCGTCACCGTGAAGACGACGTTTAGAATTCCTTTTCTCCCCGTTTTACGTACGTACGTTCGAGTCGCAGAGACGGAAGAAAACAAGAAAAACGACTAGAAAGCGGTAAGAAGGCGCCAGGACGCTTTTGTCACGCAATTTTCACGGCCTGTACAACGACGCGGGTGTAGAGGCAGTGGGAGGGGAAATCCGATAAAGCTTTTTGAACGCGTTCCTTTTTCATTTTGTCGCGAATCGTTGCCGAGAACCTTCAACGGGAAGCAAGATGCGATTTAAGGGGAAATTGAAAGAGTTCGTAGGGTGGATTTTTCTTTTAAGAACCGGAGCAATACAGCACGTGAAAAATGTATTTTACATTTAGGCCGAACAAGCAGCAACGTCTCCGTAAACAGAAATTCGAGAACCGACCTGTGACGCGAATTCGCGCACAAATACAAATGTAAGATGTTATATCTCCTAATCAGATTCGATTTTTTATTTCCGTTATGTCAAATAACTTTAGTTTCGGAATAAAAGGTATCGCGATGATTTCATCCCTGAAATTGATTGTCCTCGGTCGCTGCTTTATTTCTATCGTCTCGTGTCGCTGGTGCGTGCGTTAAAGAAACGAAGGCAGCGACAGAATCGATGTTATCGACAGGTAGATTCGAAACGCGGATACGAGCGGCATCGGCAAATTGAATAGCAATTGTTTAATTGTTTAATTTCGTTGAATTGCCTGATTATGTCACAGGAAGCCGCGTTAAAGCATTTCGAACGATTTTTTCGAAAAATTGACCGATGGATTTCCACGATATTCCCGTTAGTCGCGTATCGATCACCGCGCGTCAATTAAAATTAACAATCAGCAAAAATGTGGCAGAACGTTCTCAGAGAAAATCCACTATCGCGACAAACCTGCTTTCCGTAATTTCCTTAACACCGCAACCGGCTACGACTATCGCGACCCTGCTAATAGAATGTCAAATTCATCCGAAAGCTTATACGGGCGTCACGAAACGTTTATCGCGCGCGTGATCATTCTTCATAGTCATTTTTTGCGAATTCCATATTCGCACAAATGACTCAGGACTCTCATATATTGTACATTATCGAATTGATTTGACCGATATGTTGATACAAATAGCCACGTGTCGTTGCAGTAGCAATAAAATCTGCAAAAGTTTCATATAACGGATATAACGTGCCCACGATAGCTTTTTATGGCAGATGTTCCAGCATTTTCATAGGTCACCGTAGGTGCTTATTGGAAATGAAGATTAACATCGTGAGGGAAAAAGGAGAAAAAAGAAAGGAAAAAAAGATAGGGATACGTGGAAGGGGTATTCCTGCGACCTAATTGCTAAATCCGTTGCAAAGCCTGACGCACGATAGATCGATATCGGTGATTCGATACGTTCGTTGATAAACAGGGAATATTTACTTAACCCGTGCGAGCGAAGGGGACTCGTGTCTGCACGAAAAGGAGGAAAAACCGGAATCAAACTCGCGGGAAAAAAATATTCGAAACTTTTTGCTTTTTTCTGGTTCGGTCACCGACGCGATGAAAAAAAAAGGAGCAAAGTAACGAAATACGCTGGAGAGAAATTGATAAAAATCGCGTGCACGGCGAGCGCAAACTGCAGGGTTGTTTGTTTTGCGCATGTCGCGTCGCGTACGATCAATCGTTCATAATTTGATTTTCTACGAAAATTATTTTCAATTCATCGATACGCGCGCTCCATCATTGCGGATCATTTACAGGTACACGTGATTCGGTTTAAGAATCGAAACGGATATAAACGAACAGGACGAACGAAACGGTTCGTTGCATAATTCAAGGGAACACGGGCAAACGAGCGAAATATGTCGCTGAAAATAAGTCGTTGATAGATTGTTCGGGACTAGCTTGACTATATTCTTCTTTACTTTTTCGACAGCATTTCTACCAATTTCATTCGGCCGTTGGTTTTTTAAGAAAACTTGCTTCGGACGTATATTAACTTGTCTCCGATGTTCTTCGAATTTTGTTCGCGAATTAATCGAAATATATTCGTAATAAGAATCCTTCAACTTTCCCGACTTATTCACTTTGCGTATACATTCTTCGTTTCGCTCATCTACGAGATTAAATTTCCGTTAGATTTTAAAGCGAAGGAACTTTCGTACTATGCGTTCTAGGGGACAATAACGGCAGTACAATGCGGTAAAGAAATATGCTTATTCCCTTTTCTTCCCTCGATCTTTGTACGTTATTAAATCTTACTTTGGCTTTGCTCTAGATTTCTCTACCGTGAAAGTGGTCTAAGTAAAAAGTTGTGAAAGCTTCTCAGGAAGAGAAGTCGAGTGTCTGCTACTTGTTCCGTGGCACTGTTATCACAACATAAAGAACCCTTTAAAAAATATAAACTAGAAAAAAAAAATACCTTCAAAGGTTGAAAGCCAAATTCGAGATATTAGGAAACCAAAGGGCGATTCTCTCGAAATACGGAAAACATGTAAAATAAATCGTACAAAGGCAATGCAATCTCATGAACGTGAAAACTTTATAACAATCAAAATTATATGGGTGCGCGCATTCGAAAGGAACAAACGGAAAAAAGAACGGGACACGTAAATGTAAAAAGTTTTTCGTAAATTCGCCAGCTTCTCCGGCTTAACGATACTTTATGGCAATAAGAACGCAAACAATTTTCCAAGCGCAAACAGGGTCGAGCATGCTCCAAAGTCATCCTTACAAATGAACCTACTTATTCATTCCCATGAACAAAACGAAGGAAACACGGCCAGAGCAGAAACTTCTGAAAAATCACGGCTTCCTCGAGCATAGGCAACGTCCAGCGTGTAACGTACGGTTCAGGGATGAAACAAGGGTCGTAGAACCCGACTTCGACAACCCACGCCACTATTTAAGCGAACAGCGATCTTCTTTGGGTTCGTACAACGTCGCGATGTTCGACCATTTAGGGCACTGGATTCAGTGACTATGCTAAGATAGCGAATCGTTGCGAATGCTGGGTCGTACGAGTCATGAAAATCGATAATAACGATTCGGAGTCGTGAAACTTTTCGGCGTCAAAGCGAGCCGAGCTACGGGATCCTCGATGTTGCTGAATCCTGGACATCGAGAAGGATTTGCGACGTGTCAGGAAGTTTGATGCGAGAAATTTCGGGAATGCGCGACTGATATTGATCGACGAACTGCGGCCAATCTATGGGTCAATGGGAAATTTAAACGGGGAAAAATGTAAAGAACGACTGTGGTATGAAGAAATAGACGAGATACTCGTTGTAGTATCAAAAAATTCGTTGTAGTATTAAACAAGAAAACTTGTTACGGTAGCTTGAAGACGAAAGAAATCTTTGTTATTCGTGTTTCGTTTTTTTAATCGCGTCAGATCATTCGCAAAGCGACGCGAAGTCGTCACGTTCGATATCGAAGATTTTCGGAATCGTTAGTTTCAGTATTTTAAGTTAAACTCGATAATGGTGGCTTTTATACGATTTTAACAATTTTATGTTTCACAGTTTGACGAATTAGAATGCAAACTCTTTTATTAACGTTGACGAATCGAACGAGCGTCGTTATTGGGACTTCGATAAATCCCGAGATTTTAGTCTGTCGTAACATTTTATTCCATTTCCTTCGCTACCGGCGGATCAAATATATCGTTTTAAGTTGCGTTCGAGGCTTGTCTCAATAAAAATACGTTCGTGTATATAAATTGTGGATTATGGATGTTCACGATTAGGAAATAAAGATATATGTGAAAGCACAAAGAAATTGTGAGAACGATTTTCGAAGCTACCTTTGCCACTCGCAATCGCTATTAAACAACAGAAATAGCACGTCTGACCACATAGCTTGATATCGGCTTATACTACTGCCGTTTGCTTTCAAGCTATTAAAATCGATCGTTAAAATTAAGGAAATGAAAATTATCGCTTTCGTCCAGGACGATAGCGAGTGCAGGTTAAACGCAATGTACGAACGTATTAATTATCAGATATCCATGTTAATTTAATAATTAATCCCATTAGACTAGTACTCATTATTAGATTGTAATAATATAACGATCGTATCATCGAACACACTGAACGTTACCAAAACAAATAATCGAGAATATCATCCGTCATTGTTATCTAATAATTCCCATGTATTATTGTTCGCTTCTACCACTGACGTTTAACTTATACATGTTTCCATGAAGTCACATCCGACCAACTGTTGTTACATGGACGCACGCGTCGCTTCAAATTACAAAATCATTGGCAATGATGCGTCACCTGTTCCAAAGGCAAGTTGCACAGAGCCGAGATACTAACCGAGATAACGTCCGAGAAACGTTACAAACCTCGTCGTGACCTCGGGGTCACCAATATCGACTCGAAGTACCTCGAGGTCCTCGGTATCAGCACGCATGATCCGACACTTGTTATCCACTCGTGGCACAATTGCTATCAATAACCTTGCTCCTGCGTTAGAGTGCACGAATCTGCACGTGCGCCATATCCGCGTTCATTCGCCATAGATCCCGATAGCACAGTCTTTACTCGCATGTACCTTCGCCGCTTCTTCCACTTATACAGGGCGTAGCCGAATAACACGAACAAGCGAGCACGAGATTCCTTATGAAAAAGTAAAAAATTTTATTCTCCATTTTCGACTTATTTTCGCAGGTAAGACGACATCCTGTAGATTGTCTAATGCCGTCTAGTCTGGAATTGGCCGTGTTCAAGTATACTTGATAAATTTTCAAACTCAATTGGAAACTAAACTTTAAATGAGCAAATTTTATCGCGTATTTTATTCTTATTTTTTCATAAGGAATATTTCTCGTCTGTTCTCGTTTATTCAAATTCATCGAACTCCATCTTAATCCCGAGTAACGTAAGAACGATAGAAAGACCGTAGTTGAAATATCCTGAATAACGTACGAATAGGGCGTTAAAGGGTTGTTCCGCGCGTAGTCGTCTGGAAAATATTACCCCGTTAGATTTTCGCACGCGGGGCGCATCAAACGCGTATCTCCAAGAGGAAACAAGCGAAATTTTAATTAATCGAACGGCACGCACGAGCTGCCACCATAAACCACCATTTTTCCGCTCAAATCTCTCGCGATTCTCTCGCACGATCGCGAATCGATCTCGCGTCCAGATCCGAAAAGTACTAGTACAGTTAAACCGCGTCTCTCTCTCTTTACAATTTTCATACGAGTCTGAAGTTGCAGCTCGGTCCGAAAATGAAAATCCTCGTTGATGAAACGGGCGAGCCAGTCGCGCCGCTCTGAAAAACGAGCGCGTGTTTGAAGGGATAGCTCCTTCACAGACTGGAGCGTCGGATGAACGCGTCAGAGAAAATACGCGAACGAACAACGTTCTTTGACTTGCGTAATCACGAGAATGCACGGTCCGACGCGTGTCTTGATCAACGTGATTCGGGATTAATAAAACCATCGTGGATAGCGCGGCCTATGAGAATCTCGGACCACGAATTGGCATTTTTTCCCTCGGGCCTATTCTCGGGCATCCAACTGGATCGAATCTCGATGAGAATCCACGATATAAACGAGACGAACGTGCAACCGGATGCGGATAAAAAAAGAAGAGCCGTGCTCGTGATGGATTTTGATCGGAAATATGATGCCGACGTTACGTGAACGGAATGAGCTGCAAAGAGGATCCTGTCCCGCCATAGGAATTACCCAGCGTGTGCGGTGAATGGGAACGCTGCGTGCACAGCGACAGCGATGGAATTTCTTGTTTAGGTTTTCTAGTTTACCTTCTTTTCCTTTTTTCTAGGTTCCCTCGTTTCTCGGTTTTCAGTTTTTCGGCGGATTTTACGCTGATGACGTTATCAGTGGAAGATGGTACGGCTCTTCTTAATTAAAACGTCCCATCCAGATTAAAGACTTTTAGTTTGTCTTTCTGCCATCCTTGCTTCCTTTATTCGGTTTAATTAACTCGTTATTCGACGCTCTAACATGTTTTAGAGCTTTTTTCTGTAACAATCATCTGAGAAGGTTCTCGAATTTAACCAACTTTTAGGTAGAACACCTGCCTGCGTGTCGTCTAAGCTCGAACTGGAAATATTTTCCAATCTTATCTTATTTATTTATCTATCGTTTGTTTATCGTTACGGTCATGGATCCTTTGGTATCTAAAATAGCGAGCACTAACTCCAAGTTTTTATTTAAGATTTATACATCTTCGAGTTAGTAGCGAGTTAATACAGATGCTTTAAGGAAGCTTACAGAATTCAGAAAAATGTCGACGATTTCGCTAACGACGTTCGCTGTTGAGTCAAAGTCTTTCGATACGATCGAAGTTAGCAAAGATAAAGTGTCGATATGGAGCGACATTAAGAGGTTGCCTCCTTCTGACGCGCTCTTTCTTGTGATTTGAAAAGTTGAAGAATTTCTGGACAGTCAACGAAACCCTCGAGAATTTTAAAGACCAACGTCGACTCTGCTAAGAGTCGAGCCTGTTCAAAGTGCTAAGACATGGAACTATTTTCATAGTTACAGTTTCAAGCGCCTTGCACCGATAGCTTACCGATAAAATCGTCGTAAGTTTTTGTATATTTCGAAATCTACGACAGCTATTGCGTAGAATAATTTATAGCCGGCACCGCACCTGTTCGGACGAATTCACTTGAACGTACGCGCTCAGACACCGACGCGTACACTCGGATACAGGTAGGTTTCGCGAACTAATTGACAATATAAATGCAAATTCTCTCATAATAAAGATCTTGCATAATAAGGGCGCAACATTCTCCGGTGAAATATAACCACCGACCACGGCAAATACCATGGTGGATCACATTTCACCGGGGAAATTTATTTTCGCCTGGCAAACGCAGCGCATCGAACTGTTTGCTCCAAGGAAGATTTATCGCGAAATCATACAAACAAGCCATTAAATCGGTCGTCGATACTGGATTTCTAAAGGTGTGCGAGGATTTCAACGTGAATCAATCCGATTTAAATATTAATAACGTTATTCGCGTATTGTAACGAGCGTTCGAAAGGAATACGAGTGAAAATCAAATATACAAACGCAATTTCACAGCGTCGCTGCGGCAAGTTGTATCGGTTCGTACGCGCTTCGTTTTCTTCAAACTGTTCTTCTACGATCTTCTGTCGTTTCGTCGTTCTCGTCGACTTTCAGGAAAATAACGTAAACGAGCTTGCCGGTTTTACGACCCCTCTAATTAGAGTATTCTCGACCGGTGACATAATACGTGTACTGTTCTCGAATTCAAAGGAGGTGGCAACTGTAGATACAACGTTAACTTCTTTCGCCAGTCACCGTTCAACGTTTCTCCGCTTATTTCTCTTGCTAATTTTCTGACATTGTGCGAAACACAAATATTCTGTTCGTTGGCTTCTCGGTAAACGTTCGAGCAACGAGCATCGCAAATGGCGAATGTAATTATTTAACTGCGATCAATCGCGAAAGGTAAAAATAGCTTCGTTTGTACATAATAGATTAGCGCTTCACATCAATCTGTAAAATCGTCGTCAAATCATTCAGGAATTTTTCACAAGCTTTTCACTTTTGACAAGCTTTGTATTATTTAGATAGTCGATGTAAATTTTTTATTTCCGACGCTGCGGTAATAACAAAGATCCGAAGCTGATTGTTCGAAAAGCTGTCATTTTTCTCTTTTTCTTTTTTTTTTTTAAGAGAAAACCAACGATGCATTTAATTTTCCAGCTTGGAAGACCTAAACGCTCGACCGTTAAATTGTTTTATACGATTTATAGACGTTTCGCTAAATCGACCACCGCGAAACTTGTATTTGGCGAGCTGATGAAACGATACTCCGCACAACAACGCGTCGGGACTGTACGAGAAAGCTCCCCGGAGGGTTTTTATGACGACATTCGGCTCAGGTAGATCGGCTCGTATCAAGGAATTTTGAAGTTTACGGTTGGCTAATAAAAAACCTATGAAATCCACGGCAAAACAACATGCGTTCGTATTGTACTTAAGATGAGACACTGTTATTGTCGCCGGCGAACCTATTTCACGCGAAACGAACGTCTGCCACGCATAGAAAAATTGAAATATTCTTCAGTGGAACGTCCCACGTTTGCTCGATTTCATTTTGAAAAAGAAAATACTCGAGGAAATTATCGACGATCCGAAGCGCGCTTCAACGTACGGTTTAATCTCGTAAAACGAAGATAGAGCAACGAAATGGGAATAAAACCGTATGAACGAGTGGAAAACGAATCGTTAACATCGGTTAACACAGAGAAGCGTGATATAAAAATATAAATGCGATTGCTTGAACAATTGATTAACTGCAGATAACGTTTCCTCGATTTAGAAATTCCGACTGAAGCTCGAACGAAGCTCGTTCCGTTTTTACGGCCAAATCGAAGCACGCGTTTTCTCCTGTACGCGTACTGTTTCCGATCAATGCACGCGCCTTTCCTTTCGATGACTTTTCGCCATCTTCGTGGTAACTTGGCTATTCCATCGGCGTACAATTGCTTAGTCTTCTGAGAAAAAGAAACGTTCGAACTCGCGTTTCCAGTCTCCCAAAGGGAACAAGTTCTTATCGTCGAGGTAGTTTTGTAACGAGCGGAATAAACGATAGTCTGAGCGTGCAAGATCGAAGGAACATGGTAGATGGGCTGGAACATCCCATTCAAGTAGCACCAATCTTTGTCGCTTGACGATCGACACGCGTGGTCTTGCATCGTCTTGGTGAACCACGTTCGAACTTGTTCGTTTTACGCTCTGCGGTTGACTGTTGACCGATTAACTCGAGGTTCATAGCGATTCGTCAAGCTCGCGCCCATTTCGCTACGAAAATCGCAACGAACTTTCTATCCAACCCATTGCTATTGTTACTTTAATTTACCGCTACCTTACTGCTGCTATTATTTGATTACTATTAATCACTACCACTGTTGTCGCTGTTATTAACCGCGTTTCTGACCATTACAGATTATACCTTTGGTATACGTCTGCACACGCGTGTCGTTTGAAAATTGTTAGGAAAAGGATACAGTTACACTGTACATGTGAATGTGTGTGTAAGCGTCAGAGATGGCCAGACCTTAGTTAGGACAAAAGACGAGTGCAGTCGAATAGAAGCATCTGGAAGAGTCGGTTGACAACAAGCGTGCGTGCGAGTAGGTTTAAGAGGTCTTCAGTGTAAGATATATGTGTAAAGGCCGTGTGCTGAATAAAGTGAATTATTTGTATTTCCGAATCCCTCCTATATCTTTACAAAAATTTTCAACTCTGAAACGGGAATCACGCGTTTCGAATCTTGCGGTTCGTAGAGTTGCTGAGTAAAATAACGTAACGTTATAATTCGTTACATTAGGGACAGTAGCACGAACTCGAAAAGTTCAATTTCCAGGGCACACATACACACACAGGGTCGGATACCTTACGAATAACTTCCTTAATAAGCTCGATGAATAACGCATAGATGGAGAAACAAGCCGCAGATTCGAGTCTCCTGGCTGCAACTTTCTACCTTGCTTATCTTTTCATGACATCAAAAATACCCTTCCACCAGATGAAAATCGTAAATTCCAGTGGCACGAATAGCTGTAAAAATCGATAAGGGAAGGAAAATGTCCCTTGCCTCTTATTGGAAATCCCCAAAGCCAAACAATTCCTCCAACATGTCGCTTTTTATGGATGTCGGAAATGAAATATACATCCAGATAAAGAAATTTCCGGTATTGTAGTCGTTGAATCTCGTTTCTATTTGAGAATGATAATTCGCGTGTACTGTTAGGGTAATTAGAACGTTAGCGACGAATTCTACTGTCTATGTAGCGTTATATTAACGTTTGATCGTGAGAAGTAACTTTTTAGGACACTGCGAAATTGGCAATTTAAATAAAATTGAGGATTTCGATTATTTGGAGATCCGGAGGATGAAAAATTCAGAGGTTTAAAACCTCGAATCTTCGAAAAGCGAAACGATAAATCGAAGGTATTAAAATTCACAAGTTTGAAGGTTGGAGAGTTTGAAAGTTTAAAAGCTTGAAAATCCAGAGATTAAAGATTCAAAGATCAAAAAGTTGGAAAGTCCGAAAATTCTTACTTTCGACAGCAGTGGCGAATAAATGAAAAAACGAAAGTGGGATATTTTTGCCTTTGTTGAAACAAATCTGAGAATCAATTTCTCGCGGCTGGATTAAAAAACAGCCGCTGTCGTAAAACGAAACCGGTGTAGAACCAGTCTCCGCTGAGATTGCATCGCAGAAGTTGCATTGTTTATTCGATCGCGTATAAACAATGCAAGCGTTAATTCAGAGGCGAGCCATTGTAATTAGAACGGGAAGCTATGGCAGCCCGACGAAAATACAAGAGACGGGACGACGCCGCAGCGTCACGGTATTTCCCATGTGCATTTTCCGCAACCTAGCCTTCCCTTCGTTGTTATTTTCCGACTGTCGTTTCGTTTCCCAACAAAATTCCTCCTTTTGAACCTGTTACGTGTCTATTCGTAAGAAGCTTACGTTTCATTCGTATCCGATAGACGTTGAAACTTTCTTTCTAAGATTATTTCGAGTACGTTTGGAAGCATAAGACTGGCGAAATCAATTTTATACGCGAACGTAGCAAACGTACGATCGTAATATCTTCGGACCGATGAAATTTTGAAAAGCCCGCGTTAAAATTCTGACGTCAAACAATTTCGAGATAAGAACAGTCGCGCGGCGTAATATAATTTTGCAGGAAGGAGAATGAAGAAAGTCCAATTTTAAATAATCGAATATGTTCGTGGAAGGAAAGTTAGTTTCGGGAAATGAATCGTCGTGGAATATCTATCGAATGAAAAATTGATCCGTTTGCTCGATTTCATTTTCAGCGAAACCGTGCGAGTCTACGTATTTGCAGCGATGTTAATTACGTTCAGATTTCATTTTCCGAGAATAGATTGAAAATAGGAAATTATAGGAATGATGATTTTAAACAAACGAACGTGTACAATCACGTGTACAGAACTTTATTGTAGTTCCATTTGAATTCTCGATTATTTCTGCAGCGACGCGTCACAGGCGTTACGTCTCGATTTTCCATCGCCGTTGAAACTTTGTGTTCTTAGCTCGCAAGCGAATATGAAAAGCGACACGTTGAAATGACTTTAATTCTTCTTTTAACCGAAGAAATATCGATTGCATTCTCGGAAGTTGTTACGTTGTCTGCGACTTCAAAGCGAATACCAGTCGATGTAAAATGATAAAGTAACGTTCGGCCAACTTTTATTTCCACGTTGAAAAAGTATCGATCAATCGTTCTCTATTCGTGAACTAGTTTCCATCGTGGAAATACGTGATTTACGACGAAACGTTTTATATTTATTGCCGTGTTCCTTTCTTCGATGCACCTCTTACGATCTGAACGCGATAAAAATAGCTAGGAATATCCAAAAAGTAATTTGAACAGATCAGAGTTAACAAGACGGTCGGATGGCAATCACGTTAACTCGCGTACGTCTTGCGTTCGCTGGTAACGCGAGATTAATAACTTAATAAGATAAGTTGAAATATAGGTTATTGCAATTTATGCAAATCTAGTGACTGGTATTAACGTGATACGATGCATGAGATTCATCAACAGCGGACGTATTATGGAATTTATGGATGTCTGTGCAACCGTATAAAATGGTACGATTACGCGTGATTCTTTCCGTTTTCGCACTTTTCAAACATACTTGCGTACTTTCGCGTAAATCGCAAGCATTGGGAATTTATAGAAATTTACAAAACAATTCAGGCAGACGAGATAAGATAAGAGGTGCTTCTACTCTTCCCAAAAATGATGAATTTGCATTTTCAAGGAGCCTTTTCCAAGTCGAGGAGCGCACAAATATACTAGAACTACCGATAGTTAACGCGAAGCTATTTCTACCAAAACCAGTGAAAATGACTGGTCTTTAAAAAATACGCAATAACAGAATATTTTATATTTATCGATTTTTGGTATTATTAATCCATCTGGGACCCCTAAATGAAGATTGACACATTTATAAAATTGTAGAACCAGTCATTTCGACTACTGTGATATTTCTAGCGTTAGCTTCTAGCGATCTAGCGATAAATCCGGAATTTTCCTGATAACTGATATCATCATATCGAACGATACGCGGTAAAAATTTGAAAAACGTGTGGCAACTTGTAGAAAACGAGGAAACTGGTTAATCGGGGTTCGATGAACAGATTGCAGCACCCTTTTACACTTTGACAAGTGCCAGTCATTTTCACTGGTATTGGTATAAGTAGCCTTGATACAAAATTATTTTCAGTTTGAATACGTAAAAGGTAAAATAAAATTCATTATATTATTCTTTTAGTTATCGTTGCGAAAGTCATTACATCATTGTGGAAAAAAGATATAACACGAAGTAGGAATTTGAAAATAAAATTGTAAAACCAATCAATTTTGACTGCTGTGGTAGTTCTAATCTTAAAGCAACGAGGTTTCGGTATTTTTACAGCTATAAATCTCTTCAACATCGAGCATACGCGATCTACAAACGTCCTTTCTCTTTAACGCGTTTCACGATCGACGATACGACGAAATTTAATGATAGAGAACCTGATGCTTTGCTGGAAAATAAACTATACATGTACATGTACGCGTATTAACGTAATAGTATTTATTCAAACTATTTCTGCGATAATAACTCGTACCTAAAGTATTTCTATTAGTCGTACTATTAATAATATTTATCTTGATCGAGATCAGGATTTATAATACCTCGAACTACCATAAAGTCGGACTTTCTTTGTTCTCGGCGAAGCCACAGCGAACAAGCATAAAATTGGAAAAAGAATGGACGAATCTACGAATAATTCGGCTTGATCGCGTGTTCCTTCGAACGAAACTCGCATGAATAAAAGATCGATGCAAATGTCTCGATGCTGCCATACGTTCGAGTCGTTGGAGACGCGCGACGATTCATCGATTAACATTATCGTCACGTTCTCCAACGATCGATGCCTCTCGGCGAACAATTAAAACCGAAGATGTCGGGGCCTCTTCGAGACTGTTCCCCTGAAATTGAATTTCGCCTCCTGCTACCTACGTCTCGAACGGTTGAAAAGCCGCGGATTAAACGCGAAAGAACCTCTGCGACGTGACGGACCCCAGGAAATTTATTTTCATGTCAGATTCCTTTCCCTTTCGGCTAAAGAGAGACACATGACAGAGTAATTAATTAATTAAATAAATAATTATTATTCGCCGGATAATATCGTTACCGCATGATTATATTTCGCTGGTCGAAGGTATTAGGTCGTCTGGAAAGTTTCTTTCGTTTTATAAGAAAATAACGAATGCACAACATTTTCAGTTTTATATTATTTTATCGAATTACGTATGATCTATTTTGTTCTATCAAGATGAAGATCACAACGTTTGACAGACTAGGTTTCACGTTTGTATAAAGATGCGTCGTTGTAAAAGACGTTGTAAAATAAAAACACTTTTCGGACAACCTAATACGATGCTGTCGGACAGTGTAAAAATGGTCCGTTTGTTTGTTCGTTATTTAGACGAGAGCTGCATGTGGAAATATTTCATTGTGTTTACCACGAAGCATAACTGCTACTTTTAAAGCGATTAAAATATTATAAAACTGCAGAGTCAAAGCTCTAATTAAAATCGCGGAGAGCTTGACGAACGTAGAAACGAGTCGTGGAGAAAAATTGATCCCCACTAACCCGAATCTATTTCATCGATTGGAATTTGCTACAAATTAAAACGCGAACTCACAGGCACGCTAAAAATTTGATGAAATTCGTCTCTCTCTCTCTCGTTTCTGCCACGAAGTGGATCGTTAACACGTCGCGGACGAAAGACACCAATTCGCGTCTTAGATATTTCGTATTTTATGAAAAATGTTAACTACTGTCGAATAAAACAGTAAAAAAAGAAAATGTTACGAATGTGTTTTTGCGTTTGAATAATACGAAACCATTATCAGTACGTTAGATGCATCTAACTATATCGCTGGCTCGGAATGTTCGTTGCAATTTTTAAGGAATTTGATAAAAAATCGTATTAAAAAGTTTTTCGCCGAAAAACCTGAGAGGTTCTGCAACGATGGAATATTCAAGTGGCGTGAATGATGGAGAAAGATCGTAGAACAAAATGGCACCTATGTAACTCAGTAAAAGGTATATCGAATGGAAATGTAAATCGGAACGAACTTTCCCACCGACCTTTTGAATTTTTCCAATCGCTCGAAAAATACGCGACAATTCAGGCTGTATGCTTCTCAGGGCATACTCGTCGTTTCGTTTTATATTCACCTGGCTGCTCGCATCGAAACTCGTTGATTCAATTAAACAGCGATTTCGTGTAATATTTAGCTTGGAAATACTTTAGCCTGATTAGAGGCTGCAAGTTTTCCGTATTAAGTGGTCGTTCCACGAGCTCGTCGGCAAACGACCAACATCCAAACTTTATCGTAGTTTACATGGAACTTAAGCGACCGATTGGTAACGAGATAATAAACGGGCCGCAAACCGCAACGAGATAATGAGCCAGTGTAACGTGCCAACGTCGACCAAGCGAATCGCGATTCGTAAAACATCATTGACGCCAAATCTGCATCAAACCGGTATGAAAATGTAGAACGACGATGTGATCGATGGATTCGCTGGATCCGCGAGCTATTTAGAAACGAACCAATGAAAGTTTAACCGGAGGGTAAAATTGACGAGGCTGTGGGAACGTTTGCGTGAGCTTTACGTGCTGTTTCGTGGCTTGCTGAATCGAACGATCGACGAAACTTGAACAGGCGACGGTTTACCACTTCGTTCGTGAAGATCTGAAAGAAGAATCTTTGAACGAGTAGGTAGTAGAAAGAAATTGCGTTCAAGTCTGTTTGTTGCCTCTTCCAAGACAGTTCCTCGTGAAAAATTGATAAACTGTCTTTAAGAAACTGCTAAAACGCAAAGAGCACGAGCGAAATTGATCCGAAGAAAGGGACGAAAGCCTCGCTCTCTCGTTGTCGAAACGATATCTTTCAGCGTGTTTTAATCGACAAACGTTACACGTTCACGCTCAAACCAAGTCAAACGAGTTTCCAGGCAAAAATCTGGAAACTTCGCACTCGAAATTCGCCTTCTAACGAAACGACGTTCTCGTTTCTTCGTCTGCTTCTTCTATCCGATTTTCCTCTGGCTTTGCTTGTTCTTCTTTTCGTGCTCGTTCCGATACAACTTGGAATCTTCGACGCGGGTCGATGCGACTGAAGTATTCATGGTTTTGCGAAAAGATTTTTCCGTTGCTAGCATTCGCCGATTTCGCTAAATATTGCATCCAGCGATGCAGGAACTTCGTTACGTTTCCACGTTTCGCCGGGCGCTGACTATTTTTAAGGCGAACCTTGCTCCGATCGTTGGCTCTTGCCTGTGGCAGAATCTAATTAGGAAACCGAAATTCTTGATGCAACGAGCTAGTAAAAAGCGCACAGGCCAACGAAAATATTCGAACGCTTTTTAGGGATACGATACGGAAAAATGTTCGTTACGCGATACACTTTGAAGATTAACACTGTTACGCAGCTTGACTATCGCGATCATATCGATCAGGTTTGAATGAAATCTGGAAATACGTATGGAAATTATAAGTCGACTTTTGACGCGTTTACGAGAAGTTTGAACGCGCACAATGTGAGAAAAGTAGACGCATGTCGGAAGCGTAGTGCCCGTTGTAGCATTTCGTAGATAAAACAATGCTGTGCTGAAATTCCATTTTTTAAATTGCGCCTCTCACGAATTTCCTAGTTACCGGCAGTGTAATTATAAGATATTCGGTATTTCTCATTAAATGACAAATATCTTAGATGAAAACTGTCAAAACGGTTAAAACGATAGACAGCTTCATTACTATGTCCATAAAATATTATCGTGCCATTAATGAGTCAGCAATATTAATCTTGCTATCGATATACGCCATATTACTAATTAATAGCTAATAGGATTGGTAAAGTATTCAGTGTTTGGTGTTAGGTTCGAGAAATATTAAACATCCTTAATTATTCATTTTACTCGAAATTACTTACCGAGTAAAGAGAAAGTTTCGGGGCATTTTCAATTTGAAAATTTACAGACTGAAAAGCATAGTGGTCAGGTGAAAATTGATTTGCTTTTCGTTTCTATGCGCCTGAATAATTGGAATGCTGAATGGAGACTTGGCAGAAATGTACTTTTTCAAAGGAGATAAACGCGATAAATAAAAACGACACGTAAAATTTATAATGGTTCAAAGAATTTTCAAAATAATTGTCAGAAGAAGAAGCCCCAAAACATTTATATTTCATGTTTGAACGCAGGTGCAACTTTCTCTTAAAATTTAACTTTATCCACGGTTTCCGCAAGTTGAAGATGTTGCATCGTATCGACATTGTGTTTTGATGTTTGAGGAATCTGTTGATAAGTGGAACGTTGATCGAGAAGGGTTAGATTGGACGTATTCGTAATTCCATGAGTATCGTAATTGCAACGGTAATACTCTATGAAATTAGTTGGTCGGGCTGTTTGTCCCTGTGATATTAACAACTAGCATGATCAAGGTAATTATACCGACCGCGTAATTACAAAATAAACGGATATCGTTGAACCCTCGTAAATATGAACAATTTCGATGATCGAGCGGTCTAACTTTCCGGTTTAACAGACCCGCGCTATCTACATTTTCATCAGGAAATTTTCGATCGAATTACAACTGTAACACACTTATCCTGATAGAATATTTTCCAGTTTCAACAGCTAGCGTAATTTTCTGCAGCTCGAAGAAACGCTGTATGTGTCTTCTCTTGCCCGTTTCCGTTTTAACGTGGTCTTTCTCGAATCGAAACAGGTGCAACGAATAAACATGTTGGAATTTTTAATAACTCGGTCAACGTTTCTTCGGAGAAGGATTAAAAAAAGACAGCAGCTAAAAATATTATACAGTCCACGTAACGGAGAACGTATACCTACGTTTATGTATAAAAAAAGAGCCGCGAGAAGTCTTCATTTGTAGAAGCGTGCCCACTTACGATAATTAAACTGCGAATAATTATGCAAATTCATATTTTTGTATAAGTGTAACAAGGAAAATAGAACCTAGGTAGACATTTTGTCGTTTTACTTGGCGAAATATTACACTGGTTTCTACAGTTTCGACGCTTTCTATGGTTTCCCCGTGTTATCTAAATTCTCTGCATTTCACGCGCCTTCGAGCATCACGTAAACGTATATATATGAAAGCACAATCTGACGATAACTTAAAACAATTACAAAAGAAAACAATGGCTTCCAATAAAAATTGAAAATTAAATTTATTCAAAATGTCCGTTTGGTAGTAAAAAATTATGTATCGCGTGTGCAGGCAAATTCGACGAAAGCGCGAACGTTACTCGGTCGTATACGAAGCATCCCTTCAGACGAATTGTATTATTTTATAATTTTCTCGCGTCATCGTTCGTGCAAACAACGTAGACCGAGCCACGAGAATCGAAGCGAATCGATCGGCTTCTACGGCGCATATGTACAATATGTATATGTCGGAGATGAAAGGACATCGGGGCCTTTCTTTTGGAACCTTTGGGAAGGTCCCCAATACTTTAGTCCAGACTTTTTATTATAGCTGTACCTAAATAATAAAACTGATCTAATCCGAGTATGGGTGCCCGAGATTAATGACAGTAGGCTTAGGCTCGAAGTGACATAATGAGTCGTTGAACGTAGCCACGGTCACGGGAGGGACGTGTACCTAACAGAGGTATGGAGTAATTAAATAGCTCTCCTTAAAAACAAAGATTGACCCGAGGGGTACAGAAAGACACGGATAAGGGCAGTTCCACTTGGACTGAGATTCAGTCAGATAAGTTCTACTTGTACCGTGGACAAGTACGTTGAGTCGCACCCGAATCGTGGATGAGTAAGTTGAGTTCGACTTTGACTGTGGAAGAAATCGCATTCGTCATCCCGTTAACCGGGGATTCGTTACAGAGTCTAAGATCATTGCCATTCGATCTCGTCAGCAAGAAAAACAACGTCTTTGCAATCAGTGAATATTATCACGTTTTATTTGAACCAGGCCACACTTAGACTTTGGAGAAAAGTACGTTGACTATCCCGTTGACCGCGGATTCGTTATCGAACCTAAGACCATTGTTATTAGAGTCTACTCACCGCGGTTACTTGTCGATTTTGTAACACTCACACTTGTGCTAATCGACATTACCTCGATTGTATAACAACCATGGCTAACTCCAGAGAATATTCATTACACGCCCCTAACTTTAATCATAACGTTAACCCGACATATATATATATATACACGCATGTACATATCATAGTTAACGACTGGGACCATTTGTTGTTTGAGACTAACTTTACGAAGCTCGGTGGAAAGACCAGTTTCAATATTTAATTTACAATTGTACATTCGTCGTATTTTCTCTCGTTCGTCTAACTCCATGTAAATTCTTATATCATCCGATCGATCAATTTTTTAATTTTTGTTTAATATAAGAATCAACATAATGTTAGACGAACGAAAGAAGTAACGATGAATTTGAGATTCAATTTTGAAACCAGCCATTTGGGGCTTGATAATGTTAGCGTTAAATGCTTGTATTAATCGACTGTTCCTCGTGAACGAAATTATTCACCGCGTCTCTGAGAAATGGTTCCCCGAGACGTTTCGATTTACCATTGAGTGAGCGTTCGCTCCACTTGTTAAATTACCGGAATTTACGCGGAGTTAAGATCGCAGTTGAGCGAGATTGAAGTCGCCAAGTACTCGTTAAATCTTGTGTAAAATAATGGCCGCTATTGGAAACCCTCGTCGCAATCCGTTTGCGCGCGAGATTCTTTCGTATTATCATAGGAGGATAGTAATTGCTTGACAAATATTGTTAAAAGTTACAAGAAGACTCGACAGTTTGATTATTCGAATAACGTTCAAAAATTTGCAAGCTTGAAAATCGGAAAGTTCGAAAATGTACAAATTTAGAAAAACGATGCAGAGTTTCCGCTGGATTCAATTCGGACAAGATATTGAGAATAAAAGGTACGATCAGCTTTGTGACTACAGACAAGGGCATCGTAAGATTTAACGAACATATTCCGATGCAAATTTTGGGATAATCCAAGAAGGTGTCAGCTATTCTGGTGGCCGAAAAGGGCTCGTTACCTAATTGTACCACAGGAGCATCCTTAAAGGTTTTAACGACTGACAGAGCCGAGCCAGACTAAATTTACGTTAGCGTAATTTGCCATAAGGATGGAGTCGGTGCGTTGCCTGGTCGGAGATAGTTTGCAATTGGGTCGCCGAGTTTAACATACTCTAACAAACGCGTATTCTCCGCGGTGGAACTTGCACGGAAGTTTATGCAGCATAAAGATTATTATAGTTCCAAGGCGGACGAGAAGTTCGACAAAGACGCTTCGTTGAAATCTCCAAGAAAATTTCAATACGCATTGAATTATATCGCATCTGAATGTTACCGTGAATTATTTTCGTCGAATCTATCGAATAATTATGCAGACGCGTCAATGGTAACATTTTATCGACAAGTCGGACATAAAATCGTTCCTTGCTCGTTATTAAACAGATCTTATCGTTTTATCGGCCGTTTCGAAACAGGAGTTCAATGACTTTCGTAGACGAATGTATTATAGTTCATGTCCACTCAACGATATCCGCATTAACCACCTTTCGAGTTTCACCCTCGGCCTTCTTCCCTCTTCCTCCAAATAGAATATTTCTCAACGATTCCCTCTTCCATGAGCTTCCCATTTCCGAAACGTCCACCGTAGAAATCTCACGTTCCTCCTCCTCGTCGAACCTCCTCCGGTACGCGACAGTTTCTTTAATTTCGTCGATCAGATTCAGCGAGAGATGACGATCAGCAATCGAGACACTGTCGCGCGAATTGTCCAGCTGAATGGGTTTTCGAAACGCCGTGAAGCAAAAAAAAAGTTAGTTCCATTGGGTTGGCAACTAAGTGATTGCGGATTTTGTCAATACCACCTAATGACAAAATCCGCAATCGCATAGTTGCCAGCCCAATAACAGTAGCAGCAAGCAGACGTTGAACATCGAGGAAGAACGTAGAATCGTTGGCGTCGCTCGTTTCAAAGCCGAGCCCGTCGTTCCCGAGATCCAGAACGAATCACCGTCCTTTATCTTCTTCTCGTTTCTTTCTTGATTCCCTGTGAACCGGTAGCGACGACCAAAATGGGATTCACCTCGATCGTGGTCGGTCGATCGGCCGGTAAGTGCGTTCGAATGGAAGTCGAGGGAAGGATAAAAGCACCTTTAGCGTCGAATTGAATTTTCCACTCGACACGACAGTCCGACCTCCCTCTGTAAATTCAATTAGCGCGGTAGAATCTCCGACGACCAGGAGAATTTTTCCGATGGAAGCAAGCCGACGCGCATGATAATGCGCCGCGAAGACGAACGATCGATCACCGCGAGTCGCAATTACGATAAGAAGGGCAGGGTCGCTGGCACGGGCTGGCAGAAGGTAAGGTGTGGTTCTCCATTCTCACTCTGCTCCATGGAAACTCGCCTTTGTGCCGTTAACCGGCTTCGTTCTCCTTCCTCTTTTTCTCTCATTTCCTTCTACTCTGCTTCCTCTTTTTTTTTTCTCTCCTAGTCCCTTTTCTTGCGTTCGTTACCGTGCGCCGCGGGTAGTTTCAAAGCGGTTATTTTATGTAAAGCAGGGGAAAAAAGAAAGAATGACGCGACAGAAGCCGGCGGGTCGGGAGAGTTTTCGTGACGAAAATTAGCTGGACGCGGTAAATTTGCGGACTCTGATAAACTGACGAATAAAATTCAACGGCCCTTTCCTCCATCGCCGCGCTCTCGTTCAACTTTTCTTTCGCGCGTTTGTTCCCGTTATCGTTGCCGCTTTTAATATCAATTGAGCCGAGATTTCGCCTTTAAGATTTCTACGAATGCACTCGTCCAGTGCCGCCATTAAAACGTTAAAAACTGTCGAACAGTAGTTGGAAATAAAGAAGAGATAAGTCGCTTCTATCGTTACGGCGAATGCATTTTACGGTAATTGTATTTGCGGGAGGATCGAGGTCGATCGAGAGCAGAATCCAAACCGCGAGCGTGTGGTATTTCGCTTCTTTTTTAATATTCCGCTTATTCTAGTAATTTTATAGTATCGTCGGTATTATCATTATCGAATTAACAGCCGCTCGTTGTGCATAATTTATTACCTATTAGAATTTCATATTTCTCCTTCTTCATTAGCAGTACAATGCGATATTTCGCTGTTTGGTATTTTATTCGGCCATTATGGCCGAATACAATTTAACGTAATTCGTTAATAATATAATTCATGACAATTCCATTTCCTAATCCGTGGCAACGTATAGTAAAGTTCAATAATATATCTCGTTGTTAAAACTGTATGCCATAACTGAATATCGCCTCAATATTGCAACTTGCAGCACGCTCGAAAGCTTTCAACGTTGATCCAAATTTTAAACGCATCTGCCTTTAGTTTTCTTTATCGTCCAATACTCGTGTATAATACCTATATTCCCGCCTTTTATTCCACCCTGTTTCGCAGCCTTTTATTCTTCCTATATTCTCCCCTTTTTACATTCGTTTTCCTACGCTTTTTTTCTCCTAACGAAAACACCACGAATAATGGAAACGCTTTGGAAATAAAAGAATTCGGTCGTTGACGTTGGCGCAGGCAAGCATATTGCGAGCAGATATTGCGTGCGACACTGCGAAATGTCAGATTACCCTCAGCAACCTTTAATCTCGCGTCAGGATTTAAATTATTCCCGTACGTATTTGTTTAATACGAATATATGGCGCTGAAACGACAATCGCGTGCGCCGCTCTAACTAACGAAAAGATAGCCTCATAGAATGTTTTTAACGCACGTAAGACGTTTGAACGAATGTTCGTAACTAACGGGAAGATAACCGTAAATAATATTTAATACTCGTGAAATATTCGAACGTTTACGGAAAAGCAATTTAAACGGACAGCTTGAAAATTCACGTCGCCCTAACGTTATCTTATATTATACATACTTTCCTGGCCGCTATTTCTTATTGAATTCTTCACTGTCTTGATTCCATTCCTCGCGGGAATATATTTTATACGGTCTTGCAAAACTTCCTTCAAGATAGGAGTCGGACATTTATTCTCAAAGGCAAAGTAACTGGATCGATAGTCCGCGTTTCAAATTTTCCTCGTGCTTTTTCGTAAATGTGTAAGTTTTACATTTGCATTCGATGGTGTCTCGCATAGCGTGGTCAACAGATCACCGGGTGATTTTTCATGCAAAAATTAGTTGAAAATATCGAGTAAAATTCTGTCCACCGAGACCTCGTTTTTTTTCTCGAGAAAATCTAGTTTCGAGGAATCGTAAATAATCGGCGAAAGATTATTGTACACCCGAGGATGAGTCAAAAACGTGGAATCAAATTTTTCCGTTTAAAGCTTTACACGGCCAAGGGAATAGAAATTGAAGAATTTAGTACAGGCGAATGATAAATTTTCAAAGTTATTTTTCTCGGGAATGGATCTCGCGAAAAACTTGTCCCGTAAGTTTTCCACTTATTTTCATATACGACATATACGATAACCTTTGGTTCATAGTTTGCCCCTCTTCGATCCAGAATTAGAAACGTTCAAGCATACGCGATAAACTTTCCAACTCGATTTTCTCGAACATATTTATTCTACATTTTCGTATTGCTGTGCGTACGATCAGCCTCTAGTCGGCTGACCGCGTTACGCAAAACACCCTGTACATGAACAGGCGATTCACAGAGTACGTAATAGGTCAGAGAAATACGTATACATTGACTTGCGCGTTTAACAATTAACATTTATGAAGAAACGTATCATGGTATCACAGAGTGACGTAAATGTATTAGTTTGTCGCAAAAGTTTATTTATAAGGAAATAATGGATACACAAGATTTACTGCTTTATATCATTTCATTGAATTCTTTATGACCCACTTTGTTCCCATAGAACGATAAATCAGTAAAATAATATAAAAGAAAGAACGTTGTATGTCTACTATTTCCTTACAAAACGAAACTTATCAAAGGAAACCTTATTAAAAGAAACCTTATAAAATAAAACTTTCGGAACGGCCTAATATTTCCGCGTCACGTAACGCTGTTAAATCTAAACATTTCCGGGCGTCTCGGTGTTCTATAAATACACAGACGTGCACAGTCTGTCCATCTACCTGTCGCGTCAATGCCACACAGAATTAACAAGTCGAAGAAGATCGATCTAATCCTCGTAGGATTTTTTATTCGATTTCGACAAACGAACAGTTGCTTCGCGCGAATATACATTTACGCGAAATCTATTCTCGACATCTTCGACGCACGTACGTACATAGACAGCCACGTTTACACGCAACATACACACACGCACATTTACAGAAAGCTCACAAATCGACGCATTGAACGAAGATTATCAGCGCGAACGGTGCACCGGTGCCGAAACGTTCATCGACCGACGGTGTAGCGTGGAAAACCGAGTGGAGCATCGGTAAGCCGTTTGGCTTCCACGCCCAGGAGTATCGCGAGATCTCCGATGACGTGGTTGTCCACCTCGTTGCCATTGCCGTTGTTGCGTATCCCATGATCCCCTGAGACGGAAACCGCCCATTAGCCGGCCAATGATGATGCCAACGGACACCCAGGTCAGCTCTCCGTCGTGGTACCGTGCAGAGGCCGGCACTGACGGCAGCTTTCGTTCGTCCACTCGTTTCGTTTCGTCCACGAGACGGCAACCGTCCGACGAACGGCAAAGTTTCATCGATCATTCGACTGTTGGCCAAAAAGGAAGAACTCTCTTCGTCGAAAGTAAAATCGTCGGGAATATAAAAAGAAGGAAGGATTTAAAACGGGAACAGGATAATTTTACAATTGGATCGAAGGGAATATAGTCGTTGAACGTCGCTAGGTGCATCTGGAGGATCGGAAAGATTCGCGAGAGGTGGCTGAAAATTGGAAGATCTCGCGGGGTCTCTTCCAGTGGATAATTGGATCGTCGGAGACTGTGAGTTTAATCGGTTCGCTCGCTACGAATCTTGCTACGATCCTTTTTGGTCGTTTGGACGTCGTCCGGGCGGCTTTGACCGGCTTTCGCAAATTGGCGAAGCGATCGGCGCGGCCGATTAAGGAGAACGTGCGGAGAATACCGGATGCGAATGGAAGGATAGAAACTGGACGGAATTGCGAGGACTAGTGACGCATCGATCGACGTTCGTTTGTTTGATAATCGGTGGTTCGGTTAAATTAACTCTGACCACGTAGCGCGAACGTTGTGTTCGTTCCTTCGCGGCAAGTGCGAAGAGAACTTGCCGCGAAATCCACGGGCATATTAATTCCCTATTAATTCTACGTCGATGATTTATCTCTGTTAACGATAAAGTGAGTTCACGGACAAAGCGAGGGTTACGATTGGAAAAAAGTAATGGAAATAGAAGTAACGGAAAAATGAAATCCAATTGAAAGATAATAATCCAGCCTGTATCGTCATTATTAAGCTTGTCTTATGGAATAATAACAATAACAACGATGATGACGATTAATCACTGTAACCTATAACCATCGAAAGTTTTATTTTGGATGTGGCGGTTACATCATTCGCACAGTTGCATCGTGGATAGAAAAAAGTGTGTCGTTATGCTTCCCCCTGCGCTCAATGTAAACCCCTGTTTCGATTAATCGAGTGAGCGGCTAAGTTTCTTGATACGCAGTGACATAAATAAGCGATGATCAGTGATCATCGTCATTCTTTCGCTTCGCAGTTCCGTAGCAAGTATCTCGCGAGTGACAGAGGAAACCGCCACGTGATCTACATGGATCGGTATGTGTTGTTCTTCAGATTTTTCGAAAAAAAAAAAAAAAAGAATCTCTAGCCAATTTCACAGTTTAGAATTACGTGGGAACATTTTCGATGGGATCTCATATCTGTCTGTTTCTATAATCAGCTCGATATGACGATGCGATGCGTTTTCGGTTTTTACTAGAAAAATTTTCTACTAAAAGAACTTTCTCGCTGAAAGAAAAAGTTAAAAAAAGCTGCTTCCGTTACAAGAATTTCCTGTTCCACCGAAAGCTATACTTTCGTTGAAAACGACACTTTTTTGCTAAAATAACCGCTTTTTTAATTAAAACGCTAAAAAAAAGTTCCCATTTAATTAAAAATATACTTCTTTTTCGCTAAACGACCCCAATTTCTGCTGACGAATTATTTCGAGGATTTTCAAAAGGTTCCCACGTGCGAAACGACTCGGAAACGTAAATAAAAATGCTGCGTTCGGATAAACGCGATGCAAGAACAGATAATTTAACCTTCGAAAGAGCGTGTTCTCCGAGTATCATTAACTGGTTAGCTGTCGCAACCTCTTTAAAAAGTGCGTACCTGAAACGTGTCGCGATATCTAAAGGACGACGAGTATACTTGTCAAACGCAGACTACGCGCGGCTGTTACCATACAAAATTAGCTTTTAACGAAATGACTGTTTCATTTTTTGATTTTATTGCCGACGGGGCTCGTCCGTAGCACAAAATATTACCATTTCTTCGTGACGAGTCTACTGGTGAAAAACAGCTAACTAGTTAATTCGCCGGTAACTTGTTTTACTTTTACCTTCGTTTTTCTTCTTCGTTGCTAACCGAGGATCGGAACTTTGGCCCGATTTACTCTTGGCGGTGTAGCCCTAAGCCTGGTCTGTCGAAGTTATACATAGAAAAAATACCATGGGACAGTAAAAACAGCAGGGGCTGAAAGCGATATCACGCTAGGGTGGCGGGAACCGAGCTCGTCCGGGGACAAATATTTTTCGAAACTTTTCCTTCCAGCTACGTCCAACCAAGTTACGTATGAATCAAATTATAAAGAATAAATATACCTCGTAAAAAGCGACGAGAAACATATCTGACAGTAAACGTTTTTTTACCATTTTTCTTTTTCCTTCTTTTTGCTTTTTTTCTTTTTCTTTTTTTTTTTTGCATCCGATGTATCGTTTCACACGCGAGTGAAACGTGTCTCGAATATCCCTCGCTATGGCAAAAATCTGGAAACCGCGTCACTCGTGCGGCTGAAGCAGAGAACATTTAAACGGGAAGTTAGAATTAGGATTTCGACAATGGCTGTCGCGTGAAAGGACGTTATAATTATTCAGGATCGTCAAGTGAAACAAGCGAAGCGAGATAATACGTAAAGGAACCGTGGAAGAAACGATCGGAATAGCAAAGAAGAAATAATCGGAGCAACGGCCTGGTCCAATCCAATCCACTTTCTAACTTTCTAACGAACAAGGAAAAACGCTTGCGCTAAAAATATTCGCAACGTTGCTTACACAGCCGCGTTATTTTCACAGCGAATAGTCGTTCTTCCAGCATTTTCCGCGCTTCCATTTGCCGTTGCACGTCGTTCAATGATCGACGACGACTGCAACAATGATGTTTATCGAAATAGCGTGACGGCGATGATAAATTATTATTTTCCGCGATCGGATAAAACGCGTGAGAAGAACGGATCGCGTGAATTTTTCGAAACAATACCGTCATCGTTTTATACAATATCGTTTCATCCTATTCGCGGTCTTAACGGATCGTTAATCCGAACTTGCAGAGCTGTACGAATTTCAGCTACGCGACTTTTTATCTTTAATTAAACTACGGAACAGAGGGAGATGAATTCGAGATTTTGGAACGCGAGCAACGGCGAGATTATCGCGGAACGTTCATAAGTGGAAACCATAAATTTCGACTCGCTGATGGCTACGGATAATCCCGAAGCCGCCGGCCTCATATATCTTAACTTATATTTGATTATTAAGGCGAGTCATAACAATTCAAATCATTTACAACTTCCGTTTAAAGCCGCTCGAATTTATTACGAATTTTCTACGTTTATTAAACGCAAATTATTTCTTCATTTACGACGATAGGAGCATCTCGTTTCCATGTTGTCAGACTTTCGTTCCGAGATTATTTCCAAACTTTCTGTTTTCTTTCTTTTTTCTTTTTTTTTTTTTGTTTCTTGTTGCATCTGATGTATCGTTTCACGCGCGAGTAAAACGTGTCTCGAATATCCTCCGCTATGGCAAAAACCTGGAAACCGCGTCACTCGTGCGGCTGAAACAGAGAGAACAGAGCTCTAATTATCCTGATCGCCGAAGAATCTTTGCTTCAAAGGAACTAGCTTTTCTCGTACGATGGCGTGCTCTTCGAAAAAGAATCGAAGAAGAAACAAAATTGAAGATTTTCTCTTTCTTCGCGCCGAATACTTTGGTTCAACGGTCTCTTTTTGCAAATGATTATTTTTATTTATCCTCGATAATTCAACGTTGATAGAACTGATCGCCAATTATCAGGCACGGAAACGTGAGAAGCGGAAAAGTGGAGGAAGAATTTGAATAGAAGTTTACGATTTTGCAAGATTCCATTTGCCACGGGATAGCGCGATAGAAACGATCCGTAGTTCGTGATAATTGGCGGTTGAAGTAACGCGATGTTATTTTCCAGTTTCGTAACGTCGCTTCTCACGATTCCTTCATTAGCTGCGTCCTTTCCGGACAGATAACATTATCGTTCAGTGATAATTCATCCGACGAGTTAATAAGAAGCGTTGCGGTCGACGCGTTTGCAGAATGTAAGAACCAAGCAATTACTTCTTAGTTCTTGTTATAAAATCTTATACGGATGGAGAATTAATTAACAAATTGTTGCAGCTTCAGCTATAACGAGATTGTAAATTGTTAGATTTATATATATACAATTGTTAAGCAGAACCTCTTGCAACTAGAATTGTCGATATGAAAATTCCTAGCTACCGAAAACTAGCAACTCTCGTCAAATCGACTTTGATCGTCCACTGAACAGAGACGCAAACCACCTGAGGTTCGATAGCCAGTCCACGTTCTATATATATCAATAAAATCTCATAACGTGGAATAAAAGTACAAGTACGACCGTCTGCAATTCGAAATCTCGCGTATCGATCAACTTCGCCGTTAAATCTTGCCATTTTAACATAACAGGAGACTCAGCGTTACTCGGCATTACGTGCAATCGATTCCTCTTAGTATGTCCAACAATGCACAAAAGAGACCACGTTTCAATCTCAATTATTAGCCGCGACCAAATTCCAAAGCCGCAACGAAATTCTAACCACCTACGCCCTTTGTTTGCAGACTCGGTGTACCGGTGCACCGCGGAAGAGCGAACAATGGATATGAGAAGAGCAGAGGCTAAGTAGCAGGCTGCAGGTACAGGAACAGAGAGGGCGAAGCAACAGGAAAAAGGAAGTCGACCGAGTGTGGTGCGAAGAAGCAGCCGACAGAAAGTGTGTGAGAGAGGGTGAGTGAGGGAGAGAGAGGGGGTGTAGAAAACGCCGAGAACGACAAGACTAAAACGACGAAAACAGTCCTTTCTTTCGAACGGCTAAGCAAAAACAAGACGAAAGCAGGAGAAATCTGCTAGAGGAAGGAAAGAAGTAGAAGAAGAAGAGGAATAAAGAGGTTGCGAGACGTTTTCATAAAATTTCGATAAAGTTTCGAGTAAACAGCAGGTAGTCGAACAAAAAGATGAAGGAGAGCAGCTTATGGACATTGGTTTGGGCAATGAGTCTGGCAACGAGTCTGAGCCTCGCGCAATCGATCAACTGCCCCTCGCACGGTGAAATCTCGCCCTGTTCCTGCACGCTGAAGAAATCCGGCTTGGACATCGTATGCGAGTACACGGACATACTTCACATCTCGGAGGTGATGAGCAAGTTGAAAGGGAGGACGAACGCGGTGATCTTTTATCTGAGACTCAGGCACAACAACCTGCCGAAGCTGCAGCCGTACGTGTTCCTCGGCCTCGACATCCGCCATTTGACCATTCACAATAGCAGCCTGTCGAAGCTCGAGGAATCGTCTCTGAGTTCCATCGGTGAGTACCCTTCGCTTCTTCGTTCTTTACCCAATGAGCGTCTCGATCATCCCTTTCACAACGTCTCGCGACTCCTCTTTTTCTCCCTGTTTTCAAATCGACCGACGGAAAAACGTTTTAATCAACCGCTTCAACAACGTTCTTCTTCGTCTCGTTTCTCCGCTACCTTCGTCTCGGTTGTTTAAAGTTCCCTGCAACGGTTTCACTGTCCGTTCAGACCCGACCACGCGGTAAATTCAAGCAGCGATACGCCTCTTCTCGTCTTTGCTCCTGTCTCTTTGCGTTTCAGTAGAGACATAAGCGTGGTCCTTCTTCGAATATTATCTTATTTACGCTTTGACATCTTCTTACCTTTCGGTGTATTTTTTTTTTCTTTTTTTTTTTTTTAAGTATCTTTCCATTCTTCGCAAATGAGAAACCGATTGATAACTGTTCCAACGTTCCATCGCGAGGGCCGTTGAGATCCCACGAATTCGCCTCTTACTTGACTCTTTCGACGAAGCGCAAGCAATTCATCAATGTGGTTTATCGCGGCGTTTCGCAGGGACTGGCCTGACGCAGCTGGACCTCTCGCAAAACGCTTTGCTCTCGGTGCCGTCTAGCGCTTTGAAGGATCTTCAGCATCTACTTATACTGAATCTGAACCGCAACAAGATCAAAAACATCCATAAAAAGGCTTTCGAAGGACTCGACACCCTCGAGATTCTTTCCCTGTACGAGAACGAGATCTCCTACATAGAAGAGGACGCGTTCACAGGATTGCACAAGTAAGTTACTTCAGCTGGAATCAACCACCTGCTACCTATCACCCGGCTACCAATTTCATTACGTCGTTTTTTCTCCCATTACTTCGATCCCTGTCGCTTCCGATTAATCGTAAAATCTGACGTAAACAAGCGTCGTAGAATTAAATTGCAAGTAAAAGGATACGTTTGAATCGTAGCCGAAAGCTGAGGAGATTGAATCTCGGAGGAAACAATTTGACCAAAGTGCCGACGCCGGCGCTGCGCACTCTGGACATGCTGAAGAAGTTGGAGATGCAGGAGAATAGGATCACGGCCATTCAGGAAGGCGATTTCGAAGGTACGTCTACTTTCGTTTCCTACGATTCTTCAACTTAGCTCGGCATTTCCTCTGGGACGGTAGATATTAACGCGCGACGTACGGCTCGAGCTCTTCGCGTTGTAACGTTCCTGAGGCAGAATGATATTCGTTAAATGCTCTTTTCCCAATCCTTTTTACGCCGACCAAATTCCTTAAAAATCGGAACGAACTTTCCCATCGACTAATATTACGAAGCGAGCTGTCGAGATAAATCGTCCGCTTTGTATCGCATCGTTCGCGATAGGTAGACTGTTTTTTTGCAATTTACGGACGTTTATGCAAATTCATGTCGCTTAAGTACCACTAAAAAGGATGGAATATCGTACTTTGAATATTTTACGTGTTTTCATATATCCATGCTGTGCTTCGTTAGTATCTTCAAATATCCCATAATCGCATGAAAATTCGCGATATGGTAATGGGTAATATTTCTTATACAGTTTTATTGTAAAGAATTCGCGCTAAAATGAGAAGAATCGCTGCAAGGGAGGTATTTATCGATACTCGTGAAGATTCATATTTTTAGGAAAATAATTAAAAGAATGGAAAGGGATTTGGCTCGTTCATAGAATTACCTTAACGAACACTATGATTATCTTGTATTATTCTTACATATCGCGTTCGTTGTACGCGTCTGTGCATCTTTGCAGCTTCGAAGAACTTGGTATTTCTCATCCATCGGACTTGCAACGATTCCATTTGAAACGTGAGTTTCGTGTCGTTTGAAAACGATTCGTTCGTCTTATTGTACCAACTTCCTAGCTCAAGTACTAGACTGTAATCCACTTATATTCGATTAACCTCGTAACTTTACAGTGCGTGCACGCGCGTGCATCGCCGACCTTTTCGCATGCGAGCAATAAGGTCATCGATAGAGTTAATATCTGTATTTATTCTTAGACGCGAATTAGCTCGTCTCTAAAAAAGAGGGCCGCGCCGTAACTTTCAAGCAGATCGATTCGCGCAATGGCAGTGCCTCTTCAAGGGTGAGACCGACCCTTCGCTCCAACTCCGTGCTTCACTTTCTTGTATCGACTTCTATTTTCAGACTTGCGATGGAAAAAGAACAAATCTATCTATTCGAATCTGTCTATACCTTTCCTTTTCAGCTCTCTACCTTTTGCGATCTATGAATGGCACGATGAGTCGTTGTCGTCGTCGTCGTCGTCGTCGTCGTCGTCGTCGTCGTCGTCGTTGCCTGAACCAATAACAACTACAGCGTTTCTACAAATCCTGAAAAACCTCTTTTTACCTGACGCGTATCTTAGACGCTATAGATCTTTCGTTCTAACGTTTCGTTATAAATTTTCCTAAACGATCGTGTTACTAACCTAACTTACTTTGCAGACAGAAAGCAATTATCATGCTATCTTGCCAAAGCTTGCGAATGATAATCCGCAGACCACGTGCCGTAGCCAATCAGCGTCGTTTCTTCTGCAGATTTTCCACGAAAGACAGACGCCGATTGTCTGCGACACGTGTCTGCGGGACAGTCGTCTGACGGCGTAAGCTTAGCTTAAGAGTACGGCTTATTCGTGGTTCGCTGTTGCGGATATTTCATCGTATACCTGATGATCTTTTTAATTCGATATTACCAGCATGTACTCTGAAAACACGGTTTCGACGTAACACGGTGGAAAAATTACCACGGCCATTTTACAACGCGATATTCTCGTAACACGATTTCCATATAACGCGACTTAATAGAAGACTTGGACGGCGTTAGTATAACACGAATATTTCCATCACGCTGTTTTGCTTTCGCTCGAAACACGATGTCGATACAACGCGGCACGTATTACTACCGCGTTACAATAGGATTCGCTGTAATAACGCAGGATATATCGTTACGGTATATGAAACTGGTAAAATTTCTATATGAAACTATCGATTTTGTAAAGTATCGTGAAACCAGGACCATTCTTCGACGAAAGCTGAAACGATATATATTAGCAGATAATGCAGAATGTAATCGTCGTTCGATCGAACACGTTAATCATGTCGTAGAGAAATATAGGCGATAAAAATTCTCTTTTCCCTGTGTTATTAGGTCTGAAAAGCCTGGATTCGTTAGGACTGGCGCACAATCAGCTTCGCGAAGTGCCGGCCCGTGTGTTTGCCCATTTGACGCAATTAAACTCTTTGGAGCTGGACGGAAATCAAATTACACACGTGGATCCGGATGCGTTCATCGGTCTCGAGGGTAAGCGTAATCACGATTTCATGCGATTCCTTTGAAACGTCTCGGCACGTGGCACGCTCGGCGAAACGCCATTATTTCTATCGCATCGCCTCGCACGCCTCGGATAACCGATTCACCGACCGATTTCCCATCAAACGCGTACACCGAGCTGCGTCGATCTCGATTTTCCGTCGACGGCGAGAGCCAGCGTCGCGAGAACCGTGCTAATCGAAATTATTTCCGACAGTTCCCTTAAACTGCCTTGTAACCGTTCAATCGCTTATCTCGTTCGAGAACGATCGCTGCGCGTAACGATATTAAATCGTTCGATCGTCTAACATTACGTTCTAACGTAAAAATTGGAAACGGTGAGCCTGCGGAAAAATCTTCGTTGGTCGTTTTCGGTGTCGAACGTTCGTTTAACGACAATTTGCTGATAAGTGGAACGTCGATGAAATTCGCGAGTGCCTGCCTGCCTGCCTGCCTGCGTAATTTCGCGAAAAAAGGATGGTCGGTGATTCGATTAAAAATTTGATTAAAAAATTAAAAAAGGGAAAGGTAATTTACGTAAATTCAATGGAAATAATCTCGCAGAGAGGAAGTTAAACGAGAGGCACGTTATGGCAAGGTTATCCTGAAGGGAGACAGTCGTCGCTCGTTTCAAACTCGATGACCTTCTTCCGACAGGATCCTGGAAATTCCTCGCTGAAGAGTTAGCGAACAGATTGAACTTTTCTATGATTATGCGATAAAGTCTGCCTGTTTAGGGTACAAACAGGTAGCAAACTCGATCGAATGGACGTTATGCCCCGGGCAGAATCGAGGAAACTTGAAAGTTGCATGCATGTCGATGAAATATTACTTTGCTACATCGTGACTGTGCGACGATTACAGATCGATTATACCGTGATAGTGCGAACGGTCTGATTTAAAGCGCATATTCCAATGTCCTATGGTGCTGGCATCATTCCGAACGTAACGCGTTTGAACGGATCCGCTATACAATATGTAACGTAGGATGTCTCCGAGATCATGGTACAAGCGATCGGATGGTAATTGTACGTGCAAAAATAAGTCGAAAAGAAGGAATAACGTTTCTTCGTTCCAGGCTTCGTTTTCGAGAAAAATGAGTTTGAAGATCGGTGAGGTACGCGTGCACCAATTGTACGTTTCCATAAATTCCGATCGATGATGTATATTGTACGTTTAATAGTGTGTTTAGTAATATGTTTAAGAATACGAACACGAAGAGGAACAGAAGTTTCACAAATGGAAGAATTAACTCGCAGTTAATACACGGTTACCCGACCGGTTTTCAGACTCATTTTTTTCGAAAACGAAGCCTCAAACGGAGAAACGTTATTCCTTCTTTTCTGCTTATTTTTGCACGTAGAATCACCAGCCAACCGCTTGTACCGCTCGACTTTGAAGACACCCTGTGTATGAACAGTCCTTAATTCGACGAAAACGACCTGAAATAGACGAATGTATAGCAGTTGTCGCATCTGAAATAGCAATTTAAATGATAGCTCGCGGCTCGCGCTTTCTTTACAAGGCGTACTTTGTACGTATAAGATATTCCTTTGCTCGATAACTGGTTTGAAACATCGATTATTCAACGTTAATAAACAGAAAAGGACGAAACGATTCGATAAATAAACTTTCCAATAATCGATCGATGGTAATGGCAATTCAAGCGAGCTACGCTTTGCTGTAAACAAACAAAAAAAGCGTTAGACGACCATTTTTACGCGTGCCATGCCGTTAACGGGGCAAATATTTGCGCGTTTATGGCTCTGCAGTCCTCTATAATCTAAATAACTTAATCCAAATTACTCGTCATCACGCGATCATCCAACACGCGTCTCTCACCTTATCGCGGAAAAATAATTTAAAGAACGCGAAGAAACAAAGCGTATCGATCGTAGCCGACGAACGAATTGGAATCGTCGAGGAACGAAATTTTTCCTACGTTCAACGTAAACGCGTTGCGTTCTGTTTGACCGTCGATTAATTATCCTCGTTTCCGCCCAAAAACCTGTCGTATTACGACTACGCTCACGCGTGTTATATTTTAATCGAATTACAGAGAACCTGCAATATCTGCGACTGGGCGATAATAATTTACACTCGGTGCCGAGCGACGCGTTACGCCGTCTACATCGATTACGTCACCTCGATTTAAAGGCCAATAACATTACCGTGCTCCCGGAGGATGCTTTCACCGGATATGGTGACTCCATTACGTTTCTCAACCTGCAGAAGAACCTGTAATTTCTATTATTTCGTTAAGAAAACGATATTTCTCTTCTAGTAGAATTCTATCATCGTAAACGGCGACGTTCTCCTCTCTTTCTCTTTTCTTTTTCCTTTTCTTTAGAATCAAGGTGTTGCCGCCTTTGGTTTTCGAGAATTTGAATTCCCTGGAAACGCTGAGTCTGCAGAACAACAAGCTCACGCACATACAGGAGGAGGTGACTGAAAATATCGTGGACACCCTACGACACATCGATATCACAGGTAAATGTCAAGGATTCGTTCGAACCTCCTTGGAGAGAGGGCAACGCGTAAGTCATGTTCCTGCGAGAATCCGCTGGCTATACAACGAGCCTCTTTCAGAAGTCGATCCGATTAACACGATTTTGTGGAACGAAATCCACCATATTTACGTAATTAGTATTACTCGATGTTAAAAGAAAGAAAACGGAGAACTTGTTATCAGGAACTTGCCGGTTACTCGCTTGTTACGAAGAGACAGCTCAGGCTGTGGCAAGTAATTGGCAGTCTCTTCTTTGCGTTTCCTTTTATGAAATTTTAACGACTCGTACGATGCTTCGTATAATTCCACGTCTAGAATGCGTCTAATCGAACGACAAACGAAAGACTCGAAACGTAAATGAAAGCAGTCATCGAGTAAAAGTATAGGAATGAAATATCGCGAAGAGCGGAGCAAAATATTTCGAGAGTTAGTTAACGAACTCGCCGACGAGTTTTTAAGTCGGAGGGATTCGGAATGCAGCGACTGCGACTGCGAGAAGTGGTAGTCATTAAGAGACGTCATTATCGTGTGAACGGAGAAACACTCCTTTTAAATAATGCCCTGTAAGATCTACGAACGAGCGCTGCTTCTGCAACATCGTAAAGCTTAACAGGCCGCGATCGAACCAAGCTCTTCCTTCACAAAGATATCTCAGTTCGCCAGAACGATTCAATAGCCAGCGCGAAATGAATTAGTCGTTTAAGAAATTACGGTTGCCCGAACTAATAAAAACTATCGAGGAAATGATCGACTAGATGTATATCCAAGAGTAAAAGAAATGAAATAATAAATACATAGAACGTACACTCGCCATTTATCTGAAACATTTTCCGCTTGCACTTTTTCCACAGACAATCCTCTGATCTGCAACTGCGAGCTACGATGGTACACCGCTTGGTTGGGGAATTTACGCGACAAGGACGACGAGAGGATGTCGAGGAAGCGCACTGTGTGCACCATGCCCAACGAACATCGGGAGTACTCCGTTCAAAACATACCGTTGGAGAGAATGGGTTGCGTCGGTGAAAACGCTGGAAGAACCTCGTCGACTAGCAACTGCCGCGTTTTCATGAATATGATGCTAGAAATAGCAACAATGACCGTCGTTGTTATGTTCTAACTGCGATGTTCGATGCCGTTATGTCACGTTACGTCCGGACATCTCAGTTTCCCCTAGCGCGAATTTATTCCCCTGATTCGTGAACACGAATGCTTGCTACCGACGGCGTTATCCTCGTTTGCTCCACTTTCGTTAGCCAGCGAATTTATCGTTCTTCTGTCGTCGTGCAATCATGCCACGGTCGCGGAGACGTGACACGATTGAACGATTTATAGCTTAATCCTTTATGTAGTCTCACTTTCGACGATTGCAATTCCACTGCTGCGCAATTCGAGTAAATCTACTTAACGAGCAAATGTATCGAGAGCTGGTCGAAAGTCGTGGGAAATGTTTGCGCGTGATATCGTATCGTTGAATCGTAAGGAAATCGAAGATGTTTTTTTTTTCTTTTTTTTTAATGTTCTTTATCTCATTGACACTTTTCCTTTTTATCGTACGAAAGACGAAGGGAAAAGAAAAGGACGTACCGAGCACGATGTCGTTCGATCAGGAGTATAGAACGAAGCCGAAGAACGATACGATTGAATATAATACAGCACCCGTGTACATCCCGGTTGTCGCGTCTGACTGGTCGAATTCCGAGGTGGAAATCGTAGGTGTTCCATCGGGAACAAATGACGGTCAAAGAATAACTGAAACGGGGGCAGAGAGAACTCGATCGCGACGTACGATAACAGGGTGAAAAAGGAGCCCTCGATGTCATAAATAATTGTAAGAGCCTTTTTCATCGAACGTTACATATCAAGATCGTTGCCAAGTATTTTATGGATGTCTGTTAAAGCTCGCATGAACGCGAGACGCGTAGTATAACTAACTTGATAGAAAATTCGAATGTCTATAGTTTAGCCGTCACTCATCCACGGACATTCATCTTATACATATCAACGCGTTCCTTAAATCATTGGGACGATGTCGTCGACATTTCTTAATGTTCGCACTTCGTACGTCACAATCTCACGTAATAATATATATTACTAGACGATAGGTCGTCAATCTCCAGTTTCTGTTGTTGCTGAAAGTTGCGAAAATATTCGTCGGATAGCCTGACCGACGGCATTTACGATAAATTAATTTTTCCTATTTTTATTCGACGTTTCTACGTAAACGTATCTCGTTCCGATTTTGAAAATTATACAAAGTTACATTACTAATTAATCATCTGGATATCGGTTCCACGTATTTGCGTTATTTGAGGAAAAATTGCGAATTTGTTACGTTACTCGGCCGATAAATATTCGATGGAAACCGAGTAATCGGGTAATCGATATTCGGGCGTGCTCTTTAGCCTGCAATCTTTGCCGGTGATATCTTGAGATCGTTCAGATGCTTAACTCCATTCACAAAGGACCGACCGGTCGAAATGAAATAACGACTGCTGATGAAACGTAATATACTCAACAGGAAACCGACACTTGTCAATTCTGGTAGAGCACGACCGCGATCATTCAAGTGGCTTGTCGCTTCTGTTTTGTAGGCTCTGCTTGCTCTCTAGACGTCGACACTTATACGGCGCGTGATAAAATTACACCGTCTTTCAGCAACGCCGCGAGATGAGACGGCAAAACGATCGTGTACGTCGCAGTTACGCTTTTGCCTCGCCATCCTTCGTTTCAACTAGACGCTTTAAATTCCCCTCCTTGTTATAGTAACGCACGGATTGTGACGTGCGAATACACCACGTATGCTTGTATTTCGAGTTGCGAAACGTGTTCGAAGTTCGTTCGATACGCGCGGCAAACGTCAAAGATATCTGTAATATTTTTCGACGAACGCGGAAAATTCGATTGTTACGCGGAAACGAAGAAAGTATAGAGACAAATCCTGCACGTAATTATTATATTGTCGGATTACATTAAACGATATAGAGATATATGTATATCATAGGAGCGAGTTGATTAATCTGTTGCGAGTATTGTTGGTAAAACGGTAAACCATCATCGAACACCTTTCGTACACTGTATACCGCGCGATATAATTATTAATTATCGATAATGCGTTCACAGAACGCAGAATCATAAATAAGTTACACATGGAAAGTACGTCGTGTTTTACTATTCGATAAATAGAGTAATAAAAAAGTAATAAGGTTAAGGCATTAATATTACGAATAATATACTGCATATCGAAATTAGGCTAATGATAATATTACGTCGTGACACGAACCACTATGAAACCTAATGGAGATCGAAGGAAAATCACAAAAATTTTCGTTTTTTTTTTTTCTTTTCAAATCTATACGATTTATAGAATTATCGATTGTCCTCGAAATAGACACTACGTATGATTTAAAACATCCATCTGACCGATTTTATTTAATTAATAAATCGAGTTTCTTTTTGAAAACATTTCGAGTTATACCGAAAGTATCGGAGGGATGACAGGATATTAGGAAAATCTTTTTTCCTTCGATCGAAAAAGGGAGAAGGTTCGTGCCGATATCACACAACACACACATATCATTTATACGCCCAAAATTTTACCTGTAAAATAATGGTTAGTTAAGGCTTCACTGATATAATCTCTAAAGATCATATACATATCGTGAACGTGAGATTTAAGAGAATTTATTTGTTAATATATATATAATATATGTACGTTACATATATATACACATTATTACGATCATCAAAGATATATTATATACCTATATATTATATATATACATATACGCATTGGATGTTTTTTCTAAGAAGTTTCATCGATATAAAAATACAAAGTTGTTGTTTACGTGCTGTTGTTACAAGTGAATAATCTCATTACAGATTATTTCAACCCAGTATCTGTTTAACGATTGTCCAGTACTTTCGTCTCTGACGAATTTTCTTTATTAGTTGGGACTTGAAAGAAATATTAAGCTTCGTTTAAACGATACGCCGAGTGGTATTCTTTGCAGGCCCTACACATAGCTTAGGATCCTCAGGAGGCATATCGAAGACACGTTTTCTTCATATCTTACTACTTTGATGCCAATTATTAAAAGAAAAAGAATTAAAAAGAAAAGGATTCGCTTGAACGACAGCACGTGAATGATTATAAGTTGACGAAAAATACCAGTAGATACAGAAATAAAGAGAATAGTAACGTTAGCATAGATGCACTTACCCAGTGAGGCAGGAGTTTAGATCCCAAGATCAAAGACTGAATCGACGGGAAAGAAGTAGAAAAATATACAAGTATATCCGTTTCCGCATTGATCCTAACTTTCGTCGAGCAATATCGGTCTCTTGTTTCATTTTACCTATCAACGGTACCATATGTATTCGCGACCTTCTCAAAAACTCTTTATTAGAACTTGGTACTTGGATATCGACGGATCATAGATTTCTTCCTAATTGCACTATCTTTTTCATTGACATATTATGAAAAGAAAACCCAAGGGACTCCTGACTCACATAGCGAAACATATCCCTTTAGGTGATCGTAGAACGATGAAACGGGCTAGTCGCTTGCGCGTATTCGCGCCGGAGACGATCCAAAGAACCATGTCGAGACATATCTCTGATGGCCGTAGGTTTTAGTCTCGCCGGCTGCGTTCTTATTATTACTAATTATTATAAGCGGTATTTTTGTACAGTGTCTTACAGTGATGGAGTCGTTGCAGGCGCAGCCGACGAGCCGTTCACGGCGTAGCCATATTATACATAATATAAATATATACATACATATATTTATTTCAATTATAGCGCGTAATACTCTGAAAACCATTCTTTGGCGTACACATGATACATACAGAGATGCGTGTACACGCATGTAAACATAAATGAAAAAAGCGTCACGAAACGAAAGAGAAAGTGCAGGTAAAAACGGAGAACAAATACACAATGTCAAGGAAGGATTTGTTCGTATGAACAACTTCAAGAACGGAGCTTTTCTTTGTCTCTGTCTCTGTCTGTCCATCTGTCTCTCACTCGCTCTCTCTCTCTCTCTCTCTCTCTCTTTCTCTCTTTTTCTTTCTCTCTCTCTCTCTCCCTCCCTCCCACCCTCTTCCTCACCCTCTTTCTCTGTCTTTCTCTCTGTTTTCATTGAACTTCGGTGGATATCTTTAATTGTATCTATCTCGGTGCTCTCTTATATTGTCCGCTTCGTTACCTCTCAAAGAATCATTTAAATCTCCCCAACTTATAATTACTGTATACGCTGGTAAACATCACATACACGCGAGAGACATGCAAGCATATACACACGTACAAATAATAATTTTACAAGCATAGGATACACGTACGATAGATCATATGTACGGACACATAACTACCTACATACCTATATGTTATTTCCTCTTTGATTAAGAGTATACACGCAAAATCCACGGAAGATCTATGCCTAAAATGACATATCGGTGTTACAACGTATAAATATATATATATAAATATGATTATAAATAAATAAATATAAATATTATGTAAAACACAGATACACACATAAAATTCGTCTGTATATGTCTATAAATATTGTTACATATATATATGGTCACTATAATGATAATTATTACGTGATATGTATTACGAAACATCTTTTTCTCGCAAAGGTCCGTGATACGGGCATCTACTCAGATTCTAATGTCTATATGTCATTGTTTATTATGTCGTTAACAATTAACGTGTATATGTGAAACTTTCAAAACGAATAAAAGGTACCTAAGCATATGACCATCGTCATCTTATTTCCTTCCTACCGAATCCTTGTCTGTTTGCATTTGTACTATAGTTGGCTGTATTAACAAATACTCTGTAATCGATTCATTTTTACAACAATATAAGCATCAAGGAATAGTCAAATTACTTGCTGCAATAAATATAAATGGAAGAGATAAAATTATTTTTAAAAAATATGAAAAATTTGTATTTTCAAATACTTTATTGATCTATCGAACAATCGATTCAACCAGTAACCAATCAACATCGTTTATCTGCATTCACGTGCTAGAAAATAAGGTTATGTCACGTGTGACGAAGGTAACGAGTACATACTGGGTTATTATTTTGAAATTTATTACAGTGAATTTTAATCATTAAATGTTTATAACTGTTTTATGATTGTTAATAATAGTATACCCGAATAAACGGTAAAACAGTTTGCTAAATTTATTTGATAAAAGACTATAATTACGTCTATATCACAATTTTTAAAAACTGTAAAAGTACATATTTTAAAGCCAATGTTGTTCATTTACGAATAAACATTAACAATAATAATCAAACTAGTAAGTTTTAATTGTTGAAAACCATAAAGGCTTTCAACATTTTTAAATCATGACTCGATATGCAAGATCTAAAGGTTCAAAAGCTTCAAATGAAAGAATACCCAATGAAGCTACACCATGGCATGTAATGAAACAACAATTAATTGAAAATTTATCAAAAAAACAAGAATCCATTGGAGAAACAAAAACTGTTAAAGAATTGCTGGGTGACACACAAAATACAACTACTACCAATAATGTCGAAAACGCTAACAGTTCATGGGCAGAATTTCCAAACAATTCTGAAATAAAACGTAATGTAATGATGCATAAAGTACAGAAAAAGCAAAAGACTATTAGCAAAGATAATCCTGCAGCAGAAATAAAAAGTAAGGAACACCGAGAAGATGTATATCAATATAATACAAGTAACGATAAGAAAAGAAAAAAAGATAAACACAATACATTAGAAATTAAGGAAAATAATATTGATGCAGTAAGCAATATGAATGAATCACAAAATGAAAATGATATACCTTCCAAACGCCAAAAACGCAATATGAAGAAAAGAAATTCGAATGAAAGTGTATCCAAAACCACAGAAAATGATAACAATGATAGTATTGAACCAAAAAATACAAATAGTAACAATAGTGAATATGAAGAAATTAATAAACCACAAAAAAGTTTTAATAAAAACTTTCCAATTAAATCACAGAACTTCAGGAATATTCCAAATAAGTTTGGTATGAAAAAGATTGATAATCAGAAAAGGAAAAGGAAACCACCTAAAATTCGGGATGATAAGGAACACAAAAGAAGAAAACCAGACTTAGCCCCTTCAAAAATAACCGTCAATGGTGTGGAATTAGAAATTGTGAAATTTGACGGGTTTCCAGTCAAAAAAGAAGATGCAGATAGACTAAGTGATTTAAAACAGAAAATGATCATGAAAGGTACATTGTATTAGTAAACTTTTTATAATGGTATATTAAACATTTTTTTAATCATTTTCGTCATTTTGTAGGTATTCCACAAAAAGAAATACATGCAGCAATGAAACTGGAAAGGAGAAAAGCTGAAAAGGCGCTAGCTAGAATTAGAAAATGTGTATGTTTTCATTGTCGTAAATCTGGACATAATTTATCTGACTGTCCTGAACTTGGATCAGAACAAGCAGCGACTGGAATCTGTTTTAAATGTGGATCAACAGAACATACTCATTTCGAGTGTAAAGTAGCTAAGCCAATGGAATTCAGATATGCAACTTGTTTCATTTGTCGCGAACAAGGACACATTGCTAAACAATGCCCCGATAATCCTAAAGGAATTTATCCTCAAGGAGGAGCTTGTAAAATTTGTGGAGATGTTACGCATTTGAAGAAGGACTGTCCGGATTTGATTAAAGAAAAGGAAGAAAATACCATTACAGTAAATACAATTGCAAATGGTAATTTAGAATCCCTAGGAGGGGACGTAAACAGCGTAGATGAAAAAGATAATAAAAAGACTAAAAAAATAGTGAAATTTTAATAAGCACTTAAAATAGAAATAAATACACGTACTTTTATGTATAATGTAAACTTTTTGTATATAATTCAATGCTTGCTATGTAAACGTAAGATTTATTGAAAGGTACATGTGTCCGACATGTATATACATACATTATCTTCATACATATACTTTAATATTATTTAAACCACCATCATGAAAAATCTGATATCAAATAACATATAATATCATTACAATTTATGTATTATCTATTTACATTATATTGGAATTTTTAAATCAGTTAAAACTTTTTACATATTAATTGTACAATGTGATCATGAAATTATTTATTCGTTTAAATAAATTTTCCTAAGTTAAAGGAATAAATTATTTATTAAACTCTATGATATCAGATTTTTTTCTCCCTATGTACAGAGGACAAATTATAAAGATATACTTAGATATACAAATATTATCTGTACATAGTAGTAGTTTCTTATATATATATATATATATATATATATATATAATGTATCAGCATCATTTGCAAAATTTGTAATGTTAATTTTAAATTTATATTTCTATATTTAATCTGTTATACAAATGACATGTAACAAGTAGAAACATACGATTAATTTTTCATTACCGTAATTTTCTTTTGAGACATCTAAATAAATACCTCAATTTCTATTCACACAATTTTTATCTTATTATATTATGAATCTGTACAATTTATATACTTAAAATAAACATTATCATTTGAAGTGTGAATTTTATGAATATATATGTATCTATATGTATTTGTACCTATATTACACTTGTTCTTATACTATTCCATATATATAATATATAAACTCTCTATATTTTATATTAATCTGCTACATAAAAGTTATACTTTAATCACCTCTAATGGCAGACAGATATTATTACTACTGCGGTGATGAATAAAGTCAACACATGATGAGAAATATCCATTTATCTGTACCTATCAAATCTTTAATTTATATATTAGACAATTGCATTCTCAATATCTGAATTCACTGTAATGCTCTGTCATTAATTATGTAAATAATTTCTCATATTAAATAATATACAGTAATAATTAAATTCAAAGAGACAATTTATTGCAACGCATAATGAAAACTTTTATTTTAGAATTGTTAAAAGTTGTGCGATATTACATATCGTAAGAAAATGTACGGAAATGTACTAATGTATTTCCTTCAAAAGTATGCTAATCATAAGATGCACAAACATAACGCAATGAAAGAAAATTTCCCAACCTCCTTTTAAAAAATCTGTTAATATTAGCTATAGACAAAGAACATCGATAAAGAAAAAATCATAAAAATACAACATTATTCAGAAATAACTGGAGTAACTGTTACTTTTACAAATAAAGTAAGTTTTTCAAATATTTTTCATAATGATAACGATTATAAACAAATTCAATTTCATCGGAAATTTAGTGTTTCTCCTTTGTAAACTTTTAAACTAACATATATACACCGAGCTATTTTGAAATTAACCGAGAAAAATCATTTCTTCGATTTAAGATAAATATATTAAATTAACATGCAATATGAAAATCTTAAATAATATAAACCATTACGTTAAACGCATTTAATTTTGAGCTCATTAATCACATTGCCTAGCGATAAAAAATCGAGTGTTTTCGCTATTCCATAAAACTCCATCCTTATTTAATATTCTATGAATACATGCATTTCTTTTCATTAAAACATCGGAACTTTTATGCTAATCAGGAATTAATTAATTAGAAATTCAAATTTGGATACGAAGTATAGAACATTCAATGTACAAATACTTCTTACTACTTTAGCCTCTTACTTTAATTTCCAATAAAATCTTTTTAAAATGTAATTGACAAATATATAAATATTTTTTGTTATCTTATATATTTGTGTTACAAATTTTCATGTAAAATATCATTCAACCGTATTATTTCTAAACTTGTTTTTATATTCTTGATATATTACATGATAAAATAACAACTAATTTTATATTATTTTTATCAAATTCTCAATGAAAATAAAAATAATTTAGTAATAAACTTTTTAACCACACATAACTGAGCACTCACTACGCTATGATAAACATATCTGTAATTTCGAAAGTACGTATGTGCAATTTATGATCATAAAAGAAACCTTTTATATATTAGTAAGACAAAATAGGAAAACGGTTGAATGTATAACATTTTAATACCTTTCACCATTATCTTTGGTATGTAACACTTGTATATAGTTAGTATGACCAATTATCAAATTAAAAAGTACCAATAACTAACATATTCAATTTTCTGACTTCAGGATAAGTCCGCAAACTTCGAACATTTTGAACATTATATTTTTCTTTAGAATGTACCTGCTAGGTAGCTTCAGCTTTGTGTGCCGATTCTATGATTTCCTTGAGGCAGCGACCAAATTCCTCGATTATAAGTCTTTGTGATGTTTCATCATCAAACATGTTACGTTCTGCTTCATCAGCTTGCGCCATTAAGCACTCACACGTTATTTGTACTACTTTATCAGTCAAAAAATTAAATGGTTGCCTGTAAAATATGTATCACAATAAATATATATTACAAGAATGTAATTCGTAATATTTCTATCTTTTCCTTTTTTTCCAATATTTCTTAAACATACCTCGCACCAGTATTTGATGTAGCAGGTGGCCTAAAAGCCATCTCCGATAATTGTAATTTTGTCTTATTTAGCGTAAGTTGTGCAGTTCTCACTTCAGCTGCTTCAGCTAGGTCTTTTAAAGATTTCTGCTCTAAATTCGGTTCTTCTACATTACGACACCCTATACATTTACAATTAGCAGAACAAGGAATCTTAGCCTAGTAAAATAAAAAAATATTTTAGCGAAAATATTTTATTATTTTTAAAAACATCTATGTTTATGGCCATTTATTATACCTCGTAACATTCACAATAATTCTTTAAACATCCACTTCGTTTACAGTTGCAACCTTTGTTATGTCTACGTATATCATCGCCAGTTTCACGACCTTTGCCAATTTTTGGACGAAAAGCATTTGGATTACGCTCCAAACAGGACTTAATAGCACGTTGTCTTTCCTCTTCATTTCCAAGATTATTAGAACAGTTATTACAGTTGCACATATGACAAAATTCTCCATTCGCAAAGCAATCACAATATCTGCAATAAAACGTATTTACGACTTATTGCTTTCATTTATTAAAACGCAATTAAAATAATAATGTATTAATGTCAAAATGAAATATTTCTTACATCACAAAACAATCTTCTAATTAAAAACGTAATATAACATCTATTGCGGACTGTCATTTTACAACATAATAAAAAAATGAAAAGCAACACCTGATGTTCAGTTTTTAAAAGTAGAATCATAACAATGATATTATATATTCAAAAATTATGTGGATTAGTTTACAGTCTTATGTTATACTTACAATTTAAGACATTGTGATTTAGTGCAATTGCATGGTTTTCTCGGCCGAATACCATTTGGCTCAACACTGGTATATGATCTTTGCGAGCTTTTACTATCTATAACAGATCCCACAGATAAAGTCCCTGTTGAAGTCTGCAAATTTTGTGAATTACCTAGTAAACCAGATGTTGCCTGTTGAGATTTCAATTTTACATCATCCGCTGGCTATAAGAGATAAATAATGTTATTCTATGCATATCACAAATATTCTAATGAAAGAAATATACTAAACCTGTTGCTGAATATATTGGGCTGGTAAAACTACAATATTTCCCACATTTGAATTAGTTGAAAGAACAGCTTGCCCAGATGCTAATTGACTTAAAGCAGATGCTGGGATGGCAACTGCATTTTTTGATTGGTTGGCTACCGTTGCAGTTGCTGGAATTAATAATCTTTGCCCGCTTCCTGTTAATGTAGCCTTAGGTGCAACTGTCCTTAATGGCTGATTGCTAGTATTTAATGGAACTACCTGTATTTTGTTTGGAAAAAAAAAAAACATGATGTATATAAGTAAATTTTCTACTATTTTTCAATGATTATACGTTCTATTTTTACAAACCTTAACAATCTGTTGTTGTCCTCCTATTTTTTGGCCAACTCCAACAGTTTGTAAATTTGTTTGTGATTTCGTTTTACCCACAGTAACAACATTTGTAGTACCTGATGATGGAGTACTAACTAATCTTACATATTGCACCTTGAAAAGTATTGTATATTTAAGATATTTAAGCTTTAAATATTAATGCAAAGAAAAATATATATTGCAATGTTTTGATTTTTTAAAAAAAAAATATTACTTGTCTGCCAGGCATTTGTATCTGATGTACTTGATTAGATCCAGTAACAATGTTTTGATTTGCTGGTATTCTAATAACTTGTCCACTTCCAAGGACAGTACCAGGTTTTAAAGAACTCTATCAAAATATTTTATAATTAGCATAGAGATATTAAAAAAATATTAACATTATATTAAAAATATGCATCACATACATACAACTAACCTGTCGTATAATCACTTTCTGTGGACTTTGTTGGACAGATGATTTATTAGAAGAGGAAAATGTTGATTGTTGATTTGAAATTGCCGAAGCTTTAACTTGTGTGTTTACTGTAGGAGCAGGTAATATCTTTGTTGGTGATTTGATTGTATTACTTGGAACTATAGTCATTTTAGAGGGTTGAGAACTTGATGATTGCACTAATTTATTTACAATTATTCCCTTTAACAAAAATAAACACGAATTAATTATTTCTGAGAGATCTTACGTCTTAATTATTCATTAATTGGAAGACTTTTAATTCTTCCTTTTCATAAAAATATTAAGAAGATAATACTTACTTTTTTCTTTATACTCACTTGTTTCTGTGGTGTTGAGGGCAAAATATGTTGAACTTTGTTAGTGGAAAGTAATCCCATTTGTTGTGCTTGTGCTAATGTTATAGTTTTTGTTGGACTTGTAACATCTTGACTTGACGAACTATTGTTTAAAAATTTTATTGCTTGTGTTTGTTGATTTTCATTTTGAGAACTTGTTATAAGAACTTGTTGACCTGATGGTGCTTGATTTCCAGCTAGTATCATTTTTGTATACACCTAAAATCATGGTAAAAAGGGAAGCTTAATAAATGTTTCATTCCTAAATACAGTAAAAATAACGAATATTATATCACGAATAATCTTACATTTCGATTTTGAGAGGTACTCTGTGCACTACGTTTTATAGCAGACTGAGATGTTTTTGCATTCTGTACACTTCCTAATGTGATATTTCCTGAATGACTAGTTGCCATTACAGGCTTACTAGGTTGTGCAGATCTTAACTGAACTATATTACCATCAGCAGATTTTGCCGTTATGAGAGTCTGAGCTAATGATTGTAATTGACCAGCCGATGCTGTTGATGGGTGTGAAATTTTTAAGATTTGGCTAGTACCTTGACCACCAGCTGGAGAGACTATCATAATAGACTGACTTTGCGTAACTTGACCAACATTTGACTTTACCTATTAAAATAATTAACAAATAATAATATATAACCAACATAAGTATTATATACTGCGTACCTGTACTGTGGATGCAGGAAGCCTTTGTAACGTTGGTTTTGTTTGAAATACAATATTCTGATTATTTTGATTTGCTGTTGTATAGATAATATGTTCCTCTTGAGCTTGTTCAGAAACTTCAGTCATTTCCACATCAGGTACAATCGTTTCATTCTCAATATTACGTCCAATTATTATATGCTCTTCATCCGTTGTCATAACTTCTTCAGCACTCATGCATTCGAACTCAGCCTGAATATTTGCAAATGCTTCAAAGTCATTGGATGAATATTGTTCATTATTATGCGATAGACTCAGTGCACTCAAGTCTCCATCACCAAGTGTACGTGAATCAAGAGCTAATGGTTCAACCAATGCTCTAGCATTTTGTCCTTTATTTACAGACATGATTACGTCCCTATTCAAAATGTTACTTGTTGTAGAAACTTATATATTTTAAATGAAAATAAGTATACGTACAATGTATTACATTTAATTTGTATTGATATTATCTTTTTAGATTATTCCTTTTTACATACAATATGTAATGTAGGATTATATACAGATTTGTAACAAACTACATAATCAACTACATGACAACAATTACAATCAAAGAAGCCATATAGACATATAATATATAATTTGTTAAAATTATCATTTTCGTAAAAATCTTAAATATATAATAAAGCCAAGACATTAATTACATAACTGAGTACGGAAACAAAACATACGATACAAAGATTCCTAAGCATAGGTCTATATACTAGTATAAAATATCAAATTATAAACTATAAACAATTTTAGCAATATTTAATATCATGTCATCATATCACTTATTTATATTTAAAATAACTTTATGTAAGTTAGAAAGGTTTTCCAGATGTCTGTATCTTTCATCATAAACATGTATTTGATGGATACACAGGTTAGAAATTCATAGAATGTAAATCGTTTATATTATAGAGCTCGAAACGTTGTTAGACAATACACAGAAAGAAATATTGTAAACCAACGGAAAAATATAAAACGATTTATGAAATGACTTAAAAACGAAACGAATCGACGACGATTTAAAAATTCAAAAATTCAAATCTTTAAGATGTAGATGTGCCTTTTATAACTACGAAGGGCAGTAGGATTATCTACAAGCACGTTCAACAATATAAAGACCGAGTATAATTCGAATTTTCGAAAATTCGAACAATAAAATTTGAATAATGAAGAAAAATTCGAAGGATAGTCTACTTAGGAACATTAGCGCCATTTATTACTTGAACGCGCCATTTTCCACGAACTGAATTTCTCCAAGTATTTTAATAGTTTTAATGATTTCACAGCAAATCGACATTAATGCACGAAGAAAAATTAAACACTTAATATTTCAAATGGTAATAAAAAAGGAACTTTTCCTAAATATTCACATTATAATCGCACAAAATTCAACTTAACCTATAAGTTATCATTTCATATCAGGTACATACAGTGCTGGGTGGGGGCGTGCCACGAAACTTATTTTAATTTTAACAAATAATACAAAAATGTCTCTTATATGCTCGTCAAGTATTTAAATTTCACTTAAACTTTTTCCTAAATAAATTAATCGTACTTATAATACATACCTGGGTGTTCCTTTAATACCTCGAATTTGTTCAAAATCACGCGCCCACCATTGCTGTCCCACAGTGCACTACGCACCGCTGTGTACAAACAGACCCAAAGGTCGTTTAGTATTAAAATTTCAAAGAGAAACGAGAATGACAAGTTCACTGTTACTATAGAGTTATATTTTTTCTTATATGTAATTCAACAAAAGTAAACGTTTTACTTTATCAATCGAATATTACGTCAAAAACAACCAATATTTTCGCGCACTTTGCAAATTTCGATTTCGCCATTTTCACCCTTCCGCGGCTAAAAACACGTCAGCCCTTTAGCGCCCTCTTAGGCCAATAAAAAACCAAGTGTTCCAAAAACTTGAATATTTTGAATGTAAAATATTTCACGGAAAGTTGTATATTGTTATAATTATAATGTTTCTGTCTATAAATTTCTACAAATTTTATTTCTTAAATAAAAAAATGAAAGTCTACCTTTTTATTTATGCAGTAACTCAGTTATTAACGTTAATATCAAATGAATTCTGTACTTAAAAAATACACGTATATTCTTATGTTGCGATAGCGAAACACAATACTAATTTGATAGTTAATGACCGTCTAATCAAGTAATGAAATTACTCGAATATTAGAGAGAGCTACTTCTGTATAGGAAAGATGTATGCATTAATGTTACTTATCAACTACTCCTAATTATCAAAAATAGATCTTTACAATAAAAATATATATTGAATTCAAATATCTCTTACGTAGCTTATTTTTATATACTCACTGAAAAAAAAAAAACAGGATACATAATCAGATAACATTTAAATGCATTCTTTTTGTAAAAATATTTTTTGTTTACGATTATAATCTTACTTCCAATATTTATACATGTTTTACTTGAGAAATAATAAGTATTGTAACAATATATCAATTTGGATTTCAAGTATATATAATGGAATCTGGTTCATTGATTTCTAATTTTGTCGGCTAGGTATGATGGGACTAATGAGAGATTAAAATTGCAAATGAATAATAAAATTGCATTTCTGTACATATTAGCATACATTAAATTTCATAGAAATTGCTGGTATAACTAAGTACAGATTATACAGGTTTACGACACGTATAAAATAGAATAAAGTAATCAACAAATATTTTTAAAAATTTATGAATTACATTATATAACTGGTAATTTTTCTATCAATATTTTAGTTACCTACAATTTTTAAATAAATATATAACTTAAACACGTGTACTAATTTTGTTTAGATGTGAAACTGATGATTTACATTTATTTTAATCGAATACAGAGTAAGAAGCATTATACTAACCCTATTCAAATTAAATACATCAACTCTTTAAATTATGGAACACGAAATGTTAAACCAAATTTATAAGTATAAGCGAGTCCACACTAATTGTATTCTATTCAATCATGAATTATTCATGCAAAGTGTGCTAACTGATCTCAGTGATGTTCTATAAAGCGCCATCTCAAATTATATTACGATGTACGTATCTTTGCAATTATTTAATTTTAATAATCTGATAATAACATATATTGTTAAATAAATAGGAATCGGCAATACATATAAAGTACAAGATATAACAAGTTGTAGGAAAATATGTAACACAAAAACTATTATTACATGATTTATGTTTATATACAAATAAAATTTATATATTTCATTAAAATTATAATATATAAAAATTTTAATTGTTACTTATTGTAATAATTTGCATTTTATTGTTATAACATTCAGTGAAATCTATTTCTATTTATTCCCTACTGTACTTCTAGTAGCTTCTGTACATAGTTCATGATTGTAATAGGCGCAAAAGTCATTTTTGGTTATTCATGTAGAAAAGATGGTGGTGACGGCAGCTTCTGTACGTCAACAGCTCACGAATTTACTGTATTCCGGGGGCTCTCATAAAGATCAAGCGGAGAAGTAAGCTTGTTAAGTAGGATCAAAAGTATGTTTTTGGAATATTCCGTACAAATAGTGATACTTACAGGTATCGAGCGATTTTGGACTCAATACTGTTATCGTCCAGCGAAGAGGCGATGGATGCTTTGAAGATATTCATTGAAGCAAGTACGTTAGATTTTTCTTATAATGTACAGAAATATATCTTTCAATTATCCGATACTATTAATTACTTATAAATATATGACATATATGTATCAAATCGTTACATGTTCATGTCTCTGTATACGCAATAATTTATTAGATTAAACATCATATCCTCATGGTTATTTACATTACGTTTTTATATAAATGTTCTTAAATATCAACACAACTTTTTTTTCCAATTTGTAGATAATTCTAGTCTGCATTTTGTAATGTGATATTGTTTCCAATGGTTTCTTAGTAACATAATGATGAATACTTTTTGTCTTGCAGTTGTACATGAATATGTAAGTTTGGTCATCTCAAGACAAGTTTTAACGGATGTCAGTAATCGATTATTACTTTTACCTGATGAAGTGTCAATGGCTATTTCGCATTATACATTAGACAAGGTAAATTTTGTTATAATGTATATTAATTGAAATATAATAAGGAGTTGCTTGCTAATGTTTTAGATGCAACCAAGAGTAATCTCATTTGAAGAACAAGTTGCTAGTATAAGACAACACTTAGCAAAAATTTATGAACGTAATCAAAATTGGAGAGAAGCAGCTAATGTTTTAGTTGGGATACCACTAGAAACAGGACAAAAGTAAATAGAAAAGTTATTGTTATGTACTATCAATTTCAGATTGTTAGATATAATTATTGTTTACACAGGCATTATACAGTTGACTACAAACTTGAAACTTATCTTAAAATTGCACGATTGTACTTAGAAGACGATGATCCAGTGCAGGCCGAAGCATTCATTAATAGGGCATCTCTTTTACAAGTATATAGTATTCAAATTTACCTAAGTAGTATATATACCTTTAAAAACGAATTTATTTTGTGGTTTTTTTTTTTAGGCTGAGTCAAAAAATGAACAGTTACAAATATACTATAAAGTTTGTTATGCTAGAGTATTAGATTATAGAAGAAAGTTTATAGAAGCGGCACAAAGATACAATGAATTATCATACAGATCTATTATACATGAAGATGAACGTATGACTGCACTTAGGAATGCATTAATTTGTACAGTATTAGCTTCTGCAGGTAAATATTTGTTTCATATTCTTTAATTGTTTTAGAAACAATGTATAAGCTTTGCATTAATATTAGGTCAGCAAAGAAGTCGTATGTTAGCTACATTATTTAAAGACGAGCGTTGTCAACAACTTCCCGCTTACTCAATTCTTGAAAAAATGTATTTGGATCGCATTATTCGGCGTTCCGAGTTGCAAGAATTTGAAGCCTTATTACAACCTCATCAGAAAGCAAGTACAATTGATGGATTAGGATCCACTATTCTTGACCGTGCTGTTATAGAACATAACTTATTATCTGCTAGTAAATTGTATAATAACATAACCTTCGAAGAATTGGGTGCTTTGTTAGAAATTCCACCAACGAAAGCAGAAAAAATTGCTAGCCAAATGATTACAGAAGGTCGAATGAATGGGTACATCGATCAAATTGATTCCATTGTACATTTTGAAAGTAAGTTTAGAGCAATCAATTATAGTTAATTAATAATTCAGTCTTGTGGATTTAATACAAATATTTTCTATCAATAACTTATTTTCTTGTGTAGCACGCGAAACTTTACCAACGTGGGATAAACAAATACAATCACTTTGCTATCAAGTAAACCAAATAATAGAAAAAATTGCTCAAACGGAACCAGAATGGATAGCAAAAGCAATGGAAGATCAGATGGTGCATTAATATAAATTTTTTTTTTAATATCAAATAAACATACACAGAAACCAGAGCAGGAACATTAAATAAACATTTGATACATACACAACTAAAAATTTGGAGGCAATAAAGATTGTTATAATTCTACAGCGATGCTTATGCATTGCAAGTAATGTAAAATATAACATGCTCGTTAATTTTTATGTTAATACGCATGAAACCAATTTTTATATGATCAATAAATAAAATTTGATTTTTCACAATACAAATAAAAATACCAAAATTTATGAAATACTTAACAATTGGTTTTTGCCATTATAGCTACTTTATTATTTACGAAAACTTAACACTGAAATAAGTATAAGATACGGAACATTTTTTATTGATTATGCACACTTAAAAAATCATTTGTTTAATATTCATATATGACTGTTATAAACTTCACGCAAGCATATTCCAGTAAAGGGAATATTGTAATTATCTCATGTAAATAAAGCATTCACACTGCACATAAAATAAAATTTTCTTTATTTTATGAACCAATCAAAGCTTGATCCAGATTTGGCTGAATATTTAACAACTGTTGTTGATGTATGGGAGAATAAAATTGTATGAGTACAAACCTCTTATGCATTATAAGTGCTACATAAGAAAAGACTGTGGAATTATTTATAACTAAAAGTATTTATTACTATGTACTATTTTAAAAATGTGAAATCTTTATATAAGATGCCAGACTAAGTTATTGGAATCTTCGTAACCGAACATGTATTTTTCAATTTGTTTCAATCCTAAAATAATCACGCTGGCAGTATTGTTTTATATTGATTATACAGACAGGAATGAATGTTATCTCATTCTGTAAATGAAAAGTAACTGTACTTGATATTTGACATCATTTAATCTTAAGTCCCTGTACGTAGCTATTTATTTAATATAATATTAAGTGCAGGTATTTTTACAATAAATTCGGCCATTAATATTATTTGTGTAGCTACAAAAATGTATGTGCAGCATCATACTGTATTATTTTGAAATCAATCACTGAATTTATAGTTACTTTGTAACTTGCTATTTATTACCGAGTTGAAAAATATATTTCCAGTAATGTTTAAACACATTTTCTTCCTAATTTAATTTTATACGTATTTGTAATCAACATTACTCTATGAGTATATTTTTTATAATTAAGTTCAGAGTAATTAACATTTGACTTTAGTAGACTGCATGTTCATCAGGAACTGGTAAAAGGCTGCACCATATAAAATATGAGAGAATTATAAAGGAAAAAATAGAACACTTCTATTTCGGTTAAGAATTTGTAAACCGCATTGTTCATGATAAGATATTGTTACCATACCATGTTTATACGTATTATATGTAGCATCTATTTTGGGATAAACCTATCTATATGTTATAGGCAATACTTTGAAGCATGTATTGTGATACTGTCTTTATGACACAAAGGCCATGAAAAGACCTTTTGAGTGAATCTAATCCTTTTGTGTCTGATTCATATTTAAGCTTGTAGGTCTAATGCAAGACCAATCTTGTGACCACCAGAGCCAAAGTTCTTTCCATCAATATTTGTAGAAAGTGTCAGAGTTACACCTAAATATGTTAAAGAATATATGAGTCAAATATTGAAGTACTTTTTATAAATAAAATGTATACAATAAATAATCAACATAATCAGTAAAGTACAATGATCCAATGGATATATTATGACAACTGATGAGAAACATAAAATTAAATATAATATTGTTACTCTACCAAAAGTCTCTTCCTTAGAGTAACATTTCGCACGAATTAAACATCACTTACCATCACGTAACTTTTGTTGATATCCTAGACCAATTTGAAGATTAGAATTAACTTTAGCTCTGATAGATGCGTCTGAGTCAAGATTATATTTTGTAGCAATTCCAAATTGTGTCACATTGTTGCTTGAATTCCACTCCAGATTAATTGCGCCTTCTAGTTCTGGTTTCACTTTGTGATAAATGAGGCCACTAAAGTCACAGCCATTGTTCCTAAAATATTAAATTATATTAATATTAAAATATAAATATTAAAAAATGAAGAAAATTTTATCATCAAATTATTTTTTCTTACGAATATTTATAACGATTATACATACACTGCTGCGTGAAGAGTAAAGTCAGACGCGGTATATCCAAGTGCAAAGTTATTCTTTGTAAGCTTGTTTCTTTGTGTATCAAAACAAGCTTGATATCCAGCCAACCAACCTACAATTTCATCGTAGTATTTTATAACTTAGCAAATTTAATCTATTGTTTTACTATAACACAATCTTACATCATTCTTCCTGGAATAACAGGATACTGGGAATGTAAAGGGGAAGGACTTGAATGGAATTACAAGAAATCACATAAGGACAACAATATAATAACTATTAAATATCTGAACAATATTTAACTTTTCAAGTTCAATACTAAAAAAAGAAATGATACAATATTACATAATAATAAAAATAATATAAATATATGCCATAGACTAAAAGTATATACATGCTATCTTTTTCTTACCTTGGTATCCTACAACAGCTGATGCATTTACCAAAGGACCAGCAGAAAGACTAAGATCAAAATCAGCATTGGCTGATACATTCTCATGTTTGTAAGATGTCTTCAGCTTTCCAGTCTTGGTCCTACAACACAAAACAATTACATATTTTTCAAAACTATTTACTTTAGGTACATGCAAAGCATGGATAAATAAGCTACAAGATACAGATAAAATTAAATGATATAATGTTTTACCCTGTTTGTGGAGAGAAAGTACAGCCATAGCCAAGGGTAAGACCTTTGAGCAATTTGTCGGCAAAAGTAACATCAGTAGCAAGTGTATTATCAGTATTCCACTTTTCACTAAATTTCAATCCATAGTCATCAATATTATATTTGGTTTCTAAAGTACCAAATACTTTTCCACTATCTTGATTAGATACCCCACCACTGGAGAATTCTACACCAGACTTAGTTTTTGTTTTCACATCCAACTTAATTAGACCAAAATGATATCCACTGGAAAATAAGTCACGAGCACTTTTGCCTAAATCACTATATGATGGTGGGGCCATGATCTATGCAAAAACATTAAAGAGGTACACTATATTATTTGCCAATTAACAATAACATAAATTTATAAAATGTATGCATATAGAATACAAATATTTATTTTATTTAAAGAAAAGTGTAAGTAAAACATTTTCATTCATAAATGAAAAAAGATATTGAATTTTAAAAATATATTTTTCTAAATTATATATTTAAATATGCTTAGCATTAAAGCGCTAAAATGACAATAATCTCTAATCTGAATGATAAGTAATCGAGAATTCCAAGTTATTATCTCACAATCAATAAAAGATGTGTCAGTCATAATTAACTTACAAGTATATTTTTCAATTATAAAATAAATAAAAAATGAGATTCAGTTAATGAAAAATTGCTAGCTACATATAGCGTAAGAGTTGCAATTTTCCTTGAAAATTATTTAATGCATTTCGTAATATTTAATACATATGCAAGAAAAATGAATATCAAATTAACTATGTATATACTTTCTGACAGAAATTTTATTGTAAATAATGAATTACGGGGCTAACAATGCCAATATTAAGAAAAACGAAAAAAAGAAAATATACTAAATAACAATATGTAATTAATTTAACAATAATACAGAGGAAAAATGGAGTGATATTGACCTGTCTTGGTATTACATAAGGTGTAAACCAGCGATTTCTAATTCTCAAAATTGAATTGAATTTTACATTATCACACCCGAGAATATCCTTGTTTAATGAAAAAAACGTTATTGGTTAAATCACAAAGGAAAGATAAAGCGTTCAAATTCATATGGATTTACAAAATTGATATAAATGGTTTTTAACACTGCCAAACGACAGTCCAGCGACATGACTAGCAACTCATGCCGGCTTTACAAATATTTAATTTTTCTTGCAAATTCTCACGCAATCTGTGTGTATGAATAAGGAATCTAATTTAAATCTAGGATGTATAAATAATGGTATTCGTTGGTACTTACTTATGTTCTATGTTATAAGACGCAAGTGCAGAAATCTGCAAGACGTCGTCTCGTTGTCCCTTAATTGCGTACGTGAGACGATATGCGAATCGGGAGAGGAAGACGGAACCTTCGCGCAACTGTGCTTGCGCATGCGCAGAATAACTTCCAAATAAGCTAGACACTATTTTTATGTGAAAATTTTAATAAAATACATGAAATAAAATTAATTTATACAAATAGGAGAATGTCCCTCTTTTATTAAAAAAAATACATTCAGCAATTTAATCTTCATATTGATTTACTTTCTAGATATTATGTAACCTCGAAGATCACCCTCATAGGCGTGGATTTTCCACACATCTTGATCACCCGGTACTGTTTATTGAGCGTTGAGTAAAAGATAAAGATATATGAAGGAAAAAGTATCGTCGAATAGTATACTAAACACATATTTAATTCATACTACTATCAAGTATCCCCTTATTACTAAAAACCATATACGTCTTTCTAATTGACTATGTTAATCTTAAATGCACTGTATATGTGGTATTTATATATTATGTAAATAAACGACATGTATCAAACTCTTTATTTATAGTAGGATATTATATTTCAAAATTTAAAAAGTTTGGATTAATGTACTGAAAAAAAAAAAAAAGAAAAATTCTTGAAATTTCTCCAATTATAATTTCCTTCTCTTCCTACTAAATGAACTTTTTCTTTGTTGAAAATCTGGAATTCTAATGGGCAATTTTCAGTAGGAAGCAACCTCAATCACGTCAATTGCGCACGTAAAGAAACTGTTGATCAATCTCGTAAGAAAATTGGATTATAACTAGTTGTCAATATACAGAAGAAAAATCCTGAATACAAAAAATGAACGAAGGCGCGAAGTTGACAGAACTTCTTTCAAACTTCAATGTATAAAGGTAATTGTATACTAAAATAGTTGGTCAAAGCTATCTATTATTCCTAAATTTTCATAAAAATTTTGTCCATCCCATTCAAAAAGTTACTCATCTGTAATCTTCTGTTACACGAAAAAGGTACTGAAGATACAGCGAAGAAAATAGCGAAATGTACATAATTATTGGTATGGTTATTAGATGACAGTCATAAAAATGACCAGTCTCATTTTTTGACCATTTCGTGAAACAGTCGAAGTAATTAAAACTGCACATTTTCGGTTCCCAAAATAGAATAGTTGCTCGACGCAGGGTGGTGTATAACTACCATTTCTACGTGAACTGAGACTCTTCCCGAAAGACGATGGTGAACGATCTAGATAATATCTTGGCAGTCTCTTCGTGGATAGTATATTTTTATTAAGGCGAATATATATATATAAACGTCTGTGTAAAATTAATTTTCAGTCTGTTTGTATCCCTCTTCTTTAGCAGATCGTGCGACTGGTCAGTTCGAACCCGAAGAAAGCGTACAATACAAACGAACTTGAGGAAATTATTTCAGTATCAGTATTGATCGATCGTTGATCAACCATGTCACAAAAAAGCTTGGTATGTATCATAAATTAATAGAATCTGTTCCGTTCATGCCGAATGTTCTTGTTGTAAATTAATTTTATTGTTCTGTTTGCCCGCATAAACCCGCTAACAGCATACTATAGATTATAAAATATTTAATTTTATTGTTTTATTTGCCCGCATAAACCCGCTAACAATATACTATAGATTATAAAATATTGCGATTTGACTATAATTTTATCGTTAATGGAAAACTCATGCTGAACATATTGCGTTTAGGATATTTAAACTGCATTTGCATTTAATATATCCAAATTTTGCGTCATACTTCTATAATAGACGAAGTTTTCGCCGATCGTTTGTTGCACACTATTAAAAAATAACAAGGAAATAGTTTATAATACAAAACTATGTACTGGTCTTACGAAATCGATGTACCAAATTGATTTGTTTGCATATGTATGCTTCTATACAGCACGTACAGTGATGTTGCTTTCCGCGTTACATTTATTGCACAAAAATGATTCTGCTGCGTATTTATGTTAAAAATGAAAATAACAATCTACAATTTTCAATTACGAGTCAATTTCTCAATAATACAAAGGTACAGCTTTAAAAACAATAATGTTGTTCGTTAGGGGGAATCGACGCCAACGGGGAAAAGCACGGCGACATACAAAATTCTTCAAAATGATAAAGTGGGAAGGTAAGAAAGTATTTTTCTTCTTCTTAATCGGCTATATTACGATTGAAATGAACACTGTTTGGTAAATCTTTAAAATACTTTTTCTCAGGTACATGGTCGCTAGCAAAGAGTTGGAAGCAGGGGAAGAAATTGTCACAGAAATGCCTTTTGTAGTTGGACCAAAGGCATTCACATACCCTTTGTGTCTTTCCTGTTATGCAACGTGGCCTCCATCGTTAAGCGCTAAACCTCTTTGTTCAAAATGCGGTTGGCCTGTATGTTCAGAAGAATGCGAAAACCAACCGCAACACAAGGACTATGAATGTCAGGTAAAAATCGCGAGAATATAAAAACAGCAAAACTATCTCCCACTTTCTGCGATTAACGCTTATTTTCAAGTAATTTTCGTACGTTGCAATCAATTGTGAAGCCTTCGCTAATAATTCATTGTCAATTTGCATAGTTTGTAGGATATAAGAGAGAAAAGAAGGTGTTAAAAGCGAACAATGAAAGTGTGAAGATGTTAAAAGACGTGTGATTTAGAAATATGATTCGCTTTTGTGCTACGTATCGAACGACAAACTATAATACTCACGTATCTTATTTGTAGGTATTCGTACAAGTCAACGAGAAGTTTAACGTGCAGGCTGCTCTGGAGGAAGCAAACGAAAATGGAGTGCCGCAATTGGAATGTATAACTCCGTTAAGATTGCTTCTAGAATCGGAGAGAAATCCTGAAAGGTGGAACAATGAGATAAAGGACATGGAGGCTCACAATAAGATAAGAAGTCAAAAGAAACATTGGCAATCAAACCAGATTAACATAGTGGACTATATAAGAAAACAACTTAAATTAGACAGGTAATTGCTCGTCAATCTCGCGAGAGAAATAAGTAATTTTATCATCGATCTACGTTTCGTTTTGTTTCATCGCAGATTCTCGGAAGAACAAATTCATACAGCATGTGGAATTCTAGAAATCAATACTTTCGAGATTCGAACAGCGAAGGGATGTAGCGCGAGAGCACTGTATCCAACGGTGGCTCTAATGAATCATTCGTGCATCTCTAATACATGTCACAGCATTTCACCAACTGATTATAGGTAAAATGATAATTGCTTGAATTCAGTAATAAATCACCAAGTTACTTGATAAATAGTATCTAAAGAACTTTGACTCTGTTCACAGAATACGATTGCGTACGACCCTCAAAATTCCTGCCGGTGGAGAACTTTACGGAAGTTACACACATTCGTTACTTCCTACGCTATTGAGAAGAGAACATCTTCTCGAAGGAAAATATTTCGCCTGTGCCTGTCCAAGATGTTCAGATCCCACTGAACTTGGAACGCATGTGTCTTCGTTGAAATGCAACAAGTGTGATAACGGAATTGTGTTATCTTTAGATTCTCTGGGTAAAAATATCTCGTATGACTGCCTCGCTAACGATATCGACTGATCCGCATACAATTAAGAATACGATTAATCGTAATCGCAATTTCCAATTAAATTTACGTTACAGATCCAGAAAGTTCATGGAAATGTACGCATTGTGAATTTACGACATCGGGATCAGCCGTTCGAAAAGTGTTGCATATCATACAAGCAGAAGTGGATGCAGTGGAAACCATTAGCGGTGCTGATGGAGCTGATGCCATTCAGGAAAGGGAAACAGTGGTGAAAAAATATCGTTCGGTTTTACATCCTCGACATGGTTTCCTTACGATGCTCAGGTAAATATAATCTTATTAATATGGTAATTCATATACGTGATAAGTGTTTATCAGATTATGCGGTGTAGATAACAAGCGATCGAGAGTTGACCGAGATAGAGACAGATAAAATATTTGTATTATAATATCGATTATCATTGAGAGGCGATTGTAAGAATACACGTGGAGATTGAAATGTATATGATGCCATGTATGATGATGCATGATGACACGTGGTAAATTTATGTCTGTGTGTAAAGTTTCGTGCGTATACTGCATGAATGGGAATAATTATCCGCTTATTGTATATAAATTATGCTGCAATCTCAATTGGCAAATCCACAAAGCTGTCTCTCAATAGATAAAAATTTTGATACCTATTTTGTCGGTAATGTTAAAACCGTGGTAAGAGGATTTAGAAGATTGAAATAATCCAGGAACTTCGCTTTGCAGACATTCGTTGACACAAATGTATGGCCGCGTGGACGAGTATCTCCTAGATGATTTGCCTGACGTCGTATTAGAACATAAAATCGATATTTGCAGACTGTTACTTCAGGTCTTGGACGTCATAGAACCTGGCTATTCTCGTATAAGAGGTAAAGAATTTATAATTATCTACCATTTGTTATTGTACTCTCAACGATAACGCAGTTTATTTCCTGAGATATCTACGCCAAATGACAATTAAACAATAATGAACTTCTGTCAATGGATAATGCGCTTTATTAACGATTGTTATTAATATTTTGCTTTTACCGATAAAGGAATGACACTTTATGAGCTCCACGCGCCTTTACTTTTTATCGCTAAAACGCAATGGAACGCCGGAGTGATCGATGAAGCTGTCCTGAAATCAAAAATGATAGAGGCTTCCAACATTTTGAAAGAAGCGGCATTAATTTTATGCTTAGAACCACCGGACACACCGGAAGGTCAAATAGGTATCGTTGCTAAAGAATCTCTGGCTCAACTCGAAGAATCAATCAAAAGTTTATAAATACTTATTTATTGTAAATATATATGAAGCTTTGTACGAACGTATTTCTTTGTTAATAAAGTTACGCAAGACCGTACGTACGTACATGATAAATACATATATCATGTTTCAATACGAATAGAATGTATCCAACATAATGTTTCTTACTAAAAACTTATCGCATATCAGATCTCATCTAACGAACGACGACGAATACAAATGGAAAAAATAAAACTGTCTCTAATTCTCCAAATCCCTCTCACAACAGTTTAATCTATTTTAATCTTCGTCAAGCCTGCGTCGGTCTTCTATTTACATCTAAATTTCTTAGAAGATTTCATTAACACCGAGAGAACGATTTATTTAATATGTGGACGATCGTGGACGATCACTGTCCCTAAATCCATTACCTACGCATTGTTTTGTTGCGAATACTCGACAAGCACGCGCTACGCTACTTCTAATAATAATATAGCGTATCGAGAGTACTAAAGAGAGACGGCTCCCGCTACAACTTCCTGTATTTCGGTGTCAGTTACGAACCGTAGGAAATGCACGATACCGTCAAACTCTCACGCGTCTAAGTATCGTTAGTCTCGCATAAGACACGTAAGTACATACGTTGTTTCAAGCAATTGACGAAAATAGCTGGACTAATATATCACGATGGAAGGAAAATCGAAAAACGCTGCGACTCCTACGTTAAAATATAGAGTTGCTTACTCAGAGAAGCTGGGCAGGTATAAACACATACAGCACATATATCTTAAGTAAATATAACGCGATAGGCATCTAAAAGCGTCGAAATAGCATCTATTGGCAGTATTGTGTTAATAAATTCTTGGATTATATTTAATCTCAGTCAAAAAGCAAATATGATATTGTATATCATGATATATACACTTTTGATCTTCGCAACTAATTTGATTACGAATTGAATTGAAATCATATGTGTATATATCACGTTAGATGCATTGTGTATTTTGAGATATATTTATATATCGTCTTTTATAAGATATTTACAGGCGGCAAAGAATTTAACAGCAGGCGAAGTGATACTACGTGAAGAACCGATCGCTGTTGGACCTATAACTTCCAGCAAAGATCCGGCGTGCTTTGCGTGTTTGCGTTTGTTGCCAAAAATCAAGAAGGAACTACAGTATGTTTGCTCAAAATGCAACATCGCGCCTCTGTGCAGCACTGCCTGCGAGGTAGATGTAAAAATAATTCACTCAAACAAATATTTTACTCAAACTTCCTCTCTAAATTCCCTCTTTAATCGCTACTAATTTAACAAAGCGTGCCTTGCTTACTCTCTTGGAGAAAGGTACGCTATTTTGTTAATCATCGTCGGTTATCATTGATCATTAGTCACTTTTCAGGAACGATCGAAGCATCATACACCGGATGAGTGCGAAATTTTCAAACGCAATAAAGATTTATTAATAAACAATACGGAAAATATCATCGGTGTATTATTACCGTTAAGATTATGGCTCTTGAGACAAAGAGATCCAGAATTATGGAAACAAGTCGAATCTATGGAAGCTCATACAGATAAGAGAAGAAACACGTCCGTCTGGAAAGATAGAGAACTAAATGTCGTAAATGTAAGTAAAACGAAGCGGCTAATTAAGAAAGACGATTAATTTTCTATAATAGGTCTTCTTGTTTCAAATAGGTGATAAAATCGCTTCATTTAGTTCCTGATGACGACCCATCTGTCTCAGAGCTCATCCAACTGTTGTGCGGGATTTTAGACGTTAATTGTTTCGAGCTCAGATCTCCGGGAGGTCTGGATGGACTTCTTTTACGAGGTTTATATGTGGAGGCCTCCCTGATGGCTCACGACTGCAGGGGTAACACTCATCTGACTGCTGATGACAATTTTCAGCTTACTGTATACGCCAGTTTGCCGATCAAAGAAGGCGACGAAATCTACTTCAATTACACCTCGTCGCTTTTGGTTTGTTTATTCGCTTATTACAAAGATTTTTATCTCACAAAACCCGAATCACTCTGCGTGAGAAATTTTTTAAAATCATTAAAATATTATTATACCACGTTATATTATGTACGAAGCTTCCAACGATTAAAATTACAAATTGTAAAGTTATGCAGATCTATCAATTCTTTATCGATCGCTTTGAGAATTGATCATTTACATGTCTCATTGCTAGGGAACCTTAGGTAGAAGAGAACATTTACGAGGTGGGAAGTATTTCGAATGCGAGTGCCCATTATGCAGCGATCCATACGAAATGGGATCGTACATGAGCAGTATTCTGTGTCCACGATGTAGAGAGGGTTACATAGGAATGCAAAACCCTCTGACAAAGTTTCCATACGAAAAAGGAACGAGATGGCAATGCAACAAGTGCAAAAGCTCCATCGGAGGTCGTCTTGTCAGAGCCACTTTAAATATAACCAGAACATTGATCGACGATGTGGACGATTACGATATTAAAGTTCGTATATAATAGAATTATGATGATTGTACATTATTGAGCATCAATCTAATTTAATATATATCTTGATTTTTAATAATCAAGGGATTGGAAACATTAATGGCGAAATTGTCGAAGTCTTTCCATCGAAATCATTTTCTAATGCTATCATTGAAACAAAAGTTACTAGCAGCCTATAGAAAGGAAGTGGCAACGCCAAATCCACAAAAAAAAATTATGCAGAAAATGTCTGACGTATGTAAGGAAATGTACGATATGCTTGAAATAATCGAACCAGGAATATCTCGATTGAAAGGTATTTTTAATCGAGTAATTTATTTATTCAACTTAGTAAAATCGGCGAAAAATGATATTAACCGAATTTTAATTTTGCAGCAACTTTAAATATGTTTAAATATCAATTTAGTATGCATATATATGTACGTATATGAATAAAGTACGTCGTCTATTAATATACATATATTTTTTAGGAATAATGTTATACGAAATGCACTTACCACTAGTGTTGTTGGCAAATCGTGCATATTCCGCGCGAGAAATTTCTTCAAACGAATTGGCTTCGCGCCTTGAAGAGGCCGGGAGTCTCTTGAAGAAGTCCCTAACGATGCTCCTTTTGGAACCAGTGGACACGCCAGAAGGGAAATTGGCCAAACGAGCTTTGCAAGAATTAAAGGCATTAAATCAGAATATAGTCGATGTTAAAACTATCAGTGAAACTGAGGAAAGTGGCAATCGTGACAGAAAAAAATTACAGAAAAATAAATCTAATAAAAACAAATAGAAAAATAAGAATACTTAAAATACCCGAGAGAAACATGTCTTTTAACGTTAAGAATAATGATTGCTATATGAATTAACTTTTATCATTCTTTTTATAATGATGTACATACAGGAAATAAAGATATATTGGTAATTTAAGTAAACAAAATTTATAATAATTTTGTATTATTTTAAGCGCCATACGTGACTCTAGTAATAAAAAATGTCACTATATTGTTTTAATAATGTTGCAGAATAAATTATATTATTCTTGTTTAAAACTGTATTAATATTTTTTAAATTATTTTTAATAACATTAAGAAGAATTTGAAACTGTTAATCATCTTTTCCTTATAATAAATTATCCTCGACCGTTGAGATTGTTTTGGTTTAATGGTTATCGGTTTCTGTTTACTTGAACGATATTAGAATGTGTGATATGTGTAGTATATATATACAGGGAAATCATATCCAAATGTAATATTAAAAAGTTAATTCATTATTTAATGTAATATATAACATGAGTTAATCAAACGATTTAATTTATAACAAAATCTGATATATCAACTGAAACAACACAATTGACTAAAACATAAAATATTCAACATTTATATGTTGAAAATCTAAATTCATAAGTTTACTTACTTCCTAATATATTTTCTATCGCAGGTAGGTAATATTCCAACGGTTTACAAAGTTTTTATATATATATATATAAGTCAAATATAACCTCAACGATAGAAGTGTAAATAAAACAAATTATTGCTATTTTATGAAATACAGTTTGTAATAAATATTATTCTTCTGTACAATACAAAATTAATAAATTATAGCTTGTTACAATAAATAAATAATTATATATAGCGGATTATTAATTTCCTTAATTCATACAACACGATATATTTCTATTTTAGCAACTGAAATAGCATGGTTGACCAGGGCCTTATTGGATTATGGTTTTGTATTTGCATAGCAATAGTTTTCCACTTTTCTTTACATCGTATAGAAGAAGGTCATGTTGGTGTTTATTTTAGAGTAAGTAATTTATAAATATATTTCAATCTAATATTATGAACATTATAAGCATTTCTGTTAAATGGTACAGGGTGGAGCATTATTGCCTCAAGTCAGCAACCCTGGGTTTCATATGATGATACCCTTATTAACGATACATCGCTCTGTCCAAGTTACGCTACAGACAGATGAAGTAAAGAATGTTCCATGCGGAACAAGTGGAGGTGTAATGATTTATTTTGATCGTATAGAAGTTGTAAATATATTAGATGCAAGTAGTGGTAAGAATTTTATTACTAACTAAATTATAACTAAAAGTTATAAATTATTGCAATATTGTATATTAATTCTTTTAATTGTAGTTTATAACATGGTGAGAAACTTTACAGCAGATTATGATCAAACATTAATATTCAATAAGATTCACCATGAATTAAATCAATTTTGTTCTGTACACACATTGCATGAAGTATATATAGACTTATTCGATCAAATAGACGAAAATTTGAAAACTGCTTTACAAAAAGACTTAAATGACTTAGCACCTGGTTTAAGTATTCATGCAGTTAGAGTTACTAAACCAAAAATTCCAGAAACTATCAGAAAAAATTATGAGTTAATGTAAGTACCGTAGATTTAAGTTCATGATAGATTCTAAAAAACTTGAATAATATTTCAATAACTATTACAGGGAAGCAGAGAAAACAAAACTTTTAATTTCAACACAGCATCAAAAAGTCGTCGAAAAGGATGCAGAGACCGATAGAAAGAAAGCTATTATTGAAGCAGAAAAAGAGGCACAAGTAGCAAAAATACAGTATATTCAAAAAATTATGGAAAAAGAGTCACAACAACGAATAGCGGCTATAGAAGATGAAATGCATTTGGCAAGACAGAAAAGTCGTTCAGATGCTGAACATTATCAAACAAAAATGCAGGCTGAAGCAAATAAGCTTCTTCTTACCCGAGAATTTTTAGAACTAAAGAAATATGAAGCACTAGCACATAACACAAAAATATATTATGGTCAAGATATACCAAAAATGTTTATGTTAGATGTTACTCAAGTGTCAAATTAACTCTCTAGTACAAACTCATATGTGGATGTTAAAAAAAAAATAATTATAGAAATGAGTGTTTTTATTTTTTCTAATAAATTTTGAACAATGTAATGATTGTTTTATGTTTAATACATACGATGAGCTGTATTTTGTAATAATTATAAAAGCAATAGTAATGATAGTACTCTGATATAATGAAGTATAATTTGCATGTAAATTTATACAATTCATCAATTTATATACTATAATAAATTATACATTATCACTGTTTTCTTTTTTACTAACTTCTATTAGGATAAACAAAACTTTTTAATAAAAGTATTGTTACAAATTGCATTGATGTTGAGTTACTATATATATTTAGTTTGTATTTAAAGTGTCCCGTAGTTGCTCTAAAATAAACAATATAATTTCATCTCAAACATTATAAATAGGGAATGTAAAGTCAAAATAAACAAAATTTTTAAAATTGGGCCATATTTTTAAATAAAATCAAATCATTAGTTTTAATTACAACCTATGATCCGCTTAAATGTTAATATATCTCTGGAATTAATAAATTATTAAGTTACAGTTTTACAGTTTAATTTATATTTACAGTTTTTAACAACGAATATCTAACAACTATTTCGAATTCGAACTGCGTTCCAAGAGCTTCTTTTAGCATGATAGTTTAAATGCGATGTGCGCGCATTCTACGTTTATCATATGACAACCTGTCAAAAGAAGCATTTGATACTCCTAATATTTAAGATTTATTAGACTTAAATAAGTTTACAATATACCGCGCAGCTTATTATAGTGAATATTAAAGATGACAGCAGTAAGTTTTCCGATTATATTTTATTATTTTATAAGATATAATGCAGTCTATGTTTTAAGGTTAGATTTAGATAGTATCAAGTTAATTTAAAAACATTTATAAAATATTTATTTAATATTTATATATATTTCATGGATAGAAATATTATAATTTACGAAAGTACATATAGCATCATAATATTGTTATTAATTATCATTGTTTATATCTTTGTTTCTGTTATCTCAGGAATTAAGAAAGTTTCTTTATGGACTTTTAAATAGTGTGGAAGGACTTCATAGTATACTGATAACAGATAGGGATGGAGTACCTGTCATATCTGTAACTGATGATACAACACCTGAATTAGCTATGAGAGCAAGTTTCTTATCTACATTTGGCATGGCAACAGATCAAGGGAGCAAATTGGGTTTAGGGAAAAATAAAACAATTATATGCATGTATAGTAGTTATCAGGTAATAAAAAAAGTACATATTATTATTATTATTATTATTATAGAATATTATTATTTTTCATTAAATACAAGACTAACAAATATATGTAAAAGCTAATGTAAATCTAATTATTAATTTATTTTGTAGGTAGTTCAGATGAACAAATTACCTTTAGTAATAAGTTTTATTGCGAGTCATAATTGTAATACAGGCCATATCTTATCTTTGGAAACTAAAATTGATCCAATCCTAAGTAATTTAAAAAATGCAGTAGTAGAAGCCTGATGGTTACCCGTTGTGCATTATGGGTGATAAATACCAAAAGTTTGCACTTAAATTTGGTAAAAAATTGCAATGAACAGATGTTCTATGATGTTTTAAATAATGATGAAGATATTTTACCCTAATTTATAAGAAACTGGAGGGTTACATTCTTTCATAATTGTATTTTCTTTGATTAGTTTCATATAACATTTTAAATATCTATCTAAAAAAAAGGAAGTATCTCCTAAACCTTTTATAAGACGATGCAAAAAATAAAGAAGAGGTAGATACTACAAATTTTTATAATAAATAGGAAATTAGTACAAGACATCAAAGGCATTTCAATATTTCCAAAATATATTTGATGAGCCATTCAGAAATTTTACATATATAGGTAATATAAATTTATGTAAAAAGACGTGATATTAAAATACATGTTGTATATGTATATGTATATGTGTCAGTTAATATTCTTAAATACGCTAGGAATATATTATTGTATCATTATATTACTTCAAACAAATATATAGTCTTAAATTATGTAATAAAAGTTTATACTTCATACATGCAATAGAACATATTAGTTACAATTCATATATCAGTGGCTTACCCTCTAATCCATTGAGAATGTTTTGTGCTGCGGTAAGAGACATATCATTTCGTGTCTTCGTAGTAGCACTGCCCAAATGAGGTATGACCACTGCAGTACATTTTATATTTGTTAATGCATATATATATATATACAATTTTGCTATATATTTCTACAATTAACTAATATGTACACATATTACATGAAAATATAGAATGGAATTTCTGTTAATAAAGATATTAAAAAAAGGATAAATATATTAATTCATTTAAACCTTGCATTTATATGATTAACGATATTTACCAGCATTGGGAAGTTTAAGAAGTTCGTGATCGGGAGGCAATGGTTCAGGATCCGTAACATCAAGACCCGCCGCAAAAATTGTGTTATTACGCAATGCTCTAATCAAGGCATCTGTCTTTACAATTTGCCCACGGGCAATGTTTACGAATACCGCGTTTCTTTTCATTTTACTAAAAGTATCATCGTTAAACAATCCTCTAGTTTCATTATTTAGGGGGACAGCGACAATTACGAAATCACTTTGTGCAAGAAGGTCGTCAAGAGACACATAATGCGCTCCAAGTTCATCCCCTATTTAAGATTGAAATACAGATAAACAATCCTATCAAAAATATATATTTCATTCTTATCTATGCATTTATAAATACCTGCTTTTTTACGAGAATGTCCGGTATAAACGAAACGATCTACATCGAATCCTTTCAGTCGTTTAACAATAGCTTGTCCAATATTGCCCAAACCGACAATGCCAACTGTTGATCCTCTTAACTCTTGACCAAGTAACCATTGCAAAGATCTTGCCACTTGTCCTCTAAATTTTTAAGAATTTTATACATGTGTATTAAAAGACACTTAACATTCTCTATGATTAAGATTAGTAAATATATCCTTCTAAATTTTTGAATAAAATCCGAATAAAATTTGTATAAAATTTCTTGAATAAATATATAATTTTAACTTGATTAGTTATAATTTTCAGAAGCGCTTAAATAAAAAGTTCGTTCCCAATTACTGTTCAAGTTTTAGACGTCCTTCATGAGTTCGTCTCGCTGCATTTAATGCCAAAAGTACTGCAATTTCTGCAACTGCAGCTGATAAAACCATAGGGGTATGACCGACTTTGATACCTCTTCTTTTAATTTCGGGAACATCCAAATGGTCATAGCCAGCTGACATTGTTGAGACGACTTTTAGAGACGATCCTATTTTTTGATATTTCTTTAAATTTCATTCAGAAAAGACGTATACATTTACATTTTGTTGTTTATAATTTGAAATAGATAGATATGTATAGTAATACGTCAGAAAATACAATACTCAATATAACGCCGTTACTTAAGCCGATTATTTCAACAAAAAAGAAAGTTAATAGACTTCTAATAAATTTTGAAATGCGCACTCAATTATTCATAATTATGAATAATGTTTACTTCATCAATTAGATTTTAAAAGTCTGAGTTGATTAGCGCCGTTACTGTTGGCTTACTTTAAAATTCCGCGAGAACATAAACCATCGTATAATCTAAAAGATTATTATGACTAAATATTTACCTGCATTATTAAGAAAATCGCTATTTATACTGATATGCCCAGTAACAAAGATAGCATCATGACCAGGAAGAACTTGCAATACATCTTCTCGATTAGGCATAGCCGTCTGAATGATTGTGACATCGCATCTAAACAAAAAATTATTAAATTCCAAGTAACATATATATGAGTATGTACCATTAAAAATTCACAAATAATTGTGAATTGTTCCAATAATGTCCATTGTTCAAATAATTCCAGCATTGCAATGGTCTTATTAATTTTTTTCTTTTTTAAATCACTATAAATAACACTAGTAAATATTCTTTCTTAAAAAGTACACTTACTTTGTCCGCAAGAGATCTATGCCAACTGTTGGTACATCGTTACTCGTGACCAATACACGTGGCTTCATTGTTCTTTCGTGGCGTTCTGTCTACAATAAAAATCACTTTGTAAACTAATAGTAAGCAGTAATATTCCGCGCCTTATATAACGCCATGATCTGATTTTATGCGCAAGCGCATACAATTCGACCGAAAGATAAAAAACGAACATGAGTGGGACAAGATATCTCTATTTTTTTTTATCTTTTTTTTTTTTTTTTTTTGCCATAAAATTGATACTATTGAACGTACATGTAATTATGACTAACATAAAAGTGTACTTCTCACATGGAAATATACAAAGGAAGGAAAACATATTATATACATATTAGAATTAACTAAAGGTTTGAATAGAATTATTTAACATTATGAAATAACAATTTAACATATATCTAACGCACATAGCAGAGATAAAAATTTCAATTTTAAAATTATTTTGAGTATATACGTATGTATATATGTACATATATATTATAATATTCATTCAATACGTACGATTATATTTTCACAGTGTTAAAACGAGTAAGAATAACGTAAATCCAAATATGGCGCGTCTATTTACTGGAAACTTACTTCCTCTATCATATGCTTCCCTATTCATTAGAGACGCCACTTTCTGCGAATGATAGACAAGTTAGCGCGTGTCTATCAATGATGAAAGCCATTTTGTTTTCTAGTACGATTGCATGTCAATAAAATGGTAATAAAATGTAAAACATAATAATCAGTACGTTAAAATAGCATCACAACTGCTTTGAAAATGTACAATTTAAGCAAACGTCTTGAAGATAAGATATAGTATGTGCATACATTATTGTTCTTATATTTTCTATGTACATATATAGATGTTACATTAACAATGCTGATTTTTAGTTACTAGAAATAATTTCCTGTCATAGAATACGAGAAATTTAAATAATAATTCCAATAAAACATATTAAGTAAAATGTTGAATAATATATTGGTCCTGATATACACTAGTTAAACATGTTAATGAGTACTTACTTACAAATACATATGTATATATAAACATATTTAGTCATTTTGCTGTACTTGATAATTAACAGCGATTTTTACATATGTATCAATCATTCATGACTTTTTAAAAAACTGACTGAGTAATTTCTCAGATAATATTAAAATACTTTACCTGCTTTGTAAAGTACACAAATTATATATTTGTATCTGTTATTAATAAATTAAGTCTCAACTCCTTTAGTGATTCCAAAGCGTGAGGTATCAGGGAAATATGAAGAAGCATAACATGGATATATCTATGTATGTTATCCGTGGGAACGTATCGAGTGTTATTCGTATGTATGTGTGCTACTCTTACTGTGTAACTGTTCTATCTATAACCAGATATAACTATGCTATAGAACATATATCTAACAATGTATAATAACTTACTAAAGAAAATTTTATATTTTTCATGTGTTTTTAAATATCAACTTCTTGTTTACATAATAATATAGTAAACAGAAACATGAATAATTTTCAGACATCAACCACGATATCCTGTTATCCATTCGTAAACCACATATTTCCCCAATATTAGCTATATACATTGATCGAATGCGGAACTTTTGAAAAGCCCATAAATAATTTAATAATTTTCTTAAATCAATTATTATGGATAAATAAATGTTGCTATAGTATCTTATTGTTTAATAAAGGGAAAGATTGTATATATGTATGTATATATATAGTGTATGATTTGATATCCCAAAAGTTATTTACCAATACCTCGTTAACATGGATAAGGGGCTGTTCTGAATTAGAATGTTCTAAAACAGCGTTCCTTTTTATTTTTTTTTTTTATAAGGGAAAGAAAGAAATGAAGTTATTGAATTTTGAGATATGGTTTTATATATATTTAACGAACGCAAACAAAATTTTTTTAAAGTAAAAAAAAATTATAACAAATTTCTAAGCCTATTTCATGGGCGTCTTGTCGCTGCAGTCTTCAATCGGCGGGAAAGATCCACCTAGTAATTCTTGACTGAAACAAAAAACCAAAAAAAGGATTAAATTATTATATATCTTTCTTCTAGGTGAACTAAGCAAAGGCAGAAAAAAAGTTTATTTAAATAATTGTTATAGCACCTTAAAGTTTTTTTTTTTTTTAAAGAACATTTTTTTTTAAACCCGCCAAAATTTTTAATTTCACATTTTTTTCTGCCGTTGTTTAGTTCACAAAATGAATTACGAGGTGGATTTTTCCCGCCGATTAAAGACTGCAGTGACAAGACGCCCATGAAATAGGCTTAGAAATCTGTTATAATTCTATTTTTTACTTTAAAAAAAATTTTTTTGTATTCGTTAAAACCATACCTCAAAATTCAATAACTTCATTTCTTTCTTTCTCTTCTAAAAAAAGTCACAAAGAAACGCTGTTTTAGATCATTCTAATTTAGGACATCCCCATAATGTATACCTACCTTAACGTATCGATTTCCATGGAATCAACGCTTACGCGGTTTCGAAGCTCGTTCAGAGGTTAATTTTGTACCTTTTGGATAACTTGCTATGATATTCTTACGATATGTATGCGTCAAGAATCTGAAAAAGCTAATAGTTGATGTTACAACAACTAAATGAATCATACACATTTACAGTTCTATCAGAGACATTAAGACACAACTGGATACAACCATGGATTATAACTATTGTATTGAACGACCCTTCAACCTTTTTCGGGTATGAAATTCTGATTAGAAAGTGGGAATGGCGAGCGCTCGCACACCTGCTCGACGCTTTCGGCTTTATATTCTTGGAAATATTTAGAATTGGCCTCTGTCACTTTGTAAACATATACTTAGATAGTTCATGTATCGATTTAAACAATAAAAAAGAAAAACGATTTTTTTTGAAATTTTAATTCAGGACACCTCCTTAATATTGTATCATTATCAATAATCCATTTATCAATAATTATATGCATGTATTCATTGTTAGTGTAAACGATACATTTAAATCAACCGTCATGATCTAATTTTGGTGACGACATCATGACCTCTTCTATACTGGTACCAATATAACAAACAAGATTTATGAATTTTATAAATATTTTTGCCTATGCATATTTTTAAAATATTTCTAAATATTTTTCGTTTGTAATGAATACAGTAGACAGCTGTATAAAATAAGGAAATTATATAAAAATTTGCATGTATTTTTTTAAACAAATGAGTAATTCCTTGAAACACATTTTATTTTCACTGTTGGTAATAATACAGTTTTAAAAATACGATTTTCGATTTGAGTCTAAAATCCCATCGATAGTTACTTAGTGGGTGAAATAAATCGATAGAAACTCATCCAAAACCACTCTAATAGCAGATTTTTTGTGTCAGCGTGTTGTGCTTCACTTCGTAACCCACGCCATGATTCTTTCTCATTCGTAAGGTACGAGGTTATGAAATCTTATATTCATAGCAACTCTAAAGCACGTTCCAAATTTAAATCCAAATTTATTTTTGCGAAGATAAAAAATACGAAATAAATAACGGTTTTAAACATTGAAGTATAAAATGAGGTGGATGGTCCGTTATTTTACACCACCAATTTTACTTGGTTTATCTTTAACAAGCGTTAGTATTGCTGTACTATATGTATTGTACAGAAAGGTAAGTTTAAAAATGATTACAAGATTATACATCGTTTAATCTATACTTTATTTCAATCGCTTCTTTGATTACATAGGACGAAGAAGATATTAAATCCAGAAAAAGTCAAGTTGAGATTTCAAAACGATATACAATAGAATGTAGAGTACCTAGACAATCTGTACCTGCTGTTATTGGAAGGGGTGGTTCAATGATAAAAGATATACAAAGTAAAACAGGAACTCAGATTCACTTTAAAGAGGATAACATTGAATATCCAGAACGTATTTGCATGATAAAAGGAAGCTATGAATCTGTATATCTAGCCGAAAAAATGATAAAATCCATAATTCTTAATCAGCCTATAATTGAAACATATGTACTGCCTGTTCCTCAAAAATCATGTGGGAAAATAATAGGAAGAGGTGGCGATGTTATACATAATATCCAAATAGTCTCTGGTGCGAAAATCACTATTGAAAATACCTTTCTTCCTTCTGAGCCACGTATGTTTACTTTGTATAAATTTATATTGTCATGCTTTGTCTTTGGTTTTGTCTCAAATTTTGACAGTTACTAATATTTTACAGACAATGAAAGAAAAGTTATTATAAAAGGAACATCTGAACAAATTAATAAAGCTTTAGTATTAGTTCAAAATAAAATTTATGAAGAAGAAGAAGAACGCACAAAGTTAGAGGCTTCTTCTGCTGCAAGACTGCCTAGAGGAAAATTATCTCCTCGTAACACCATTAATACATCTGAACCAAATGTGGGTCAAAATACCGAATGTTTAATATTACCAGGTACATGAAATATAAATAATATTCTCACTTGTGATATTACGAATGTTTTATATATTTTATATTTTTGTTTCTAGTATCTGATGGTTTCATAGAAGTATATGTGTCTGCAGTGGAAACTCCCAGTCAGTTTTGGGTTCAAATTGTTGGTCCTGGAATTACTGCACTAGATAAATTAGTGTCTGACATGAATGATTACTACAGTAATAGAGAAAATTATGAAATGCATAAGTTGAAAAGTGTAAATATATGATTGAATAATAATTTAATATCCAATATTATGAAGAAATATTTGAAAGATTTCTTTATATTATTATTCTATCTTTTCAGATAAAAGTTGGCCAAATGGTAGCAGCAAAATTCGGTTTTAATAAGCAATGGTACAGAGCTGAAGTTATTTCCCTACCTTCAAATGATCAATGTGAAGTCTTCTACTTGGATTATGGAGATCATGAAATAATCCACCACAGTTCCATATTGGAACTTCGAACCGATTTTCTCAGCTTAAGATTGCAAGCGATCGAGTGTTCACTGGCCAATGTTAAACCACCGTAAGTTAATTTCTAATTAAATTAATTTAGCTAAATAGAAAAATATACTAAAATTTATAAAAACGTTCTTTATTAAAGTTATTCGTTGGAATTATACATTTTCAACAGTATTTTATAAGTAATCAAACTTTCTATAGAATTTATATCATATCTTGATTCATCCTTTTGAGAACTATAAAACCACCGATTAACATTTATAATATTTCACAATTAATTACTAAAAATTGCTTATACATGAAGAAAGGAAGACGTCAATTGCTTAATTCACTATCGTCTATGTTACTTGATCTTGAACTGCTAATACCAGCTTCACAAACTTCATTGAATAATTCTGGGTTTGTTTGTTCCATCATTTTCCATGCCAAACTTTTGTTGAGCATCGTTATATTTTTCTCGCAATATGCCAAACTCGCTCTTTTAAGCGCATCACAGCCAAACTCGTCTGCAACCAAAAGTCTGCTAGCTACATTTTCTGGGGTTATCGTTTCGATAAGATTTCTTTCGCAGAGTTCTTTTAACCCTAAAAAAGATAATTACCAATAGCTTTATTAATTGAAATCAGATTTCTAATAAAAATTCCTCGGTACTGGAGCATGTAATACCTTGTAGGCAAAAGCGTTCAGCCAAAGATAAAAGTTCCTGGGCGAAAATATCCAAATTATCAACGTGATCGCTATAAATGTATCGCAACAATTCTTCTGTCACTTCTTTGCTAAGATCCAGCAAATTCAGAGCATACACGTAACGATTCTAAAATATTTTTATATAAAATATTATTAAAGAATTAGAGTATTTAATAACGAAGGACGCTGAGTACTCACCCATGAAAGTAAACTGAATTAAAAATTATTTCTACTATATGATTATGTCACGCAAAAAATTATACATGTATTTTTATAATTAATTGTAGTATGTTAGTTAGCAGAAAACAATAAAAAAAGATCAAAATAATAATTTATTAATTACAACAAATACATTAAACTTCTACAAAATTATATTAATTTTACGCAAGCATATAATAAAAGAAATTTCATTTTAAATGTCAAATTTCTGCAATAAGGTTAATGTTCTAATGTTAACGTTAAGGCTTAAATAAATACGATATCAGAACATGGATTTGTTATATCGTTTATGGACTTCACAATAAATTAATTCGAACATTTTGTAACATTGGCACAGAATAACTTCTGACACGTACATTGGAACTTTCGTTTTCTTTATCGATTATATCTTCTTCTATTTCTCTCATGTCCGATATCTTGTCTTCTGCGGTATCCGACTTCGAGCTTTTCCTGTTATTCAATTCTCTTATGGGCGAAATCATTTCAGCGAGAACGTTGCTACGAGCAGCCAATATATTGCTGTGAACTGGAATTTCCATTTTATTCAAACCCCCGCAAGTCAACTTAGTGTCTGCGCCATACGAATGCTTTAATAGTCTGGCCATATCCTGGAACATATTAATTCATTGCCTAATTTTTATTTGCCATTTTATTCCTGATATTTTTTCTGATCAATTCTATATTATGCAGTTGTATTAAATTACTGGAATGTTTTAATATTTAAATTATCCATTTATATTAAAAAAAAATATCATTTATTTTATTTGAAAGGATTTATTCCCTTTTCAATCTCGCTTTGTATTAACGTAACTTGAAAAATAGTTCTTTTCTCGTGAAAGATAAAATCCTCCGTAGAATGAGTTTCAAACTCTGTTTAAATGGGTTTCTATTAAATGTACTGATTGTGAGAGTACTTGCCTGTGACAAGTGGTGTTTCTCGCTTTCGTAATGGATTATCTGTATCTTAACCATTAACATCACTTCACCGTTCTTCTTTAAATGCCTGTCGGCGATGGACAAGTCCCTGTATCCCAAGGAAATGATGTCCGTGTATGATTTCAGCTCAAGTATTGTCCTGCTAACGTGACAGTACTCCCAGTGTTTAACGTCAGCATTGAAAACTGCAAATTGAAATCGTATCTTCGCTTGTTCCGCTTCATCTACGGTGCAGTTCAACATGTTCAGGCACAATACCATCGGGTTTATCATTCGTTTGCCTGTTATCAAACAGTGGATCATCCATTTCTTGTAATAAAGTCGATATCAATGATCGTTTCGAATGGAAAGAAGAAACTAAGGAAAATGGGAATAGAAGATGAACTGAATTCTGAGAAACGCAGCGATAAAGTTGAAAAACGGTCTGTGTTTCTTTCTCTCTCTCTCTTTCTCTCTCTCTCTCTCTCTCTCTCTCTCCGAATCAAATATAACAAGTTCCATTACAAAGAAAATAAAAATTGGAAACTCTCGCGACCGAATATGTTAAAATGAGAATTTGAAAGAATATAATCTTGCTTTAGCAAAGTTACAATGTATCTCAAGTTAGGCTGTAAAAGTTCTCTAGTTCAGTCACATCGTGTCTCAAGTTAAATCATTCCAAGCCTTAATTTGGTTTATCCATAAAATAATATTTCAAATGTAAGTGTAACGTTATACTGTGGAAAAGATGATTCAGATTAGTAATGATCGAAACGATAGACTTATAGTTGGGATACCGTTCTTCTTACCATCAGGATTCTTCCAGAATCTGATGGACAAATTCCACGTGCTGCGAATATCGTTCACATTGATGTCGAACGACGGGCTATCGATAAGCTTTTTCTTTAAAATAATTTTTTTGTAATTTGAAACGGGCCACGTGTACTTAAATACGACGTCCGAGACAGCTGGCACCAGCAACTCCATATTGTCGTATTTTTATGTAAACGAAAGAGCCTAGGGTAATCAAGTAGCGATTAATCATTCACATATACGTAAAAAGGCTTCACTTATCTGAATTTATCAGAAGGAAACAACCTATGTAGCTGGATTATTCATATCACAGAAGTTGGTTCGTTTCACTTGCTACCTATAACCTTTTGCTTAAACAATGGGATATATTCAGATAAGCGAATTCAATTAAAGTTCAGTTAATCGAGCAATATATGGAGTTTTATTGTACATTGAACGAAAAAGCTATTATTAGGATATATATAGTAAAAAAATATCCAATGGAAGAAGAATCGAATAACGAAATGCGAGTCTTGTATCTTTTAATTTTGTAAGACGTTTGAAAAGTCTCTGAAAAAGCTTTTCAACATTTTTCAAGAAAATTCGTTTCGTGCTTCGTTCTCTCTCACATCTGTCTGTTTATCTATGTTGCTGAAAGTAATTTTCCTAATTATTTACAAAGCGGACGAGCTGGCTGATTTCAATAACCTTGAAACGTGTTGTTAAGGTTGGAATTCTAAACAATCTTTCCCTATAGACGTAATTGCCGTACACGGCTTTAGTTTTCGAGTTATAAAGCAATTTACGTATTTAATAGTACACGCGGATATTTAACAATTTATTTTATAGACTTTCGTTATGTAAACAATCCTACAACCATGGCAAATATATCTGTTGCATTTTCGAGCAATCGAAGACCAGAATAAAGTGCGATGTTTCATGTATCGATCGATTCATCGAAAATTATTTGACGCTACATCGCGTATATTGTTCTAGCCTAATCTATGACCCATCTATGACAGATTTTTCTTTTCTATTTACGCGATGTTAAAAATTCTCTCTTTCTTTCTCTCTTTCTCTTTCTCGTCGATGAGTTAAGTTTAGGTTAGGTTGTATAGAAACGCGGCTACATATGAAAGAACACAGCGTAATCATCAGATCGTGAATGTTCACGCATCTATGGCAAAATTTAAATGTGCAGAAACTCACAAAATACGCGTAGTACACGAAAAAATACGTGAAATACTGAAGGTAAAATAGATATTATAATATACGGTAGCGATTCTCTATCTAGATTCTATTTCCTCAATTACATTTATAGAAATACGAAATCGCATAAATATCCGCGGTCCACTAATCATAACCTAAATTTAATTGCAGTTTTTTTCGAATGCTTCGGAACTAAGGTCGAACTGTGATCATGTGTGTAGAGAGAAATTGTCGAGAATGTTGATCTTGATAATACGTTTCAAGGTCATTGAAAACGGTCAAGCCATTCGTTCCGTAAATAATTAATTACCGTAATCTCGTGGCGCGCAGCCACGATAAAGCTTCGCGCAAAAGTGCGCAAAACACTTTACCGATTGTTGGTCCCGTACAGCGGAAAACTTTGCGATAGAAATCGCAAGATCAACGTGAAACGCACGTGTGCATAACTTTGGCGGGCCGCCAGTTTTCGATCTTAATTTATCTTTCATTTAAAGAGTTGCTGGCGGTTACTCGCTCGTCGTTTGCTCCTTTGTTTAGACGTTTTATCGAAATCCGCGTTTTATTCCAGAAGGAAACACGTGTTCAGGGAACGATCGAACGTGAAAAAACAAGTGGATCGTATTTTAAGGCATCCTCGTCGAACGAAATTCGATGCAACTTACAACGACTAGTAACTTGAGCGCAATGTTGCTTCGATACATTATAATGTGGAAGAATAAGATTATCGATCGCATTCGCATTAAAGATCATATTCAGCGAAACGGGTAATTTTATAGCTATCTCGCCTGTAAGTCTCTACTCGATGCAACAAAACATTGTTACGTAACAAATGTTTTTGTAACTCTGTTGTCTACCAGATATATTTTTATAATTTCTTATCGCGAGTCGCGACAAGTAAAAATATTTGCGTATCGTTGTTCACAGGCAAACATAAGAAATAAAAGAGCAAAACATAAGAAAACAAGTGAAACAACTCTTGCAATTTTGGGATTCTTATATTTATTTTATACTGTTATTAGAAAAGCTTTCGTTCAACTTAGCTGCTTTACATTGGAATATCAGTGGCAACGAGGACCGAGAGTTTAATAATCAATCTTTTAGAACAGAGTTTCGTCCGTAACTAGCCTAAATAAATCGAAGATGGTTAACTGCTCTGTGCCGTTTAACGTTAAAGTGACTAAAGGAGAAATTTAATAGCAGTTATCGGAACGGCAATCGTACAAATGGAATCAATGAAGATTCAAGCCGATGCAATTTCAATTGCTACGGCAATCGACTGAATATCAATTGTAAAACTTCGTATTTGCTCGTGCTCTTTTTGTACCGATGTTACCGCAACTTTAATCGAGAACGAGCAGAGAACTATCAACGCAACCGTTTCGATTTGTTTCAACTACTAAGTAAAGTCACGAAATAACGATCAAATATTTTTAATCGAATGAAGAAAGATAGAGGCGAAGACGAAGAAAATGACGAAGGCGCAATTTTCTACAGTTTTGAAACGACAGATGGAACATTTTAATTTAGCTGTTACAACTTCTTTGAAAGCTTTGAAAAGCTTCGCAAAAAGCAAGCGATGACGAGTATACTCGCCAAGCACAGAGTATGTGTGGCTGTTACGATATAGAATGAAGCTGCAACGAAATGACTGTTTTATTTTTGAACTTTATTACTGACAGGGCTCGTCGTAACACAAAATACTGCCATTTCTTCGTGACGAGTATACTCGTCGAAAAACAGCTGGTTGATTAAAGAGGTCGGTACTTGAAACTGAAAGATCGTTTAGAATGAAAGATAATGTAAAAGCTAACGAAATAACAAGAGAAAGATGAAGATGTTTCTCATTAAAACAAAGATGTAACGATTCGAAAGATTTTGGGCAATCGAGCCTGATAGGAGAACGACGAGGCGAGTAGAACGGAAATAGAAAGCGTTAAAGCGTTTCAGAGTGGTCTGCGGCTTTCTGGCAACCAGGCACTCGTCGGCCGGATTTGCCCTCGAAAGCCGTCGTGTCGCGTGTAACCGAAGACTGTCGGCACCGCGGTAATTCCAACTCGAAAACCATCGTGTGTGCATTACTTCGAGGTTGTGCCGGTGATTAGCTGTTTCTCGGCACGCGATACGAGCCCCGGTATTCGGTCAGATTGATTAAATTCACATTCGATTGCTACCCCGCAGCGGAATCTATTCCCATTCTGATCGTTCGGGGCATTGCGAAGATGCTCCGATTTTTCCTTCCATTTCACGTGCACACGGGTGTTGTCCACTTACGAGCGCACTACGAATATCTATGAAAATTCATATTTTTATGAGTACGATCGAAAAGAAAACAAAAATAGAATCTAGATAGAGAATTGTTTTGTCTGCAATTGGGTAAGGTGCCCAAATTTCGTCCTCCGATAGCTTCTTTCATCCAGAACTAAATTAATTTTTTAATCTGAAAAAATTTGCGCAATTACGTCGAAATATTAGTAACGAAGATCTGTAATTTCATAAAAGTTCGCAAAGAGTAAAAAATATATATGTAAAGGCATGCGTTTTTCAGTCGTTAAAAAACGTGTTCCTAATTTCATCCTCTTACTTTTAACGAGAAAATGTTTATATCATTCGCCTATCACGCGCTCAAGATACGTCTCACTGTAAAACTACATGTACAATATACGAGACAAATCACGGATCTATACAAAATTAAATGTGCACAGTTCATAGAGCACGCGGTGCATCTAACCCGCTTTTCTGTCGTCGCGTCGCTCGAAAATTGATTGTCACGTATGAAACAAGCCTCATATCTTGATCTTCGCTTTCACTCGACGACACTCACAAATTCCTTTCCGAAAAACACGTTCCTAATCTCGACCAAATTTGATCCCTGTAGGGGACGAAAATTAGGCGCAAAGCCACTTTTTAATATAAACGACAGGTTCTAATAGATAAGCGACAGGACGAGATCGCCACTTCTGAATATGAAAATAGAAGCAATATACTACACGTCGCTAAAAATAAACGGTTGAATTACACGTATCTGCTTTAGATGTTGAATTATGACTTCAAATATCAAGAAACAATGTAACGCGCTATTGGCGAGGAGGCAAGGCGTCATAGAACATTCTACATACGACGAATTTCTTCGTTTTTAAATTCCAATTTAAATTCCAATCGCCGTTTACAGGCTGCAGCACTCGATAGCGAAATTTGGGCCTCTTACTATTACGACAAGTACTATATTTTGAATAGCTTACGTATTTTTCCGCATCCTGTCCATTTCGTTCATTTCTGCACATCTTCCAATAGACGCATAAACTCCCGCGATTTATTTACGAGGATTACTTTTAGAAGTATTTTTAGAATATATTATCTTCTATAGTTTTATCGATTTTATTAATTTTAGAACTTTGGAAGGAACGATCGAATTGCGTCAATGTAACCGCTATCATTCTCTAAAATTACCGGCTTGAAAGGAGTTCCGCGAACTTTCGTCATACCTCGAACGCGTCCAGAAAAATTCTCGGCAATGAGAGACGCGATGAGACCACCTGGTAATTTAAGACTGAATTAACAAATGGGGTAATCGCGTTAAACGATGTTTAATTGAAGACAACAACGACTTGGGAGATTATATTTGTGTTACAAACGACGAGGTCGCTTAAAAAGATTAATTACCTGTCTTAGCTTATATTTCTAAATGATAAACTCGTGATCTCTAGTTGCTATACATTCGCACGAAACAAATATACAAACATGCTTCTTATAGTAATAAGATAATATTAAGTAAATAATAATACGCGTTTTTTAATATTTCATAATAGATTTTTCGCGATCATCGCTAGACTGCGGATATTTATGGGGATTCGTACGATTTTAGGAATATTATTTATACTTTCACTATCTCTCGTATTTCTGTATTATCTGCATTATGTGCATTCTGTTACGCACACTTAAATTTTCTACCGTCTAATTATCGTTTAATACTAATAGTCATAATTTTGACGATCGAAAAGGATATTTCCGATCTGTTCGATCGCGAAGTTTATCGAACGTTCGTTTCGTAAGATCGGCTTTAAACTGCGCTTGGAAAAAGGAAATCGAAGCCTCTGACGACCGATGGAAAGTCGAGGGAGTAGCATTTTCTCGTCCAACGTTCAAACCTTGTACCACTTGACACTGTTGCACGCGCTTGAAAAGCCCACGGTCGCACACGAGAGCAAAATAAATGCGTACTTACGTAGATATAACGCACGCGTCTATTATCACGTTCATTAATGCATAGAGCGTAAAGTGCATGGAGCTAGCAAGAGCCTTTCGTGCCAGCGCGAAATCGCGAGTTCACTTTTCCACTTTCCACTCCACGTTTCGTACGCGTTCACTTTGTTCCTATATTACTTTGAATATTTATCTGGTGGATGAAATCAGTGAAAAACGAAAAGAGAGGCATAGATTATTTCAAAGTTCACCAATATCTTCCAATCTTTGGATCTCTCTCTGTTTTTCTATCTATCAATTTTTCAAATTTTTCAAATAAAGAGAAGATCAACAAATTTCGTAACTTTTTCAATCGCCACTGTCGTAGTATCGCGTTCAATCGCCGGTCGTTCTGGCTGCAGGGAAATAAAAGTGATCGGTTCGCTTGCACACTTCCCTCCCCTTCTTTCTTTCTTTCGTTTCTTTTCTCTCTCTTTTTCTTTTTACTTTGTGCGAGGATATCGTTCTGCACGATGATCGTGAAACGACTGAGAGATCCTCTGACCATTGCCGAGGGTCTACGTTCGTCGTCCACTTCATCTTCTCGCACGTGTACAGCGTACACTTGTATCGTACCGTTTATAAATGGAACAAGACGTCCTGAAAGTGCTTCAGCCTCGTTAAATGGGGTTGTTCCACGCACACCTTCTTTGTTTCGTGCGATGATAGCTCTATCAACCCTCGAATTCCAACTGAATTCTGCCTATGAAACAGGGTTAATGGTAATTGCATAAAGAATCGCTGTTACGTAAAAGTTGCGGGCAATTGGGGCGAGAACGAAACCAGGGTATATCGTACGTTGCAAGGGAAAATATAACGAGAGAGCGTATGATTGATCGTTCATTTTCGTCCTTTAATTATTTCGTGATTTAAACGTTCTCGAGAAACGAAAAAGAAGAGACAGGTGTTCTTCTTGATGGGCGGAACGATGGCTTTGCGATCAGGAAAAAAATTAAACAGCAAAGATCGATGGTGTTCAAATTGTACGCGGAAAAATGATTTTTCCAGGTATATTTAGTATACGAATGGTGCACGGTTCAAATGTTAATTTTAAGGAATTTCCAGCGTTACATTTTCTCGTACGCGTTCCTTAGCACCGTTGTTCGCTAGTTGTACGAAATTGAGGTGTACAACGAAAAAGTGTTCGTTTTTTTAGAGCTTCATATATTGCTTAAAGTTATCAAGTAAAAATAGAAAATGACGCAGAATAAAACGAAGGATAAAGCGAGGTTTTATTTCCATACACGAGGAAATAGATTTTCGTTTTTTAAGAAACTCGACGTTCCCCCTTTTTTTTTCTCCTCCGCCGTTAATACTCGTAGGCCCATAAAATTAATAAAAAAAAGAACACAGGATGCACATTTGATTATCCACAGGTCACGAGATTTCATTGAAACGTTTGAAGACCCGGAGATTCCAGTTCGATGATTTCTATAGTAAAAATCGTGAAACCGCGAATCGCTGGGATTTAGCTTCAAGATATTAAAGCGCTGACTTTTATATTTAGGAAGCTGTGAATAGAATACACGCTTTGTTTAAATTACACGTTGACCGAAATTGGAATTTTAATGAATGGAACGTGATTCGAAGGCTCGCTATCAATGTAGTAGCGTGTACAGACGCTACGTAAATCAGTATTTTCAACATTGTCAGCGACACGCATTCTAACATAAATATTTGCACGCTGTTTGTACTCGCTCTAACTGCCCCGTGTAATCACGCTAACCAGCACAAAATTAGCGCAACCAAAATTACTGAATCTTCCTCTTGTACTTAGTGCGAACAGTATGAAAAGAGTATGGCATTTAAATCGTGTAAAGTATAGAAAATTGTTTAAAAAGTCTACATCTCTTGTGATTGAAATTATTTAACGAGACAGAAACATTAAACGTTTGAAAACGAACGAGCATGCTGCTGGCATACGATTCTCTTTTTGCTGGCAATTTATCAACATATTTGTTACGTTACGCTTCGTGTAACGTCGCATTTATTGGACCCGCAATCGCCAATACCTTGTTGGAGAATTAAGGATCAAGCAACGAGAATATTCCATTTTAACTGCAACTTGATTTGGAAGTTACACACTCGCGAGTATCTATGTTATAAACGAAGAGGAAATTGTAATCAATCGTAGTTAATTCTTTTTTTTTTACTGGCAACTAAACAAAATTTTTCCCTGTTACACGGATCATGATACGTATTTTGTTAACAACTATTTATTTTTACTGTTTGAATATAATATTTGACGTTCCTTTTTGTGTGATGCAGGGGAGCTGAATGGTCCAGTGAGGAATGTGACTTTTTCGCAGACATCACGTTTTTAGCTGAATGGATAGTTCTTCACGCCAAAGTTAAGGGTTTCAAAGAGAGAACATTCGGCTATGGAAGATCTCGTCGCGAAGGTTCACCGATTCCTTCCATCGAGCTTTACAATAAACACAACGACGAGGTATTTTAACGAGGATGAAACATTCACAAAATTACTTGAATATGTACAGTATACTAGTGTCCATTCGAACGTTTACCAATCGACCGATTATTTCATTTTTATTCTCATTCGGTTAGAGACTAAAATTCGAAAATCCGAAACTGCTCTTTAACCATCTACAAAGTCTACGTTTCAATTGTTTTATATCTACTATACGTATACGTATATACTTTACACCGTACATGGCACGGTCGAATAACACGTACAAGCGAGTACGAGGTGATTCCTTAGGAAAGAAATAACAAAATATGGAATAACATTTTTTCATTTAAGACTTAGTTTAGGAGAAAGTCGAGCTTGAAAATTTATCGAGTGTATTCGAACGTGTTCCGGACAAGACGGGACTAGATAATCGACAGGAGGTCGTTCTGCGTGTGAAAATAAGTGGAAAGCGCGGAATTTTTCTCAAGATTCTCTGAAAAATAAATTGGAAGATTTTCTCGAAAACTAAACCTTAAATGAAAAACTTTTCTTCCATCTTTCGTTCATATTTTTTCATAAGCAATCATCTTGTGCCTGCTTGTACATGTTATTCGATCTCACCCTGTATATATTATTACTAACAATCGTACCATTTCGTATTGTATATTTCTATAGTAATTTTCGTCGTTGTTATCTATTGTAATTGTACATTTTTTAATATGCGCAGGAAATTGACATCGGCTACGAGATGATAAAGGAAGGTTACGCCGAGCAAGAAGAAAGCATATCGTCGGCTACTTCTTCGACGTTGTCACTATTCTCACGCCACGGGGGGGGTCTTTCGACTCCTCCGCTGATGAAGCAAACTTCGAGTCCTGAAACATCGGTAAACACTTCACATAAATGGGATTCGGCCATCGACTTACCAAATACATCGGCCATAGATGTCGGGACGCCTACTGATGTATCTGACGTATTGAGATCTGAAGTTAAAGAAATTCACCTATTTACGCCGCAAGTAAATATATTGGAATTTCGCTCTGGACTTGTCGGAAATTGAACTCTAATTTTAATCCACGTTCAAAATGTTACGTTAATTCGAAGCTAAAGAAGGTTTAATATCGCTTGTTACACGAAGCTCGAGACAAGGAAATTCAAAGGCGAGAGAAGCTACGTAATTCATCGTTAACGAAATTATCCATTCCTATTTATCCAAACTCCTATTTCCGTGGCTACGGACGAGAAGTCGAGAGTGGAACTTAGTTGCATCGTCTAAATGCGAATCGGCGAATACTTTATAAAATTTATCGGTTTGCAAAGAGAGCTGTAACAGATCAGAGATTAAATTCGTTCCTATAAATACACGAACACGTGCACGGTCTAAAGCACCGGTCGAAAGCAGAAAACTATAAGAAACGTAGAAAAGATTTTTGTAACAAAATCTACGACGCCGGAAGTCGTCGAGATCGGGATCGAGCGTAGAAAGCGCGCGGACGTCGATCTTTTTCTCTTTTTCTTCGGCGCGTAGCTGGCAAAACACGCTCGGCTGCGGTTAACCATTCAATCGTCGAATACATCGCGATCATTAACCGCGTCTGTATCGATTTCTTTCAGAAACCACGCGATTGGACCGGGGAAACCGATCTGGTGACATCAAAGAAGGACGAGACGAATCGCTTCATCGAAAACGAGAAGGTTGTTCAACGGGACGACGACCTTAGTGCTGGCCCTCCAAACGGCGTTTTCATTCCGTTGGAGTCTTCCCAAACTCGGGAACGTCCATGGCAAGTCTCGAAATACTCGCGAATCGCTCCGGCTGGCTTCGAGAGTGATATGTCGGACGACTCGGACGTGATGGAGCTGGGGTAAATCGAAAGAACCGGCCGTACATTTCTTCCTTTTTTCTATCGAGATACGCTTTCATTTATTTCATGTAGTTCTATAGAAGTTAGAAATTCGACGGTTTGAACAATTGCAACGAATTCTCGATAGAAAAAAGAAAATAAGAATAGAATAGAATACATAGCAACGATTTAAGCTCTTTACTCGTGCCCGTGCGCTTTCTTTCTTTTTCAAATTTCATTCTTTTGCCAATGCCTTTTGTACAGTATGAAGTTCGGCAAGATATGCTTTTTATCTTGTTGCCATATATTCTTCCAATACTTCAGCGACCTTAATAGAGAATATTACCGAAGTAAGTTATCAAGTAGAGTATAAAACAGTGTTTTATATGTATGTATTGAGTGCGACAGAATTGAGTTGAAAACGAAACCTGAGAAACGCTTTTAAAGTAGTTAAAAGGCCGGGCTTTTCTCAAAATATAATTATAGATTTTGTTGCTTTTAATTTTCCTTCTTTTTCTGATTTCTTTTTTATTCTCTAATTTTTCTAGTTTCAAAAATTTGTAAACTTACTTGTTCAGTTATTTACTTACTCGCTCATTTACTTGCTTATTTACATACTTGCGCGCCTGCTTACTTACTTTAAACTAGCTTTTCCGCAAAGCTGATCATTTGCAAATGATTGAAAGTACAAAGGGTCGTTTATCAGGTTACTTAATTTGCAAATAATCCTCTCTCTATTTTAATGGAAGCATTTTAAATTTTTATTTCTCACGCGGACTGGGTAAGTTTTTTTATATTTTATGTTGATAGACGTTGTTACACGTTAATTAGTATCATGTAATCTAAAGTAGAAATACTTCCATGTATTTTAGAGAGGAAGGTACACGATAAAAGAAGAATCGTAAGGGCCTGAAAGCGACAGAAATTAGACACATTTTAGAGATAATTGTTACTTTCATCAGAAGATAAACTTGAAGAAAGTTGTTCCTTACTCTTCTTCCGAGTAGTCAGTTGTGCTTGGCCGTTCTCTTCAGATTGTGCATTGTTTCCTTCGGGACACGTACGCTGTTTCAAGTATGCTCAAGATTAACAAACCGCGTGCCTTAAACTTCTGCTTCATACATAATTACCACCATTGAAATACATATTAAATACCATTATTGAAATACCATTGAACATAATAGCATGTAACATATAGTTGCAACAGTTGCAAGTATTAGAAGGTGTATAAAGATCGAAGAGAACTACATAGGTCGTCCTATTTTTGTAATATGACTAACTAATTAATTAAGTTCGTTTTTGTAGATTGGTGGGAAATAAATGGATTAACGCGTATGCCGAAACAATCGTCAGGATTAGGATTTTTTTTTTTCTTATCCGATATGCCTTTTTTTATTTCTATGTCTTAGTTATCACAAGATTTGTAGAATCTTTGGAACTACGTAAAGATGATAGTGCCATATTATTCTTCGAAGCTTCCCATTTTTCTAAGCGCCGTACATAATGAAATAACGCGATGCTCTTCCAGCGCAAAGGTAAATCCACGATTGTATACAAATACGCAGTTGTAATCTATGCGATTTATTTCCCACCAAAATGATAGTGATTTATAATGATACGATCCGTTACCTAAGGAAGTAGTCGACCGATTCCATTGTACCTATTATATTAAGCCTATCGTTACATCCTAGATTTACCTGTTTCTTCCCCAAAGACTTATTTAAGAAAACCCCGAGAGAAAGAACGAAGAAAAGAAAAAAGAACCGATTCGTTGTCTCGAACCATTCCGATAGACACGTCCTGCGATTCAACGATGTCAGTAAATCTGAAAACTGTACGAAAGTTGCCCGATTTGTACATAATCGAGCATAAATCACAAAACAACGTTAGTTTACGAAATTGATCGAAATATTTGAAATTGTACTCGAGTAAGCAAACGACAAAATATCATTTGGCAAATAAAATCTTCGCTCTCTAAAAATTATCTCGTTTGTTCCATAGCCCTTTAACGGAACCCCCGAGTCCTTCTCGCCTCCCTCAACCTTCTGATCGCGGAACGACGTCAGAATTTATCGAAATTAGGTTTGAGATTGTAGACGAGTAGACGACGAATGAAACGATCGTTCTACGAGTTCTGTTCAATCGTTCGGTGTCCTTTAACGGAACCCTAAATCGTCGTTTCCTTTCGCTTTATCCATCTCGTCGCTGCTTTCTCGGATTACGGCGTCGTGATGCAAGACCGGCGAGTTTTCGGAGCTTCTTGTCTACGGATAAAAGTCGGAACCGAGCGGACGACCGCAAAAAAGAGGAGACAAAGTCCTCGGCGAACAGCAACGCCGGCACCAGCAACAGAAGGAGAAAAAGGAAGAGGAAAGGACGATATCGGAAGTTGCTGCAGTGGAACAGTGAGTAGAGAACTTAGTCATCCGACACAGACTATCAAACCGCATCTACTTTTACGGAGTTTGGATACAGTTGTCGGGTAGAGATCCGATTCGCTCAGAGATTCCAACGATTTTTGCGATCGATAGCCGCGAACGAGCTGGTTTTTAGACGATGACGGAGCTTAAATCAGCGGATAAATCTCGAGTTCGATTTTACAAATCAATGTCGTTCCGATAGTTTGCTAATTTCTAAATCAATTTATCTCGTCGTTTTATTTTACTCTGTGAAATCTTAAATTATATTTGCATCAGACTTAACGTCGAGGAGTTAAATGCTGAGACGATTTATCAAGCAAATGAAAGTTAATTTTGCCGATCGTTCTTCATTCAAGTGTATCGTTGTGAAATATCTCAAGCTCGAACAAAACACGACAAAATTCCGATCTACGATTTTTAATCTTAGGTATCTTAAAATCCCCCTACGAATTTCTTCCGTTTACCAAAAAGAAACGAAACGTAGAAATTCGTAATTACGCGGCGTTACTTCGATAAATCGATCACGTTGTTGTCTGGCGACTGGTTTCTCTAGGGATCGGAAGAACCAGCGATAAACGAGTAATCGATACGTCGATGTTACGATCCATCGTTCAACCGTTCCGATGTAATCGTTCGTCGTAGCTAATTACTGCTCGAACGCCGCGAGCGATACCGAATAATACCAGCCTGCGGTTCCAGCGAAACGATTAAACTCGTTGAATTTGATTTCTAATGGAACTCGATTCACGACTTCCTAAACGAACGGCGAAAGGAAGAAAAATGGCGAAAAGGTTAAAAATAGTCGGCAGTCAATTTTCGCGTTACGTTGGTCGGGAACGCGATAGCTGGGCTGGAGTACGGTAAATAACTGGTAAAGAAGTGCCGCGAGTAATTGCTGTCGCCTGGAAGCCGGTCGGTGATCGGTGATCGGGAAAAACGAGAAAGCTGCGGCCAAGCGAAACTGTATAAAACGTGGCTAATCCGATCTTCCGTCATCAGTGCGACGAATATCGAAACCGGAGCCGCCACGACCAGTAAATCCAACGATGAAACATTTGGTAAATTTCCATTATCTCTTTCCGTTTCTATCGCTAATCGTTCCGAGTTAATCGTTTCTTGGTCTCTCGATGGCGTGCTCTTCGATTTTTAAATCGCGTTATTTTCCAATTTCCAAGGAACTGTCTTCGGTCGCGGTGTTTGAAATTCAACACGTCGTTTCTTGATAATACGTCGCAAGATATTAGATCAGCTCGTAAATAATATATATCTGCGTACATTATCGCACGTAAGTGTCAATAATCATTCGTTATATTAACGAGAGCGTAGAGCGTGAATTCTAGCGAATCAAACGCGATTAACGATAAATTATCGATTCGAAACTATCGAAATTATCGATTTATGAAATCATCGCCATTCCGATGTAATAATTGTTTCTTATTCGTTCGATTAATTTTTAAACCGTAAATTTCTAATTAGGTGAAACGTGTAATAAATTCCAATGAAAATATCTTCTCTACGACGAATGGAAAATCATTTGTTTTCGCATCGTTGTTTCTCTAACTTCGTACAATGGTAGAACACGTGAATGAATTCATTGGCGGTATAGCAACGGTAAGACAGCGGGTCTAATTGGTCCCATTAGCTCAATTGCTAATCACCGGATGAAATTATTCGATGGTACATCGATGATGTAGCGATCTTAAATTACGAATATACCAGCTAATTGATCAATTACGAGATAACTAATAACCGGTAGAACGTATTCGATCGATTATTGCGATCGTTGTTGGATATATCGCGCAAACTACTCGGAAACTGAACTCTTCGATCGATCGATCTGCGATCTTTTCGTATTTAGAGATATCGATCGTAATTCGTTGCTTTATGGCGCGTAATTCAACCTTTCAACACAGCGCGTTTCCCGTGGCAGCGTTTATTATCGTTTAGAACGATATAATTTACCGCGTTAATTACGATAATTCAAAGTTATTATCTCTCGTTCGATATCGTCGCCAATCGGCCGACATTTCCTGTAAATTTTCATTAGAATATACCGCGAATAAATAACGATAACGTTAATTGGAATCTTCCCGCCAAGTTTACCGAAGGATAGCTCTCGGTAATTGCATTTTCGTTACCTTGACTTCCTTTTACCTATTTCTCCAGGCTCGAGACGAAATTGTTACGCTTGAAAAAAGTGAAATTTGGGTCGTCCAACGCGAGAAGAAGAAACGAAATTGTCCAAGAGGATCCGTGCTGAGCGCGCTTCGCTCTTAACTTTTAACTCGATCGAGTAATAATTCCTGTTGCGAGCGTTACGAAAGAGAGAGGATCGTAGGATTTGAAACATTCGTAGAAAAGAATTCTTTCCGATTTTTCCCTACAATTTTCGATAGAATTCGTTTTTACATCGAATGCATTAAATACATTGCTGAATGTACAAAGGTCGATCGATCGTCTCCACCGCCCCTCGCGATGTTTGCTATCGTTCGAAAGACAAGGATTTAAAAGTTAAACGTTCTTAGATTGAAGGTATCCCCAGGAACGCTCGGTGCGAGATTATTTTAAGCTTTAAAGCACTGCCCGATATACTTTATAAATCAACGTAGCGGCAAATACACGGCCAATAGCACATCGCTTAACGCGGTTTAATGAAAATTAGAGGCCACCGACCAACGCAAAACTAATAATTATAAATCGAACACGTAGGCGTGGCTGGTGGAAATTCTATTAAAACGAAATTACTCGATTTCCATCTTTCAAACGTCGTTTCTACTTAATTACCAGATATTACAGTTCAAGCGAGATACGAAAAATGCGATCGTTTACGAGACTCGCTCGTTCCCACACTACAAACTATCGTCTGAATTTTTTATTTTCACGTCGCTCGTTGCTCGTACGACTACGTAGCTTCTAAACAGTAGATGGATAGATTTATGAAATTTCATCGAGGATGCGTTTGGCGTTATAACTATCGACCTCTCTGAAACGTTCGATCGGGTACGAAAATACGTCGACTTCGTTCGACAATCGCCCATTGCTTGTTATAACTTGCGAAGCTTCCACATTTAGAAATAATCGCTGCGGTAAATGTTAAAAGGCAGAATCGTCCACGCGCACCTAATTTCCGTGATCCATTTCTTTCTGGTGTTTAATCTTCTATTTTTTACGATCGCTATACCTTCCGTTATCGATAATAACACCGCAGTTGGAAAATAGTCAGATATATTAAAACACGCGCTTCGACGTTGGTGCATCGCGTGGCAAACGGATAGAAACGTGTATACTGGCAAAAATTTCACGAAACTTTACGCGAATAAGAGTACGATGTATTTAATCGACGTCGTAACACGTGGCACCGGTCTCGCATTATACAAATTATTATTAGACAAATTTCGTACCGGTTCAGGAATTCTGGACATGATTCTGGACAGAAGAATGACACGGAAACGACGCATCGTAGATAAACCCAAGAAACTTAAATTACAATTAAAAAGATTCTCTACAATTTAAGCGTGCAGAATAAAATAATGCTGTATAAATCCATGTTAAAACCTGTTTGAACCTATGGGATCCAACTACGGGGAACAGCGAGTAATTGCAACATAGAAATTCTTCGACGATTCCAATCAAAAACTACAAGATTCTTAATAGATGCGCCTTACGAAAAATTTCAGAAAACGATCGTTAGATTTTTCCTAAAAAGTAGCAGAATTTCTTGCCGCTTTAACGTACATAGCAACGATACGACGTACAAGCTCAGAAAGATCTTACGCTTGACGATCTCGACGAGAAGGGAATTTAAACAGCCCAGTCCCAATTTGCAATTCGATGCACCGCGGACAACGAAAACGCTAATTTCCATACGTTTGTACCATTTTACCTATTTCAGGGGGTAACGTTGCTTCTTTTGTGCGGTGTCTACGGTGCTTTGGCCGGTCGCCGTTACATCGCCATTCCGGTGGACGGGTTCGACGTGATCGAGCTGAGCCCGGTGGCCCCAGCCACAGCCAGGATCACCAGGCAGACAGAAGCTTACCTTCCAGTAGCAGTTCCTAGTGTCTCTCAGGAAGAGCCGAGGAGTCTGCGCTCGGAGAGGTCCAACGCTCGCATCCTGGATTACGTGGATTTCGGTGGGCAAACAGGCTCGAACGGAGCCTTCAGCTGGTACGCCGATTATCCAGCGCATCGTTAATCACCTAGAGTGTGGACGATCGAGATACATTTCCACGGATCCTGCCTACGAGCGTTCCATGATCAACGAATGTTGTTGAGGAAGGAGTTGAAGAGGAAGGAGAATATCGGAGAAGCAGGTGACCTGGAGATGGTATCGATTGTTCTTCCGCGTTCTGATCGGATCAGCGGACGTTGGAATATCTCTTGGCGAGGATTACCGTTGTAAGACTGGCAACCATCAAGTTGGCTAGCAGGTTGATCGTCTAACGAGACCGTACTGTACGAGAAACGCATGAAAAATTGTACGTCTTAAAGGTGGTCGCGCGTAACGCGATTATCAGTATCAATCAGGAACGCAGGAAATCTCGAGGATCGTTCATTTCGAATTAGGTCGTTTCGTTACGCCTTCGAAGGGTCAACGTTGTCAAACAGTTTCGAAGATACACGAACGTTCAAAGCGCGAAGCGTGCGCTCCTTGATCGATGTATTTTCGAAATTAAATTACTCCTCGAGTTGGCGGAGTTCGCTTGTTAAGCAATTTGGTGGAGCGTCCACGCGAAAATGTATGTACGCGGATTGATCGATACGTTTTGGAAACTTTTTAAGCTCGCGAAAGACGCACGCTCGTTCGTCGATGTATAAAGTGAATTGTTCGTCAATCTCGCGAAACTGCCCTGTCTCTTCGTCGGCTCGTAACGGATACGAACCTTTTGACCTGTTTTCCTTTTCCATTTGACGCAAGTTAAAGAGTCGATTGCCGTATAACGAGACCAATCGTTATTCGTATAATTTTTCCATAGCGAGTCGAAGCTGTTTGAATAAAATATGAAACAGCCTGGTTAACCGAGATTCGACGATCTCTTCATCGGATATTCCCAAGAGACCCGTTCGCGGACAGTACATGGAAACTTCGCGTGCTCCGATGTGCGATAAGCTTACAACTGTTCACAATCGTTGTTAAAATAAAAGCTTGCGACTGAAACTCGTTCTTCTCGACGGCGAGGTTCCATCCATCTCCACTCGTGAAATTTACCTGCGGCATTTAGCCCGACGCGTGCTGTATAAACGTAAGAGGAAGGGCAAGTACACTCGATACGTATGCACGGTGGCGAGCAGAAGCTTCCAGCCCGATAAAGTTTTCCTGCGATCTTTCGTGAAATTCGGTGATCTCTTAAAACCACGGTCGCCTTCGTCAACGTGCTATCCCTTGCTCTTTAAACTTTCCACGTTTACCGTCCTCTTCTCTCCTCTATAGCCGCTAATTACTTTCAGAGAATTAACGACGATAAAGGACGATAAAGTCGCTCTTTTGTCCTCTGGTTCCTGTGACGATCTACCTCGATCCTCCGGAGGAGAAGTCACGAAAAAACGATATCCGACCAGAAATTCTCGCACACCACCGTGAAACATCGAACGACGTCCATTTAGAGTAATAATAGTTTTATTTTCCGGCATATGATCACACCCATCGTTACAATACGATAAATAGCGAGAGAACGACGGTGCGTGTCCTTTGTATCTTTTCTTTCACGTTAATATCTATAGTTTCTTCTCTCTTTCTCACACTCTCTCTCTCTCATTCTCTCTCTCTTTTTTAGGTACAACGATAACAATCTCGTCGAGGCGAGCATCATTCCTATTCCCAGGCGGAATTCAATTTAACGAGCCGGCGAATTTCACGAATCACGATTCTTCTTAAGTACCTATATATCTATATATGTATGTATATATTATATCGCGGCCATCTGGCGTCTGCAAACGGCTAAGAAACGATAGGATCGATCGAATCCGCTCGTTATTATCCTCGTCACGCTCTTCCCTTCGCCATCTCGTTCGTATTCCCTCGTTCTTTTCACGCTCGTTGAAATTTCAATGGATCTAGCGAAGATCCAACACGCGACGTTAATCGGCCACGTTTCGCAAGGAATCGACGACTTCGTCGACCTGGCGATCGCGTCGCTCTCCTCTTCCTTTTATCCGCAACGGGGAGCAAGGAAATTTGCGTCCTCGCGAGCGTTCGAACGATCACAAGTTACAAAACATCGATAAATTAAGGTATTTCTAATTGCAATCGTAACATTGGAAGGAAAGAAATTTCGCAGCGGAATTACGCGTTAAGCTAAGAGGAACAGGTGAAAGTTTCTATCAATAGGAAGAGGAAAGAGAAGAAGAAGGTTGATTGTTACTCGAGAGCTCGCAAGATTCTCTCGTTCCGTCTCTTTGTAACACGTTTTACGTTATAAACGTTCGCTGTAATTGTCCGTTGAGATCTTCTTTCTACGATAAACGTCAGAAAGGTCTCTTCCACGAGGCAATATAATTCGGTTGAAAACGAATTGTTTCCATAGAAAGAAGAGATAGGATGATCGTTGGCGCAACAGCGTGAAGAGGATAATAAATGCTTCGTCGAATCCGAGCGCGTCGTTTCCATCTCTATTCGCCATCTCTATCCAACGTTACATCGAAATACTTAAAAAGCAAACGCAATTATCGTAATTAACAGCGATTAACGTTGCTCTCTGCAAATTCCGCCAGCTTCTCGTCTCTTTCGCTGCGTATATTTCCGTTCAGACCTTACAAGTTAATCGATACAGTTGAATTTTGTGCGAACGCGACAACATTTTTATTCGCTCGAGCAATTTAATAATTTAACGATCGTCGTTAACGAACGAGGAACGCCGTTCGTCGCTCTCGACGATTCCGTATCATCAGATACCTCGCTGCAATCCGCCATCCCATCTACGAGAAAAGACGTCGCGTCGCCTTTTCCGTTCGCGATCGTTTTATACTCAAGTTTGTACAGTTTCGTATAATCCGAGCACCATGGATCATCCATCACCCTGAACGACACGTTTTTCAATTATTTAACAAAATAATACGCGATACAGCAGCAATTTTCCATGCTAAATTTTTGACAAAGAAGATTTACCAAGCTCGCTCTTGCTCCCTAATTGTTCCAATTCTACGAAACAACAGTTCAATTCCTGACCTGATGACGTAGCCACGTCAAGAAAAACGACACGAGGTCGAACGGCGGTATCGATCGACGAAAAATTGTCAAAATTCGAAGCTTCGATGGCCAACCGACGAGCACAGAAGAAAATGTTCATCTCGTTCCATCGGGAAATCTTTTTTATCTTGTTCTATGCTGCGATTCCTGTCCAAGCACGATTATGGCAGACTGCACTAGCAGCGATCATCGCAGCGTTAATTACGTTTCCGCGTCGCGACGTTCTCTCGGCGTTCGATCGAATGATCTCGCGCGAAAAAATTAGCCGCTTGCCGCGTAGGCTCGTCAGCGGCGTTACATAAACGTATCGCGGCTCGCAAAACGCTTCTGTTTGCCACGAAACGCCTCCTCATCCGCTTCGAACGCGTTTCCATTTATCGACGGCTCGCCGAGCGTAACGAAAACAACACGTTTCTAAGCGCGTTACAGAAAAGTACGAACACAAGTAGGAGGAAAACAACATGTTCCGCGCTTTGCTGTTGTCACACGCTCGAGAAGACCACCCGCTCAGAAAACGGAATAGGATAGGCTAGACATCCTGCATACCACAGCCATCGCAACAATAACCAAACAGTAACGGAATAGGCGCCTCTGAGATACAACAGACGACAACTCCTCGAGAGAGACCAAAACCACAGTATGAAAACCCTCCAAAACAAGCGCTCGCCCCAGTCTCTTGTAACACTTTGAATCGTTCTGTTATAATACTTTGAACCGTCACTCTGTTGGATTTGCACAATGAATTCTATTATCATATACAAAGTTCAATTTCTTCATCTTATTCGTGAAACGTTCCAACTGCGACGCGAGGAGATTGTCACGTGAACTTGAGATTTCGATTATAAAAGAAAAGAAGGTCGAGCCGTAACCCAATTATTAACTTCCTTTTATCGAACTTTATTATGAATACAACGATTACGATAATTTTACAGAGGTAGAATGATACTGAATCAGAGAAAGACTGAAGAGGAACTGCTCGACCTGGCTGAAGTCTCGGATTATATGCGTTTTGGTTTAGGGATGTTGAGGGGCTCGGTGTAGGTTGTCTGCAAAATGATGTGCAAAAGAGTTCGAAGGTCGGGGGTCGATGTTTTATCTATGATGTAGATTAAGATGTGGTTGATGTCACAAGATCGGTTTCGTGAAAGTTGCGTAAAAGCGCGACGCGTTACAACGACCGGTCCATCCGCTTGAATTCGTCGGGAGGAAAGCGCAAGGGCGTGGTATGGAGAGATCGGCGAATTGATTTTCGTCGATGACCTCGAATCATCCCGCTCGCGTCAATGTCATAAATACGGCGAGGGTCGATAGGCTGTAGAAATTCGTCATCGTGGAGCGTGAGTCGTAACGAGATGATCCCGAAATCGAACGCGAAGCTACGTACGAGCGTTTGAATTTGCCTGATTAAGGAGAATAAACGGCGTTTGCCTCGCGTTTTAAGCGGAGAAGCGAAAATCTGCACGCTCGTGGTTTCTAACGTAAAGGGGATGAAGCGAAGTAACTGGACAGAAGAAGAAACGCGTAGCTGCGAAAATGCTAACGATATCGATCGCGAAAACACGTCCGACGACTGATGCTTACACGTACGTCGGTGATTTTTGTTCTAAATAGAAAAATATCGTCCAACGAAACTGAGAAAGATGAGAAGCTTCGATGTTGGAGGAAAAAGGCTTTCCCCTCGGTTCTCCATAGGAAAGTATCCTACAAAACACCGGAATTTTATATTCCAAGGAAACAACTGTAAAATCGTGTTTCAGAAAATCAAGTACTTTGGCTTTCCACAGGAAAACGTCGTGAAACACCGGAATCTCGCGCACCAAGTAACCCACTAATCTCTGCGTAAAATTGTCTCTTAGAAAAACGAATCTGCCTTGGCTTTCCATAGGAAAGTAGCATTTAAAATACCGAAACTCTGTGTATTTTCAACGAACGACCAATTCGCGAACAATCATCGAGCTTAGCTTCCGAGAACAGAATCTAACAAGCTGAAGTAGCTACCGATTCGATCCAGCAACATTTGAAATTATCCTGACACGCAAATAAGCTGAGATCTTTCGAATCCAAAGATATTACAGCGATAAATAGACCGCGGATGTTCGCGCGACGTTCGTATTTTCCCGAACGCGATCGAAGAAATGGCACCTAAATAGACGTTTATTACCGAATATCGCTAATTACCAGACACCAGGTTCTTTCGTAATTTTCCTCACTTTTTTTTTTTCTTTTTCTCTTTTCTTTTCCATGGAAAGTTTGACGCGAAACTACGACGAAGCGCAACGAACCCGATCATCAGCGTAATCTATACGATAGCTGCGTCTTGAAATTTCCCATAGTTAGTTGCATCATCGCGTGTATTCTCTACGACGAAAGAGAACAAAGCTACGAAAATGTTTATGTTCCTAGACATCGACGCACATCGTCGTATCGACAGACTCGCTCTTCGAGCAGAACCGCGCGTCTCGAGAACGAGAATAGAAAAGTATCTCGAGCACGATCGCGAACGTAACGTTGCATCGAATGTATAATAACAAGCTTAAGTGTACGCGGTCGGACGCGTTACTGTTGTACTTAAATGGGATTAAATACGGCACCGATGCACGTGTTCGTCTCGCAGCGCTGCGCATAAGCATATTAGGTGTGTCGTGCGAGTCCGATTTAACGCGTTGACCGAGCCGGAAAATTCTCTGTCTTTCGACAGGTACGCGCGTGAAATTCAAAAGCATTGAAAATTTCTTACCGTCGTTTGCATTAATTTTTAACGTTAGCCAGGCTACAACTTTCGCGCTTCGATCTCACTTCGAGTTTCAAACGACTTTCAACGTGCGTAGGAAATGTTTGCGCGTAAAATTAGCGTACGAAGTGACGCGTACTCTAACGACGACGACTCGTTCGCTCGTTTTACCTTGGGAAATTTTTCAACGATAGAAAAATACGACTCGAGCGAGGATAATCCGAAGAGCGAAACGAGGTCGAGCGTTTTAATCAATTCCACCGTCGTTGATCGCCGATGATACAATGCGGCGTTAGTGACGGATCTAATTCGAACCGACGTCGTGAGAATTGACGCGTTAAAGACGAAACCGACTCCAAGGAGACTCGATAGCCGAAAAAGGCTGTTTCTCGATTCGACGGTTCCAAGCGTTAACTATCAAAAGCTTCGCGCAACAAGACAATCTCAGCGATTCCCAATGATTTCTCGGTTCACAGAGAGGACCAGGTACTTTACAACTTGGCCTATTCGCGAAAAATTCTAGGAAGATCGCGTTAAGCGGATTATTTTTATCAAAAAGAAAGAGGAAAGGGAAGGATATCTGTTCGGCGATTTTTCGAGATTAGGATTTTCGAGAGTCTGCATCGGGACTTCAATTCAACGGCTAGTTTAGATTTTTCAACGAAGAAGCCGTGAATTTGTCGTCCGGTTTCTAAACGCGAGCAAGTTTTAAAATTGAAAAATCCCGTCGGAATTCGTGGACGTGTAGCTTCTCGAAAGTTAAATTCAATTGCATTCGCGTAAGGTAACTTTTGAAATTTTCAAGCCAAAGGAATTCAATTATGTAACTTTCGGAATAAAGAGCAAGTTTCCGTTTGCGTTTAACATTGTACCGCTTTAATCGTCTTTAATAAGACCGACGCGGGGATGGATAAGAGGGAGAAAAAGGGAAAAGTATAAGTTTCCCAAACTTTTCCATCCTTCTTTCGAACAAAAGATATTACGTACAGTTAGATAGTATCGTCTCGCATAACATAACTAAATTTACCTGCAGTCACGCGAGACAGATTTTGTATCCACGAAGTTGTTGCCGGACGTTGAAACCGTGCGGCTCGTGGCAGGTGTTGCGAGGCAAAGATTGAGCGGAATTAATTGCACGGCTTTTTGCCTCGTTGATAATATACCGCAATAATACTAGCGATAAAGCTTCGCGTTATCGCGGTCGTTTTCGCCAACGTTTACACGTTTCGGCACTTCGTCGTTCTTTTTTCTCGTCCGATTAAAAATCGTGCGATGCGTAAAAATTGTAATAAAGCGCGTCGCGTCTGTCGATGAGAAAAATTAAAGAAAATGTATCGCGACAATCTATCGCTTCCGAAGTTAATTTGCAAAATTAGACGCGGAGAGAAAGTGTGAACGTACTTTTCTTAATCACTTTCTAGTCCTTTGCCTTGTTACATCGAGTCACGTTCGACCAAAGCTCGGCTCTTTAATCCTTTGGCTACTGTTGGCACCTAAACGCGTTGAAAATGTTTGATCGACTATAATTCCAGCGAATCTGGTTCGAACCAAACGCTAATTCAACAATTGTTAGTAATACGTTATTTAAATACGTTTATTTTACAATTATTCTTTCTTATATCCTTGAAACGAATAATTGGGATAATAAGAAGGCCACAGAAACACGCAACGCGAACACGAAACAACAAATGATTCGTGTTCCGATTCTCTGGAAACAAGCGAACAAACGAGAATACGTGTGAATAAATAATATTGCTTTAATGTAGTAGAATTCAGTGCTTGGACTGTTTCAATGTACTTTCTCAGTGATACACGCCTAACAAAAATTTCCCCGTCTCAAAGTCTGCCGTAGTCAAAGGATTAACTCTGACTTTGCTTTTCGATTTCAACGTACCATTCAAGTATCGAGAAATTAAAGCTAACGATACGCACATACTCGTACGAAGAGGATCATAACGCAAAGAGTTGTTAACACGACACATCTGGTATGCTTATTGTCGGACACACGTGCATAAAACACATCAGAACGAACGATCGCGTTTCATTCGTACGAACGATCAAAAACTCTAAGATCCTCAATAGATGCACCTTGGTATGTTACCAACGAAACAATACATCGCGACCTTAAGATACCTACAGTTAAAGAAGAAATATCCTAATTCAGTAACGGATATAACATAAGAGTTAACAATCACTGAAAGCCATTAATTACTCAATTACTTGACACGATGGATCAGATCCGCGGGCTAAAAAGACATTACTCTCTAGATTTAAACATTAGAATCACTTATTATTCACGTTATGGTATAGTATAATAATTTACTTATAATTCCCAATGAGAATTGATTGTGAAATATATCCAAATAAAAAAATTCGTACGAACGAGCAACGCGATGCAGGTACAACCGTTTATGATCAGCTAAAAGCGTGAAACCGATTCAGCTTGTCGTTTTTAAGGATTGCTATCTTAAAGTCGACGATGGCGTTAAGCGAGAATCGAAAACGATGGAAAATTATCATCTGTCGTTACGTTTCTAAAGTCCTAACGCTTGCTAGCCTCGAAAACCGCGAACATCGATTCCTATGGCTTCACTTGACGTAGAGTAAACGATACGCGTACGTGCCGAGATCCAAAACTACGAAATAAATCGTTCCACGTATTCGCAACTTAAAAAAGAAAGAAAAAGCTGTGGCGTACATTAGCAAACGAGGTTGAATATCGTAGGACGAAGATTTTCAGACATTCGAACAACGTAGAGCACTTCTATCTTTCTTCGAGTAAACAGAGAACAAATCGATCGAATACTGCGAGGAGACTTTCGAAAAATTCTATCTTTTTCTTTTTTTGCAAAGATTTTTCGATATTCTAAATATTCTACCGTCATAAAATTATCCAGATCTCGGGATTTAATGCAAGATAAAGATGCAGGTACTAGACACTATATCAATGTCAATGATTTTTCTCATTAACCAGCGACGATTCCTCGCGGTAAGTGCGGCGCCTTTTTTCCTCTTTCACGGAAAAATGCAATTCCAGTTGAGTAACTTGCGTTTCCTGGCGATCGAGACGCTAATGGCGGATTACGGCCGATGTTTGTCCTTGATTCTACTACTGTTATTATCTGAAATTATGACAGGCAACCGAGAACAGTCTCACGGGCGAGCAGTACACCACGCAGATTCGATGAATATGTAACGAGTCGGATATGCCGACGATGAATACTGTCAGGATATAAAAATAACTTTCCACCGGTCTTTTTCCGCACTTCGAGTTGAAGAGCAAGATAAACAACGAAGGCTAAACGAGATTCACGCCGCTACGTTTCCATCTGTGACCGAAATCGGATTCGAAACTCGAAGATACTCCCTGTATCGTGGTTGTAATACTCGGCGAGTTTTGCAACGACACATCCGTCGATACGTTTCGTAAAAAAATGATTTGGCATAAGCAACGACCCGATTGACCCACGTTCAACGAAATAAAATCCTACGTCGAGCTCGATCTTTGCCAGTCGCCGTACAAAGTTGCTCTCGCGATCGGCTTGCCTCTATCGTTCGATCCGAACGCGATTCGCGGATTCATCGTCGATGGCCAGACGAATCTGTTCGCACGGAGAAAGACGATATCCGTAAGGTCGACGAGTCGTTAATCCATCAACGACCAGGACAACTGACAACGCGTGGGAAATCAATCAAGAGAACGAATTGAAGTTGGAACTTGGTAAAATCGTAATTCCCTTTCGTCCAATGTCCAAAGACGAAATTCGATAATAGATAGACAGATGGTAAAAAATTCGCAGAACGAAAGGTCCCGTTAGCGCAAAACGTCCGGCCTGTCGATGGATGAAACTCGACGCGTTTGGAAACGATATCTTGAGACAGCCCTTCAAACGAAGACGCTCGATTAAAAGTCTAACAACTAGAACTCCGTTAGTTAGTGTCAGCTTATACTTGTTTTCGCTTAAAATCGTTAAAACGGTACTGCAACTGTTTGTCATGCAGTTTACATGTTGCACGGATATACAGATACAGGAATACAGACACGCGTTTAAATATTATGTTCCTCCACGGATGCACAGCGATTAAGATATACACAGCTCGGGTTGTACAGTGTCCTATAGCCTCTTAAATACTTGAAAACTCCGCCGGACGATAATGTACACGTGTATAGCCTCTCTGTCTTTCCTCTTTTATCCTCTTCTTACGTTTTTCACAACGTCCTCTTTACATCGTCGTCGAACAACGGCGCGAACAACGACGCGAACGGCTGTCACCTCCTCGCTCTGTCTGTTACGCGCTCTTGCTCTTTGCTCACTTTCCAGCGTATTATGCACAGACGTACAGACGTACTCCAGTTTGAAGAAATATAGCGCAGCCGTGGATTCAAAGCCCTCGAACGACGGCGTACCTGATACATCGACATACGTCAGCGTGTAGACGCTATTCCACGATTAGAAGCTTTAACTTCTCGGCGACCGAATGTAAGCCGAGGTTCGTGGAAAGTCGATGAACCGAAAGGGGATGATGATTGCGCGCGAGAACGTAAGTCGAAAATATTGTACGCCATGTCCTCGCGAGCAAGATTCCTTTTCGAGGACGTCGATGTTGAACATTTTTCGCAGTACGTTCATAGGAGTGTAACGGAGCACCATTACGTTGGAATAAAAACTGATTTCCAACAATTTTTGCATATTGGTCCTCGATCCTGGTATCGTTGAGTCGTTTACTTTGGGAAGATCATTCGATTTTGTTCTTTTTTTTTTTTGTTGTTTCTTGTTTCCTTTTTAATTTTCCTTGTTAATTTCCATGTTAGTTTCCAACTGTTGCGATTAATTACGACTCAAAGGTGCCAGTCGAGGGTTAACAGGAAATAGTCCTTAAGCGAGGAAACGCTTATTTCGCTAATTATTCTTCGTTATACCGAGCGGTCCATAAAACTGGAACGAGTAGTTGCTTTCCGGTTTCGGCAAGCGGTTCTTCGACAAACATCGCTATTTAAAGCGTCGTCGTGAAATCGATCGCTCGTCTATCAGCATATTCGTCGACACGAAATAACGAGACGATTGCCCCCTTGCAAACGGAAACTACGTACGCTTCTATACGAGAACGACGTACGATCATAAAACATCGTTGCAACTACGACCGGGAAAGAAGCATTTTCTCGCTCGTTCCAATTACGTAGACCACTTTGTACAACATACGGTAAACACGAGCAACAACACGAATCGTACAACGATATTGCTAGACTTAATAAAACCGCGCGAGAGCATGCGTGCATACTCGATTTCCATGTTCAATTTCCAACAACTTCTGCTCCCTTCTTCTTTTATTATCTTCTCGGTTAGACTTCTAATGACAAAGCGGTTGGCAGGACGCTTGGTCTAATCGCGAGATGTAACATTCTGCAAGATACAATTGCAATATATACATGTATATAATATGTATATATACATATTCTACGTATATACATTCATCGAGCAATGATAATCGCGACAAATTCGCCCAGATACTCAAAACACGTTCCGACGGTTCATTTCCAGCCGAGTTTTCCAACGCACTATATTTCTTCGAACGAGTATACACACACGCGATGGCGTAGAATACGCAGAGTGTTTCGCGTGATCACGCGAACATCTCCGACGGTGGATGCTGCGATCCACGCGTGATCGAGACGCGCGTGAATCCTTTTGCGCCGTCGGCGAACACGTCGATTCGCCGATAGTTTTCATTAACATCGTCGTCGAGGCGTTATCACTTTGTATGGGGCCGAGTCGCAGCGAGAAATCGATATTGTCACTTCGGTAACGCGCGTTCAACGGTGTACTACGCGCAGAGTTTCCCGTAACGGGCGTTGCGTTGGTCGAAGGAAGGCAACGGGGTCGATTCTGCTTGAAAAATCGAACGGAGAACGCTGGAGTGAAATTTCGAAATGGAAGAAAGAACGTCGAAATGGAACTGCGAGATCGACAGGAGAGGAAAAATGCACGGAATGAAATTTCGAAATTCCACGGACTACGTGGAATTTAACGAGTATCGCTTTTCCAGGATCGTTCGGTTCTTCAAACAGAAACGCAGGAAATTTTGCTGGAGATTGATTCGGCAGGACGAACGTGAAATAGTAACACGCTGAAACTGATTCCATGGATATCCTAGGAATTTCGTGGTATTCGCGAAACGAAGGCAGACGACGAGGAAGGATCTAGAGATTCATCTTTTCTTTTCCTTTTTTTTCTTTTTTTGGTAGTTGCAGAGAATCAGGGAAAATGTTGTCAGCGTTCAGTGCAAACTACAACTTTGAATGTACGTTTTCTTTTGGACGATGATATCGTTTATAATAGACTTCTGTGCGCGTGTATGTGTTTCTTTATACTTTATATATAAATAACAATCGATTCGTTTATTTATCAAATCCATATTTTTAGAAAGGAGAATTCGGAGCCTTTCGATTTCGTTTCTCAGACACACGTCACCTTCTTCTCGCCTGTTACGGGAAACTCTGTAAACGTTAAGTATCGAACGTAACGTGTATATAAAATGTAGAAGAATCTGTTATATCGAACTTTCTCGCGAGAATCCTTCGTAATTACCTGATCGTCCCTCTAAGAAAAATTCGAGCTATTCGTTCTACCTTGGACGAACTTTTACGAGCTTTCCTTTAATTTTAATCGTCTAAGAAACAATCGAGTTTCTGCTCTAAATTTCGAGCAAAAGATTAAGCAAAAATACGTTGATAAAGGTATGAACACGATCTCACGGTTATCCGTAAAATTATCACAAAATTTATGCAAAAGCAGTCGACACGGCTTGAAGAATCATTTACGCGATATCGATCGAATGCAGAAAGTAGACTGCCGCGTATTGAACGGTCCGAGTTCACAACGTTTCGAGTTTTCCCGTAGAAAACAATTTCATCGATTATCCCGGCCAAAATATCTCGTTAATTATCCACTTATTTAGTTATCTTCATTGACCGTTAAAAATCGCTAACGTAAAGTTAAGAAACTAACGACCAAATATGAAATATTCTCGTTTATTTTCCTATGTACCGTTTCTCTCATTTCGTTCGAGCCTAAAAGAAATGTATTCCTTTTATCAATGTCGTATTAACGACAAGTCTACAACTACAATTAAAAAACGCTTCCGGCAAATTTCTTTTCCCCCTCTTCAATTAAAATCTTACGATCTCAAAGAGTATTATAAAAATAGTCTCGTATTTGTCTACCGTACTCGTGCTACGTGTTCTCCTTTGGATACGCGTTTTCCTCTCATTCCTTTTCAACGTATCGCATACGCTGCAAGGTGTACGTGAATTCGTTTAGGAAGAAGAAAAAACGATAAAGCGAAACAGGTAAACACGATCGTAAATGACAATAACGAGTCCTTCATTGCGATTACGACGACGAGAGATTAGTATTACGACGAACCTTCCTAAATCTAAATATTTTCTTAAGAACTTGTTCCTCTCGCTCTATCACTCCCTTTGCTATCAGTTCGAATCGTTCACGAACGGATCGATCGATGCGAAGTATCGCGAGAGATCCATCCATGCGATTATCTTCTTGTGCATCTCTTCGACCATACACGCGGTTTGTAACATACAGGTTCGCGCGACAATTATAATACTGATTCACCGATTTTCAGGCGGAAATCGTTCGCAGAGATCGCCAACGAGATATCTAGAACATCTCCTAAGTACACGCGTCGATGAAGATCGTTGCACGCTGGCATTTATCGTTTATTATTATTTTATCTGTCGTTCCCATCGACTCTTCGTTTCCGAATTTCAAAGAACGGAAACTCTTCTCGTTCTCATCGTTACACCAACGCGAACGACCATCGATTATCGATGGAAACACCTTTCTCCGTCCTAAGGTACCGGCGAGGAAACGAGGTCCGTTTCCCGATGCGATCGAACGTACTTCGCACGATCGGAGAAAAGAAGGAATTCGGGTGGAATTTCGCACGAATCGGCTTAAAATCGACGAAATACACGATTCGAATTCCGATCGTTGTTTGGTGTTTGCGACGTACGTCGGCCGTATCGACCACCGTCAAACGTCCCTCCGCGAAGCTTTCGAAGCGTCTCCTTCTCACGTGAACTTACCCTTCTCCGCTTTTGTACGTTAAGTGAAGCTTGGTGGATGATGACGACGGAAAGGAGCGTCACGTACTTGTTGAAACCATCAGAGATCGCGCGTACGTACGTGTTTCATCGTTTTCTTCTTCCATTCACATGGTGTACTGAGACAGCAAAATTCGGGGAGTCGTGAGGCTGGTCGGCGGTTCGGGTCAAGTAGTGCACCAGGCCAGGATCACTTTCTTGAAGGGGACGAAGATTGCACGGCCGGGATCGCTGCAACACGATTTCGTCGTAGAAAAGGATTTTAGTATATTAGATTTTTTGGTTATTCGCTGAAAACGCACGGAAATTCTTTTGTTCTTTCCTCGTTGTTGTATCGTTAACACTTTGCGAATTGGAGACGCAAATTCGCGTCTTACGTACCTCGTGCGGTGTCCTATGAAAGATGTTGACTACCGTTGAATAGAACAGTAGGAAATAGCAATGAATGCTATTAACAAAACGTTAGGAGTATGTTTTTAAGTTGCATTCTTGAATAATTGGAAACCGTTGCGATTTTTAAGGAATTTAATAAAATAATAAATTTTGCCTAGTTCTGCATCGAGGAAATTGTTTTCAAGCATATCGTGCTAAAGGAAACGTCACTACAAGTATCTCTAAATATGGTCGTTGATTTTGAAGAAAATGTTACGCTCGTTAAACGCTGCTCGGAAAGTTCGTTGCGATTTTTAAGGAATTTTATCGAAACATTTCTCGCCGAGAAACCTGAGAAATTCTGGAAGGATGGAATATTCAAGTCGCGTGAAAGGAGCAGAAAGGTTGTGCAACAGAATCACATCTATATAATTCAATAAATGTATATCGAATCGAAATGTAAATCGGAACGAACTTTCCCAGCGACCTTTCGAATCTTTTCGATAAATGTGTCAAGTACCTTCGTTGAACCAGCGAGTAAAAAGAAGAAAAAGAAAGACGACAAAGAAATGTAATAATTACTGCGTATTGATAAATACGAAAAAAGGATTATACCGGTACGTCAGAAACTTTATTATTTGCAAAGCTGAAACAGAAGCTGAAATTGAACAGAAGAGAGAAACATGATCATTTCGGGTAATATATTAGGCTGTTCTATTGCAACAAAATGGATCATACGTAATTCGATAAAATAATACAAAACAAAAAATCTTGCGCACCTATATTTCCTTATAAAGCGAAAGAAACTTTTCGGACTAAGTGATTGCGGGTTTTGTCATTAGGTGGTATTGACAAAATCCGCAATCGCTTAGTTGCCAACCCAATAGATTGTCCGAAAAGTTTCTCACACAACTGAAATTTCAAAAGTATTTCAGAAGCGCACAAAATTGAAGTTTCTAGTATTGGCTTGGCAACTAAGTGATTGCGGATTTTGTCAATACCACCTAATGAAAAAATCCGCAATCACTTAGTTGCCAACCCAATAGATTGTCCGAAAAGTTTCTTACACAACTGAAATTTCAAAGGCGTTTCAGAAGCGTACAAAATTGAAGGTTCTAGTATTGGGTTGGCAACTAAGTGATTGCGGATTTTGTCAATACCATCTAATGAAAAAATCCGCAATCACTTAGTTGCCAACCCAATAGATTGTCCGAAAAGTTTCTCACACAACTGAAATTTCAAAAACGTTTCAGAAGCGTACAAAATTGAAGGTTCTAGTATTGGGTTGGCAACTAAGTGATTGCGGATTTTGTCAATACCATCTAATGAAAAAATCCGCAATCACTTAGTTGCCAACCCAATAGATTGTCCGAAAAGTTTCTCACACAACTGAAATTTCAAAAACGTTTCAGAAGCGTACAAAATTGAAGGTTCTAGTATTGGGTTGGCAACTAAGTGATTGCGGATTTTGTCAATACCATGTAATGAAAAAATCCGCAATCACTTAGTTGCCAACCCAATAGATTGTCCGAAAAGTTTCTTACACAACTGAAATTTCAAAAACGTTTCAGAAGCGTACAAAATTGAAGGTTCTAGTCATTAGATGGTATTGACAAAATCTGCAATCACTTCAAAACTGAAGTTTCAAAAGCGTTTCGGAAGCGTACAAAATTGAAGGTTCTAGTATTGGGTTGGCAACTAAGTGATTGCGGATCATTAGGTGGTATTGACAAAATCCGCAATCACTTAGTTGCCAACCCAATACTAGAACCTTCAATTTTGTACGGTACAAAGTGTGATAGAATTAATTTCTCACGCGACAGAGAGATCGTCGATAATGAAACGTTACAAGTTTATTATCTAAATACAAAAATCCTTAGTTTCTTCAAAGACTTAACCGAAAGTTCTATCCTTGGAGAAATATTTACTCTCGTTAGAGGTACGAAGGAGAAGTTAAGGCTGAGAAACTGAATCGTGGCGTACATGTTGATGATTGCGGATTATTGGAAGGCGTAACAACGGTTAAGAGGGCAAAAGGAAGAAAGGGAATTAACGACCGGTTAAAGATCAATGTTGCTCGGTTCTCGTGGCGTGGTTCGCCCTTCTCGGAAGAATCGGATGAAAACGCCACGTAACACGTGGATCGTAAACCGGTGCCGACTTCACGAGCCAATAAGTCATTTGCATTTTCCTTGTACTTCAAACTTTGAGAGCGTGCACTTCGATTTTTATCACTCTATAAATCTGAAGAAACAAGGAGAAGTCACGCAATCGAGGCAGGTTACACTACGTTGTTTTCTACGCGAATTATAGAAAAGTACGTCGCGTTTCACGTTTTCTTCGACAAATTGCAGAAACGTAATTCACTGAGTCGCGTGCTGCAACTATACGCCAGATTATGCGAAAATATCATTTTGGCATTATTCTTCCATTTTAAATTTCCATTAATAAATTTCCTCTGCGAAAGCTGTACGAAGAATTATTTCAAAACTACTACCCCATTTTCTTAAAAAAAAGTATCGAAAACAATAAATCTCCTACGAAAACATCGAAAACATCGTAACAGCGAGACACTAAATCTTCCATAGGAATACTATACACCTTCCTCCTTATTTTCCTATGGAAGCATCGAAAACTGAAAACGCTAGATTTCCTATGTAAACGCTAACAGAGTGAAGTATTGCCGTAAAAATATTCCTCCTCGTTTCTACAAAAACGTGGAAAACTCGGAACGATAAATTTCAAGGAATTCCTCTCTCGAATTGTTCGAGTCCTATCAACGGTGCAGAGCTACGAGAGGAATTTCCCTTCGACCGCATTTCCACGATTCGATTTACACGACGAGACTCGAAGCAACGCATAGGCGGTGGGTACGTTCTCGAGATCAAAATCGGAGGAGGTGCGCTTTCAGGGTCGACGATCGTCACGCGACCATCTCGAGCCAAAGTTGTAGCGATTTTCCAAGGCTCCTCGCAGACCGACGTTTCTCACGATAACGTATGTGACAGGCATGGCTATCGACCAACCGCGTAAAGCCAACAACGTTTCATCCGTGTTCTGCCATTCGTTTCACTTTTTGGCCGGCTATCTCTATGTTGCGTTTTATCGTCCTTCTTTTATCGCTAGCTATATACTACCAGCTCAGATATCTTTATTTTTCTGCCAAAATATCTTTTGTTAGATACGGTTTATGGACGAACAATGGTGAAATATCTCGTTTTCGCCAATCACGTTCGTTCCCTGCAACTAATATCGCTAAACATTATAATTTAACACAAGTTTTTAGCTATTCGATCGTTACAGCTCTGGACGTATTAATCAATTGGAAACTATGGGCTTAGTTGTGAACAGTGAAGACACGAGCTATGAAAATGCATATTAGGATGTGCTATGGCAAGAAGAGAGGTCTAAGATATGCTCGTGTTTGATTTATTTCAATTCAAGATGAGATTTACTTTGTTTACTTTTGTTTCTGTTGAATTCCAGTTTAGGCAGGTTACACGGGTAGGAAGATGGGTTTTGTGGCGAGAACAGTACATAAGATAAGAGACAAGTCATCGTAAATGAAAATGGAACCGGAAGCGACCCAGCGCTGCAGGATCGCAAATGAATAAATAGTAAATAAATAGTAATTAATAAGATGAATAAATAATACAGGTTTTTAGTTTAATTTGCAATCTAACGACAGAGAAATTGTTATACCAAAATCCCGTTTTTATATAAAGCGTTTTCATCGTTTCTAGAAATATGTTGAGTATTTTATAGCAACTATTATATTATATTTTATAGTAACCGTGGATGTTCGTGCAATTGTAGCCACTTTATATTTGAAGCTGTAAAAATGGATACAACACACGTGGATGTAATGGACGTGTACATGAGTGAAACAAATGCCTTCTTCAATCTCTTTCCTTAAATCGGAATCACAAGAAAAAATGAATCTGCATAAATATCCGCAGTTTAATAGTAAGAAACGCAAAACACGACAATGTAAAAAGCTGCAACGAATCGGGTTACATCACTGCGACTATCTGTTCGTCGTTAAATAATTACAGGCGAAGAATATGAAAAAAATAGAAGTTAAATCTGCATATCACGCGAATAATATATAGTAAGAGGAATGAACACGTTGCACGATGTTTTATAACGCTCAAAGTATAATACGTAAGTACCCTGCTAAAACGTAGTTATGAAAGCAACGGTATACCCGTGGGTCTAATTATTTCTTAATCTTTTAGGTGAAATTGCGCGGACTCTTATCTCGACCGGATACATTTAACACAGCCGATCCTAAATTGATACTGCATTATAGTAAAAATTAGGTCAATTAGCCTTGCATCGTAATAATTATTCATTCGGTAACATAATCTGCCAGCGTATTTTACATTTTCGTTAAGTTATATCGGACGTAACGCACGCAGAAGCAGTCCAGCTATGAGAATTTATAAAAATACCGATCGATCGTATAAAATAGTACATTTCACGTACCCACTCTTTTTATAGTCTCGGAATAAGAACAGGGATAAACCTTTCTCGTATGATACACGAAGGATACGTCGATTCAAATCTCAGATTTCAATGTTTTTCCAATCTGGACATCGATTGAACTTAATTGGAAGCTCGAGTACTTAAGGCGCTTTCGCAAGACGCGAACTTTCATACAAAATCCATATTTATACCGATACGATTCGGGAAACGCGACCTGAACAGAAGCTTCTTTCACCCGCCCTAAATACTTTAAATTAATCTATATTTGTATATTTTTCCGTATCACGTACCTACGTATATCGATCTTACTAATTTCCTAAAATTCTTACTAAATTTCCCACAAATGTGCAAACATGCACAGTCCTTTTGTAATTAATAACTGTATCGTTTCGAATCGCTCAATATCTTTTCCGATTTCCTTCCACTCCTTCTAATCTTTATCAGGCAATAATTCGCGCGACTCTCGAAATTCTAATGAATGCAAGAAGATTACAGAAAAGATGTGGTAGGATTCCAAAGTCGTACTATCATCGTCGAAAATACCAAAATACCTCTCTACGTTCAATAAGCATTTCCTCTCGGTTGGATCGATATCGATTAAAACGCATCACACAGAACTAGCCGTGGAAAGCGTAAAAATAACGTAGCATTTTCGCTAGACGTTTCTAGTTTAAATATAAAGCGTATAGTCGATACAGAGGCGCATATATCGCTGTACGTACACATAAGCTTGGAACGTGCTGGTCGGATCTCGACGATCTACGGCCACGACACGGCGGAGAGTCTGCATTACTTATTCATTGTGTTGTCGATCGGCGAAACACTTGCAGCAAAAGTGGCATTACGTTTAAACGTCGGTTCACGTGTTCAAACCGGCAAGGCGTAAAACGTTCTCAGTTGGCGAACCAAGAATAGCGATTACCTACCAGTCAGCGATAAATTCCTCAAACATTCAACTTTATGCACCAGGTACAAAGCTGTAGTTCCACGAACTCTTGCCTAATAGTTTCACCAAAAATTTGACTAAACTTTCGCTACACAGCTTTGCTGCCTGCCTGATAGCGTAAGTCGAACCTACGAATGTAGATCAGACGACTTGAAAGTAAGACGGATTACGCACGTTCGATTGATTAGGCTATCGTCGCGTTTCCTTCAAATGATACGTGCGGTTCTGTCTACCAGGCAAGTCGGTCTCGTGGTGCAATCGAGTGACGAAACGATACATTATGCAGTTTCCTTAACACGCTATACACTTTCTTAACTTTTAAACGCCCTGCATTTTTCAAGACGTTACGTTTCTTGCTGCGCGGCTAACTTTTAGAAGCACGAAGGATACGTTCGATGTATCGACGTTCGGGTATCAGTAAGTTTTATGGCTGCTGGTAAACCGTTCGTAGATATTGGAAGATCCGCTGCTTTCGAACGAAGATAGTCGACCCAGATTCAGTCAAACGATTAATTGCATTTAAAGGTGAATTTTTTAACCGTCGATTTTAACGCGATTTCAACATCGTGATACATAAGAATCTTCGACTATTATTCTGCCACGTTGATTCAAATAGGCGTATTTGTTTAAGAGGGTGGTTTTGAGAAAGAGGATTTTCAGCGTCTAAGAACCAGGCGTCGATTTCGCATACGTCCGAAATAATTGAAACGAAAGCACACAATTCAATGGAACAATATAAAAGAAAGAATGTTGCGCATCTATTATTTCCTTGTGAAACGAACGCAACTTTTCGGACAACCCAATATAAACCGTCGTACCTTCAGTTTCAACGCAAATTCCGCTTTCTTATTCGATATGCAGATGAACTATTTTTCTGCCAGCTGGCTGCAATCACCCGAGCATTACCATTAGCGTTACCATTTGAGAATTTCAGCATTTCGCATTACCATTCTACCCTCTCTCGTCACAATCGTTCGCCATCGTCTATAATTTAGAAGTTGTAAGATTCGAAAGTCAGTGAAAAGTATTCCGAGCGCCTTCAAGCAAGGTATACACCGACAGAATTTAGACGCGCTCGAAGCAACGAGCAAAGCCTTTTTCCTCCTGCAACAAAGAGGGTATTTTATAAAAATGTTAAGCCGACTTGCTGGAGACTCTGCTCGTTATCCGGCGGAAGTGAGCGAATTACCGGTTCTTTTACGCGAAGGAACAATGGTTATTAAAAATGGCATAGTATTATCGAGCGCGGCGTTCATAGGGCGAGCTTTGCATTCTTCTACCAGAAAGAGAGAGAAAGAGAGAAAGCAGTAGGTCCACGTTTACGTCACTCTGCACGTGAATACTCGTGCTCTCAGGTGCACATACGCGAAACTCGTACAAACGAGAGAAACTACGAGCAACAAGAGAGAAAGAGAGAGAGAGAGAGAGAGAAAGTTTATCGCGAGCGGAATTGCTTTTGTCACGCAGCTCGTTCCACGTTCGGCCTATTATCTCGAACACACGATGCAATTACGAAATTAAATACGTCGCCGGCCGATTCGGGAAAGGCGGCTGCTGCTTGTGGCGCCGATTTAATTAAGGGCTAAACCGAAGAAGTCGTACCGCAGGACCTTCTGTTTCGGCCACGTCGTCCAAAGGGAGGAGCGCCCATTGCCAAGACGCGGCAGGCCGGCCCTCGTAAATACAGGTAAACGAATGTATCACGAAAGCTCGTGCGCGCAGCAAAATGATCACTATTATCCTCTAACTGCAGAAACTCGAGCAATCTACTCGACCATCGAATATACCTGCTTTATACCGCTACTGGAATTCGAGGTTGTTTCGCCAAGTAGATAACGCCTTTTCAAGTATCCCTTGCCTCGATCACTATCTTTTCTCTTGGCTCGGAAGATGTTGGTAAATTACATTGTCGGATAGTTCCAATATCCAACGAACGTTCGATCAGTCGTTTCATCTTTCCTTCTTTCAATCTCACGTTGCCCTTCTTAGTCGTTATCGGTCATTCTGAAGACGAAGGAAACTATAGTTTTTGAAGGGAGGAAACGGAACATCCAAGTTCGTAAAAAGAACGTTCCAAGGATCTGAAATATTTTGCCGTTGTTTCGCAAAAGCGCGCACTGTGTAATGCGCGTAACTTTGTTTAAAAGATAAGAAACACGAGGGGGCGGGGGGATTTGATGTATCTTGAAAAATTCAAAAAATGCTAGGCGGCACATTTCGACTAAGGAGGACTCGACCGAGAAAAATACGTAAGAATATGAATATATTTTTGTTAACGATAAAGAAAGTAGGTAAGGACTAGAGGAAGATGTAGAAAGTAATTTCAATCGTATAAGATTCTTTTTGTACGACTTTTATCTGGCATTATGGCGCACAAAGCGACTACTGTTTCCCTTATATAAAATAAAAATAAATAAATATACATCGTGTTTAGCGTCGATATCGCTTTAATCTCATGATCCGATATCCATGTGGCGTTTGCTAAGCGTCTCGTTAACACTATTTTCACTGCGGTAACAATGCAGAGTCGCGATTGTGACGTTGTGTTAATGGGCAACTGCTAACTGCGAAAACGCGACCGACGTTCGTTCGATAAAAGGCCTCGTTATTGTTTCAGCGAAGCAACGAAGCTCGTTTCGTAGAACTCTCTGACATAACGCACGAACCGTAATGTGTAACGACATGATCGTTGCAACTCATGCGAATACGCGATGAACTATCCTCCAAAATGGATACTAACGAAATCTTTAATAGCTGCCTAGTTAATTACGCTACGAAAGATAATTTATAATAATTTCCAGCGACAAGAAAATATATCTGACACAACGTACATATGATAACTTACCAATCGAAGAATCTTCTGCCGTGAAAAGTGCCGTCGGAGGAGCCATTCAAATAGGGTAACTCCACACCTACGTGCGTTTCCTCTCGACCTGGTACAGGTCCGACGTATCTCACTCGTCCTTGAAGAACTTTACCCTCCGGCGATATAACCTTCACGAGATGATCCAGCTTGAGATCTCTTGGTATCTGTCGAAATAAACACCGTAGATCGTAAACCATGAATCCTTTTTCAGATCAGCAAGTGATCTACCGTGAAGTATAGGATTTTAATTCCAAGTGGTAACGATTTTAACGGATCGTTAAGACACGCCCGATGTTCAATTACGTTTCATCTATCGTCGCCGATAACCATTCACCACGATTAAAAAGAGCGAAACTTTCAAGCATCTGACCATCTCTCGCTGTACAAGCTGTACGTAATAACTCTCCTTCATAATTTCACGTTTTTACGATTTTATAATTTCACCGACTTATTTTGCAATTATAACGGTTTAATCGCGCGAGAGTGTTTTCCACCGTTCCAAATGACACGTTATCGTGCCACGTTCTAATCAATTGTCAGCGAAGGCGGATATATCGAGGCACACGCGAGACACGCTGGTGAAATTCACCTTTGGCAGGTACGGTCTAGCATCCTGCGGGGGATGCCAATCACGGATTAGATCAGGCTCGGAGTACCGCCGCGTACGTCTCCGCCTGGCTGTCTGTCGGTTCCAATAATCGGAACTGACGCCGCTACTGGAGATCGTCAGCATCGAGTCGATGCTCCGTCGTAAATAATCCTCAGCCTCGTCGATCAACGATTCCGTCGAATCGCCGCTGTTATCGCCGGTCACCAAATCCGAGCGCAGATTTGGCAGACTGCCTCGCGTCATCGGGCATTCTGCAAACAAACAGCGTCCTAACAGAAATCACTTTACTGTTATGATGATACTCCGTTTATAACGGGTGTCTGGCCAAACGATGTTACTTTGCTGCATCGTTTGGAAGAACTCGTCATTTATTTATTATTTATCGACGCCATCAGCGAGCATTATCGGACAATACGAATAAGTTTGGGGAAAAAGTGGCGCAACGAAACCTTGGGCGGTGTTTTATTTTTGTCGAGGTCGACGGGCTTCGCGTTTTTATTATCTTTCTCGTTATACGCGCGTCGCAACAGAGTAATTAAAAAAGGTCGCGTCAAAGCACTGGTTCACCAGAGATTTTTTAGCAGGTAAAACAGAAAGAACGCGAGAGGTTGCAGGTTGACTGGGTTTGATCCACTTGCAGTTATCGAGAATGGTTTACAGCGAAATGAGCGGTACAAAAGAAAGCGAAGGAGATCCGTTTTCAGCTTGCGCGAATAAAGGAAGTACGAGTTGAAACTTTACGGATTATCAACTAAGTAAACGTATTTGGTTTGCGGGAAAATTGTCCGCAAGTTCTAGTACTTTGTGTCTACTCTACGAAAACATCGGAAAGGATATGTTTGTTATAGTTTCTATGGTTAATTATTGGCAAGAACAAATCTGTCTCAAGGTCTAAAAGAATTCGATCTCGAAAGAATTAAGTAATCTCATTCCTGAAACAATATTAATCAGAGCGTTTGCAAAAAGTCGAAGAGCGCCTTTTATGGACTGTCTTATTTGGCAGGAACGAAAGGTAGCAAAAATAGGTGCAAAATATTGAAACGATATTAAAATACACCCACGTAATGTACATCAGTTACGATCGAGTGACTCGTCTTATAACGTTGCACGGAAACACGAACCTGCGATACAGTTCCAGCCGATTGTAAGGTTTCTGAACGCGATAGAAGGTTAATTTGAAGTGGCTGAGCCCGAGATTCAATTAACCGCAACTGGCTTCTGCGAGTAAATAGTAAACTACATGCCCATTTACGACAGTTTGTCTCGATTGAAATTAACTCTACAGGCGTCATTTAAATTACACGCAATTAAGATGTATCGTAGCAAGTAGACAAACTGTAAACAATGATTTTAAAATAAAAGGGTTAGTGTGACAGAAAGACAAACCTTGGAAAGTGACCTTCGATCGCGTTCTCTTTGGAACGCTCTTAGAAGCTTTCGAGGACGTCGCAGGAGGATGCACGTGTGTAGGCGAAGAGGGCATAGAGGACCAGGTTGGTCTGGGGGTAGAAGTGGCCGCCGGAACTCTCCAGGTATCGAAGGACGTCGCCGTTGCTCTCCACGAGTGTCTTCGAGACGGGCCACCGACAACCTCCAATCCAGGCGACGGGATCGAAGACAAAGAGCCGCGATATCGAGAGGAGTAAATGTCGGTGGAGAGGCGGCAATCGCACGGACTCGGAAGTCCTGTGCTGGGGTTGCAACGAGGCCAAAATCCTGCAGGAGAGCCGAGTGATTCGCGGCGATGCACGTCCGGTGTTCGAAGGCCACAGCCGCGAGAACTGAAACAAGTCTGAACAAAAGGAACGATATGAGTCATTGTTGATCATTCCGTAATAGTAAAACCGATTGATTATCCGGTCGATCTACCGAAATGTGTTCGATTAGAACGAGTTAATTTTTAGAATAACGCACGGAATCGTAAATACAAAATTACAAAATAATGGAAAAACTTTATTTCGTATTTTATTTCGTATTTGGGACATTTGTTAGACTACGAATGCAAGAATAAGCTGCGGCGTTCTTTAATTTTCATAAGCAGCCTATTTTCCATATTTTAAATTACCGTTCAAGGACGAAATGGAACTGAAATGACAGAAGAGCAATTCTAGAAGAGATAAACGATTCGTTATTCGCATTTCAGTGAGATATTTAAGATCGTAGGTTCCCTTGCACCGCACCGCAGCGGAAAGGAGTATAATCGAATAATACAGGAACAGTAAACATTCAGAACCTACAGTATCGGAATAAAACAAAACGAGGCAAGCAATTAGTCATCCAAGTTGACGGAGAGGCGGAATTGAAACGAACGTCAAAGTGAATCGCATTAGCTTTATTCGTTCGACCTTCTCCCACGCGCGAATCATTTCTGTATGTATATATATATATATGTATGTATATATATATATACAGAATGTACATACACATAGATAAAACGGTGTTACACCATTTTAAGAATAGTCTACTTTACTGCTTCCGTTGATCACCCACGATATTGAATTTCTATGCGCATGTGTAAAGATAGTTTTAATTATTATTATTTCGTGTAATATAACCGTTTTCCAAAGAGCTGTCCTTTACCAAGAACGTGTTACTCTAACGTTGTTACTTGGATTCTTCGAAGCGAATATGCAGTAATTCCATTTTAGAGGTGATTTCAAACACGTAGGATGCTTGGAACCGGACCTATTCATCGAGATAGTAAAGAATGTTACTTATTACGTTATTACGATAAATAAAAAAAATATTAGACACCAACAAAATATATTTTTATTGTCCATTATCGGCTAAGTATACAAAATATTCATTGGCATCTGAAATATAACGTAAAGTTAAACAAATATAACAAAGTACATCTCTATAAAGTATAATGGTTATCAAACAAGCGTTTAAACAACACGCATACAAAGTTTTATAAGTATATTATTATCAACGTGCAAAAATAACGTTTGTTACAAAAACAATGCTGACGATTAAGACCTAATTATGACAGGAAGACTGCTCAAACATTCCATCGCAGCATCGTACGTAAATATTGGGAACGAAAACAGAGAGAAGAAAGTTGGGATATTACGACCGATAATTATTCGTATTCTGACCTGGAGCTCATAAAAATTGAGACTCTACGATCCTTATTACACTCTATTGACGCTAGAATGATGCGATTCGCACACGCTGCCCTTCCACTTCTCTGTTACGTGTACAATCCTACGAGTCCTTTAATGATTCCGAAATGTTTATACTACTTGATAAACAAATCTAGTTTGTATCACAAATGTTCGCTATAAGTTCAGCTTACACTCCAGCAGCAGGTCTGGTTTCCATTCTTAAACGAATAACTCCATAAATATGCATCATTCCTTCTCGCACGAGCGCAAACCAACGTCACGCGATGTTCCTCTCGCTTTTTCTCTCAAATTGTCGAAACTTCAAAAACGTGAAACACCACATTGCACGAAAACCAATGATTCGTATATAAAATCCATGCTGCAGTCGCAACATACTATCACCCAACATCAACATACTGCAAACTATAAACTCCTAACATAATGTATTTATCGTACTTTCCAAATCAAAAACTACAAGATTTGTCCTTTGACACACAAGTATCGAATCTTTATCTTACGGATTATGAAGATTCTGATCCGAATTCGGATCCTACCTGTGCGTGTGGGTCGTGGCAGAGATGATCGGCGCTTCTGGACAACTCTGGCACCATGCTAGTGAAGCTGATGTCCGATAGCATTACTCTTCTAGCTTCACGGGTTTTGTCGGACAATCGAAGTCTTCCAGGCACCCCGGTAGGCAGAGCGAACTTGCTGGGCAACGTGGTGAACGTATGAGCCACTTTGTGCGCGAGATAACTCTCGGAACGCCAGTGGGCTGGAAGCGCAGAAATGTCAGTTTGGGCACCAGACTCTCGTCTTGCTCCGCTGATTCTGTCCATCACCGGTCTCAATGGTGCCGCGCTCTTTCGTCGACTACCCGCTAAAGCTTCACGATGAATGATCGGTCTGAAAAAAGGTATAAAACTATACCGTAAATTGTTTAACGTACTTCGCGTTTTAGCCATTCCTTCACTCTTCCAAGAATCGCACAATAGCGATAGCAGGCTTCTTGAAACGTTGCATCGAGCATACTTTTGTTTTTCAAAACGCGTTGAAATATTTCAAATTCCTCGTGTCTTCTTATTTTACATTTTAAGGGAAGTTGTACGGACTGTTAAAAAGCAACGTTATTATTGTTGCAAGATTTATAAATTTATAATTTATCGATGACTTTTTCTAGAAATCGCGCAAGCGTAGACGATGAAATTATGATTCGTTCGACATGTGGAAGCGTGTTCTGTTAAGGTAGCTACAAGATGTTGAGCGTTAAATTTGCTATGACAAAATTTCATATTAAATTACGTGCAATTTCGAACTATTAGCAGCACGTCGTTGACACCCGAATACTATTAGAGCCTAGACCATCGACTGTGGCTTCTGATCTAATTTTCAGCCCATAATTGTATCAGAATCAGAGCCAATTTCAGATACAACACATACCTCGCTCTATTCTGACACAACAAACTGAAATCATCAAACTACCCAGCAAATCAATCGAGAGAGATTGATATTTCATTATTGATGATATTTCGTCGATGATATTTCATTAATGAGATGTGAAATGAACGGTGCAAATAGAAATAAAGAATTTCTTTGTCGCGCTAACGAAACAATTTCAGATACAAACAACGGCGATGTAAAAGTAAAGCAAATGACAAGCCAACGGATGTGTTTAATTAGTTATTGATAATAATAATAACTGACGACGTAATTAAATCGCATAAATACGCGTGTGCGCTAACGAACAGGAAACGCGTTTAAAGTGTCGTTTCGTATATGCGTACGCATCATTCGTTAGGAAGCCTCGCATGTGGCAAATTGCCGTACGCGAAAAAAAAGCAGTTGGAAGTAAGTGAAAACGTTTTATGGCTGTTAAATACCAAGCAGCTAATTAAAGTACTTTCAACGAATACATGCATACATATATTAGCGTGAGAGTCTTTCATCAAGCACAGACTGAAGAGCCCTACGAGATGTTAAATAAAATGTCGGTACACCTATTCAAGCGAAAAGATCGGGTTTTCTCTCCTTTCCTTCGTTCAACGATGATTAACGATAATATCCACGATATTTAGTATATCTTTCAACGAAACCAATAGATATTCGGCAAAAACAATAGGTAATTTAAATAAAGATTTACGCTCCAACTATTACGACATCTTTCCACACGTTCGACGGAGGCCTGGAGTTCGTGTAACGCAAGTGCCGAAAAAATAAAATCGATAGGCTATCGTGCAACGCTAAAAAAGAAGCTGCTAGTTACCTGTATGCAGTAGGTGGCGCGGCTAAAGTGTTCCTCCTGACCGCGTGTCTGGTAGCATGCTCAGGTTCTTCGACAACTCCACACTTGCTGATATCCGTTTCGACCAGCACCGAGCACTGAGACCATATTTTGTTCAATCTGGTGCTAGAACTTTCGTCGAACCTATCCACGCTCTCCTCGCGATCGATGCTCGAGCTCTGCGAAGAAACCGCTTCCTCGACGGAGCTGGTCTTCTCGCCATTGCACACCAAGGACTCGCCCTCGGCTGATTTAGCGTACTTCGACAATGCCGGTTGACCAGTAGGCGCAGACTGTGGCCAGGTTTCGGTCTCGGTTATGGAGACAAGATCTTCCTGAAGACCAAGATCGCGACAAGTTTCGTCCGTGGTGAATATCAGCTCGATATCGTCCAACTCCTCGGACTCGTTCTCGGATTGGTCGTTCGGCTTCGGCTGGTCGGCCAATTGATTCTGACGTTGATGCTGCTGCAACACTTGCGTGTCCGGATTATCGCTGAACACCGAATTGTCTCCGTCGGAAACAGATTTCAAGCTCAGATCCTCGAGATCCTTCTCTGGCACCTCCAAGTGATCGACCTGCGCCGCGTTCCCATCTTCCGCCTCGACCTCCTTGGATCGTCTATTCGTCAAGGCGGAAGCCAGGTCGCTCGAAGTCCCACTCTTCACCGTATCGTCCAAACTGACACCAGATATTCCAGCCTGAGATTTAACAACAGTCGCGTCTCTCGACATCGTACACTTCGACATCTGATTCCTGGATTCCGATTTGGACGAGGATTCTACATGACTGTTAGGCACTTTCTCGACCGTACGAGACTGCAGATCGGGAATCTCGCCGTTACCACTGGTGTTGCTATCGGTACGAGGCTCGACGACCGGCTTAGGTGCCTCTGCCATGTCCTCCGTGTCGACTTTGTCCCTGGACGCGTCCATGAGTACGCCTGCTTGCTCTGACAGACTGACACCGTTTACAGGGTAAGAATGACAGCGAGAAACCAGCCGCGTATGCACGCTACACGTGGTTATTAATAGGTGCATCGAGAATGGAACGCGTTCCTTTTAATTAACACTAACGCCACGAAGAAGCTTCATTTAGCGATTCACGCTTCTAACTAGTGAATTACGCGAATATCTTCCGCTATTATCCTGAATATTTAGATCGTTAATCTACGTAATAACATTAACTTTGCTTTGAGCTGGACGAGTTGTACTATTTTAGACAGAAAGAGAATGACCTTATCGTGGAAATGCTAAGTGGACTTGAGATGTACTAATGTAATAATAACAATAAGAAAAAGAAACGTATATTTAATAACGAAAGAGCAGCAACAACTGTCGAAACTCTCGCACGACTCTTTTAACTGATCAAAGATTTACATAGAACTCTCTTGCTTATCGGCCATACTGCACTTTTAAAGATCTCACACGCATGGCACACAATTTTGCAAATGTGCAATATAATCTCCACGTACTACCATTCGTGTCAAATCTCTACGTGCATTCTCAGAATCGCTTTTCATTCGTTATCGATACATTAGCATAAACAGTAAACAGTTGCTCAGTTCTCAATCGCGCATTATCCACGTGAATTTTTTGCTGAAATACAACGAAATAAACGATGAATAAATAAATGGAAAACACTTTTCTAATAGTTTCTAGACGTTAACACGTCGACAGCCACTACGTTGCTGCTTTTTTCCCTTTTTTTTTCTTTTAATACATTTACAACGATTAAAATAAATCACGTCGCATCGACTGAAAACTTTTTAATACAAATGACTAGATAAAATGGTAGAACGGAAAGTGTGCTATTCGACGATTATCAATTTTCATCGGAACGTAATATTTTGCAAAAATCAAGTGCGTGAAACTTTTCCGTCTATTATGGTCTACCGAACAAAGTGCGTAAAATTCGTGTGGCAGTCAACGTTTTCACATTATTGCAATTCGTTTCGTTAATGTTATTCGTAAATAAAATCCATAAAACGAGTCTTGCTGGTCTGGGCTAGATGATCACGATGATCGTGAAACGCGAAAATAGAAGATCGCGCGTGACAAAGGGAAACGAAATCCGCGGACGATCTCTTAATTGCTCACAGAGACGCATTTCGAGAACTCACTCTTTGACGTCTTCTACTGCGAGTGAAAAAAGACGGGCCTGGGGCGGCGGGCTTGTGGCAGCATCACTAGAAAACTCACTATTCCTGCTTAGAATCTTTCGCCTAAGGACGTGATTCTCAAGAGCGAGCCTCTCGACGACGTCAACGTAGCTCTCGCCAGAAAAATCACCGACGCTCTGCTTAAGACGGCGAAGCTCTTCCCGCGAAGAATCCAGCGCGGAGCGCAGCGATATCACAGTCTGAAAGGATGCATATCGAAAAATCACTTTTATCCATCAAACATACAACACTTGTTTCTGAAAAGAATTTTTAAAACGTTTCTTCGCGCTCAAAACACAAATGATAAGTAGAGAGCGGATTTTTGTGCGCTTATAGTAAACTCGGAAGAACGCGCATAATATGAAAAGTTATACGAAATATTCGTAAGTATAGCGCTCTTCGTAATATTCGCTAGGTAAAACAATTTCCTACCGAAGCTCTACTTTTTTAAATTATACTCCGAAGAATTAAATTATACGAATTTGCGTAAAAATCCGCAGTCTAACGACAAGGAGGATAAAGTTTAAGGAGATTCGAATGCGAGATTAACTCTGGTACGATCCCCGAATTTTGTACGTCTCAGTTGTCCCGTTTCGCTTTCGTCACAAGGAGAAAAGGACTTTTCATCGTTTAAGAGTATCTTTAGCATAGAATTAAAATGTGCAAGCGCGCGTATCGGTTATTTTCTTCCAATTTAGAAACTTACCTAACGATAAAAGGATAAAAGATTCTCGATCGAGGGAACGAAGGGACAAATTTGATCTTATAGTAAACGTTTGGTCACGTAAATTCTATGCAAATATATTGGAAAACTAACATTGGAAGATTTTCAAGCTATAATTAAGCGGCCTAAGTATTCTGCGTAAGAACGTATAATCCTACGAATATGACAAGAAATTTCCAATTTGCTTCTTTCCAATTTCTAAACAGTGTATCAAACAAAATTAACCTTGCCTAATTATAACATCGTTTTCTTAACAAACACTCTGCGTCTATCATTACCGTGAACGATAACAGTAGGTTTCAGTTGGAACGTTCGCAAAATAGCTGCGATTATTATGGGTCACCGTTGAACCAAGGCGCTATCGGGAATTATTGTAATTGAGACGATGGATGAATGTTTGAAGAGAATTGCACACATGATCAACTTTATTACCCTTTCGGTTTCGTTCGCCGTGTACATTTAATGATTAGGTCTTGGTGTATTCTTAAAAAAGATACTCACATCATACACTATTATTGTATACTATCGAGAGTTGCCTATTGAAATTACAGAGCGATCGATGATTTTTTTTTTTTAATTTATCGAGCAGTTGCGCGATTAAATTATCCGAGAGTTCTGATTAGCCGTGTTCGACATGGAAATTCAGAAAATGATTAGAACATGGGAAATCCGTGTGATAAATCTGTGAATCGGCAATAATACCTATGATTACAAAGTTAATAACGCTATTCCGAGACGAATCGCGTACTTTCTAAGACGAATGAAATCTCGGAAGACGAAATGGATCTACTATCTCGATGGGATAAAAATATTGGCGAAAGCTTGAATCTATATTGAAATACTTGGATGGACATAAATTTCGTTGGTTTGAATAGGTGGTCGTTTTATTAAGTAGTTTAATGTAATTTAGCTTAAGATAGCTTAATAATTGAGTGCTGGCAATGCACGGTAGGAAGTGCGGTTTGATTTTCCGCTGCAACAAAGATTAGAAATGAGACGATTCACGTTTCCATATTGCGCTGAATAAAAATCTCACGGTATGGATTCAAATGCGCGAATAAAAATATCAGCTTTAGAAATAATTGCAATAATTAGAGAATAGTTAGAATACAAATAATAATTTCATTAGAATCAGAATATTTATTGTAATATCCTGAATTTTTGTTACGATTATTAACATATACCCCTTAATCTGATCTATCATGAATCGTACACAGAAGAAACATATGAAACGCTAAGGTCAAGGGATCACAGAGGTAAAAAGATCGAAAGAGAGTGAACAGCATCGGTTTATATGAAATCGATGGCTCAGGTAAGGGTGTATAAAGTCATCTGCTGCCCTTTTAGCAAGCATCGTGTCATCTAACCAATCACACACATACACGCGCATCAATAATAAGTCAACTATACTGACACACGTAGGTATAACAAAGGAGCAATTTCTTCAAAATTAAACTTATTCTTTAGCTGACGAACAACTAGTAACAAACAGGTAGTAACTTGACAGAAACTGGCTTTTTGTATTTACCTACATATGTTGGTACGTAATATTTTATAAAGTTCGAAACAAAAGTTCAAAACAGGTACATAAATTATACTCTATACCTTTTTGTTTAAATATATATACCTTACTATATAAAATAGAAATAGAATAGCATATCAAACTTTAACAGAAATATTTTTTTAATTTTACGAATTTGAAATCTATTTTCTAAATATAACACATACACATATACATACATACATATATGTATATATAATAACGAGTTTGAAATTTGTATTATTTAATTAAAATTTTTTTACAAGATTATTTTATACCAAGATAGGAAAGAATAAAATAAACGGGATGAACAGAAGTTCAATTATCGTGATTAATTGTAACAAAGTTAATCGTGGTGCATTAATTAAATTTGTGATTCAAACATTCAAACCTGATGCAAGGCCCTGACAACGTCTAGTCCGGGGATTCCCGGGGATGGCAGGGTAAGCTGCAGCCCCTGATGGTGAGACTGCCGACCAGCTTCAGCTTCCATGCCTCCTCCTCCCCGCCCGATATTTCTAACGAGATCTTGCCACCGCCACAGGTCATTCCGAAACCGTCTTTCTCTTTGTTCGTTTCACCACGTTTTTACAATTTCACCGATTCGAATCGATCGCGTTGTTTCCGTTACCACATACACCCGGGACCACTGATCGATTCCCCCTCACTGGACCTCGAATCTTTAATGAAATACCGAACAGATCAATTTCTAAACTAGTCAGCGACGATAATCCTAATTCGCGAAAACAATCAGTCAGTTTCTATTTTCCTATTTCACGAGATGGGCGTGAAATCGGATGCAAAAACACCATGGACACCCTTAATGGCAACGCTATAAATAGAGCCGAAAATGTCAGGGATAGTTAATACACTACGTTATTCGTTTTACGTTCGAAATTACAAAATTAGGATTGAACGAGCGATTTTAGTTTCTCCTTATAATGTTACGTTTAGTCACGGATGAAAAACGATTTAAGAAATTTTCTCGATAATGCTGTTTATGAATAAAGAAAACAATCGGAAATAACTGCATACAAGTGAAACACCATATATCGTTGTTCGAAATATTACCTTTACGTTGAACGTAGGTTTCACCGTGTCGTGAATTTTCTGCGCGCTATATTTGATTTCTAAGTGATTGCAAACAAGTGTTATTCGTCAAACAAGATGTGTATAATATATTTTTATTGTAATTTTGAATGACTCTGTATAAATAAATTTGATATATAGTATATCTTTAATATACTGTGTAAAAGGAAAATTATTAAAAACGATAGAAGTAGAAAATTGAAACATCAATATTCAAGGAAAGAAGCTGCGTTTAAGATACAAGCGAGCTTTTATCATTTTTCGTAAGATTAAATTGCAACTTACTTTTTACACGGATTTATCAATATACATCAAGAGTATTAAAAAAATTGATCATCGATAAAAAAAATTAATATTTTCTTTTTAGAAAGTGACGCCGTAGTAACTGCGCGTAATACCATACGGATTGATTCACTTTTACGCACGCACTTTATCGTTCACTGTCGAGAACGTACTACTGAGAACAACGTTTACGACGGTGCTTGAACAGAGTTTTCCAATAAGCAGTCATTGTTAGAACTACTAAAAGATACTAATCAATATGGAACAGCTCGAAGGGTTTATAGGTACCACTTTAATCGTAATCGCTAAGCGCTTCAAATCTATTAGCCCAATGTAATTATACTCCTCAAACACCGATTATCATTTAATTCAGAGTTTCCTTCTTATGTATACACAATTCACCAATATCGTTTAATTAAAGTTTTCATATCAGTGAAAAAAAAAAGAGAAAGTCCACTTGTATATCTCGATCTTAATAATATATAAAATTACATTTTTCGTAAGTACGACGCGGTAGCGTAATTTTCATACGAATGTCAACAATATAGTTCGAGCTGTCACTTGGCCTTTAATGCAGACGACGAAATAGAAATACATACCCAATTACACCAGGCTTGCCAACGTTGTATGATGCTACTCACGACAAGGAGCATTTTCACTAGGAGATGAATGGCAAATATCGCAAAACTTAATAATTCCCTTTTATCGCTACACATTGGCGCGGATACAAGTATAATTTAAGCTGAAATTAAAATATTTTTGTTATTATACATTTTTATAAAGCACCTTTGTATTCATTAAACAGTAAAGAAGTATAATGAAACAGTAAAATTTTCATCAGCAAAATGAATTAAATCTGATTCATATTAAAAATTATTATTTTATTTTTTCGAACAATAGAATCCAATTAAAACAATGTAAAACAATTTAATTCTCTCGTACAACAAATTAATTTCATTATTTTTCAGTAGAATCTACCGTTTAAGGTTATTTGAAAATTAAATAGAACTATAGATGACGAGTATTATATAGAGCAATCTGTCCGCGCAAAGTTCGGTATTATACACGAGTGTACTATTATTCGTGACGTTGACATTACATAGTCCATAATAACAGACGAAAAGAATAAGGAAAAAAAAAGGAACGGATATCTCATAAATGTACTAAAAGAGTGTAATATGTTTCATGGAAAATAAGTTCTAATTGGAGAAGTGAACCTAATTCATAAGGATGGAACATAAGACAAACATAAGAAGCATTTTATTTGTGATTTTTCTACACTTGTCGGTGCTAAATTGTACTCATTTGACGAAAACTTATTTTAAAGATGAAATTACAAATAATGGTGACAATATACCAAAAATCAGTTGGTTATTTAGCAATTCTGCTGACAGTTCCGTTAGGATTAAAAGAGCCAGCATAATCAAGTTAAACGAAGATAGTTTATTAAAATCTATGAATATTAAGTGTCGACAAAATTTGAATCGCCTGTGCGGTGATATTACTAAAAATAACGACGAATTAATGCTGTTAGAATGTATTCAAAGTTTTAAGGTATAACTTTGAATTAACAGAACAGTTATTTTATAATATAGAGTACTTAATAATACAAATAAAATAAAATTATTAATTTTAATTCGGTTTTTTCATTTTCCAGCCAACTGAAGTATCTGGTATTGATGATGAGTGCCGACAAGCAATCTGGGACTATATCTTAAATGTTACAGGTAACTCAAATATAGAACGTTTAGCTAGAAGAACCTGTGGCAAAGAGTTAGATTCGTTGGATTGCACTGCTTTTGGTAATAAACATGGAGCATATCTTTCGTGTTTAATTGATCAAAGAGAAAAAGTCAAAAATCCTCAATGCATTGCATATATCCAAAGGTTAGAATGGATTGCATTCAGTGATTTTAGGATTATAACACCATTTTCTTCGGATTGTGAAAATGATATTAAAAGATTCAAGTGTGACAAGGTACAACCTTACAGAGACATATCCCAAGGACAAATATTAGCTTGTTTACAAGAACATGTTAATGAACTTCAACTTCAATGTAAAAGACATATACTTCATGTGTCTGAGATACAAGCAGAAAATATCAACTTAGACCGACAATTGTATTTAGCTTGTGAAGAAGACCACACTAGATTTTGTCCAAATATTAGACCAGGAAGTGGTCAAGTATATAAGTGTTTAATGCAACACAAAACAGATAGATCTATGACAGCAATGTGCCAAGAACAGCTTGCAAGACGAGGGAAATTAATTGCATCTGATTATAGAGTTAGTAAAGGACTAGTTAAAGCTTGTAAAGATGACATTAAAAGTAATCATTGTAGAAGATCTGTGTTTGAAGATAAAAACATAAGACTCGCACAAATTCTTCTTTGTTTGGAATCTGCGGCAAAAAATGGTAGTAAAATTGATAATAACTGTCAAGCTGAAATGTTTGATCATAGAAAACTTTTAATGGAAGATTATAGATTATCCCCTGAGATAGTTGATGGTTGTGCTAACGATATTACAGCATTTTGTAACAGTTTAGAAGTTGGTGGTGCAACAATTCATTGCTTGATGGAGCATACAAGAACAAGAAAGAGGAAATCAAGAATATCTAGTAAATGTCAGAGAGCGGTAATCAAATGTTTTCATATATACATTTATATACATAAGAGATTATATAATAATAAATATTAATGAAATGTTTTTTAAACATAATAATAGCTAGAGGATCTAATTATGGAAGCTGATGCTGGAGAAGATTGGAGAATTGATCCTGTTTTAAAGGAACAGTGTGAATTAATCGCAAATGTAGTTTGCAAAAATGTAAGAAAAGAATTGAAGCAACTCAATTGATATTTCATTAAATAATAAGTGAATACTGTAATTTGATTTACATATAGGTACAGGGAGGTGATGCCAGAATGATATCCTGTTTAATGGAACAGCTTGGTACAGACAAAATGACAGAAGCTTGTGAAACTGCTTTAGTTCAGATACAATATTTTGTGGCTAGAGATTTCAAACTAGATCCTCAATTGTACAGAGCATGTAAATATGACGCAACGCATCTATGTCATGCAAGAAATGCATGGGCTAGTGATGGAAAACAAATGGATCCAGAAAGAGGACCTCTTGTTTTACCATGTTTGTATAGACATGTGTATCATCCTCAAAAGAATATGACAGTAAGAATTCACATAGTTTCATAAGTAGCTATATATAATACCTTAAGTAACTCTGGAAGTTAAAAGCTATTCTTGTATTGGCTCATTTTAGTTAAGAACAGAATGTCTTGAAGAAATTAGACGCGTTATGAGGCAAAGAGCAGTAAATGTTGATTTACAACCTGAAATTGAAGAAGTGTGTCTGACAGAGTTAGCATCATTTTGTTATGACAAAACAGCAAAAGGAGAAGAAATATTATGCCTTCAAGATAATTTAGAACGGTAATAGTAGATGTATTCAGTCATATGAAAATTCTTAAATTTATTTTACAATCCATTTGTTTTATTCACAGTTTAAGCAGAAATTGCAAATTAGCAGTCGGCAATTTCACGGAAGAACAAGCAGAACGTGTTGAATTGAATCCAATAATTTCTGCTGCATGTTACCATATCATAGAGCGTCATTGTGAGGTATAATACAATTTTTTCAAAAATTTAAGTTAAATATTAACACACATAATTTTTACTTATGAAACTTATATGAAATATTTAAAAAACAGGAAGTATTAAAATATGGTAAAGATGAGGGTGATATGATGGAATGTTTAATAGAACACAAAAATGATATAGAACTGCGGTCTGATTATAAATGTAAAGCAGCAGTGGAACACTTCCAATTGATATCATTAAAAAATTACCACTTTACCTATAAATTTAAAGAGGCTTGTAGACCATCTGTTAAAAGATGGTGTCCAAAGTGAGTAGATTTCTTAAATATTTTATATGAATTTTTATCAATACAAGAATGTTTATATTTTAAAATGTAATATTTAGATCTAAAACTAAGGCAGAAGTAATAGAATGTTTAAGTACAAAAGTGCAAGAAGATATAATAAAAGATACTCAACATCACATAACAAAAGAATGTAGACAACAGTTAAAAGCACAGCTTTATCAACAAAGAGAAAACATTCAGTTTGATCCTATCTTACAGGCACAATGTACGAATGATATTAAACAGTATTGTTATGATCTTGAACCAGGAAATTCTCAGGTTGTGATATATACATATTTATCTTTATATCTATATTTTGATATCTACATTAATGAAAACATTGTTACTTCAGATTCTCGAATGTTTAGCGGCACACAAGTCAAAATTAACAGATGCGTGTCATAAACAATTGTTTAAAGTGAGGAAACAAGAATTCCAAGACAGTTCAAGCGATTTCACTTTATTAAATAATTGCCGAGCGATGGTAAGGCAATTCTGCCATGATATAAGTCGTTCACAAGCGTTAGATTGTTTAAAAAAATATAAAGATGAACCAACGTTTGATGATAAATGCAAAAGTATTGTTATTCGAAGAATGATTGAACAAAACACAGACTACAGATTTAATACTGCATTACAAATTGCATGTTCTTATGATATTAATAAGCATTGTAAAGAGGTATGTTTGAACATATTTTACTTATATCTTTTTTTCTACCTTATTATACGTATGACGTTCCCTCATTAGGTTTTATTAAATGAACCTACCGATAAAGAACTCGAAGGAAAAGTTATAAGGTGTTTAAAAATTAAATTTCGGGAGTCAAAACTTTTAATAAAATGTGAACACCAAATGACTAACATACTGAGAGAAGCAGCTTTAAATTATCATTTAAATCCATTATTAGCCACAATGTGTGCACATGAGGTATTATCATTAGAATATTTTCAAAAAAAGGATAAATAATTTGAAATAAATATATTGACCAATATAATAACTATTTGGAACAGATTGAAACAGTTTGTAAAGCAGATGACAATGATCCAGGAGCTGTAGAAGAATGTTTGAAAATGGAATTTAATGCTGGAAATAGAGATATGAAAGAAGAATGTCGCCTTGAAATTGCTGACTTAATAGAACAAACAAGAGCAGATATTAATGTAGATCCGTTATTACAGAAAGCATGTGCCGTCGATGTCAGTAAATACTGTAGTGATGTTCCTCAAGGCGCAGGGAGGCGTACGTTAAACAAATAAACAATACATTTTATATATAAATTAGTTCATTTATTAGAAGTATAAATCTGTCAAAATTTTATTATTTCCTTTTCTTTTCTTAGATATCATGTGCTTACAAAATGTATTAGAAGACAGTAACAAGTCTCTACAACCTGATTGCTATAAGATGTTAACTACAAGGATCGAAATGTTCAGAAATGCAGCTAAGGTAGCGAATTCTATATTTCTTATAATAAATATTATATATTAATAATATATGTATATTTATTTGCTTTCAGTTAATTGGACCAAATTCAATCCAGGAATTGTATTCAACGGTAAATCAGTCTCCTGCTAGACGATATTTCATGATTATCGCGTTAACAATGATTGGCTTAATTTTCATCACCGGCTTATTTTGTGGGAGAGTAACAAGACGAACAATGTTAATGAAAAATAAGTGATAAATTATAGTGAGAAAAATCCGTCCTCGAAGATTTTCTATCGCTGTAATTAAAAAGAACGAACAAAATCAATTCCAAGTAAACATCGAAACAAAGAAGAAGAACAGAGTGATTGTACTGGTGACCTTCCTGCAAGATATCAAACTGTGCAAAATTAAGATAGAAGTTGCATTTTTTAATATCTTTATTTACCTCCTTTTTTAATATACATATAAATTTATAAAAGAGAGTGAAAGGGAGAGAGAGAATATATATATTCATATACATATTATGTACACGATTCTACAATTTGTCATTCAGTAGTATTATCATAAATATAAAAAACTGTAAGTTTGAATGAATGTAATGTATGACAAACTGAAAATGATTTGCATTTAAGGTAGATTTTAATAAAAAAAAAATATATTAATAGAGGATATATATATATATATACAATAAATTGAAATGAGGAATGGAATTTTATGTCAATATTCTATACATTTGTGATATATAACAAAAATTCGTATAAAAATAAAATGGTCGCATTTTATTTAAAGCAAAACATACTATCTGGGCACAAATTACCTTGGTCTTCCATTTTAGAACGTTAGAACGCATATAGAATAAAAATTATCGGGAATTATTTACAATGAATGAACTTGGACAATTATGTAATGTGCACATAATATGAAACGTATAAGAATATTACATATTTCTTGACAAAAAAAGTTATGCTCAATTTATAGTAATTAAAGCTATTTAATCTTATCATTGAATATATATATATTGCTACTGTGTATCATAAGTTAAGGTATAAGACCAAATATTGTGTTACACGAAATATATTACGAGGTGAAATTTCAAGGTAAAGATGCTGCTCTGTAGTCATGCCGTTGTTAGTTATAAAAAATAAATTTTCTTTCTACCCATATTTATATTGTAAAAAAAATATGACCCAAGTATCATATACGTAATTCAGTCATATCGTCTAAATATAATGAAACTCAAGATAAATGAAGCGAATTTCTCATTTAACAAAATTTAATTTCTAACAGGCTATAGTTCCGCTGAAAAATCTATCTATCTGATATGAATCATTACTAACAAAGTCAGCTGATGTCCACAAAAGGATACAGCGAAACCGTGCGCCTTGCTTTGCTTTTATGGCATTAATTTTTGAGTTCAAACGGTGCGCAACGGTCGTACACATAATTCGATTGAAGGTCGCGAGAAGGCGCGACAATCGCGTGAAGTACAAGAGCCAGCAAAACATTAACATCAAAAACCTCTGTAGCGCAGGTCCGCAACGTTGTTTCCGTTGAACGGACGAAATTGTAGCTACAGCGAGTGTTTGTTGTGTGAGAAATCTACATTGTTTAATGTTGTGTGTATTAAGTGTATAACATGGTTGTTACGAAATATTAATGAATTCCTATTATTACCAACTCAAATAATAAACAAATACATGAACTAATTATATCATACAATAATATCGAAAACCATCGTGGAAAGATTGATATATGTGACGTGTGTCGAAGGACATCATCATCGAATAGAAAAACGCATTGAAGGAGTAGAACGCATACGACAAATGTCGAATCGTAATGAACTGCGCAACGACATAGGTGTGGCGCGTAAAAGAGAGAGCGTACATGCACGTATACGTAGACATACGTGCAATACGAGCTCCCTTGGAATGAATGCAATCAAGAATTGGATTAACTTTCCCCAGTTACATTTACGTTTAAGAAACCGATCGATTCTTTCAATGCAGTATCAACTATAATAATCTGATCCTACTAAGTTAATCGTCTCTGCACTGTACCGCCGAGTTACATTGGTATTTAAGATCAAGATAAATCCTGTGCTGATCTCGGTGAAGTAAATATCACTGTTGGTATTGAAAACACACCGTGTGGGTGCGTGTGCGTGAGCGTACTCGTGCCCGTGCCCGTGCCTGCGCCTATGCGTCTCCGTTCGCCAAGTTGTGGTGATCTTCGTAGAGGTGGCGGCGGCGGTGGTGGAGACAGTGAAGGTGGTGGCGGCGGCGGCGGCGACGACGACGGTGGCAGCGGCAGCAGCGGTGGCGACAGTGAAGGAGACGGTGGAGGTGGTGGTGGTGGCGGCGGCGGCGGCGGCGGCGGCGGTGGTGGCCGCGACAACGTTTGGAGGGAGAGATTTCGTACGTCGTGACTGAGTGAGTGAGTGAGTTGGTGCGTGTGCGTGCTACCGCGCGTATACGCTCTCTCTCATTCTTGGGATCGTTCGCGTGTGTCTTGTGTATGTATGTGTATATATATATATATATATTGTCGCGCGCGCGCATTAACGGAATTCACGATCAGCACGCAGGGACTCTCAACAAATGTTTAAATGGACGCATCGTCCATTATCACCCAAGTGTCGCGGGATGACGAGCTAGGCCAATTTAATAATGGGAAAGGTAGGTGTTTGTTGTGAATATAGGCTTGCCGCCTTACATTTTTTTTTTTTTTACGTTTTTCTTCCAGATGCTGGATGGAATCTGCACCTGTTACGGGACTGCACCTCGCTCCTCACCTTACCTCACCTAACTTCTCACCTCTCACCCCTCTTCTCCTCCCTTCCACTGCTATTCGCCTATACTTCACTTCCGACGTCTCTTTTCCTCTCGCCCTCGTTTTTGCCTGGCCTCGCCTCGTTTTGCCTCGCCTCGCCTCTTCACAAATCGTGTCTCCTATCCTTCTCCCCCTCTTTTTCTTTCACCTAAGTTTCGCGTGTAACTTATTGCATCGTGTCGTACCTATACCTTGCCGCCGTTTTAATTCACTTAATCCGATTCGTTTCCTCGATGCTCAAATATTGCTTGGACGAAGCCAAACAATGTTTAAATTAAGATAAAATAAAAATGTTCGTCTCCCATTTCTTAAAACTGTCAAAATATATGCTTATAGAAATATTCTACTATCCTAAAAATGGTAATTTCTAGTAATTCATCCCTTTGTACATTAAGCAGAAAATAACGTTCCATCAATTATAAGAGCAAATTTTGCATTTTATCTTCCATATATTTTTGTATAAATATATCTCTATTTTGGCACAAATTTTAACAATTTTGATCACTTTTTAATGTATGTATCATATACATATTTACATATGTGTATTTACAAGATGATATTTATTTTTTCCAAATGTAGCTCAGTTACCACAGGAGAATGAAGTGAACAGCACCGGTTCAGCCAGTGGCAAAAAGCCAAGAGGGCGTGGGCTTCTGCGATCTCTACTTTGTTGCCTCGGTAGAGGACGTGGAAGTAGTTCTAAAAGTTCAAAGACAAGCTCGTTACAAGGCGATGGACATGGTTCTCCATCCCTAAGGACTGGATCCCCAAGGTTCCTTCTCCCACCTGTCAGACATCAGGATATGCACAAGAAGTGCATGGTGATTGATTTGGATGAAACACTAGTGCATAGTTCTTTCAAACCAATCAACAATGCCGATTTTGTTGTTCCTGTAGAGATTGATGGGACAGTGCATCAAGTGTATGTTTTAAAGAGGCCTTATGTGGATGAATTCTTACAGAGAATGGGTGAACTGTACGAGTGTGTATTGTTCACAGCAAGTTTGGCTAAGGTATATTATGCAAACAGTTGTTTATTATTACCATGGGCTTCATATTTAGGTTTGTTTGAACATTCGATATTTCTGATATTTGCAGTATGCTGATCCAGTAGCAGATCTGCTTGACAGATGGGGAGTGTTTAGAGCAAGACTGTTTAGAGAATCTTGTGTTTATCACAGAGGAAATTATGTTAAAGATTTAAATAAACTAGGGCGGGATTTACAGCAAATTATTATTGTTGATAATAGCCCCGCCAGTTACATTTTCCATCCAGATAATGCAGTAAGTTTTGCCAATGAAAAATATGCAAAAAAGAAGAAAATAATTAAAGGAATAAAATAAATTCATTTTTAGGTACCAGTGGCATCATGGTTTGATGATATGACAGATTCAGAACTATTAGATCTAATTCCATTTTTCGAGAAGCTCAGTAATGTGGAAAATATTTATACAGTCTTGTGCAATAGTAATCATCCTTATAATCAAGTACCTCCAGCTATACAGAATAGTCCAAGCCCAGGGTCAGGTTCACTTGGTGCTTCCTAGCCCTACCTAAATTCTGGCCAAATAGCCAGTATTATCATCGCTCAATGCACTCTGAGGAGAACTTTGATTGGAATATTCCACATTGCTTGCTTGTTATGTAGCAATGGACAACCAGGTATGACCCACTAAGTGTTGGGTGTATAATGTAAGCATACCTATCAAAGAGTCATCCAAAAGGAGGTGAAAATTCTAAACCCTCCTGTATTCATTTTGACACAACATGAATCACAACTGCTTTATCATTGGCTTCAGTTCTTTTTCCTAAGAAATAATAATATGATATAACTGCTCACAGTATATCAGATACAATGAACTGATCGTATTTATCTAATTATTAAGGTATTTGATGAAAGATTAAAAAGTAGCTCAATTGGTCATAAACAAATAACTCTTCCAATCACATTGACATGGAATAGATTTCGAATACAACTTATTGGTTGCATAATGAATTAATGCGTGTTTCCGTGTTTGATGTACTTGAGAAAAGGAGCAAATGATAATTATAACAATGAATGTAAAAAGTGAATATGCATTTGAAATCGAATAAGTACATGTACGTGATTTAAATTCATACAGAGTACATAAAAAATTATTTGCACGAGAGAATAAATCAAAGTGTAGTATTAAGTAACACTGAGAGAAAAAAAATAGATTACTTAAGAGTCTTTTGATGGGCCGTTATAATTTTTCCCTCTGTATATTTCGATTATTTACCGTAGTTTCGCATTGCTTTTAACCATGTTATGTGTGAAACTTCAATGAGTATTTCTTATATAATCATAAATATTGTGCAAAGAAATAATTAATTTTTATACAAATTTTATGAGGCTGATAATTCCAAATAGTTATGAGAAATGAAATTAAATCATGAAATTTTCTTACCCTTTATAATTAGAATCTGTTAGAATTCATTGAAAATTTGTGTGTTTGATTTTGCTTGATCGAACATATATTTTATAAATGAGGTTGAGATATAAATCGGAAATTTGGGGAAATGATGCAAACATAAAAAAAATTATGTTTTAATAATTGGGTTGAGTGGAAAGTACAGAGAAAGAAAGAATATATGTTGTTTTTATTATTTTCATGCTATTTTAACTTCATTTCAAAGAATAATGAAAAGAAAACAATGCAATGGGAATTGTATAAGATAAAAGATCAATATATATTTGGAACATTAGGTCAATGCATATCATTCTTTCCCTCCAGGCAGTTATATGAATAATGGAACATTATGTTAATCATTACAATATCATTAACAAATTAAAATCATTTAGATGTAGTCCATAAAGGATGAATAAGTAAACAAATGTATATTTACACATGTAAATACATTTACTAACAGATAGTTGTCAATTTTGTACGCTTAATTCGTGCATAAGAAATGTATAGCTAGCATTATACTTTCATATCCAATCAAACTGTCGTTACTTATACTTTTTTATTTTATTCGTATTGTTGCTAATATATTTGTCAGTATGAATGATGCAGTAAATCAAATTTTATTGTACTGCCATCATTAACCTAATTTCAAATAACAGACTACTGAGGATACTATACGTCGATCGCATTATTGAATTTTTAGAAAGAAAATTTTACAGAGGAGAACAAGCAGTCAACTAGATACAGTTTTATAATGCCTGTTAAAGAATTTTCTAATCATACATGTTACTCACGTCTTAACGTTCATCCTATTCAATATCGATGTATTTTCATCACCTATTTTACATAACATAACACAAAAATCTGGAAATTAACTTATCGTCTTTCTTCTGAAATTTTAATATTTTTAAAATTTTTAAATAAAGAAGATTAGACATTAATAAATAGAAACAAAATTTTTAATCCATCTTTTATTAAAACGAATTAATTGTAAAGAAATTTTATAAATTTTAGAATAAATCGTTGTTATTTTTAAATAATCACTCAATAAGGTTTAACAATATTATATATAGTTTGGAGGTAGCTTTCTTTAATTTTAGTCTATATATTATTATTATTATCTGATATTACGTCGCTATTTATCATTGAAAAAAAATAAGCCATCAGTGTTGTAGGTTTTTATTTCATAAAAAAAGGGCTAGGGTATACAGAGATAAGAATATTATACAACAATAAGTTATACATATTGCATAATATTAAATGGCTTCCAACTATATATTTTATCAGTTTTTTGTTTTATATGACAGTGTTTTAAACGGATCGGTATCGTTCACAACTAGATCTTACTTTTATCCCAACTGGTAGAACAGTGACATAATGTACTAAAAATCCGACTAAGCAAGAACTAAGAATTAAATCGGTTTTCATAGCTATAATATTTTTATGTAAAAATCATATTAATACTATTTAATCCACAATACGTGAACTTACTTCTCAGCATTGTATATAAATGTTGAATGTTTATATCTAAACCTTAACTTGTTAGCTGTACTTTTATGTTCATTATTACTCGTATTTAAGGAGAAACAGCATGCTATGGAACATTTGTACTTATTGTTAGTAAACGTACCTCGCCTTCTATGTTTGACTAAACTCGAAACTCTTAGAATATTTGATTTAACTGTTTTCAAAGTATAGAATTATGCAATAACCATATATCTTTACTTCAATCTTGATTTATATGTGTATGCTTTTCGCAAACTCGACGAATTCATTAAAAGAAAAAGAAATCGAAAGTTATACAAAACGTTCATTAGCTCTTAAAATTTCTCGAAAACACAATCGACTTGAGAGATTACATAAGTAACAATATTTACCATACACTTTTATAAAAGTATGTCAATAATATAAAAGTGTGATTGTTTCCACTCGTACAGTGCCCATCGAAATGACTCTACTAATTATAGTGCACCTTTTCGGGAAGTGCATACAAAAAAAAACACGGAGAATATACCACCCACACAAAGAAATTTTATATGTATATTCCAAATTGAACACAACGTCTTTTATAATGTTCTCGTGTACTGTCTGAAAGCAGTCATAAATTTAAGATACGATATACAAGCGATTACAATGCGACATATACAGTCATGTGGCAAAATCCGAAGAAACAGAGAATATTTCTAAATTCTACGGTCTTCTTCTCTTTTCTTTTTATTATTATTATTATTTATTTCATTCTCTTTTAATCTCAGAAATCTTTCATCTCTAATGATTTTTACCATAATCAAATTCAAGTACGGAAATTATCATCGTAATGTAAAGCTTCATCGGTTTGATGGAAGATCGGGAGGATGTGTGAAGAAGCAAAGTTAATGTTGCATCCGACGAAGACCACGTTCCTTATCGGATCTAACATTAAACATACGAAATATCATACATCAAACATCCTTAAGCATCCATCATGTCGTGCTTCCGTGATTAATTAATATTAACAATCTCTAGTATATTGCTTTTATGGAATGCAAACCCGTTGGATGCTCTAGACGAGTATCCATAGTATTTCATAACATAATAAGTGCGTATCTTTTGTCGTGTTTCGTTTTTCCAAGCATTTTGTTTTGTTTTCTTTTTTAATTATTATTATTATTATTATTATGACTATTATTATAATTATTATTATTATTATTATGGAGTTGTAACATGATTGTAGAGACGCTATAAAATAACATTGAGGATGATGGCTTTCGTCTGCTACCAGTTGAGCGACAGAGAGAGAGAAAGAGGGAGAGAAAGAATACAGTACATTTAGATTTATTATAAAAGCAAAAAAAGTGCACCGAGAAAACTGTTAGCGCGAGAAAGGTGTAGCGAAAACGATCGTGATACGTAATTAGGTATATATAAATATTTAGGTAGACCAATTAATTTTTAATGCGCGATACTTTCGTACAGCGACGCAACGGTGTCTTCGAATTCGTAGCTCTTCGCCGCTGTATTCTGACATATATATATATATATATGTATATGCATATATGTGTGTGTAACGCATACATACATGAAAGTACAAGAGCTGTTGCTCTTATTCATAAACAGGGAGCGTACAAGTGATATATTTTTGATTAAATTCAATTGTACAATATTATTCGCTTGTATGATTACGTTTACGATACCGTTAAATACTGAGCTATATCTTAAATTTGTTAAGAAACCCACTATTATAAGTACCGGTGATTTTATTAAAATTAATTATAAATTTATCTACGCCTCTACATGTGTAATGTTCGTTGCTATGGAGTATAGGTTAACTTAGCGATCTATGATAGAAACGATGGAATTTTAAAAGAAAAAATGAGGGGAAAAGATAAGTAGAGCGAAATCTATGTCGTTACTTTCATTGGCGCGTTTGTCATTGCATTAATTTCGAATGATTATTGTTATCGGCTAGTACTCGCCCCGAAATAAAGCGACTATTTGGTAACGATATATCGTGTTGCAATACAGCAATAACGAACCGCTAACATTTTTCTCAGTGCCGAAAAAACATCGTTACTTCGCAGCAGCTTTGCTGTAGTACGAAAGAAGCAAATATAATAAGAGGATATAATTTTGAAAGAGAGGAAAAAGAGAACGCGTGTGTGCATGTGTGTGTGTGTGTGCGTATGCGCGCGCGTCTTTGTGTGTAACATGGAGAGTATAATTTAAAAAAGAAATTTTTTAAATGAAATAAAAATAATGAAAAGATAAATAACGGAAATGGTAAAAACCGTTCGCCGGGCGACGGGCGCAAAGTCGAAACTGAAATTTTTTATATGTAATCAGTTTAAATGAATGTGAATGACGAAGAAGCGAAATAAAGGAAAAAGCTCGAGACTCCAGTCGTGTTGCCCTGTTACATCCTGAACGATTACTAAATTATTGTATTATTATTATAAATACATTGTACAAAAAAGTGAAACAATTCGTCACAAATGGAATGAAATTACTTACTATACTAGGGTTCATAATATCTTGTCTGTAAAATGTATGAATGTGTCCGCGTGAGGTAAAAAAGAAAATGAAAAAAAAGATACTAAAAACAGAATGAGAGATGCGAGTATGCATGTATAAAAAAAAAACAAACATAATTAACGATATTGCCTTGATTTGTAAATAAAATTTAATTACTTCCACTAATGAAATCTTCTCTGCGGATACCGAGCGGGCCGCGATCAGTCCACGCGGGCTCACCCTCTTCGATTTCGTATGTTTTTTACTAAAAAAAACCGCAATTGATTTTTTAACAGCGAGTATATTTTGTACAGTAACGGAACATCAAATATATATATATAAATACACACACACACACATATATATATTATATATATATGTATTTTTTAAAAAACGTGGAGGTGAGCCCTGTGCATCGTACCAGAAGAATCAGCTAGATTATGTAAATCTCCCATCCCTCCGACATGTCCAGTTTGCTCTGTGATTCTGTGTTTAATAAAAAAAAAAGCAAAAAAAATATATATATTATGTATATGTATATATGTATATGTACATATACGCGTTTGATAAACGAGTTCAAGTAGTTTTTGCATGATCCCCGTATGAAAGTGTCCCCCATTTACTGATTGTTGTACATTCTATAACGTACTTCAGAACAATTTTTACATTCACATATTCATTTGTAATATTAAACGTTATTAGATTCTTGGAAGGAAAATTGTATTATGGTTTTCAGTCTTATAAAGAGGTATGGTAAATTTTCATCGTTGGTTTTAATTATATCGTTAATATGACGGCAGAATTAGGTCCAAAAAAAAAAATTATACTATCTAGCAAATTTGTCATAACACGAGGTAGAGCGACATTTAATAATTTTTAGTGTATATTATGATATTTCGTAGTTTAATAATATAAAAAGAATTTCATTACATGAAATTAGATTGTACGAAAGAGTGTTAGAACGGGGCTGTGTTCGAAATACTATTCTTTACGTTTGCGTATGTACCATATGCACCTCTATGTTGGTTTAAATGACACCACAGTATTTAGGTCAACCTGCTCGATCGCACACGATTAATTTCGATATTGGATTTCCGCGAATGGTAATTACCTTACTATAAAGGTAAATGTCATGACTGACGTACAATATGTTATTAGTTTCTGGTAAACCACCTGTCAGTGGTAAGAGCATATACCATACATGGTACTATACATGATAATATGTAGGTAGTGTTAAAACGATTAACATTCTGTCAGGAAAGGACCCTAAATTATAGGTAACTTGACTGATACTAAATTAAACAAAGTCAAGGGATATCCATAATATTTTGTAAAAGTAATTTAAGTTGTATATGGTGTGCGTGTTTTCTTTAGATAAAACAGGTAGGCTTGCACTCTGACAAATGTATAGTTTTTATGCTTTTATATTAGATTATTTGGAAAATTTTTAAACGGATCAGATAATTGAAGTATCTAAACTCAAATCTATATTTATTTTGAGTTGTTAACCATATTTTCATTAGAATAGAATTTTTATTTAGTGTATTTATTTCAAATCGTAACAATTGTTCGCAAATGTTTGAAAATCGATTACTTTTTTACAAAATAATGACATTAAGATACATTTAATAAATATATCCTAAGGTTAATTACTAAGTTTTGTATAATTTTATTTATGTATTAGAAAAATAATTTCACCGTAAATAAGATCATTGACTAAATACAGGGTAGATCTGACATCTGACATTATGTACATATATAGAACTCCGTGTCTCACGTTCTGAAATACCGACTTCGACAAAATTAGAATTTCTCACGCCCCCTGCGATTTGTTTCGGCGAATATAGAAGTTACAACCATTAACTTAATCTGTGATGTGAATCACGTCTATTCTGTACACCACAGATGAGTAGATGTATGTATTTATATTTACTGTTGCAATTCGGCACAATGCACGCACGAGGCACCTTTATCATACATTTTTTTTTGCAATCACGGTCACGATCATATACATGCTTTTGTTTTCTCTCTGCTCTCTACTCATTTCTCCTTTCTATTCGAATCAGATTCAATTCGAATGTGTGGCAAGTGGGTGACCTAGCGGTAGCTTCTGTCGTCCGTCCCAAAGCGGCGTAGTGGTCGCTAGACGCGCATGTGTGTTGAGAGATTTTGTGGTAGCGCTATGCGATTAATACACATCAAAACACCATCAAATGATGACATCTCCCACCACCAAAAATTGAACGAGTTGCCGGATCTGTGTATGCTAGCGCTAGTACCTCATCTATGACTATACGAACGATAATGTGATAAAGGTGCCCTAAAGGTAAAGAAACTTGCAACATAAAAATGCAGTGAGTGTTAGGTCTATCATGTATCTAGTTTGTACTACAATTTCAAAAAAATAATTGTACAATATAGAAAATAATATTTAACATTCTCAACTTCTAATGATTTAAACATATGCAACAAAATTATATTTGGCAAAAGTAGAGAAATATAGTACATATTAAATGAACATGTACATATATGTATGCAAATAAAATGTATCTTTCTGTTTATACTTAATTTATTGTTAATGCAAGATGATATTTGCTATTCATTGACAAACAAAAACTTAATCCCTAATCAGAAAATTATACAAATCTGTGACTTAATCTTGTACCTAAAATGAGTTTTACATTCTTAACCTTAAATTTAAACTTGAGGCTATTAGAAGAAAAATAGGACATTAAATATAAATAAATGAATTATGGTTCAGAATAAAATTTAACCAAAGAAGAACATTTTTAATGATTTTATATAAATATTTAATTTCATTTATTTGTTTTTATAAATATGATACAATCCAAGCTAAATGACAATCGAATTATTGTGTTTATTAATAATTTCTTTCTGTGAAGACAACATGAATAATTTAACAGACGCACATTGGTTTCCCTTAACATCACAGGGAAATATTTATTCAATGACCAAATTGTGTTCTGTCAATGGTTCCAATAAGGTATTAGTGGCTTCTTTGAAAAGAAAAATATATTCTTGTGAATACCATTTGATGCCAAATCTACATTTAAGACCACTGGTTAAAGAACTACTTTTTACATACATTCCCAGTTTGTAACCTTAAATATTAACACTTTATCCAAAAACAATAGTTTTCTATATCTGATTAAAAGTTCCTATTTATTAGGTGGTGCAGAAATCATATCTATTGATGCTTATAATAAGTCTGACAGCGGTGATGGATTTGTGATAGGAATAACTATTTTGAAAGCAAGTACGGATACATCTGTAGAAAGATATCTAAATATATATACAGAAGGTGCCATAGATGGCGAAGGAGATGAAGGAAGTTCCATTGAAGCTATAGCACAAAATTGTCTTATGGTGGAATTAGCATATACACCGTATCATTTATATCATACTATATTACCCCAACAAAATGGCCCTAATGAGGTAATTTTTTATATTAATAATGATCTTTTAATTATACTTAAAAAAATGAAATTTAAGCAAATGATATTTTATGAATTTATAGCAGAGTTATAACTTTTCCTAAGATTTTAGGTTGTTTGGTTACTCTCTGGCAGTGATTATAAAATACATATGATCAGAGAAGACAAATTAAATCACAGTTACAGTGAATCACCTATTGAAAAGTACTTTCCTGAATTGCATGATATCCAAGGAATTGCAATATGGATTAATATTTACTATTATGATAATTACAATTGGTATGATATATGTGAAACGAATCTTTATGCATTACATTATAATAACTAATAATACTCAGCTTTAATTTGTTTAGGAGACTGACAGTAATCGGTTGTGAGTGTGGATTGGTCAATGTAGCTATAACTAATGTTTTAGAATTAAAAGTTTGCCAAAGTTGGAAATTAAGATATGACAGACCTGTTTCCAGTGTATCCATTTTTTCGCTTCAAAATAGTATTGAGAAACCTTCTTTTCTTAGCTCTAATAGTAAAAATCATTACACATATTAATATCTGTATATGCTAAAAAAGCTTGATTAGAAATCAAAACTAATGTACATTTTCAATTTGTTGTAGACTCTAAATCTTTCCTAAATGATCAAAAAACAAAACTAAATGTTCTTGTTGTGAATACAAGTAATGCAGTTGTCTTTATGTAAGTTAATTTTGTTTTATATATGTATAATAAAAAATAACTCCATATTTTTTATAACTAGGGATGTTCTAAATAATGGGATGGATGAAGACATAACATTAAATGGCAGTGAAACATCTGATTGCATTTTATGTTCTTGTATTGCTGACATAAATATGGATGGGCGAAATGAGATACTCTTAGGAACCTATGGTCAAGAAGTTCTTATTTTTTGTTTCATAAATGACTCATGGGAATTGATCATAAGAAAATTATTTGATGCACCTGTACATTCTATATGTTATATGGATATTACCAATGATGGAATGAAAGAACTTATTGTCCTTACACAACGCGGAGTGCATATATTACAGGTTATAATTTGTATTTAATTAATCAATTATAATATTAATATATGACAAAAGCTTCAAAAATTTAAAGTAGACATATAAATTGCAGCATAATATTATGGATGTCAAAGATAAGTGGAAAAAGCGATATAAAAAATTTCTTGAAGAAAATAGAATGTAGCTTAATCTTCAAATTGTCATATAGAAAGACTTGAATTGAGGTTTAGTCTTCAGGGATTGAGAAGAGAGTACTAGAAATTACAAAATATAAATACACACATATGATATTATTGATATTATGTATATACATATGTGTATACACACACAAATAGATATATATAATATCAAAAAGAATAAAAGGAAATTTATTTTTATTATTACTATAATTGTAAAGTTGAATAATTTTAATAAATATAGTCAAAGAATAAAATATTGTTGTTTATTTTTAAATTAAGAAAGATTATTTACTTTTCAAATATAGCAAATCTATGTCAGTAGATGACTCTAAATTATAAATTTTGCAGATTTTGCTTTAAAAATGAAATGATATTTTCGTATAAACTAGTCAACTCACGTATTAACAGTCAAACGAATGCGCAATTTCGCTGGTTCTTAAACCAACATGTTTCACGATGCATCGTATCTAGACTTCGCAGAATCAGTGACATAACAGACAGTTCAAAATAGTGTGGCACGTGCTTGAAGTGGGAATTGTCATACGTGTATCTTTTATGTTGTGCCCACGCTTCTAACACTGATGATCGATATATTGCATTACGTCTTGTTGAATATTACGAAAGAATTTAACAGCGTATTTCATTCTTTTTCCTACGTGAATTAGAATGACTAGTAAAAAAGGACACACCCTCCGAATTGAATCAGAAATCGATAAAAACCGTGAGGACGGAAATTGGAAAAAGGTTATAGAATTGGCGGAACACCTGAAAGTACAGTATCCTAGTAATGGTAAATGTTTCTTTTTCTCGTAATGTTTTAAATAATCAGATTTATATGTTTAAAAATTTCTTTTTGATAAAGGATTTGATAAAATTTTATAGCAATTAACTGTCACGTCACGAGTTTCGTAACCTGTTTATGTAAAAAGAAGTTGTTAAGTCATTTCACGAATTATAAGGATAACATGTATATCAGTCAAACATAATTGTAGTAAAATGTCATTTGATATAAATCTCCTTAATCCAACACTTTTTTAAATTTAAATTTATCTGTTTGTTAATAAGTATATCTGATTTTAACAAATACCGATAATTGTCAATTAGAATATATTTTATGTCTTCTTAGAAATTTATCTTTGACTTCGAAAAGATATATCCTTCTTATGAATTTTGTATTATTGAAATCTTAAATAAGAAAATTGCATGCAATTTTATTTAAGTTAGTGTATTAAAAAATGAACATTTATATCTATATTTAATAAACATTTCATATTTCTGAATATTTTAATACTGTTAAGAAAATTTAATTTCATACTAAAATATATAAGATAAAAATATATATCCAAAACTATGTATTCATGGTGCTTTTGATTTTAGAATGTTTAGCAAATTTTTTATGTGGGGAAGGAAGATTAGAAAGCTTTTTAGAACAAACTCCACCTATAGATGCCAACATTGGAAAAGCTAGAAATGGACTGCAAGAAACTAGAAAATACTTGATCCTTGCAGCAAATGAAAAAGATAAACAAGTAATTACAATCATAATTAATAGTTTTTAATTGAATAAAAGATAGAAATTTATGAATCTGATAATTTTAGCTTTATATGTATAATTAATAAATAATATTTTTAATTATAGGCTTTGGTTGTATTAGATGCACATTTATTACTTGGTAAATTGCATTATGCAATGGGAATGTATGAAGAAGCTCTTAAACATTATCAACAAGCTGAATTACACACACTTACAGAAAAACCATTACCTTGTAGAAGCCTACGTATTATTGCAGAATCATATGCAATTAAAGGTTTGCATCAGATATTATTTAAATCATTTAGTACGTTGCTAGTATGTACTAGTGCATTATTATTCCTAATACCACACATAATAGCTTGCCAGTTGAATAAAGGAATGATTTATATCTATCATAGTTTGGTGTCTTACATATTTCACTTAACAAATTTCTTTTTTAATAATTCTGTACTTTAGAATATTAAATATATGCTGAATTTGACAGTATTGCACTTAGTGTAATTATTCTAACAAAATTTAGAGAACTGCATATTTTTTTCTTATTTGTAATCTCTACTAAGTATAAATTATCTTGTACATCAGCCTGAAGGTAATACCTAATTAAAATTTAGTTACACAAGCAATGATTTTTGAAAATATTTGCTGTATTTTGAATATCACAACTAATGTACAACTTAGAGAAAGAAAGACTGTTTACTTTAGACACAGAGAAACATTTATCCTGCCGAAGACTGCGCATTATTGCTGAGTCATACGCAATTAAAGGTTTGTATTTTGCTTCATTTTTATTTCTTTTATTTGCCATGTGTAAGTGTATTTCATTTTTTTAATTTTTCTTTGACTATCCATTAAAGTGTTATTGTATGCTTTATCATTATACAAAACATTTTTATTAATATAATAGTCCAAATCAAAAATATTTTCATTAACTTCTAAAGGTTTGAAATATATGTTGCCTTGTCAATATCATTTTCATGCTTAATTTTATTACTTTCAATAATCCAAAAAAGGGAAGATGTTCTATTCATGGTAACTATGTTTCCTTACTTCTGTTTAAATTAATGTTTACTTGCATCTTATCAATATTGACAACTGCTGCATGATAAAATGCACACTGTTTGAAAAACATTCATTTTTTCTATTTATCTGTTAGACATCCTCTTATAATATATATTTCAATTGGTAGTCATTTTACAACATATAAAAGGACTCTTTGCATGTTTTATTGATAATAACTACTACATTTCAGTTGAAACAAAAAATTAATTGTTTATACCTACTGTGCTGATGTCTTATTATGCAAAATGAAAATAAAGCTAATATACTTTCTGTAGATAATTTCATTGTTATGTTTGTATATCATAAACTTTATCAATGCATATAAATAACTGTAAGTGTATTGCATAAAATATTATGAAATAAATCTGCTTAAAACAATGCTTCTTTTTTGCTGCTTCTCTTATTCTCTGTGAATATAATATTTGTGTATTTAAAAATATGTACCTTAATATTGAAAATTATATTATTGTTCTATTATATTCATACGAATCCTTAGACAATAGGTCCTTTTAATAGATGTTTTTATTTGCAACAGGTCTTTGTTTGGAAAAGTTACCACCAAATTCTAAATCAAAATATAAAATAGCAGAATGGCAAGAACAAATCATCAAATGTTATGAAATTACTGGGGACCTGACATTGGTGTATTTACAAGAACAAGAAAAACTTGCAATGCAACATCAAAATGGCACGTCTACCGTAAATAGTAACAATGCAGGTGATGATTCTTTTCAGCACATTCTTTTCCATCAGACAATGCTAATTGATGCTTACTGTTCCATAATTAATGAATGTATGAATAATATCTTGATTAGTAGTCGGGATATTCACTGAATGAAAAAACAGTAGTAGCAAGCATTAAAATAAACTTATTTTATAAGAATATTGCATTAACTATGTTTATTTACATTTTTTCAGGTGATATTATAGGGTTGTTGGTGGAATGTGACAAAACTTGAAATTTGGGTTTTGTAGTTAATACCTTAATATCATTTGATCAACAGGTACATATTCCTCTCAGTCTTCGTATTGTTCTACAAAACATATCGGACCAATTTTGGAAACTGCACTACAAAGGGCACCCATATTGTACATTCAAACTGGTAATATTCAAGGTGCAATAAACCGTTACAGGTAATTAACCGTTTCTATTAATAAAAAATGCAAGGAAGGAAATGATAGCAAGAAGATGACAGCAATAGCAAATACAATTTAGAAAAAATAGTTTAACAATTAAATAAGCAATCTTTATTCATGAAATTCAATAACTTATAAGGGAAATTTTATCTGCTGTGGAATCTACAACTACTCAAAGTCTTAGAGTTACTTTAACGAGACAATTGGCAGAGGTATTAGTTCGAGGAATTAGCGGTGCGGAATATAAAGCTCCAGAAGCACCAAGTGATTCGACAGGTAATATTATTAATAAAACGATTGTTATTATGATAAAATTTAAGATAAAAATAAAATATTAAATCATTATTGTACTTTTCTCAGATTCACCTTGGAAGCCAAAGAAATATTTAGGTCCTAATATGTTTGTGCCAAGAAATGAGTATGAAGAAACAATTCTGTTATTATTAATAAGCGAAGCTATGGCAGTTAGAGATGCTGTTCTGAGTCAATCTCCAGAATTTAAAGATGCAAGAATACATGCTTTTGAAAATGCCACTGCAGTATACGATCTCCTCACAGTGGTCGTTGTGAGATGGAGTCAAGTAGATTTGCTATATGAGGTAATTAGTATAAAGTAAAAGAAAAGTAAAGACTCAACATTCATTTCGAATGAAAGCTTAATTCAATTTTATATTTTAATAGTCATTTGAAAGAGCAATGAAATTTTCTCATGAGGAAGCCCATGTATGGACTCAGTGTGCATTATGTTTAATTAGTATGGGGAGATATATGCATGCATATAGAGTTTTGAAAGTAGTAGCAAGATTATCACCACAGAAGGTAATGCCTTGTCTTTTAGCTGCAAGGTTGTGCTATGAGCAATTAAATATGGTAAGTATTATGTTTTCCTATAAAATAAACTACATAAAATAATATACTAAAAGCATATTCGAATAAAAATAGATAAAAGAAGGTATTGAATGGAGTCAAAAAGCACTTCAAAGAGAAACATCAAATTCTCAAGGAATGCAATCAAGATGTCATCTCTATATTGGTATTGGTCATAGTATTCTTGCTACAAACACTATAGTAAAGATGGATAAAACCTACCATACCAAAACAGCTTTAGAATGTTTTCAAAAGTATGTACAGTTAAATATAAAATAAAGAATAAGTTACGTATTATAGTATTATACATTTATTTAATAGGGCGCAACAGTGTGATCCAAACGATCATTTAGCTGAATACTATTTAGCACACGAATATGCAATTAACAGACAAATTAACGACGCAATGGTTCATGTAAAAATTGCGTTAAATCTTCGGGCAGAACACATTCCATCCTTGCATTTATTGGTATTACTGCTGTCGGCACATAAGCAATATTCAGAAGCCTTGCATCTAATAAACAGTGTGTTAGAAGAATATCCAGATAATTTAAATTTTCTTTATGTAAAAGCACATCTCGAATTACAAAGTATCGGTGGTGAACAAGCATTGTTCACCATAAGACATATGCTTTTACTTTGGAAAAATTTGTATGAAGATCAAACTAATGCTAATTGTAATGAACAGCACAGTGAGAAACGCAGTGAAACAAGGAGTGTTTTTCAACTGTATGCTTCTGAAATGTCTGATAAAGACTCTAGTATGTATTTAGTATCTTTTCTCCAATTTGTAATTTTTAAGATTAAATTGTTTTATATACAAATTTCAAATAGCAAAATTTTAAATAGGTTCTGTACATGCACAATCATTGGCTGCTTCAAGAGTAGAACAAGCTTTATCTGAAGTTGCATCATCACTTAGCTCTTTTACCCCAAAGCCTGGACCACAAAGAGCATGGCTATTACAATTACAAGTTTGGTTATTACTTACCGAAGTATACTTAGTTTTAGATCAGCCAAATGGTGCTGTTCTTTCTTTACAAGAAGCCACGAATATTTTTCCACTAAGTCACCATATTATGTATACAGTAAGTTATATTATCAAACAAAAAACTAAAGATGAATAGTTTGCTTCCTATTTTACATAACTTCATTATCATGATACAATGTATTGAAGCTACTTTTCATTCCAGCGGGGTCTTCTTCATGAATATAAATTGGAATATATGGAAGCAAAGCAATGTTATCAGAATGCAGTTTCAATTAATCCATCACATATCAAAAGTTTACAACATTTGGTAATGTTTATTGTAATTTATAAAATAATAGTTATTACTGTGTGAAATAGTATACAATTGTTTAACGATTATTTTTATTATTAGGGATTAATTTATCACTATCTGGGAAGTCAAAGGTTAGCTGAAAAAACTTTACGGGATGCTGCAAAAATTGACCCAAATTCTCATCAAACATGGTATAAAAATATTGATTTATTTTCATTTATATTTGAAAGTGCAATTGTGTAACTTCTAAATAATTATACTTTAAGCCGAATTAAATCTTTTTATTTGTAGGTATAATTTGGGAAAAGTGTTGGAATCCTTAGGTGAAGTAGAAGCAGCAAGTGATTGTATGGCAACAGCATTGGAAGTGGAAACCACAAATCCAATATTACCAATTCTCTCGATTCCAGTTACATTTGAATGATTTAAAATTTTAATTGTTTAAATATGATTAAGAACAAATCACAATTTATTGTGCAACATTGGCATTTGTTTGCTCTTGTGGCAATAGTACCTGCTTATCTCTAAACTGTTGCATTATTGTACAAATAAATGAATTCTTTAAAAAGTATTAGAATTATGCAAATAATTTATCAATAATCAATGTAAAAATCTCTAATAAAGAAATAGTTATAAGATAAAAAATTATTATTCCTTTAGATTTTTTGTAATATTTAATTTTAAACATTTTTTACGAATAAATTTTCGATATTTTATAGATATATTTAGATTAGATAATATCAAACAAAATATTAGAAATACGTTTATAAATATTTATTTTTATACGTTATAGCTGTTACACTATTTTTATCTTATGATATTCTACTATTATATATTTACTCTATACCTTAACGCTATATTGTTAATGTATAATTAAAATAACATTAAGGTTGAAACCAAATGACTAATAATTAGAATAATAATTATTCAATAAACATTCTAAAGGGAATGTTATTTCGTAAGAATTACGTTCCGCTAAAAAATATTTTGTTAAATATAAATCAATTTACTTTTTATTATTGAAAATGCATACAAAGTATCTAAAATTAGAAAAACTATGACTTCTGCTATGTCAAAAGTAATTTAAATAAAATTTTACAATTTAGGTTATTTTCTTCTGTTTGCACATATTGTGATTGAAGGCAAGGGTTTTTTAAAGCTACTAGATAATGTTAAATAAATTTATTGAACATCTTACAAGTTACAGTTGAATGTGTGCCCTTATAATTTATTACGGTAGAAATATTTTTACAGTGGATATTGATTGATTAAAATAAATTCTAGAATTTTGCTACAAATATCTATAATGTAATATTTTTTAAATAAATATCTTTGAAGATTTAATATTATAAAAATTTAATAATTATATATATATATATATTTAATTTAATATATATATCACATCTTTTAATTTCAAAAGAATTTTAATAAACGAAACAAATGGAGAAAGATATACATGAAGTATTAGAGAAACGAGAATAATTACGATACAATTCATACTATATATATGATATAATACAAAATTCGCGTAACTTCACAATAAAATCACTAAAATTTAATTTACTCAGAAGACTTCGTAAAATATTTTCACATTGGTGAATGATGAATTTTTCTAGAAACTTACTGTATACCAACGAACTATCGTACAATATTTCTATATAAACTGAATTCAAACGTTTTTTATTTAGTACAATATTGATATTACGAATATAGTATCATTATTTCCTTAATCACACGTACAAGTATTGCTTGCAATATCATTAATTAAAAACAAAACGTAACAAGGACCTTCTAACATTTTTAATAATGCAATCCAGGAAATTTAACAATCGCATAAAGTTTTCAATTTTTTTCGAATACAATAAAGAGACAGCATCCTTTACTGTATCAGATACATATTCGAATATAAAGCGATTGAAAATGAACATTATTTTATAAATTGAACACGAAATAGTCTTTAATATTGTATTTTCTGTGAAATTAACACCAATTAGGCGCTACATCGATGTACGTAAGGTATAAAATTAACATTCTTTGCCGTGACACCCATTAAATTCCCTTCCTTACCGTTAATCGTGAACGCCGCTGTGCGCTTCTCCATCCCCCGTTCCGTCTCTTTTTAACGAGATTACGAGACTCCCTGTCCTATTCTATCGCGTGTCGCATTGCGCGTTTATTCGTGCGCAGGCTCACTGCAACTTAGCCACAGAACTTTTTCGAAAACCTTGCTTAACAGCAGCTAGGCCCTTTGAGGAACTGCGTCATGAATCCATATTTTCTGTGTCCTATCAGGTCGAACATCGATTTTTCCCAGTAACGATGCCCAAAAACAGTGTTCCGCAGATACTGTTAACCCGCGGAACGTCGTACCGCGTCACGTTTAGCGCATCACGCATCTGCAGAGCTTACGGCTATGCGTAATACAATCGACCAACTATTATCATCTTACTCCTTTTTTCTTTTCATGCTGGTCGAACGATACCTAGAGAGGGTTACAAGGCTCTACTGCATTGAACTTATAAAAATGTAGTAATACTGAACGTATGAAAGACGCAACTATAATAATTATATAGGTTAGGAACTTTGACATCTTTTTTAACGTACAAGATACTTAAATACACTCATAACAAAAGGGGGAAAAAGCATGCTACAGAGGATAGTAATAAATAACGTAAATTGAGTCAGTGATTCTTTTTTACATAATTACAATGGAGAAAATTTGTTTGTTTGTTGATAATACATTAATAGAATAAAATATGCTAAAACTCATTGCGAAAAATATTCAATTAAACGATATTTTGCGTTACTAAATCTAACCAATGAAAATATTCCTTTTTTATATTTAAATGATTTCTTTTTTACAGTAATTAGTTTCTGCAACTATTTTATTTTCTACATATCGTACTTTTACAAAATATGAGGCAATAGCTGTACAGAAATATCGTAGAACCAATTTCTGCTTTTTTTCTTTTTTGTATTAGAAGTTAATGCTTATTACTGCAGAAAGATTGAAATTATGCGGTTAGTTATTGGAAATTTTTGGGAAGAGGATTACGATGAATGAAAAATTCGTTTAAACAGATATCTCGTACATATTTTTATGATCAAGATGTATT